>CM060909.1:929210254-929835254 GCA_030737875.1 Allium sativum
TCATATTATGCAATCTTTAGGCTCTATAGTGTAAAGTTTTAATTTTTAAGTACGAACAGTGAATAAATTTATTTTGTTGTGTTATGACAATTTTTTACATCAAGTTAATATAGTAGACACAAGATTTCAAATGAAATTACATTTTGAAAGTGTAAAGGCCCGCAAATCCGTGCTATCTGAGTTGACTAAAAACACCACACGTCCAACTCAAATTGCACAGAAATACGACTCATTATTAGAAAGAAGTTAGAGGATGAGAAATAGAAAGAAAGAAATATTAGAATAGAAGAAAACGAAGATCACAAACTCACAGCGGAACGAATAAAATATATTATATAACATAAGCTTTGAAATACAAAATCTTACATCATATATAGATATCACCATCAGAGTACAATACAGCATTTGGTACAGCGGAAGTAACTCTACATAACTAATGTTGAAGCCTCCTGCTTCAAGCTCCTCCAAGTGTATCTGTAAAAGCCTGAAACACTTGACTGCCCATACAAATTTGGGCACCCAAGAGTTTAGGGAAAACAAAACAAAATAAACTCTGGGTCAGTCATGGGACTGGTGTGAGTAAACTCCAACCACTTGGTTAACTTTAAAAATCTTTTCAAAAGAAAAGATAATAGTAAGACCAGCCCACACATAAACATGGACGGTTTTTACCTTACTATAACCCAAAACTCTTTGATACAAAATCCAGTGATATTATAATAATGTCTACATCAAGTAAATAACCAAATAGCAGAACGCTTGCATCTCACGCTCCACATATATATTATATAATCAAAAACCGCATGGCGCTTATTGGAGATTGGATTTCCAACATGACAAGGTATGGGACCACCTTCCGATGATGTATCTCTAGAGGCGAATACACCTGGGTTCAACAAGAACGTCTTGTAACCCGGCCCACACATGACCGACCACTCATTTCGCTTGAGTGTATCGAATGTATATCACCAACGGTTGGACTCAAACCACCGTTTCCCGAATGGGCAGAATCGATAGATTTAGAAACAAAAGGAATTTCTCTAGATAGGTGATTATACACCCTAATGGGTGCGACCCACATAGCCATGCTGCCTGCCCGATTTTTGTCCTTTCCCGGTTGTTGAGGCCTGAGGCTACGAATACTTACCATTCATTGATAACACAATCACTTTGAATGCCACATTGTCAGATCCGTTAATCACTAGTTGAGTTTGCACAAATATTCTGGATATTATGCTAAGGGATAAATCCGTTGCAACCATATATATTCATACAGACCAACCCATTTGATCATTGGAAATACTCTGTCAGACATTCGTCCATTTACGTTCGTTCTAGGATTGAACGAAACCGAAGGCACTATTTCTATTTCTAGAAAAGCCCTTGCACTTTACTCCGTCTTCAGTATATTCATCATACTTGGTTCGCAACGCTTATGCCGACACGGAGTGGTTCTTCGGATAATAATCCAACCGGTCTCTCCATATGTAATGACCCGGATTTTGAGCGACTTTGGTTATCGACATAAGCCCGATGTCGATAACCAAAACGTCGAAAAATCCTGGTAATTAGTGAAAGAAATTAGAGGGTGAGGAAAGATAAGATAGAAAAATAGAATAGAAGAAGAAGAATACAACATCAGAGTAACACGAATCTCACAGCGGAACGAATAACATATAATATATGTAACATAACTTTGAAATATACATCTGTATTTGAATATTATCATTTTCAAAGTACAGCACTTACAACACAGCGGAAATAACTATAGCTATATGATCCTGAAGCCTCCTGCTCCAGCTCTTCCAGTATATCTGAAAAATCCAGACTACTTGACTGCCCATACAAATTTAGGCACCCAAGAGTTTAGGGAAAACAACAAAATAAACTTCGGGTCAGTCATGGGACTGGTATGAGTAAAACAGTTTAAAAACAGTTCGAACAAGTAAATGATATCTCATAAGACCACGCCGCATAACGGAACGGGTTTTTCCCTTATGAGAATGCAAATATCTTTATATCAAAACCTTTTGATATAATAATAATGTCTATCAACACAATATAATAATCATCTAGCAGAAACGCTTTCATCTCACGTTCTACATATATAGTATACAATCAAAACCGCAAGCACGTATTGGGTAATGGATTTCCAACTATGACAAGGTATGGAATCACCTTTCGCTCGTGTACCTCTAAAGAGGAATACACTGGGTTCAACAAGAACATCTTGCAACCCGGCCACACATGACCGACCACTCATTTCGCTTGAGTGTATCGAATGTATATCACCAACAGTTGGGATCAGCAACCGTTTCCCGAATGGGACAACATCAACAATAGATTTTTAGAAGTAAATGAAACTCTAGATCAGGTGATTATACACCCTACTTCGGTGCGACCGACTTAGCCATGCTGCCTGCCCGATTTCTGTCATTTACCGGATGTGAGGCTAGAAGCTACGCTTATCATCACATCAGATTCACTTTGAATGCCACATCGTCAAATCCATCAAACCACCGATTGACGTCCTCAACCATACATTATGTGTTAGCTAAAAGAAGTTTCCTTCTCCGCTTCCACTCTTCGTACAGTTGGAGAAATCAATATACGTGATCGTCTGGAAATACTCTGTCAGACATCCGTCCATACAAGTCATCCAGGAACAGGATGAACCGAAGGCACTATTCTGTAAATAGGATAGCCCTTGCATAACTCCGTCTTCAATTTCCTTTTGGCATATATGATTCGCAACGCTTATGCCAATACAGAGTGGTTCTTTGGATAATAATCCAACCGGTCTCTCCATATTAACAACGTTAAAATGGTCAAAACTTCAATAGTCTGTGATTTAACTATCGAATAAAAACAGGTGTGCAAACAACGATATTATTCCCAAATGGAAATTATATCGATCAAACATCATTCAACATTCATCTCTTTAGTTCATTAATTTACTTATCTCATGTTTCCCTATGTTCAATATTCCTTATTTTCTAAATTTGGAAAATATACGTTATTAACAATGGAAAACATTTCCATTTCTTTGTTTCTTTATTAGAAAACATTTCTGGTTTCTTATTTGGAAAAACATTTCCAAAGCTTCTTCATTGGACTTAGACATATGTTTAAACAAACCATCGCGATGCCAACTCAAACCGTTTCCTTTACTGCCGAACCTTAACTATTCCTTAGTTAAAACGAAGCCAATCAAGTTGGGGTAGAACTACCTCTCAGACCTTAACTGAACGACATTTCTAACTTTGAAATTGGCAAAGTTCACTATATATTCCTTTTACTGACTTCCTTACTTAACCCTCCTTCGAATAACTATATTCGATAACTCCCTTTACTTTCTTCGAATAAACTATATTCGATTAACTCATTTGCTTTAACTCTAATCGATTCAACTAACATCGATTAACTCCTTTATTCTAACTCTAATCGATTAAACTAACATCGATTAGCTCCTTTACTTTAACTCTAATCGACTAAACTAACATCGATTAGCTCATTTTAACTTTAACTCTAATCGATTAACTAACATCGATTAACTTCTTTTAACTTTAACTCTAATCGACTAACTAACATCGATTAACTTCTTTTAACTTTAACTCTAATCGATTAACTAACATCGATTAACTTCTTTTACTAAACTACGTTTTCCGTTACAACTATTTCCTTTTTATAACGTTTACTTACCGTTACAAATATATCCTATTTATAACTTCTATTTACCGTTACAAATATATCCTATTTATAACTTCTATTTACCGTTACAAATATATCCTATTTATAACTTCTATTTACCGTTACAAATATATCATATTTATAACTTCTATTTACCGTTACAAATATATCCTATTTATAACTTCTATTTACCGTTACAAATATATCCTATTTATAACTTCTATTTACCGTTACAAATATATCCTATTTATAACTTCTATTTATCCTCTAAATAAATATTCCTTTTCTATTTCTATTTATTTTCTAAATAAATATCCCTTTTATAAAACCGTGTTCGTTTTATAAATATTTCCTTTTATAAAATCCTGTGATTTTATAAAATTCCTTTATTTCAATATACATTGAAATACTTCTTTTTTCATCCCAGGGTTTCTTATGATATTAAAAATATCATATAACAATGATCAACATCATTCCAACACCCATAATCCATAACAGATTATATAACACATCATATATCACAATATATGAAAACCGTAAAATAAATGTTGAGGAATCCAGTCGGATTCCTCCAACCTGTTTCCCTGCATCACAGATGTTAAACAATATAGATAACATCACTTTTCAGTCCTATATGATATATTCTGTTAAACAGAATCAATATAGAAAATTTAACTAACTGACTAGCAGTTCAATCAAACAGTCAACATACAGTAAATCAACCAATATCTAACAGTTCTAAAAATACAACATGAAATTATAAACTGTTCAGAGTTGGTGAGATTTACTCACATTTGCAGTTCATCGTTAAAGAACGATAAACTGTTGTTTGATTTGAATCAAACAATTTATTTCGCCATAAATTCAAACGAGCCTCAATCCACTTCTAGTCAGCTTCATTGTGAAACTCTCGTCCATACGATCCTATCGGATCTTGTTTCGTCCAATTCTGATAAAGTATGACGGAGTTATGCTATTACGAAGTTCGTATGTATTTAAATTAAAATTATACTTAACTAATAAAACCCATTGGGCCTTAACCCCATTTCAAAAGCCCATGCTCACCGTTGCTTCTTCTTTTCCAATTAGCCTGTTCAGGACCCTTTTATTTTTATTCTATAGCCCACGTCGAAGCCCATTTCTACCAACCGTCCACCCAAGTTCTTAATTCATTTCAGCACCCGAAAAATAAGAAATCCGCTACAGTGCTTTCCTTCTTCCTCCCAGTATCCGCTGCAACTCCAGATAATAAACCAACGCCAGTTTCAAAACTTCGATCCCCTTTCTCTCCTTCACATCCCATGATTCTCGCACTCCTCTGCTTCCATCTAAACCGCTATAGACATATATAAAACTCTAATGTATATCCCTCTCCATTTACAAAAGCATCAGCTCCTATGTACATATATCACGCAACCTAACGGGCCATGGTCGAACATTTGCCACCTCAACCCCGCACCATACTGTGCCTTACACCGCCAACGTCCATCCCATACAACTCGCCTCCTCCCTCTTATTTGTTTCCTCCATCATCATTTCCAAATTCGTACCCTTTCACTGTATCAGCTTCCTCCACCTTTTTCCATGCGAGTCCAGCGTTGTATTTCCTATGAAACTCTCGTCCTCTTCCATTTTGTCAAACTCGAACGCAGTAAAAAGGTTGCGATCCCCTAGGCATTTCAGAGCTCGTATAGTGCATTACTGGCATTATTACCCGCCCTACTCTAACTCCTCCTCTTACTAACGTGAAACCAGACCCTGGTTTGCTCGAGTATACTACAACTTAGATGAGAGTGGAGAGGAGTTGCGGCGGCTCTTTGTTTGAGCAGAACCCAAAATTAGGTTATAAGAGAGAGAGTTATATTTATAATGCTTTTTCCTTTGATGCTAAGTTAAAAGATGTGATGAAGGATTTGGCCACGTACTAGCTTCGAGGGCCAAGAGAACGGGTGGCTGTGCTTGGTTTAGGTGGTACAATTTCTACCCATATAAATATACATTATATTTTCTACTCTAATACATTGAGACTAAGTTCTGAGTACCTACTGTTCGTGGGATATGTTATTTGTTCCATTTTCTACCAAGTAGATACAACGACGTCCATGTACATGTTGATTAAATATAAACATCCATTACTATATAAGAACAATATATATAACATGTAAGTTTGTTTACTTTGGCAACACATTTTGATGGACTGGCAACAGTGTAGATGAACGAACAAATTCAAGTACTGAAACAAGTGATTCATACTTATTACAAGTCTCCTTGCACCCTTCAAATGTCTTTTCTGGATGGTCCATCAGCAAGAACGTCCAGTGGAGTGATCAGTGTTGATAACGCCTCCTATAGCGTAGACTTCCATTTGATTTTCACGGCTCCATATAAATGGTTTAATTTGTGTTAAGTTATAAAGTTAAGTGTACCTCTACGGGAAAACTCCTTTCACGAGCGGACTGCTATGGACAAAAATAAAAACACCATCGTGATGAGCGAGGTGCCCTGACTCCAGAAATATAAAAATATCGGTAGATTAACTCATATTGTGAAACCTCAAACTGTTGATTACAGGGTGCAAAATACTCCAAATAAAAAGTCTCTTATTAAATTAATTAAAAATTTCCATAAAATTCTAAAAATTAAATTATCACTACGTCCCAAAAGAACCCCGTCTAAATTCGAAACCGATATGCATTTATATCAAATAAACTGTTACGGTCGATGGACGATTCTATAGCGACTATTTTAAAATTTGATTTGGACATATCTCGAAATCTACACGACGAAATCCCGATTTTTCTCCTCTACTAGAAAGATATACTCCACCAGCTCCACACGTTTCTTGTTTCACAAAAATCCGGCTTAAAACGAACTCTGTACTTTCAGTTGAAGTTCGAATCGCCAAATAACGAACTACCGCGCCATTTCAAGCTTGGTTTTAATTATATTATAATTATACGTTCAAACTGTCGTTCAATTAATATATTCGTTATTCTAATCCAATTCCAAGCTGAATTAAATATCACAGATGGTTCAGTTCACAACATATCGTCATTCCAGCCAATTCTGATTATTTCAGAATTAAATATGTTATTTAATTTATTAATTTAATTAAATATTTACCATTATTTAATTCCACGACCATTTAATCCTCCAAACCACCATTTAATAATAAAATAAATTAATCATAATACCTCCGCCAATGCGGGTCATTACACCATATTGACAACGATGGTCAAAACTTCGATAGTCTGTGATTTAACTATCGAATAAAAACAAGTGTTCATCCAAACATATCAAACAAATCACTGGGCTCTTTAATTAATATTTCATTAATTAAATCTCTTTTCCATTCCCTCTATCAATATTTGTTAACCAAATATTTCCAATAATCATCTTGCCTCTTATGTCTTTTGGAAAACGTTTCCAAATATTAACTTCTTTTATTTTCTATATATTAGAAAATATCTCTATTTGCAATTGGAAACAATTCCAATCACTTATCTCTATCCCTTTTTGTTTACAATATTCGATTTTTTATATTCACTTTCCTATCGAATATTCAATACGTCGATACAATGATTTCTAATTATCAAAATCTCTTAAAAATATTCTAACTCCTTAAATTTCCGGAAAATTTCGCCATAACCTCCCCTATATCGGGAGCATCGGGAAATTTCAAATAGCTTCCCGGTATCTTCCTCAATCAAAAGAAAAAGGAAAAAGCCAAGCGGCTTGCCGATACGGCGCATAAAACCCATATATGAATTTAAACATGTACCTTTTTGTCGGGCACATAAAAAAATCTTCATATACTCCATCCCATATCTGTTTAACACCTGTTCACCTGTTTCCAATTCAATTCGACTCAATCCATTCGTTTGAATTAAATTTTGAATCGTTTGAATTCAGTTTCGCTCAATTATTCTTCAATTAGCCTTTTTGCCTATTTCACTTCTTTGTTTGAACATAACACGTTCAAATAAAAGGTTTAACTTGCTCACAACCAAATTGAATTTCAATTTCAATCCTAGTTTCCTTTTTGATTTCGAATATAAATTTTCAAATCGAATTTACTTATTCAAACCCCAATATCCATTCGAGATCTCATTAACTAATTTCTTATTCAATTTAGTTAATTCTATTCAATAAATAAAAATCTGGTTTCTGTTTCAAAAATCATATTTATTTACACAACTTGAATTCGCATATATTTTACACTCAACTCTGAGATTTTCTAAATAGAAAATTCGGATTTTTTTTCCCGCTTAAAATCCTTTTATAAAATGGAATAAACCGTTATGGTTTTTAAATAGTTCTGGCGCTGTTTTTCTGAAAATTTGATTTTGACATAACTCAAAATATATACGACGAAATCCAGATTTTTCTCCTTCATTAGAAAACTATTATCAAATCGGTCCTGACGTTTCTTGTCTTGAAGAATTCCGACCCCAATTGAGTTCTGTATACTCAATTGAAGTTCGAATCGCCAATTTACGAACTGCAGCACTGCGGCGAGTTCGTTTTAATTATATATATATATATATAAGCGTTAAAATTCGTTTGAATTCAACTCCACTCAAACTTCATTTTCACTTTTATTTGAATTCTATATTCAAATTCAAATTTCACTTCTATTGAGTCCTATATTCAAATTCCATATTTCAAATTCCGTTTGAATTATATAGTTAAATCCCATAGTTTAAAATTCCATTTGAATTCAATATTCAAATCCCATAGCTTAAATTCTATTTGAACTCAAATTTGAATCTCCTATATTCAAATTTCATTTTCGATCTCCATTTGAATTTTAATATTCAAATTCATGTTCAACACCCTTTTGAATTCTAATATTCAAACTCATTTTTGACACCATTTGAATTCTAATATTCAAATTTAATTCTCTTGAATTCACATTCCATCCCTTTATTTCCTTGATTTCAAATACCACATTTTAATCTCCTTGAATTCAAATACCAGATTAATTTCAATAATCAACTCCCTTTTGAATTGTTATATTTGAAATTCATACTTGAATTTAAATAATCAAACTCCATTTTGAATTTCTATTTTAAATTTCAAATATCCAAAACTCCATTCTAATACTATTTGAATTCTTATATTTGAATTCTCTTTATTTAAAACCCATTATTTAAATCCCATTTGAATTTCTTCACTCAAATCCATTTGAATTCCCTTGAATTCAAATTCTATTTCAAAACCATTTGGATTTCCTATTTTGAAATCCTATTTGAAATTCTATTTCCAATTCTACTTTGAAAATCCTATTTCAAAGTTTATTTCAAATTCTATTTTGAAATTCTACATTCAAAACTCTATCTGAATTTCTTTATTCGAATTCCTTTGAATTCAAATTTTATTTTAATTCCTTGAATTCAAATCTATTTTCCATTCTAATTTCGTCTATTCAAATTCTATTTGAACTTCTATTTGAATTTCTAATATTCAATCTCCTTTTAAAATCCAAATATTTAAACTCCTTTAAAAATTCAAATGTTATACTCAAATTTCATTTGAGTTATATATTTAAAAATTTCATTTCACATCCTATTTTGAAATTTCATTTCAAATTCCAATCTCACACTGGTATTTCTATTTCTGAATTATCAAATGATAATTCTTTTCACTTCATTTATAACTTCGTTATAAAAGAACTATTTATAAACTTCGTTTATAAAGGAACTACTTGTTTTATTTTTCAAAAACAAGTTTATATTTTTATTTTCATTTAAAATTCAAATTCTATTTGAAAATAGAATTTTTCCTTTTTAAATCTCAAATATCCTTTCAATTGGCCCAGTGATATTTAAAACAATCAAATCACCCAATTTTCAATCATTTCGTTTTTAACACATCATATATGAATATATATGAAATCAAACAAACAACAAATAATATATTTTTGAGGAATCCAGTTGGATTCCCCCAACCTGTTTTCCTGCATCCACAGATGTTAGCACATAAATAATACCCATTCTGCTTCGTGGCAGAATATCGCGGTATAGAAGGTCATCCACTAATCATAGCGTGGGGCGTATAGGGTAATCATCCGCTATGAAACTGCGGGCATCCGCTAATGAGACTGCGGGAATCCAACCAATCAATCAACCCAATATATATATAATAGCCTACATAACTAATATATATATATAAAGCAAGCAGAAAAATCCAAACAAGCATCAACAATTATTTTTACGAAGTAAAAATAATTAAAATAAAAGGTGAGTGAGATTTACTCACCTCGATTTTCATTGTTCGATCCATTCTGATCCAATTGATTTTTGAAATTTCCAATCCAACATCCAATAGTATTTTCCGCAACTATATTCTAAGGAACTGGCTTCTCGATTTAATTACCTTGTATAAATTTAAATTTTGCATTTATCAGATATACGGATTATATCGACTAATAGGATTAAAGGTAAACTAAATTTGATTTTTAACTTACTTTAAATTAATTACTTATGTGTTAACTAAATTCCAACTAAAATCTTAACTGATTACTTTACAGATTTTATTTCTAACTAACTAATCCCTTTATATAAACTAACTTAAAAATCCTAATCACTTTATAAATTAACTAAAAAAAATGTTATTAACAAATTTAACAACTGTTATTAACTTGCAAATTAGAATTAAATTAAATAATTTATATTACCTTAATTACTTCTTTCTCCTCGGCATTTCACCAAGCACTTCTCTTTCATTCTCGGAAACTGCTCCTCACCGCCGCAATCCCCCATTCAACGTTGAGTTCACGCATCTCTCCTCCTTCCACTTCTTCGCTGAACTTGTGAATCCCTAAAAACCCTTCCCATAAATCGCGACAAACTCCAAGACAGACCCCAGGCAACTCGCGTTCTCCCATATACCGTATCACCAGAACCATGTCAGTACACCCTCGAAGCCCTGCCGCCCTACTCCAGTGAACAAACATCGCCTTCCTCCCAGACATCGAACACTTAAATCCCTAAATCGCACTCCACCTATCGACCTCCCTGACATCGCAAATCCTCCCTCCACTCACCGCAACCGTCCACCAATCACCACATCGCACCCATCTAGAACCCTTCGCACCGTCGCGAGCACCCCATACTGCTTCAAGTTCCAAAGGGACTGGCAGATTTCGAACGTGATGAGGAAAAAAAAATTGCGGTTTTGAAGCTGTGGGTTTTTTTTTCTTCTTTTTGTGAAAAATGAATTGGTGATACAGGAAGGGGACGCGATTTATAAAGAAGGGAAGAGGAGACCAACGTACAGAATGTATTAAAGTGGTGTTGGCCAAAGTACAGACATTTTAAATTTTAATTTGATTTTGATTTAAAAAGATCTTTATCCTTTTTAAAACGATAACGATTTGATTTTTGATTTGATTTTTACTTTAATCAAATTGTCTGGTGGTCCTTTAATTTAAAACCCCGGACCGCTATTTTAACGTGACAACCGACATCTCCAATATTACAACGTTATTTTGAACTCTGTGATTAGATATTGAAATTTAAATTCGAATTTAAATATAAACGGTCATATTAAATTGATAATTCAATATAAAATATCATTTATATTATCAATTAAATATTTAAAACAATATTAAATATTTAAAATAAATTATTCAAAATCTGGGTCGTTACATTCTTCCCCCCTTAAAATAATTTCGTCCTCGAAATTGCTAAGGTAGGAAAAAGGGTACAAATCCATTAATTTTCAACATCTCACTTATGTTGAAACTCAACTCCTCATATTTCAATAAATTAACTCCAACCAAAACTTTTGGTCTTCACACATTTGATTCGAATGATCTACGATCAATCCACTTATATCCAATCTATATTTCATTAAACCTATTCAAATTGATGCTGATTCAATTTATTCACTTTGATTCGTTTTACTTGTCCAAGTTAAATTTAATTCCAGAATTCAAATTCCCGGGTTTCTATTCCAAATCCTTTTGAAATCACACAAATATATTTATTTCCATCTCAAATTCAAAACATTTGAATTTTCAATCTACTTGTTTTCTTTCAAACCAAATTTCCATCAAAAACTTTCTAAGGTAGCAGCCCATCACTTAGAAACTCGAAAATGAACACTGATGATGTTGCAATCATTATCAGAATTATTTCCCAGCCACTGAAGTGAGTTCAGTGCCTTATTATTTCAAAATCCATGATTTTCTTTCAAATTCTTTAAAACAAATCTATATTATTTTAATATACTTTGAAAAATATTTTTCAACTTCCCAGGATTTTGAATTCTTAATTCTGGTTTGAATTAAATTCTAATTCATCTCATTTGTATATTTAATTCATATACAAATTCTATTTTGGTTATAAATAACCATTTCAATTTTATAATCTCATTTGATTATAAAATCAACATCCAACACATCCATATAATAATTTCAGGAAATTATTCTTTCTATATCAAAATAGAAATTTTCGGTAAAATTATTTCATTTACCTTCTTTAAAACAATACTGTGTCAAATTTCTCTATTTAAGTGTTTAGAAATTCCTATCGACTTCGTGGCGTCCCACGATTCGACCAGAATTCATAAACCACTCAACAGACTAGCCAACACAATATAAAACAATTTTTATATCAACATACAAATACGCGCTCTTGTATATACACTCAACTCATTCTAGGGTACTACTGACCCTATCTCTAATGAGCACAACCCAACAAAGCCTAGGTATTCGCTCAACCTATGCTCTGATACCAACTGTAAAGGCCCGCAAATCCGTGCTATCTGAGTTGACTAAAAACACCACACGTCCAACTCAAATTGCACAGAAATACGACTCATTATTAGAAAGAAGTTAGAGGATGAGAAATAGAAAGAAAGAAATATTAGAATAGAAGAAAACGAAGATCACAAACTCACGGCGGAACGAATAAAATATATTATATAACATAAGCTTTGAAATACAAAATCTTACATCATATATAGATATCACCATCAGAGTACAATACAGCATTTGGTACAGCGGAAGTAACTCTACATAACTAACGTTGAAGCCTCCTGCTTCAAGCTCCTCCAAGTGTATCTGTAAAAGCCTGAAACACTTGACTGCCCGTACAAATTTGGGCACCCAAGAGTTTAGGGAAAACAAAACAAAATAAACTCTGGGTCAGTCATGGGACTGGTGTGAGTAAACTCCAACCACTTGGTTAACTTTAAAAATCTTTTCAAAAGAAAAGATAATAGTAAGACCAGCCCACACATAAACATGGACGGTTTTTACCTTACTATAACCCAAAACTCTTTGATACAAAATCCAGTGATATTATAATAATGTCTACATCAAGTAAATAACCAAATAGCAGAACGCTTGCATCTCACGCTCCACATATATATTATATAATCAAAACCCGCATGGCGCTTATTGGAGATTGGATTTCCAACATGACAAGGTATGGGACCACCTTCCGATGATGTATCTCTAGAGGCGAATACACCTGGGTTCAACAAGAACGTCTTGCAACCCGGCCCACACATGACCGACCACTCATTTCGCTTGATTGTATCGAATGTATATCACCAACGGTTGGACTCAAACCACCGTTTCCCGAATGGGCAGAATCGATAGATTTAGAAACAAAAGGAATTTCTCTAGATAGGTGATTATACACCCTAATGGGTGCGACCCACATAGCCATGCGGCCTGCCCGATTTTTGTCCTTTCCCGGTTGTTGAGGCCTGAGGCTACGAATACTTACCATTCATTGATAACACAATCACTTTGAATGCCACATTGTCAGATCCGTTAATCACTAGTTGAGTTTGCACAAATATTCTGGATATTATGCTAAGGGATAAATCCGTTGCAACCATATATATTCATACAGACCAACCCATTTGATCATTGGAAATACTCTGTCAGACATTCGTCCATTTACGTTCGTTCTGGGATTGAACGAAACCGAAGGCACTATTTCTATTTCTAGAAAAGCCCTTGCACTTTACTCCGTCTTCAGTATATTCATCATACTTGGTTCGCAACGCTTATGCCGACACGGAGTGGTTCTTCGGATAATAATCCAACCGGTCTCTCCATATTGACAACGATGGTCAAAACTTCGATAGTCTGTGATTTAACTATCGAATAAAAAAAAGTGTTCATCCAAACATATCAAACAAATCACTGGGCTCTTTAATTAATATTTCATTAATTAAATCTCTTTTCCGTTCCCTCTATCAATATTTGTTAACCAAATATTTCCAATAATCATCTTGCCTCTTATGTCTTTTGGAAAACGTTTCCAAATATTAACTTCTTTTATTTTCTATATATTAGAAAATATCTCTATTTGCAATTGGAAACAATTCCAATCACTTATCTCTATCCCTTTTTGTTTACAATATTCGATTTTTATATTCACTTTCCTATCGAATATTCAATACGTCGATACAATGATTTCTAATTATCAAAATCTCTTAAAAATATTCTAACTCCTTAAATTTCCGGAAAATTTCGCCATAACCTCCCCTGTATCGGGAGCATTGGGAAATTTCAAATAGCTTCCCGGTATCTTCCTCAATCAAAAGAAAAAGGAAAAAGCCAAGCGGCTTGCCGATACGGCGCATAAAACCTATATATGAATTTAAACATGTACCTTTTTGTCGGGCACATAAAAAAATCTTCATATACTCCATCCCATATCTGTTTAACACCTGTTCACCTGTTTCCAATTCAATTCGACTCAATCCATTCGTTTGAATTAAATTTTGAATCGTTTGAATTCAGTTTCGCTCAATTATTCTTCAATTAGCCTTTTTGCCTATTTCACTTCTTTGTTTGAACATAACACGTTCAAATAAAAGGTTTAACTTGCTCACAACCAAATTGAATTTCAATTTCAATCCTAGTTTCCTTTTTGATTTCGAATATAAATTTTCAAATCGAATTTACTTATTCAAACCCCAATATCCATTCGAGATCTCATTAACTAATTTCTTATTCAATTTAGTTAATTCTATTCAATAAATAAAAATCTGGTTTCTGTTTCAAAAATCATATTTATTTACACAACTTGAATTCGCATATATTTTACACTCAACTCTGAGATTTTCTAAATAGAAAATTCGGATTTTTTTTCCCGCTTAAAATCCTTTTATAAAATGGAATAAACCGTTATGGTTTTTAAATAGTTCTGGCGCTGTTTTTTTGAAAATTTGATTTTGACATAACTCAAAATATATACGACGAAATCCAGATTTTTCTCCTTCATTAGAAAACTATTATCAAATCGGTCCTGACGTTTCTTGTTTCGAAGAATTCCGACCCCAATTGAGTTCTGTATACTCAATTGAAGTTCGAATCGCCAATTTACGAACTGCAGCGCTGCGGCGAGTTCGTTTTAATTATATATATATAAGCGTTAAACTTCGTTTGAATTCAACTCCACTCAAACTTCATTTTCACTTTTATTTGAATTCTATATTCAAATTCAAATTTCACTTCTATTGAGTCCTATATTCAAATTCCATATTTCAAATTCCGTTTGAATTATATAGTTAAATCCCATAGTTTAAAATTCCATTTGAATTCAATATTCAAATCCCATAGCTTAAATTCTATTTGAATTCAAATTTGAATCTCCTATATTCAAATTTCATTTTCCATCTCCATTTGAATTTTAATATTCAAATTCATGTTCAACACCCTTTTGAATTCTAATATTCAAACTCATTTTTGACACCATTTGAATTCTAATATTCAAATTTAATTCTCTTGAATTCACATTCCATCCCTTTATTTCCTTGATTTCAAATACCACATTTTAATCTCCTTGAATTCAAATACCAGATTAATTTCAATAATCAACTCCCTTTTGAATTGTTATATTTGAAATTCATACTTGAATTTAAATAATCAAACTCCATTTTGAATTTCTATTTTAAATTTCAAATATCCAAAACTCCATTCTAATACTATTTGAATTCTTATATTTGAATTCTCTTTATTTAAAACCCATTATTTAAATCCCATTTGAATTTCTTCACTCAAATCCATTTGAATTCCCTTGAATTCAAATTCTATTTCAAAACCATTTGGATTTCCTATTTTGAAATCCTATTTGAAATTCTATTTCCAATTCTACTTTGAAAATCCTATTTCAAAGTTTATTTCAAATTCTATTTTGAAATTCTACATTCAAAACTCTATCTGAATTTCTTTATTCGAATTCCTTTGAATTCAAATTTTATTTTAATTCCTTGAATTCAAATCTATTTTCCATTCTAATTTCGTCTATTCAAATTCTATTTGAACTTCTATTTGAATTTCTAATATTCAATCTCCTTTTAAAATCCAAATATTTAAACTCCTTTAAAAATTCAAATGTTATACTCAAATTTCATTTGAGTTATATATTTAAAAATTTCATTTCACATCCTATTTTGAAATTTCATTTCAAATTCCAATCTCACACTGGTATTTCTATTTCTGAATTATCAAATGATAATTCTTTTCACTTCATTTATAACTTCGTTATAAAAGAACTATTTATAAACTTCGTTTATAAAGGAACTACTTGTTTTATTTTTCAAAAACAAGTTTATATTTTTATTTTCATTTAAAATTCAAATTCTATTTGAAAATAGAATTTTTCCTTTTTAAATCTCAAATATCCTTTCAATTGGCCCAGTGATATTTAAAACAATCAAATCACCCAATTTTCAATCATTTCGTTTTTAACACATCATATATGAATATATATGAAATCAAACAAACAACAAATAATATATTTTTGAGGAATCCAGTTGGATTCCCCCAACCTGTTTTCCTGCATCCACAGATGTTAGCACATAAATAATACCCATTCTGCTTCGTGGCAGAATATCGCGGTATAGAAGGTCATCCACTAATCATAGCGTGGGGCGTATAGGGTAATCATCCGCTATGAAACTGCGGGCATCCGCTAATGAGACTGCGGGAATCCAACCAATCAATCAACCCAATATATATATATATAATAGCCTACATAACTAATATATATATATAAAGCAAGCAGAAAAATCCAAACAAGCATCAACAATTATTTTTACGAAGTAAAAATAATTAAAATAAAAGGTGAGTGAGATTTACTCACCTCGATTTTCATTGTTCGATCCATTCTGATCCAATTGATTTTTGAAATTTCCAATCCAACATCCAATAGTATTTTCCGCAACTATATTCTAAGGAACTGGCTTCTCGATTTAATTACCTTGTATAAATTTAAATTTTGCATTTATCAGATATACGGATTATATCGACTAATAGGATTAAAGGTAAACTAAATTTGATTTTTAACTTACTTTAAATTAATTACTTATGTGTTAACTAAATTCCAACTAAAATCTTAACTGATTACTTTACAGATTTTATTTCTAACTAACTAATCCCTTTATATAAACTAACTTAAAAATCCTAATCACTTTATAAATTAACTAAAAAAAATGTTATTAACAAATTTAACAACTGTTATTAACTTGCAAATTAGAATTAAATTAAATAATTTATATTACCTTAATTACTTCTTTCTCCTCGGCATTTCACCAAGCACTTCTCTTTCATTCTCGGAAACTGCTCCTCACCGCCGCAATCCCCCATTCAACGTTGAGTTCACGCATCTCTCCTCCTTCCACTTCTTCGCTGAACTTGTGAATCCCTAAAAACCCTTCCCATAAATCGCGACAAACTCCAAGACAGACCCCAGGCAACTCGCGTTCTCCCATATACCGTATCACCAGAACCATGTCAGTACACCCTCGAAGCCCTGCCGCCCTACTCCAGTGAACAAACATCGCCTTCCTCCCAGACATCGAACACTTAAATCCCTAAATCGCACTCCACCTATCGACCTCCCTGACATCGCAAATCCTCCCTCCACTCACCGCAACCGTCCACCAATCACCACATCGCACCCATCTAGAACCCTTCGCACCGTCGCGAGCACCCCATACTGCTTCAAGTTCCAAAGGGACTGGCAGATTTCGAACGTGATGAGGAAAAAAAAATTGCGGTTTTGAAGCTGTGGGTTTTTTTTTTCTTCTTTTTGTGAAAAATGAATTGGTGATACAGGAAGGGGACGCGATTTATAAAGAAGGGAAGAGGAGACCAACGTACAGAATGTATTAAAGTGGTGTTGGCCAAAGTACAGACATTTTAAATTTTAATTTGATTTTGATTTAAAAAGATCTTTATCCTTTTTAAAACGATAACGATTTGATTTTTGATTTGATTTTTACTTTAATCAAATTGTCTGGTGGTCCTTTAATTTAAAACCCCGGACCGCTATTTTAACGTGACAACCGACATCTCCAATATTACAACGTTATTTTGAACTCTGTGATTAGATATTGAAATTTAAATTCGAATTTAAATATAAACGGTCATATTAAATTGATAATTCAATATAAAATATCATTTATATTATCAATTAAATATTTAAAACAATATTAAATATTTAAAATAAATTATTCAAAATCTGGGTCGTTACATTCTTCCCCCCTTAAAATAATTTCGTCCTCGAAATTGCTAAGGTAGGAAAAAGGGTACAAATCCATTAATTTTCAACATCTCACTTATGTTGAAACTCAACTCCTCATATTTCAATAAATTAACTCCAACCAAAACTTTTGGTCTTCACACATTTGATTCGAATGATCTACGATCAATCCACTTATATCCAATCTATATTTCATTAAACCTATTCAAATTGATGCTGATTCAATTTATTCACTTTGATTCGTTTTACTTGTCCAAGTTAAATTTAATTCCAGAATTCAAATTCCCGGGTTTCTATTCCAAATCCTTTTGAAATCACACAAATATATTTATTTCCATCTCAAATTCAAAACATTTGAATTTTCAATCTACTTGTTTTCTTTCAAACCAAATTTCCATCAAAAACTTTCTAAGGTAGCAGCCCATCACTTAGAAACTCGAAAATGAACACTGATGATGTTGCAATCATTATCAGAATTATTTCCCAGCCACTGAAGTGAGTTCAGTGCCTTATTATTTCAAAATCCATGATTTTCTTTCAAATTCTTTAAAACAAATCTATATTATTTTAATATACTTTGAAAAATATTTTTCAACTTCCCAGGATTTTGAATTCTTAATTCTGGTTTGAATTAAATTCTAATTCATCTCATTTGTATATTTAATTCATATACAAATTCTATTTTGGTTATAAATAACCATTTCAATTTTATAATCTCATTTGATTATAAAATCGACATCCAACACATCCATATAATAATTTTAGGAAATTATTCTTTCTATATCAAAATAGAAATTTTGGGTAAAATTATTTCATTTACCTTCTTTAAAACAATACTGTGTCAAATTTCTCTATTTAAGTGTTTAGAAATTCCTATCGACTTCGTGGCGTCCCACGATTCGACCAGAATTCATAAACCACTCAACAGACTAGCCAACACAATATAAAACAATTTTTATATCAACATACAAATACGCGCTCTTGTATATACACTCAACTCATTCTAGGGTACTACTGACCCTATCTCTAATGAGCACAACCCAACAAAGCCTAGGTATTCGCTCAACCTATGCTCTGATACCAACTGTAAAGGCCCGCAAATCCGTGCTATCTGAGTTGACTAAAAACACCACACGTCCAACTCAAATTGCACAGAAATACGACTCATTATTAGAAAGAAGTTAGAGGATGAGAAATAGAAAGAAAGAAATATTAGAATAGAAGAAAACGAAGATCACAAACTCACGGCGGAACGAATAAAATATATTATATAACATAAGCTTTGAAATACAAAATCTTACATCATATATAGATATCACCATCAGAGTACAATACAGCATTTGGTACAGCGGAAGTAACTCTACATAACTAACGTTGAAGCCTCCTGCTTCAAGCTCCTCCAAGTGTATCTGTAAAAGCCTGAAACACTTGACTGCCCGTACAAATTTGGGCACCCAAGAGTTTAGGGAAAACAAAACAAAATAAACTCTGGGTCAGTCATGGGACTGGTGTGAGTAAACTCCAACCACTTGGTTAACTTTAAAAATCTTTTCAAAAGAAAAGATAATAGTAAGACCAGCCCACACATAAACATGGACGGTTTTTACCTTACTATAACCCAAAACTCTTTGATACAAAATCCAGTGATATTATAATAATGTCTACATCAAGTAAATAACCAAATAGCAGAACGCTTGCATCTCACGCTCCACATATATATTATATAATCAAAACCCGCATGGCGCTTATTGGAGATTGGATTTCCAACATGACAAGGTATGGGACCACCTTCCGATGATGTATCTCTAGAGGCGAATACACCTGGGTTCAACAAGAACGTCTTGCAACCCGGCCCACACATGACCGACCACTCATTTCGCTTGATTGTATCGAATGTATATCACCAACGGTTGGACTCAAACCACCGTTTCCCGAATGGGCAGAATCGATAGATTTAGAAACAAAAGGAATTTCTCTAGATAGGTGATTATACACCCTAATGGGTGCGACCCACATAGCCATGCGGCCTGCCCGATTTTTGTCCTTTCCCGGTTGTTGAGGCCTGAGGCTACGAATACTTACCATTCATTGATAACACAATCACTTTGAATGCCACATTGTCAGATCCGTTAATCACTAGTTGAGTTTGCACAAATATTCTGGATATTATGCTAAGGGATAAATCCGTTGCAACCATATATATTCATACAGACCAACCCATTTGATCATTGGAAATACTCTGTCAGACATTCGTCCATTTACGTTCGTTCTGGGATTGAACGAAACCGAAGGCACTATTTCTATTTCTAGAAAAGCCCTTGCACTTTACTCCGTCTTCAGTATATTCATCATACTTGGTTCGCAACGCTTATGCCGACACGGAGTGGTTCTTCGGATAATAATCCAACCGGTCTCTCCATATTGACAACGATGGTCAAAACTTCGATAGTCTGTGATTTAACTATCGAATAAAAAAAAGTGTTCATCCAAACATATCAAACAAATCACTGGGCTCTTTAATTAATATTTCATTAATTAAATCTCTTTTCCGTTCCCTCTATCAATATTTGTTAACCAAATATTTCCAATAATCATCTTGCCTCTTATGTCTTTTGGAAAACGTTTCCAAATATTAACTTCTTTTATTTTCTATATATTAGAAAATATCTCTATTTGCAATTGGAAACAATTCCAATCACTTATCTCTATCCCTTTTTGTTTACAATATTCGATTTTTATATTCACTTTCCTATCGAATATTCAATACGTCGATACAATGATTTCTAATTATCAAAATCTCTTAAAAATATTCTAACTCCTTAAATTTCCGGAAAATTTCGCCATAACCTCCCCTGTATCGGGAGCATTGGGAAATTTCAAATAGCTTCCCGGTATCTTCCTCAATCAAAAGAAAAAGGAAAAAGCCAAGCGGCTTGCCGATACGGCGCATAAAACCTATATATGAATTTAAACATGTACCTTTTTGTCGGGCACATAAAAAAATCTTCATATACTCCATCCCATATCTGTTTAACACCTGTTCACCTGTTTCCAATTCAATTCGACTCAATCCATTCGTTTGAATTAAATTTTGAATCGTTTGAATTCAGTTTCGCTCAATTATTCTTCAATTAGCCTTTTTGCCTATTTCACTTCTTTGTTTGAACATAACACGTTCAAATAAAAGGTTTAACTTGCTCACAACCAAATTGAATTTCAATTTCAATCCTAGTTTCCTTTTTGATTTCGAATATAAATTTTCAAATCGAATTTACTTATTCAAACCCCAATATCCATTCGAGATCTCATTAACTAATTTCTTATTCAATTTAGTTAATTCTATTCAATAAATAAAAATCTGGTTTCTGTTTCAAAAATCATATTTATTTACACAACTTGAATTCGCATATATTTTACACTCAACTCTGAGATTTTCTAAATAGAAAATTCGGATTTTTTTTCCCGCTTAAAATCCTTTTATAAAATGGAATAAACCGTTATGGTTTTTAAATAGTTCTGGCGCTGTTTTTCTGAAAATTTGATTTTGACATAACTCAAAATATATACGACGAAATCCAGATTTTTCTCCTTCATTAGAAAACTATTATCAAATCGGTCCTGACGTTTCTTGTTTCGAAGAATTCCGACCCCAATTGAGTTCTGTATACTCAATTGAAGTTCGAATCGCCAATTTACGAACTGCAGCGCTGCGGCGAGTTCGTTTTAATTATATATATATAAGCGTTAAACTTCGTTTGAATTCAACTCCACTCAAACTTCATTTTCACTTTTATTTGAATTCTATATTCAAATTCAAATTTCACTTCTATTGAGTCCTATATTCAAATTCCATATTTCAAATTCCGTTTGAATTATATAGTTAAATCCCATAGTTTAAAATTCCATTTGAATTCAATATTCAAATCCCATAGCTTAAATTCTATTTGAATTCAAATTTGAATCTCCTATATTCAAATTTCATTTTCCATCTCCATTTGAATTTTAATATTCAAATTCATGTTCAACACCCTTTTGAATTCTAATATTCAAACTCATTTTTGACACCATTTGAATTCTAATATTCAAATTTAATTCTCTTGAATTCACATTCCATCCCTTTATTTCCTTGATTTCAAATACCACATTTTAATCTCCTTGAATTCAAATACCAGATTAATTTCAATAATCAACTCCCTTTTGAATTGTTATATTTGAAATTCATACTTGAATTTAAATAATCAAACTCCATTTTGAATTTCTATTTTAAATTTCAAATATCCAAAACTCCATTCTAATACTATTTGAATTCTTATATTTGAATTCTCTTTATTTAAAACCCATTATTTAAATCCCATTTGAATTTCTTCACTCAAATCCATTTGAATTCCCTTGAATTCAAATTCTATTTCAAAACCATTTGGATTTCCTATTTTGAAATCCTATTTGAAATTCTATTTCCAATTCTACTTTGAAAATCCTATTTCAAAGTTTATTTCAAATTCTATTTTGAAATTCTACATTCAAAACTCTATCTGAATTTCTTTATTCGAATTCCTTTGAATTCAAATTTTATTTTAATTCCTTGAATTCAAATCTATTTTCCATTCTAATTTCGTCTATTCAAATTCTATTTGAACTTCTATTTGAATTTCTATTTGAATTTCTAATATTCAATCTCCTTTTAAAATCCAAATATTTAAACTCCTTTAAAAATTCAAATGTTATACTCAAATTTCATTTGAGTTATATATTTAAAAATTTCATTTCACATCCTATTTTGAAATTTCATTTCAAATTCCAATCTCACACTGGTATTTCTATTTCTGAATTATCAAATGATAATTCTTTTCACTTCATTTATAACTTCGTTATAAAAGAACTATTTATAAACTTCGTTTATAAAGGAACTACTTGTTTTATTTTTCAAAAACAAGTTTATATTTTTATTTTCATTTAAAATTCAAATTCTATTTGAAAATAGAATTTTTCCTTTTTAAATCTCAAATATCCTTTCAATTGGCCCAGTGATATTTAAAATAATCAAATCACCCAATTTTCAATCATTTCGTTTTTAACACATCATATATGAATATATATGAAATCAAACAAACAACAAACAAATAATATATTTTTGAGGAATCCAGTTGGATTCCCCCAACCTGTTTTCCTGCATCCACAGATGTTAGCACATAAATAATACCCATTCTGCTTCGTGGCATAATATCGCGGTATAGAAGGTCATCCACTAATCATAGCGTGGGGCGTATAGGGTAATCATCCGCTATGAAACTGCGGGCATCCACTAATGAGACTGCGGGAATCCAACCAATCAATCAACCCAATATATATATATATATATAATAGCCTACATAACTAATATATATATATATATATATATATATATATAAAGCAAGCAGAAAAATCCAAACAAGCATCAACAATTATTTTTACGAAGTAAAAATAATTAAAATAAAAGGTGAGTGAGATTTACTCACCTCGATTTTCATTGTTCGATCCATTCTGATCCAATTGATTTTTGAAATTTCCAATCCAACATCCAATAGTATTTTCCGCAACTCTATTCTAAGGAACTGGCTTCTCGATTTAATTACCTTGTATAAATTTAAATTTTGCATTTATCAGATATACGGATTATATCGACTAATAGGATTAAAGGTAAACTAAATTTGATTTTTAACTTACTTTAAATTAATTACTTATGTGTTAACTAAATTCCAACTAAAATCTTAACTGATTACTTTACAGATTTTATTTCTAACTAACTAATCCCTTTATATAAACTAACTTAAAAATCCTAATCACTTTATAAATTAACTAAAAAAAATGTTATTAACAAATTTAACAACTGTTATTAACTTGCTAATTAGAATTAAATTAAATAATTTATATTACCTTAATTACTTCTTTCTCCTCGGCATTTCATCAAGCACTTCTCTTTCATTCTCGGAAACTGCTCCTCACCGCCGCAATCCCCCATTCAACGTTGAGTTCACGCATCTCTCCTCCTTCCACTTCTTCGCTGAACTTGTGAATCCCTAAAAACCCTTCCCATAAATCGCGACAAACTCCAAGACAGACCCCAGGCAACTCGCGTTCTCCCATATACCGTATCACCAGAACCATGTCAGTACACCCTCGAAGCCCTGCCGCCCTACTCCAGTGAACAAACATCGCCTTCCTCCCAGACATCGAACACTTAAATCCCTAAATCGCACTCCACCTATCGACCTCCCTGACATCGCAAATCCTCCCTCCACTCACCGCAACCGTCCACCAATCACCACATCGCACCCATCTAGAACCCTTCGCACCGTCGCGAGCACCCCGTACTGCTTCAAGTTCCAAAGGGACTGGCAGATTTCGAACGTGATGAGGAAAAGAAAATTGCGGTTTTGAAGCTGTGGGTTTTTTTTTTCTTCTTTTTGTGAAAAATGAATTGGCGATACAGGAAGGGGACGCGATTTATAAAGAAGGGAAGAGGAGACCAACGTACAGAATGTATTAAAGTGGTGTTGGCCAAAGTACAGACATTTTAAATTTTAATTTGATTTTGATTTAAAAAGATCTTTATCCTTTTTAAAACGATAACGATTTGATTTTTGATTTGATTTTTACTTTAATCAAATTGTCTGGCGGTCCTTTAATTTAAAACCCCGGACCGCTATTTTAACGTGACAACCGACATCTCCAATATTACAATGTTATTTTGAACTCTGTGATTTGATATTGAAATTTAAATTCGAATGTAAATATAAACGGTCATATTAAATTGATAATTCAATATAAAATATCATTTATATTATCAACTAAATATTTAAAACAATATTAAATATTTAAAATAAATTATTCAAAATCTGGGTCGTTACAGAAAGGACTGGAGAAGCTCAATAAAATAATCAAATAAAAAGTGATAACATTACAAAACAATATATATAGCCCAACATTAAATTAGACTATCAATGAATGCAATCTCTTGTGTTCCTTTGGTGGAGCACCAGATAATTTGTTTTCTAGTAATAAAAGGATAGGTTTGAAATATCAATCACTCACACTCATGCTATCTTATGTGGAGAACTTGAACCTTCAAAGCAAGACCTTTCATGTGGCAAAAATTAACTAAGAAAGCCAATCAAAAAAAATTAAAAATCTGGAAAAATTGCAAAAAGTTCAAACAACAAAGCACAAATATTACAAACATACGCTAAATACTTTTTTCATTTAATTTAAAAATCTAGAAAATTTGCAAAAGATTCAAACAACAATGCACAAATATTACAAACATACGCTAAATTCTTTTTTCATTTTCCATTTATAAATTTTTATTATTTTGTGTCTAGTTGTATAAATTTAAGAATAATCAAACCGACTTTGTTGGTTTTTCTTAATTCTACTGCGCTCTCAAGAACTTCAGTCCGTCTGAAGTTTTTTTACAATACCCGTTTTGTCCTCCTTTGACTTGTGCATTGATTTAATGTAGCTCTGAAGCCTTGCCTTTCCTTATTTGAGCTCTCCGATTTAATTATTAATGTAGTCTATTTGACTCATTAATGCTCATTACTTGTGTGACTTAATTAACTTTATATCTGGAAGAAAAGCTAATTTTTCCACTTTTGTTGATATGGACATGGTGTTCATTTTAAAACATCACACCTAGCGTTAATAAGATGAATTGACAACAATTTATTGATTAAATTTATTTCTTGAATTGAAAATCACTTAACTAATTTAAATATTCTTATACGGTTAAAATTTGATACATCACACCTGTAGCACGCAAGGATGGAAAGGTCCATTAGACCAAGATGATATGTGTAATTTTGTGTAATTTAATGCTGATATTAACATATTCTCCGCACTTTCTTTACGTAATAACAGAACACTTTATTACTTCATTCTTGATACCTATTACAGGTAACAAATTAAGCCAAATTTAGTATAAATGTAATTGGATGATGAAAGGTTCTCTTTGTATTCTATATAAGTTAAATCATTATATTTCAGCATGTCTTCCTTGTGTTATTCCTTTCTAACCAAAAGAAAATGAATTTCGGCTACATTTATGTTTTCCATCAGAAATATAGGCAAATTAGTAAAGTTATTTTATAATTTTGGAAATAGATATGAATTCAGAGAAGAATGACTTATGTTTTTTTACAACGTCAGTGTTGATTCAAAAGGAATGTTTTACTTTTTTTTTGAGATTTTGGTTTCCATTCTATTGATTATAAAAATTAGTGTTTGGTTCCTCTTCATTATCTTTTGTTTATAAAATTATATTTTGTCAACTTTGTCTTGTTAAATCGAAAGCAATGAAATAGAAAAGTGGAAATTGATGGTGTAAATAAAGCATATTTCAACGGATCTCAAAAGGAGCAAAAATTTATTACCCTTTTTATTGTGAATTGAATAACAATAAATATGTTGATTAATAAATCATTTGAAAGATAAATTCCAATTAAAGATTACAATATCATAAAGAATTTAATGCATGATAAAGTATTCTAAAAGAGGCAAAGTGAATATAGATATTATTCAAGGTAGATTATTTGGTTAATTATTTCTGTTCACTGGCAAACTATGTGTTCTTGTAAGATGTGGTCTCTAATACCTAATAAATGAAAATTTATCATTGCCTATTGCGATAAAGCATTGATTTTACTAACACGACATGAAAAAATACATGGTATGTACAATTAGCAAATATGGACATAAATTACAAATAATTTACCTTAAGCCTGTAAGTGAGCACGTCGCCCATCTACAATGCCATATACAACTTTATTCAGATTGATAACCTCAGATTCAACTTTTAGATTCTTATTTTTAATTTCCTTACGGTTTATTTCAACAATTTCCAGTATGAAATTTGAGGTTTTAGAAGTTTTTAACCAATTAGATGTTATCTGATTTAATTAGATGTACACAAAACCTTTTTTTTTAGGCAACAATATTTTACATTAATAGCTATGTCAGATTTAACCGATGGCACAAACTGTGTTCATAGTCTGAAATGATGAATGTATGAATTCATAATTGAAACTGTGGCTATTTATGTTAAATTAATTTGATACATACATTGTTTAAGGCATAAATTTAACTTATGGCACCCATTATATTATTGCAAGTAACTTTATAGTTAATCAAATATAAACTTTATTGCTCAAAGCTTTTGTACAACCAAGGTATTTTCAGGTCCTTTTAGTTGGTCAAAATAATTATTTTTACTTTTTCTCTCATGAATAATTGTTCGTATGTATTTCAAATAATTAATAAAATTCAACAAAACAAATTCTTTTATCGTATAACATTACAAAGTCGGTTTTCCCACCGTTGTGCGGTAATACTAGTTAATGGAAAATTTTCAGTTAATACTGATAACTTCTTAACGTCTCCCCGATGCACTAAAATCCCAAAATCATGAATGAACAATTAATACATGTAAAGATGGAAATCAAAGGGGACATTAGTGGCTGGATTGGAAGGCCAAACTAGGTGTAAACAAATTATAGTATATATGCTTTAAAATAATTTTAATTAATAGTACATATGAATGAGGGAATGAAGATTCATGCATAAATTTATTAAATCATTAATTCTGATTATTTTTTATAAATTTAAAAGGAAAGAAAATAAAGGTAGGAAAATGAGTTTGAGAATTCCTGTTTTAAACTTTAAAGGAGAAAAGGCAAAGTAAGTCATTTGTGTGGCTTCAAATTGCCACTATATAAATAAAGGCCTTTACTATCATTTTGTCAATACATTCTTTATAAAAATTATTAAGGAGAAAAAATGGCACGCCTTACAAAAACCATATCCCTCATGTTGCTCATTGTGTCCTTCCAGTTTCTGCTTGCGTTTAGTGAAGGTAAGTGGAAACCAGTTTCAATTCTTATTAGTTTATTAGCTCTGAAAAACATTACTCGTTTACTTATATAGTTTTATATAAATACAAACGTAGTAGTCACACATATTTTTTGTTTAGGGAGGGAGGTTCATGCAGTGAAGAGAGACAATGAATGTATTCAACTTCCTTGTCCTGGTGGACTTTGTTGGTGCTGCAAGGAGACTCACAACTGCCCTGATAGACACGGAGGAACTAAAGAACAATGTGAACAAATATGCCCTGCTTAGTTCTATACTATACGACACTGTTATGTCCTATGCATGAAACGAAGAAATAAAATGAATTTTGGGTTCTTTTCATTGTTTCTTGTTCAATTTACTTGGCAGTTGCAATATAATATCATATCTTTTCTTCCATGCATGTTCAGATCGTGAAGTAATTATTTTTATTCATATAGAGTTATGATTTCTTTATAATATTTGTTCCAAATCATGTAAAGAGTTGCCAAAATAGGTTTTCCTTACATATTTTTTTTATATTCTCAACCACGGAGAAACGCCTTATTTCTACCCTTGATTTATTCAAGGAATTATGGTTTTTTTTTGTAACTCATTTTTAACCTTTGATATATTTGATGTTAAGATGGTCTTATATTCCAATAAATGTTGTCATTATTCATTAGTTTTCATCTTAGAAGAACGTGGACTAAATGATGCTAAAATGACTCGATTGTAAGCACAAGATGGTCGGCCACGTATTTGTGTTCTATGGATGATGATAAAATATAAGAAAAATCTAACTTTGGGACTGATAAACCCATATCCGAGTAGGTCTTGTGTGCCAAAGGATTTTAAACTAAAAGAAACAAAGTTAATAATGTTTTCTAATAGATTTTTTAGGTGTGAGGTGGTGCTAAAAGAAGGTATAAAATTAGTAATGTGAGTGGTGTGTATTTGTCTTCATGCATGTAGTTCAATTATATGCAATTTTTTTATAACTACGACAAAATTTTTGTCAAAACAAAAGAATAGTGATTTAGAGGGAGTTAGACAAGTTCAAAAGGAAATATAAACAATTTCAAAATTTTGAATATGTGCTAATGTATCTAATCAATCACCGTCGAAATATATATATATATATATATATATATAGCAAAACAAATCGAGGAAACCTAGGTTTTGAGATTGCATGGACAGGCACGACATGTTTCATAAAACAAAACAAGGGTTGCAGGCTTATATAAAATACCATTTGCATGAGTTTACTTCCTTTCCAATTCGAATTCTCTCAAATCAGTAATGTCGAATTCACTACATACTTATATACGTTCCAGTTTATATAAGAATCAAATGTATTAAATATTGAATCTTTTTCGAATTCAAAGATTTTGAAAGTCAATAACTTCCCAAACTATTTCGGTTTCACACTTATATAAATATAATATCATTAATTTCAAAATTCCTAACATTTCAAAATTAATTGATTGCATTCGTTTTATGTTTGGACAACATCCGTTCTTTATATTTTCAAATATATCTCCAAGTTCATTTTCCATATAACTCAATATAAGAACTTTATTATAACTTGTAGGAATTCCATTTATATCAAGTCAATAATTTCAACGTTTAATTACTTACGAAATTACTTGTAAGATCCATCAATTTTCCGTAAAGTAATTTTCATTTGTAAATACTATTCACATATCCAATTCAACACTAAGCTAAAAAATTCAAATTCGATATATATTTCAATAATATATATTTGTATATATTAAAATATTTAGGTTTAAATCAATATCTTTGCACTATTTACATTCAACTTGCTTAACACAATATTTAATCTTTAAAGAAAATTGTCAAGTTATTATTACCGTCGTTACAGACTCGAGTTAACCTATACTTATGATGCGTCAAAGAAAATATCAAAATAAATGGACTAAAGTTCCATTGTTTAATTTTAATCCTCTATGAATCTTCCGATAATCGTCACACATCCAAGTTTAATTATTACTCAATATTATTATCGTTCAATTTAAACATTTTGAATACTTGTATATACTTAAGATCTTGCTTTATCCAAAATTTTGATATGTCAAAAATCAAGATATCCCATAATTAATAAGTTTCATAATCCGTTTAGTTCGTAATTGTAATAACCCGGAAAATCTGGGCCAGTTTAAAATTTTTATTTTGGCAATTTTAGCGAATTTTGAATATTTAAAACGAATTATTTTAAATAAAATCGACGAGAAATTTATTTTGAATATAATAGAACGTATATATTATATACGTCGTCGTTAGAATATAAATAATTATATATATAATTATAAATAGAATTGAAAATGGCGCGGTAGTTCGATAATTCGATTTCAAACTTCAATTGAATGTACCGGGTGCAAAACAATCCGGATTTTAGTGAAACCAAAAATGATAGGATTTAATTGGTAATATCTTTCCAACGAATCCGAAGAATCAAAATTTCATAGCGGGAATCAAAAGATATGTCCAGTTGAAAATTCTGAATAGTCGCTATAGAATTCAGGCCCTTAAAAATGGGAATTTTGCAAACGACCTCGGATTTCGACGAAACCAGTTTTGTTGGATCCGCAGTGTCGAATTATTGCTTGGTTTCAAATTTCATAATTTTTCGAATCAGTATGTGAGCGTGGCAAAGGAAAACGCGTTTGACCAGTTTCAGTTGATTTTAATCGACTGGAAATTGGCCATTTTTCATACGGTCTCAGAATTCGACGAAACTAGTTTTGTTAGGACCGTATCGTCAATATGAAGCTAGAAAATATTTTTCTCCAATTTATAGAGTTCGTATATGACCCCGGTAAATTGAAATGTACGTTTAAAATTCAATAAAGTGATTTAAATGTAAATTTAACGGAAACTGATTGTAGCAGCCGAATCAGCCTACGATACGTATCCCATTGGGTTCGGAATGGGGGTAAAACGCTATGGAAGACAGGCGGTGGGCCTCGTTTTGAGGTCGAGAATAAAAGTTGCTTTTTGAAATTTATTAAATTAAATAATATAATATATAAATATATATTTCCCTCTCCCCCTTCTCTCTCCTCATTTCAGAAAAGAAAAAAAAAGAAAAAAAAAACCGATTACACCTAGAACCGCACCCACGTTGTCGCCCCCCGGCCCTAGTCGACGCCGTCCATCGAGACCCCTCCTCCTCCTTCTCGACCGGCGAGCCCCCCCCTTCGAATCCCCAAACCCGCGATTTCCCCAAGCCCTAGCCCCTCTTCCCAGCTCCACCGTGCCAACCCCCGCCTGTCGCCCACCTTGCCTGGTCGTCGCGCCTCCCCTTCTCCCCCTTTCACCATCCCCTCCTCCCTCCAGTCCACGCCAGAGCCTGCCAACAGCCCAAATCGACCCAAAGGGCGCCGCCGCCACCTCCATGGCCAGCCACCGAGCACCTCCGCCCTCCTCTGGTTTCGTGCAGCACCCCTCCTTCGCTGAAAAGCCGTAAGCTTTTAATTTAACTTGTTTATTTATTTATTTTCTTTATGTTTAGAAGAAAAAATTAAATTAAAGGAAAAATCAGTTTTATAGATACAAAGATAGGATTTTTTTATAAATTATAAAAATTCGTAAAAATTCGATTTTTATATATGTGTAGTTTAATAAAAATATGGCTTTTTATATATATACAGTAGCGTATATATAAAGATACGATTTTTATTGTTAAGACGGCAAAATATAATCATTTTTGTATGAAATGGTTTAAAAGAAAAATGCGATTTTGAATTTATAAAGATTTGATTTTTATATTTTTAAAGTATTAAAAATATAGTCTTTACTATATAAATGATGTAAAAATATAATTTTTACATGACAAAAATATTAAAGATATCATCTTTGTATATGTAGCGAAATAAAAATCTGATTTTTATTTTATATACGTTGAAATAAAGTGGTGATTTTCATAACGAGGAAGTCTATATTTTTGTAAGGGTGAAGTCTTTATAGTTAAAAAGGCGAGATCTTTATATAGATGATAACGATATAAAAATTCGATTTTTATATATTGAACAGCATAGTAAAAATATGATTTTTATTTATTGAATAGCGAAGTGAAAATTCGATTTTTAAATATATGAAGTAATTATAATATGATTTTTAAATTGAAAGTGAATAAATAAAAATGTGACTTTTATTTTAAAGACATCAAAATATAAAAATGTGTGATTTTTATATATATAGTGACTACGGGCAACGAAGATGATAAAAAGGCGAGGATGAAGAAGATTTCTATAAAAGAAGAGTCGAGATGAGTGGATAGCTTTCGGTGAGAACATCTCACTCAAAATTTCTTTTTCTAGTTATATATATATATATTAGGATGCAGACGGTGCTTAGCAGCACCCGACACCCGTCATCCACAGACCATGGATGGCTTGTTTGTTAAATTGTTTGGTTGTGTAGTTGATTAGTCTAATTGGTTTAAATTGAATTGTTTGGTGAAATGAATGGATTTGATTGATGTGTGAATGGCGTGGGCCTTCACTAGACCGGGGATAAGGCTAGGCCTCGTCCCGTTTCTAGTATCGTGCCGTTATGCCGCCGAAATTTTCTAAAATATGTTAGAAAAATAAAAATATCATTTTTATTGTGTAAATGAAATGAATAGAAATTCATGTGTTAAAATAGAATATATTATCGTTAAAAATATAATTTTTAACGTGAAAGTGAATAAATAAAATATTCATTTACAAACCGGACGGTTTGTTTATGTACACTGATTTGACTGACATTGATTGGGTCGATAAATTTTACACATCGCCCAACTGCACAAATAAAATATGTGTTTGATTGTTTGGAACCCCACACGGGTGTTGGGATGAAATTTGGAATTTCACCCATCCTGATTGATTAAATATGTCGATCGATTGATTGACAGGCTGTTATAAGCGTCAGATATCTATGTTTGATGCTTATACAGTGTAGTGCAATTTGGTTGATGGTTGATTATTTTTCATTGCTATTATATACATGTGTTGTATGGAAATCCATATAATTAACATTATATGGTGATTGATTGGGCCTCATTCCAATCGGGAAAATAAGGAATATTATAAAAGAAAATTCATGTGTTGAATATAAAAATAGTCATGTGTTGACGATGTTCATGTGTTGAGTGAAATATTTTATACGATGAAATTTACATCTTTATCATATTTAAAATTAGAACTACTTTACGGTTGAAGTCTAATTGAAAATCAAACGATAGATACCATAGTTTTATAAAATATTTTACATAACAAAAATAGTGATGTGTTGACAGTACTCATGTGTTGAGATTAGTCGTATGTTGGAAGAAATATAAATTCATGTGTAGAATAGAATAAATATTCATTTGTTGAATAGAATAACGGATTTATTGAAATATATAAAGCCGTGTTGATTAGAGTTGCGCTATTTTGACGTGAACGATATTTATATCGATTATATTCGTTTTTATAATGAATATGGAAAAGAAGTGATTTCAAAATATAACATTTTGAAAATATTATCATTTATATAGTAATGATATGAAATATTCAATTTTGATTAGAAATTGAATATAGAGTTGAAATGGTTTTGAAAACGAATTTAAAACGATTTATAAAATACGTTTTAAAAAGGAAATTGACGGAATATATATAATATATATATATATTATATATAAAATGGCCTGAATAGAATGCGCCGCTCCGCGGCAGTTCGTGAATTTCGACCATTGACGTTGCGGGAGATCCGACCGTCGGACTCTCCTAAAACCGGAACCGTTGGGTTCGTATCGAAAAGAGCTTTCCACTGAATATTAGAAATTTGAAATCTAACGGTTGGATTTGGAATTATGTCCAAATCAAATTTGAAAAAGGTCGTTGTAAGTGCAGTTCGATAGCCGTTGATGGAAATCGACTGTACGGGCCTTGATAAAATTATTAAAAATATTGATAATTTGTGTAAAATCATAATATGTGAATCGGAAAGAACTGGGATGAAGAATTCCACATTTGAAATGATAAAAATAGATTTTTATCGAAATGAACCAGTTGTGAACTAGAATTAAAATCAATTTATTTTTGAAATAAATAAATTGAATTTGAAAGTGATTTTAAAAATAATCAATATTCCTATTACGTGGATTGGACTGGAGTTGAATCGAAATTATCTTCGGAATATTTCGATGTTGGATTTCGTGACTATACAGATATTGTTATGGGAATTTGAAAGATATATTTTATATCGTTATTTCCAATACGATATATGTTGGTTTCAGAATTTGATATTGAATATAAGCCGATATATTTTCTATTCAGAGCCTTGTATTTAATATCAAATGTGATTTGGGTTTATCGTGAATCGTGTTTTAGATGACGTTGGTTCTTTAACCCAGTTAAAGGCAAGATATCGATTTTTGAAAAGATTAAAACTAAGTGGAGTTTTAACGAATCTTTAATTAGATTAAAAATGTGAATTGATAATTTAAATTATCAAATCTGAAAGGTGATCGAGAATGGAGTACCACCAGTTTTGCTCCAAAGCGATAGTTAAATCTTTAATTAGATTTGAACGTGAAATGGTAATTAATTTTACCGATAACACCGTGGTGTTAGATGTGGAGTATTACCAGTTTTCTCCATGGGATATATAGGTTGGGATTGGGAAATAAAATAAATAATTACTTCGGTGTGGTTCGCTAATCCCGACTAGTTTGAAACGATATCCAAAGGAAGATTATAGGATAAATTTAGAAGAATTTATCTTGGATAAAATTAATGGGAACCTTTCTCAAAAAAAAAAGTGATTTTTGTGAATAAAAGAATATTCTGAATTGGAATGAGGCGTTTGTTGTGTTTGTGTAACATTTGTTTATCATATACGTAGGCTATTCAGAAAGGCCGGGTTTATACCCATTCTGAATAACCGATTCGACGAGATGTCGAAGATGAAGATGGTGGTTGAAGACCGGAAGTCTTCACATCGTTTGGGTGATTACTGATGATCTTGATTGGGCTGTACACCCAAGATGAGGGAAACAGTTGGTGATCGTCCAGACGTACTTGGAGATCGATGGATATGCGAGGAAAGTGCCTCCGGTTTCGTTCAGACCCAGAACGAACTTGTAAATGGATTGTGTGTCTGACATTGGATTTTATTCTGTGTTGATTGATCTCTATTAAATATACATCTGTTTGGCGGCGGAGAATTTATTCTCTTGCTTAACGCCCTTCTCTGAGACGTACGAGCTCAGAGGTTGTATATCGATGGACATCAGTCGCATGGAGTGAATTGCCAGTGTGGCATGCGTAAGTGGCAATTGATCAAGGCTTCTGTTGAAAAGCAAAGTCTTGTGGTTGATGATCAAAGCACGGCCTGTGTGGCGTAGCTTTGTGTATAACGTGAATTCGCGAGCCTCACACCTCGGTATGAGTCAAAAACGGGAGATGGACCGCTGGGAGAGCACGACGTTTCTTTCTAGCGAGGGTGGGGTCAGTGACCTACCAGCCCTGACATTTATATACTTTTCACCTGTGTGGTTGTTGGATATGAGGCGCCTCGGATATAGGTCTGTAAGGACCGGGAAACGTGTGTTCAGGAATAACTAATCCTCAAAAGTAAGAGAGGACCGGCCCAGCCGATTCCAAGGATCATAGTGGGGTCCTGAGGCATTTGCTAGAGTGTCTCGAACGCGGAGAGGAGCTTGCCCCTTGCCTCGGCTCATGACGGAATCCAATTTCCAATACGTGTGTTTCGGTTTTATTTGTAGAGCCTAGTATGGCGACATAGTAGATGGTAGCTATGCCGCCTATGATTAATACTTATGATTGGAATTGTTTTGACACTATACACTATAATAGTATCAAATAATGTGTTTTAAACGTATCAAGCATGCTTTGGTTGTTATAAGGTAAAAACCCTATCCTCCGGCTTGCGTTGCATTGTGTGATGGGACCTGGGTCTTATAACAGCTTCATTTCTCTTTATTTAGCATTGCGCTGTTTGTTCTATGCACTGGTATTCTTGGGAGGAAACCCGTTCCGTGTTATACGGCGTGGTCCCTTGATTTACCAAACTTTAAAACCAATATTAATAACTGTTTTAGTTCTCACACCAGTCACATGACTGACCTGGAGTTTATTGTTTTAACCTAAACTCTGGGTGCTCCTATTTTCCACACGGGCAGCTAGTAGTTTTGGTTTTGCAGATTTATATTCACAGGGTCCTGATTTACAGCTGGAACGATGCTCGGAAAGCTCTGTATCCGTGTATCACTTCTAGTTGTGCTTTTGTATTATTTTCCGCTGCTATGTAATTTATTGTAATCTCTGATAATTATCGAATGTAATTTATTCATTTATACTCTGTATATTCTTGTATCTGATGGAATTGTTGTAATAACAATGAAATGTACTTCCGTATGCGTCCTTTTGTGTGTTGTTTCTCAAAGTATTCGTGCTTTCCTTAACGGGGAAGTTACGGGTTCTTACAGTTGGTATCAGAGCTTTGGTTTACAGAGCTCGAGAACAAGACACATTAGAACCATACGAAAGAATTCATCAGATATTGGATTAGTAATATCCAATTAGAATGACTCGTTAGAGATAGGATCAGTAGTATCCTAGAACGAGTGTGAAGAGTATATTTTTCAAATGAAAACAATTTTGTTTTGAAATTTAAATCGTTTTATATGTATTTGAATATTTATTTATATTGAATATGGACAATCGAGTATATATAGATTTCGCGTATACGCGTCATGAACGTATATTCGAAGTTTTAATATACTGGGTAGATATAGAATCACATTCTAGACATCCGGGGATGATTCTGATGATGGTGCATCATCATCAGTATTCATATTCGAATTTTGAAGGTGTGATTTCTATATATTTCCATTAGACTGGTGTGAGAACCAAAACTAATATAGCTAGAATACATTGTTGTGAATTGGCATCAAAAACATGATTTTTTGTAAATATCAAAATTTATGAATTTGAAACTCTAATTCACTAATTGATTGATGTTTGTGTTGTTTGTTTATTTGTTTGCTAATTATTGAACCATTTAGCCTAATTGAATCAAATATTGAATTGTATTGGAAATTGGATGTGTTTGCTTGCATATACATATACTTACATTGAACAGGTCATAGCAAGGAGGCTAGAGCCGAAGAATAAAATTTGTTTGCCCGACAAATAGGTACATGTTTACTACATAATTTCCTGTTTTGTTTGGGTGATGATGATTTTGTGAGCCTATTGGCTAGTCGCTTGGCTTTTTCTTTTTCTTTTTGAGATTAGAAGGACCGGGGAAGCTATTTGAAATTCCCCGATGCTCCCGGTGCAGGGGAGGTTATGGCGAAATTTTTCAAAAATTTAGGGTGTTAGCCAAATTTTTGAAAATTTGAAAATTCTCAGAAACTGAAAAGTTGGAGAATGGAAGCCAGATCGAATGTAGAGCTTATTAATCAAACCATTTTCGACTTTGTTCCTTTTCGGGGACGAAAAGTTTTAAGTGGGGGAGATTGTACAAACCCGGAAAATCTGGGCCAGTTTAAAATTTTTATTTTGGCAATTTTAGCGAATTTTGAATATTTAAAATGAATTATTTTAAATAAAATTGACGAGAAATTTATTTTGAATATAATAGAACGTATATATTATATACGTCGTCGTTAGAATATAAATAATTATATATATAATTATAAATAGAATTGAAAATGGCGCGGTAGTTCGATAATTCGATTTCAAACTTCAATTGAATGTACCAGGTGCAAAACAATCCGGATTTTAGTGAAACCAAAAATGATAGGATCTAATTGGTAATATCTTTCCAACGAATCCGAAGAATCAAAATTTCATAGCGGGAATCAAAAGATATGTCCAGTTGAAAATTCTGAATAGTCGCTACAGAATTCAGGCCCTTAAAAATGGGAATTTTGCAAACGACCTCGGATTTCGACGAAACCCGTTTTGTTGGATCCGCAGTGTCGAATTATTGCTAGGTTTCAAATTTCATAATTTTTCGAATCAGTATGTGAGCGTGGCAAAGGAAAACGCGTTTGACCAGTTTCAGTTGATTTTAATCGACTGGAAATTGGCCATTTTTCATACGGTCTCAGAATTCGACAAAACTAGTTTTGTTAGGACCGTATCGTCAATATGAAGCTAGAAAATATTTTTCTCCAATTTATAGAGTTCGTATATGACCCCGGTAAATTGAAATGTACGTTTAAAATTCAATAAAGTGATTTAAATGTAAATTTAACGGAAACTGATTGTAGCAGCCGAATCAGCCTACGATACGTATCCCATTGGGTTCGGAATGGGGGTAAAACGCTATGGAAGACAGGCGGTGGGCCTCGTTTTGAGGTCGAGAATAAAAGTTGCTTTTTGAAATTTATTAAATTAAATAATATAATATATAAATATATATTTCCCTCTCCCCCTTCTCTCTCCTCATTTCAGAAAAGAAAAAAAAGAAAAAAAAACCCGATTACACCCAGAACCGCACCCACGTTGTCGCCCCCCTCCCGTAGTCGACGCCGTCCATCGAGACAACCCCTCCTCCTTCTCGACCGGCGAGCCCCCCCCCCCCCCCCATTCGAATCCCCAAACCCGCGATTTCCCCAAGCCCTAGCCCCTCTTCCCAGCTCCACCGTGCCAACCCCCGCCTGCCGCCCACCTTGCCTGGCCGTCGCGCCTCCCCTTCTCCCCCTTTCACCATCCCCTCCTCCCTCCAGTCCACGCCAGAGCCCGCCAGCAGCCCAAATCGACCCAAAGGGCGCCGCCGCCACCTCCATGGCCAGCCACCGAGCACCTCCGCCCTCCTCTGGTTTCGTGCAGCACCCCTCCTTCGCTGAAAAGCCGTAAGCTTTTAATTTAACTTGTTTATTTATTTATTTTCTTTATGTTTAGAAGAAAAAATTAAATTAAAGGAAAAATCAGTTTTATAGATACAAAGATAGGATTTTTTTATAAATTATAAAAATTCGTAAAAATTCGATTTTTATATATGTGTAGTTTAATAAAAATATGGCTTTTTATATATATACAGTAGCGTATATATAAAGATACGATTTTTATTGTTAAGACGGCAAAATATAATCATTTTTGTATGAAATGGTTTAAAAGAAAAATGCGATTTTGAATTTATAAAGATTTGATTTTTATATTTTTAAAGTATTAAAAATATAGTCTTTACTATATAAATGATGTAAAAATATAATTTTTACATGACAAAAATATTAAAGATATCATCTTTGTATATGTAGCGAAATAAAAATCTGATTTTTATTTTATGTACGTTGAAATAAAGTGGTGATTTTCATAACGAGGAAGTCTATATTTTTGTAAGGGTGAAGTCTTTATAGTTAAAAAGGCGAGATCTTTATATAGATGATAACGATATAAAAATTCGATTTTTATATATTGAACAGCATAGTAAAAATATGATTTTTATTTATTGAATAGCGAAGTGAAAATTCGATTTTTAAATATATGAAGTAATTATAATATGATTTTTAAATTGAAAGTGAATAAATAAAAATGTGACTTTTATTTTAAAGACATCAAAATATAAAAATGTGTGATTTTTATATATATATAGTGACTACGGGCAACGAAGATGATAAAAAGGCGAGGATGAAGAAGATTTCTATAAAAGAAGAGTCGAGATGAGTGGATAGCTTTCGGTGAGAACTTCTCACTCAAAATTTCTTTTTCTAGTTATATATATATATTAGGATGCAGACGGTGCTTAGCAGCACCCGACACCCGTCATCCACGGACCATGGATGGCTTGTTTGTTAAATTGTTTGGTTGTGTAGTTGATTAGTCTAATTGGTTTAAATTGAATTGTTTGGTGAAATGAATGGATTTGATTGATGTGTGAATGGCGTGGACCTTCACTAGACCGGGGATAAGGCTAGGCCTCGTCCCGTTTCTAGTATCGTGCCGTTATGCCGCCGAAATTTTCTAAAATATGTTAGAAAAATAAAAATATCATTTTTATTGTGTAAATGAAATGAATAGAAATTCATGTGTTAAAATAGAATATATTATCGTTAAAAATATAATTTTTAACGTGAAAGTGAATAAATAAAATATTCATTTACAAACCGGACGGTTTGTTTATGTACACTGATTTGACTGACATTGATTGGGTCGATAAATTTTACACATCGCCCAACTGCACAAATAAAATATGTGTTTGATTGTTTGGAACCCCACACGGGTGTTGGGATGAAATTTGGAAGTTCACCCATCCTGATTGATTAAATATGTCGATCGATTGATTGACAGGCTGTTATAAGCGTCAGATATCTATGTTTGATGCTTATACAGTGTAGTGCACTTTGGTTGATGGTTGATTATTTTTCAATGCTATTATATACATGTGTTGTATGGAAATCCATATAATTAACATTATATGGTGATTGATTGGGCCTCATTCCAATCGGGAAAATAAGGAATATTATAAAAGAAAATTCATGTGTTGAATATAAAAATAGTCTTGTGTTGACGATGTTCATGTGTTGAGTGAAATATTTTATACGATGAAATTTACATCTTTATCATATTTAAAATTAGAACTACTTTACGGTTGAAGTCTAATTGAAAATCAAACGATAGATTCCATAGTTTTATAAAATATTTTACATAACAAAAATAGTGATGTGTTGACAGTACTCATGTGTTGAGATTAGTCGTATGTTGGAAGAAATATAAATTCATGTGTAGAATAGAATAAATATTCATTTGTTGAATAGAATAACGGATTTATTGAAATATATAAAGCCGTGTTGATTAGAGTTGCGCTATTTTGACGTGAACGATATTTATATCGATTATATTCGTTTTTATAATGAATATGGAAAAGAAGTGATTTCAAAATATAACATTTTGAAAATATTATCATTTATATAGTAATGATATGAAATATTCAATTTTGATTAGAAATTGAATATAGAGTTGAAATGGTTTTGAAAACGAATTTAAAACGATTTATAAAATACGTTTTAAAAAGGAAATTGACGAAATATATATAATATATATATATAATATATAAAATGGCCTGAATAGAACGCGCCGCTCCGCGGCAGTTCGTGAATTTCGACCATTGACGTTGCAGGAGATCCGACCGTCGGATTCTCCTAAAACCGGAACCGTTGGGTTCGTATCGAAAAGAGCTTTCCAATGAATATTAGAAATTTGAAATCTAACGGTTGGATTTGGAATTATGTCCAAATCAAATTTGAAAATGGTCGCTGTAAGTGCAGTTTGATAGCCGTTGATGGAAATCGACTGTACGGGCCTTGATAAAATTATTAAAAATATTGATAATTTGTGTAAAATCATAATATGTGAATCAGAAAGAACTGGGATGAAGAATTCCACATTTGAAATGATAAAAATAGATTTTTATCGAAATGAACCAGTTGTGAACTAGAATTAAAATCAATTTATTTTTGAAATAAATAAATTGAATTTGAAAGTGATTTTAAAAATAATCAATATTCCCAATACGTGGATTGGACTGGAGTTGAATCGAAATTATCTTCGGAATATTTCGATGTTGGATTTCGTGACTATACAGATATTGTTATGGGAATTTGAAAGATATATTTTATATCGTTATTTCCAATACGATATATGTTGGTTTCAGAATTTGATATTGAATATAAGCCGATATATTTTCTATTCAGAGCCTTGTATTTAATATCAAATGTGATTTGGGTTTATCGTGAATCGTGTTTTAGATGACGTTGGTTCTTTAACCCAGTTAAAGGCAAGATATCGATTTTTGAAAAGATTAAAACTAAGTGGAGTTTTAACGAATCTTTAATTAGATTAAAAATGTGAATTGATAGTTTAAATTATCAAATCTGAAAGGTGATCGAGAATGGAGTACCACCAGTTTTGCTCCAAAGCGATAGTTAAATCTTTAATTAGATTTGAACGTGAAATGGTAATTAATTTTACCGATAACACCGTGGTGTTAGATGTGGAGTATTACCAGTTTTCTCCATGGGATATATAGGTTGGGATTGGGAAATAAAATAAATAATTACTTCGGTGTGGTTCGCTAATCCCGACTAGTTTGAAACGATATCCAAAGGAAGATTATAGGATAAATTTAGAAGAATTTATCTTGGATAAAATTAATGGGAACCTTTCTCAAAAAAAAAAAATGTGATTTTGTGAATAAAAGAATATTCTGAATTGGAATGAGGCGTTTGTTGTGTTTGTGTAACATTTGTTTATCATATACGTGGGCTATTCAGAAAGGCCGGGTTTATACCCATTCTGAATAACCGATTCGACGAGATGTCGAAGATGAAGATGGTGGTTGAAGACCGGAAGTCTTCACATCGTTTGGGTGATTACTGATGATCTTGATTGGGCTGTACACCCAAGATGAGGGAAACAGTTGGTGATCGTCCAGACGTACTTGGAGATCGATGGATATGCGAGGAAAGTGCCTCCGGTTTCGTTCAGACCCAGAACGAACTTGTAAATGGATTGTGTGTCTGACATTGGATTTTATTCTGTGTTGATTGATCTCTATTAAATATACATCTGTTTGGCGGCGGAGAATTTATTCTCTTGCTTAACGCCCTTCTCTGAGACGTACGAGCTCAGAGGTTGTATATCGATGGACATCAGTCGCATGGAGTGAATTGCCAGTGTGGCATGCGTAAGTGGCAATTGATCAAGGCTTCTGTTGAAAAGCAAAGTCTTGTGGTTGATGATCAAAGCACGGCCTGTGTGGCGTAGCTTTGTGTATAACGTGAATTCGCGAGCCTCACACCTCGGTATGAGTCAAAAACGGGAGATGGACCGCTGGGAGAGCACGATGTTTCTTTCTAGCTAGGGTGGTGTCAGTGACCTACCAGCCCTGACATTTATATACTTTTCACCTGTGTGGTTGTTGGATATGAGGCGCCTCGGATATAGGTCTGTAAGGACCGGGAAACGTGTGTTCAGGAATAACTAATCCTCAAAAGTAAGAGAGGACCGGCCCAGCCGATTCCAAGGATCATAGTGGGGTCCTGAGGCATTTGCTAGAGTGTCTCGAACGCGAAGAGGAGCTTGCCCCTTGCCTCGGCTCATGACGGAATCCAATTTCCAATACGTGTGTTTCGGTTTTATTTGTAGAGCCTAGTATGGCGACATAGTAGATGGTAGCTATGCCGCCTATGATTAATACTTATGATTGGAATTGTTTTGACACTATACACTATAATAGTATCAAATAATGTGTTTTAAACGTATCAAGCATGCTTTGGTTGTTATAAGGTAAAAACCCTATCCTCCGGCTTGCGTTGCATTGTGTGATGGGACCTGGGTCTTATAACAGCTTCATTTCTCTTTATTTAGCATTGCGCTGTTTGTTCTATGCACTGGTATTCTTGGGAGGAAACCCGTTCCGTGTTATACGGCGTGGTCCCTTGATTTACCAAACTTTAAAACCAATATTAATAACTATTTTAGTTCTCACACCAGTCACATGACTGACCTGGAGTTTATTGTTTTAACCTAAACTCTGGGTGCTCCTATTTTCCACACGGGCAGCTAGTAGTTTTGGTTTTGCAGATTTATATTCACAGGGTCCTGATTTACAGCTGGAACGATGCTCGGAAAGCTCTGTATCCGTGTATCACTTCTAGTTGTGCTTTTGTATTATTTTCCGCTGCTATGTAATTTATTGTATTCTCTGATAATTATCGAATGTAATTTATTCATTTATACTCTATATATTCTTGTATCTGATGGAATTGTTGTAATAACAATGAAATGTTCTTCCGTATGCGTCCTTTTGTGTGTTGTTTCTCAAAGTATTCGTGCTTTCCTTAACGGGGAAGTTACGGGTTCTTACAGTAATACATAACATGTTATTAACTTATTAACAAAAATCTTAAATTCTGGCAAACAAGGGATTTCATTTCATGCAATATACATTACTTGAATCTTCCACCATATCACACCTTAACAAGAAACTTTCCCTTGAATTTCCTACCTTGGATGAGGATTCAGTATAAAGCGTACCCTCAAGGTGACCACATATCGTGTGCTCGCTACAAACAAACTAATCCCCTATAATAGCTTCCGAACATATTTCTTGAGCAGGATGCAACCTTGACTTTCTATTTTTTTTGGGCAATCCCTAGCATTATGTTCTCTTAACTTACAACGATAACAAATCGTTATCTCGGCATCCGAGGCAGGTGGAGGTGTGTATTTTCTTTTTCACCAAAGGGAAGTAAGAAAATGTCACTCTTTCCGACATTTAAAACATACTACCTCAGAGCGAAAACATTTATTTTCCATTTTCCTTCTCTTTCTATTCCCTCTGCACATGACTGTGTAATGTCTTTTTTCATGACACCTATAATATATGACATTATCAAAAGAACTCAGTTTTGACCTCTCTTTATGTCGTTTCTCTCGCTCTAATTCTGTATCTTCCCATTCCTTATAATAGGCCCTTCTTCATTCTCTATGCCTTGCCTTCTTTATTTCCTTCTCATCCATCTAAATAGATTAGAAATCATAGTCTAAAAGGAAATTCTCAAAAGTTCAATTTTTATCGGAACAAGGGTCACATACATTTACCGACTTGGTATTAGTTAAATTAATCATCAGATATTACCAAAATCATAAGTACTTTCAAAAGCTCTTTATTATAGTTCATGATTACTTTCTTAACAAATTATCCAATAGAACTTTAAACATCTTATGAACTTCTTAGGAGTCACAAAACTCATACCTTTATATTCATTTCAGTTTCCTTAGTACTCCTAAAATTAGTACTTTTACGGGTATTCTTGTAAAATCAACCATATTTCTTTTAGTCATTTATATAAGAACATTTTTTATGATTCAAAATATTTACGAATCTTTTATATATAAAATCGTTTATAGTCACTAACTTTTAGTATTATTTTATATAAAAAAATATTAGTACGCTCTCATATATAATGCTCTCAACTCATTCTACGGTATTACAAACCCTATCTCTAATGAGTTTTCCTCCAATGGGCTTTGGTATTCGCTCAAGCAAAGATCTAATACCAACTTTGTAATGACCTGTCTTTTTGATTGCTTCAAGTAGGTAATTAAATCAACTCGAACCGTTCAGAACAACAGATTGTTATCACTTACAGGGTTTAAATAGAGTCGGACACAGAATGACTAATTACGTTCAAACAGAAACCATATCCATTTATTTTAAGCTCCGTTAAACCCTTAGATTTTGACTATTTGATTCTATAAACTAATGGTTGAATTTAATGTGAATGGTTGACTCTTTTTGTCATACTTCATAGTTTTCAACTTTCTTGTATCATTGTATGCTTCACGCATCGATTTATGAAATTTACATAGCAGCATTGTAGGGATACAAAAGGGGTAAGCACATACTATATAGCTCTTTTCATGCTGGTCACTGGATATAAAGAATGTGCGGATGAATCCGGTTTTGTTTATATCACACTCTGGACAATTAAAGCATTACGGTTTCATAACTGTCGAGATGTACGAAGTTGTAGCGAAAATATAATATAGATGAAAAATATTAAATAGATATAAAATTAGTTTATAATCATTATCTCATAGGTTGTTTAAAAGAAATTAATACTATTTTATTTTATATAAGAAAATCAAAGAATAACATAATAATGCTCACTATATTTTGAAATTCTATTATTTCTATCAAATTTTCAACAGTTGACTAAATTCCACGAATAAAATGAAACTTGCATATGTTACTACGAAATTTATTCTTTTGCTACATTTAGTTAAACATAATTCAAAAATAAAATTTCACTATTTAATTTAAGTTTTACAGTCTAACGTTAAATACAATTAACAACATTATTTAAAATCGTTGAATTTTTTTGGTACTTACAGTACTAGAGTATGTTAAAACTTATATTATAAGTTTCTTTTCATTCGTTACTGGTTATTAATTTCGACCATGTTAAATCATATATGGTTAAAAATAACATAATATTTTAATGTACAGGAAGTCATATTATGCAATCTTTAGGCACTATAGTGTAAAGTTTTAATTTTTAAGTACGAACAGTGAATAAATTTATTTTGTTGTGTTATGACAATTTTTTACATCAAGTTAATATAGTAGACACAAGATTTCAAATGAAAATACATTCTGAAAGGGCTGGAGATGCTCAATAAAATAATCAAATAAAAAGTGATAACATTACAAAACAATATATATAGCCCAACATTAAATTAGACTATCAATGAATGCAATCTCTTGTTTTCCTTTGGTGGAGCAACAGATAATTTGTTTTCTAGTAATAAAAGGATAGGTTTGAAATATCAATCACTCACACTCATGCTATCTTATGTGGAGAACTTGAACCTTCAAAGCAAGACCTTTCATGTGGCAAAAATTAACTAAGAAAGCCAATCACAAAAAATTAAAAATATGGAAAAATTGCAAAAAGTTCAAACAACAACGCACAAATATTACAAACATACGCTAAATACTTTTTTCATTTAATTTAAAAATCTAGAAAATTTGCAAAAGATTCAAACAACAATGCACAAATATTACAAACATACGCTAAATACTTTTTTCATTTTCCATTTATAAATTTTTATTATTTTGTGTCTAGTTGTATAAATTTAAGAATAATCAAACCGACTTTGTTGGTTTTTCTTAATTCTACTGCGCTCTCAAGAACTTCAGTCCGTCTGAAGCTTTTTTACAATACCCGTTTTGTCCTCCTTTGACTTGTGCATTAATTTAATGTAGCTCTGAAGCCTTGCCTTTCCTTATTTGAGCTCTCCGATTTAATTATTAATGTAGTCTATTTGACTCATTAATGCTCATTACTTGTGTGACTTAATTAACTTTATACTTGGAAGAAAAGCTAATTTTTCCACTTTTGTTGATATGGACATGGTGTTCATTTTAAAACATCACACCTAGCGTTAATAAGATGAATTGACAACAATTTATTGATTAAATTTATTTCTTGAATTGGAAATCACTTAACTAATTTAAATATTCTTATACGGTTAAAATTTGATACATCACACCTGTAGCACGCAAGGATGGAAAGGTCCATTAGACCAAGATGATATGTGTAATTTTGTGTAATTATTGCTGATATTAACATATTCTCTGCACTTTCTTTACGTAATAACAGAACACTTTATTACTTCATTCTTGATACCTATTACAGGTAACAAATTAAGCCAAATTTAGTATAAATGTAATTGGATGATGAAAGGTTCTCTTTGTATTCTATATAAATTAAATCTTTATATTTCAGCATGTCTTCCTTGTGTTATTCCTTTCGAACTAAAAGAAAATGAATTTCGGCTACATTTATGTTTTCCATCAGAAATATAGGCAAATTAGTAAAGTTATTTTATATTTTTGGAAATAGGTATGAATTTAGAGAATAATGACTTTTGTTTTTTTTACAACGTCAGTGTTGATTCAAAAGGAATGTTTTATTTTTTTTTTGAGATTTTGGTTTCCATTCTATTGATTATAAAAATTAGTGTTTGGTACCTCTTCATTATCTTTTGTTTATAAAATTATATTTTGTCAACTTTGTCTTGTTAAATCGAAAGCAATGAAATAGAAAAGTGGAAATTGATGGTGTAAAAAAAGCATATTTCAACGGATCTCAAAAGGAGCAAAATTTATTACCCTTTTTATTGTGAATTGAATAACAATAAATATGTTGATTAATAAATCATTTGAAAGATAAATTCCAATTAAAGATTACAATATCATAAAGAATTTAATGCATGATAAAGTATTCTAAAAGAGGCAAAGTGAATATAGATATTATTCAAGGTAGATTATTTGGTTAATTATTTCTGTTCACTGGCAAACTATGTGTTCTTGTAAGATGTGGTCTCTAATACCTAATAAATGAAAATTTATCATTGCCTATTGCGATAAAGCATTGATTTTACAAACACGACATGGAAAAATACATGGTATGTACAATTAGCAAATATGGACATAAATTACAAATAATTTACCTTAAGCCTGTAAGTGAGCACGTCGCCCATCTACAATGCCATATACAACTTTATTCAGATTGATAACCTCAGATTCAACTTTTAGATTCTTATTTTTAATTTCCTTACGGTTTATTTCAACAATTTCCAATATGAAATTTTAGGTTTTAGAAGTTTTTAACCAATTAGATGTTATCTGATTTAATTAGATGTACACAAAACCTTTTTTTTTTAGGCTAGAATATTTTACATTAATAGCTATGTCAGATTTAACCGATGGCACAAACTGTGTTCATAGTCTGAAATGATGAATGTATGAATTCATAATTGAAAATGTGGCTATTTATGTTAAATTAATTTGATACATACATTGTTTAAGGCATAAATTTAACTTATGGCACCCATTATATTATTGCAAGTAACTTTATAGTTAATCAAATATAAACTTTATTGTTCAAAGCTTTTGTACAACCAAGGTATTTTCAGGTCCTTTTAGTTGGTCAAAATAATTATTTTTACTTTTTCTCTCATGAATAATTGTTCGTATGTATTTCAAATAATTAAAAAAATTCAACAAAACAAATTCTTTTATCGTATAACATTACAAAGTCAGTTTTCCCACCGTTGTGCGGTAATACTAGTTAATGGAAAATATTCAGTTAATACTGATAACTTCTTAACGTCTCCCCGATGCACTAAAATCCCAAAATCATGAATGAACAATTAATACATATAAAGATGGAAATCAAAGGGCACATTAGTGGCTGGATTGGAAGGCCAAACTAGGTGTAAACAAATTATAGTATATATGCTTTAAAATAATTTTAATTAATAGTACATATGAATGAGGGAATGAAGATTCATGCATACATTTATTAAATCAATTATTCTGATTAATTTTTTATAAATTTAAAAGGAAAGAAAATAAAGATAGGAAAATGAGTTTGAGAGTTCCTGTTTTAAACTTTATAGGGGAAAAGGCAAACTAAGTCATTTGTGTGGCTTCAAATTGCCACTATATAAATAAAGGCCTTTACTATCATTTTGTCAATACATTCTTTATAAAAATTATTAAGGAGAAAAAATGGCACGCCTTACGAAAACCATATCCCTCATGTTGCTCATTGTGTCCTTCCAGTTTCTGCTTGCGTTTAGTGAAGGTAAGTGGAAACCAGTTTCAAATCTTATTAGTTTATTAGCTCTGAAAAATATTACACGTTTACTTATATAGTTTTATATAAATACAAACGTAGTAGTTACACATATTTTTTTTTTAGGGAGGGAGGTTCATGCAGTGAAGAGAGACAATGAATGTATTCAACTTCCTTGTCCTGGTGGACTTTGTTGGTGTTGTAAGGAGACTCACAACTGCCCTGATAGACACGGAGGAACTAAAGAACAATGTGAACAAATATGCCCTGCTTAGTTCTATACTATACGACACTGTTATGTCCTATGCATGAAACGAAGAAATAAAATGAATTTTGGGTTCTTTTCATTGTTTCTTGTTAAATTTACTTGGCAGTTGCAATATAATATCATATCTTTTCTTCCATGCATGTTCAGATCGTGAAGTAATTATTTTTATTCATATAGAGTTATGATTTCTTTATTATATTTGTTCCAAATCATGTAAAGAATTGCCAAAATAGGTTTTCCTTACATATTTTTTTTATATTCTCAACCACGGAGAAACGCCTTATTTCTACCCTTGATTTATTCAAGAAATTATGTTTTTTTTTTTGTAACTCATTTTTAACCTTTGATATATTTGATGTTAAGATGGTCTTATATTCCAATAAATGTTGTCATTATTCATTAGTTTTCATCTTAGAAGAACGTGGACTAAATGATGCTAAAATGACTCGATTGTAAGCACAAGATGGTCGGCCATGTATTTGTGTTCTATGGATGATGATAAAATATAAGAAAAATCTAACTTTGGGACTGATAAACCCATATCCGAGTAGGTCTTGTGTGCCAAAGGATTTTAAACTAAAAGAAACAAAGTTAATAATGTTTTCTAATAGATTTTTTAGGTGTGAGGTGGTGCTAAAAGAAGGTATAAAATTAGTAATGTGAGTGGCGTGTATTTTTCTTCATGCATGTACTTCAATTATATGCGAATTTTTTATAACTATGACAAAATTTTGTCAAAACAAGAGAATAGTGATTTAGAGGGAGTTAGACAAGTTCAAAAGGAAATATAAACAATTTCAAAATTTTGAATATGTGCCAATGTATCTAATCAATCACCGTCGAAATAAATAAATAAATATATATATATATATATATATAGCAAAACAAATCGAGGAAACCTAGGTTTTGAGATTGCATGGACAGGCACGACATGTTTCATAAAACAAAACAAGGGTTGCAGGCTTATATAAAATACCATTTGAATGAGTTTACTTCCTTTCCAATTCGAATTCTCTCAAATCAGTAATGTCGAATTCACTACATACTTACATACGTTCCAGTTTATATAAGAGTCAAATGTATTAAATATTGAATCTTTTTCGAATTCAAAGATTTTGAAAGTCAATAACTTCCCAAACTATTTCGGTTTCACACTTATATAAATATAATATCATTAATTTCAAAATTCCTAACATTTCAAAATTAATTGATTGCATTCGTTTTATGTTTGGACAACATCCGTTCTTTATATTTTCAAATATCTCTCAAAGTTCATTTTCCATATAACTCAATAGAAGAACTTTATTATAACTTGTAGGTATTCCATTTATATCAAGTCAATAATTTCAATGTTTAATTACTTACGAAATTACTTGTAAGATCCATCAATTTTCCGTAAAGTAATTTTCATTTGTAAATACTATTCACATATCCAATTCAACATTAAGCTAAAAAAAATCAAATTCGATATATATTTCAATAATATATATTTGTATATATTAAAATATTTAGGTTTAAATCAATATCTTTGCACTATTTACATTCAACTTGCTTAACACAATATTTAATCTTTAAAGAAAATTGTCAAGTTATTATTACCGTCGTTACAGACTCGAGTTAACCTATACTTATGACGCTTCAAAGAAAATATCAAAATAAATGGACTAAAGTTCCATTGTTTTATTTTAATCCTCTATGAATCTTCCGATAATCGTCACACATCCAAGTTTAATTATTACTCAATATTATTATCGTTCAATTTAAACATTTTGAATACTTGTATATACTTAAGATCTTGCTTTATCCAAAATTTTGATATGTCAAAAATCAAGATATCCCATAATTAATAAGTTTCATAATCCGTTTAGTTCGTAATACATAACATGTTATTAACTTATTAACAAAAATCTTAAATTCTGGCAAACAAGGGATTTCATTTCATGCAATATACATTTACTTGAATCTTCCACCATATCACACATTAACAAGAAACTTTCCCTTGAATTTCCTACCTTGGATGAGGATTTAGTATAAAGCGTACCCTCCTCAAGGTGACTACATATCGTGTGTTCGCTACAAACAAACTAATCCCCTATAATAGCTTCCGAACATATTTCTTGAGTAGGATGCAACCTTGACTTTCTATTTTTTCTGGGCAATCCCTAGCATTATGTTCTCTTAACTTACAATGAAAACAAATCGTTATCTCGGCAACCGAGGCAGGTGGAGGTGTGTATTTTCTTTTTCACCAAAGGGCAATAAGTAAGAAAATGTCACTCTTTCTGTAACGACCTGGAAATTTTCGACTCCGAGAATCGACACAAAACACAGCGTCGACTGTCCAGACATCAAAAATACTGAATCATCAATAGAAAGAAGTTAGAGGATGAGAAAGATAAGATAGAACTAATAGAATAGAAGAAGAAGAAGATCACAGCTGAACATAATCAGAGTAAATACGAATCTCACAGCGAAACGAATAAAATATATTATATAACATGAGCTTTGAAATACAAATCTGTATTGTATATACATAGCATATCAGAGTACAACACAACATTTGATACAGCGGAAATAACTCTAAATAATCAATAGTGAAGACTCCGGCTTCAAGCTCCTCCAAGCGTATCTGTAAAGCCTGAAACACTTGACTGCCCGTACAAATTTGGGCACCCAAGAGTTTAGGGAAAAACAAACAAAATAAACTCTGGGTCAGTCATGGGACTGGTGTGAGTAAACTCCAACCATATTGTTTAACTTTGAAAAATCCTTTGAAAGCAAAGGATAATAGTAAGACCAATCCACACATAAACACGGACGGTTTTTACCTTACTATAACCCAAAAACATTTTAATATCAAAATCCAGTGATATTATAATAATGTCTAACCAAGTAAATAACCAAATAGTAGAATGCTTGCATCTCATGCTCTACATATATAGTATAAAATCAAAAACCGCAGGGCGCTTATTGGAGATTGGATTCCAACTTGACAAGGTATGGGACCACCTTCCGATAGTGTATCTATAGAGGCGATTACACTGGGTTCAACAAGAACGTCTTGCAACCCGGCCCACACATGACCGACCACTCATTTCGCTTGAGTGCATCGAATGTATATCACCAGCGGTTGGACTCAAACCACCGTTTCCCGAAAAGGGACAGCATCGATAGATTAAAGAAGCAAATGGAATTTCTCTAGATAGGTGATTATACACCCTAATGGGAGCGACCCACATAGCCATGCTGCCTGCCCGATTTTTGTCATTTCCCGGTTGTGAGGCTTGAGGCTACATCTATCTTTTAGAACATCTGGCCACCATACTCTTTGAATGCCACATTGTCAAACCTGTCAAATCACTAGTTGATCTTCCCAAAAATATTATGGGTACAAAAGCTAAGAGAAACGAATTTCTCCGCCGCCAGACGTAATACGTTGAAAAGATCGCCTTATGTGACCGTTAGGAATACTCTGTCAGACATTCGTCCATACAAGTTGTCCTGGGACTGGACAAACATAACAGCTCTTGAATTTTACTCCGTCTTCGATTTTCTTCAGCATAAGCTAATTCGCGATGCCTATGCCTATACAGAGTGGTTTTCGGATAATATATCCAACCGGTCTCTCCGTATTGACAACGATGGTCAAAACACTTCGATAGTCGGTTATTTAACTATCGAAGTAAAAACAAACATTCATTCAAATTTATAGCTAAGCATCAACAAACATTGGCCCCTTTTTATTTATATTAATTTCTACTTCTCATGCCCCAGAAAATATACGTTATTAATGTTCGAAACATTTCTATCATTTTCACGTTCTTAATCTCTTATGGAGTAGTGCTATATCTAAAATCACGCTTAAGCTTGATCAACAGCGCTAATTTATCGTTATAATTTGTCATACGCTGTAATATTTCCTTTTAACTAATCTAGACATAACAGTCACGCTTAAGACCAGTCAACAACGTTATTTTATCGCTATAGTTCTAAACTTGCAATGCGTTGTTATATTCCCTTTACAAAAATCTTGATATCTCTTTCCGTTACAAAAATCTTGACATCTCTTTCAGTTACAAAAATCTTGACATCTCTTTTTGTTACAAACCGTATGTCTTTCTTTTTATTTCGAATATGGTTTTATAACACCATAACCTTACTTTAAAATCTCTGTTGTTCATAACTATTTATTTTAGACATTAACACTTCGCTTTATCTTTATTATATAGTTCCACTTATAACATCTTTACCAAGTCCATTAACGTTCTTCATTTTTTGACATTTTCCTTTCCTTTCGAATTAGTATACATAATTCAAGCAATCATCTCATTATGAATTCAATATTATCTTAAATGAAATCCATTAATTTAATTAAGATGGCTAAATGGTAATTAACTCCATCATTTCCAAAGTAAAACAATGTTCATCATTTTTCACTTAAAATAGATTAGTTGCTTAATTTAATAAATCACGACTAATTATCTTGGTTCAATAATTCTTTAGACTCCATTAATTTCAAAGGTAATTAATAAGAAGGCTTATTAATTTTGATCAATTTATTTCTAAGTTGTTATCATTAGATTAATTAAAGACCAATTAATCTAAAAATCAATTTCCAATAAGACAGTTGATTAAATCAACTTCAAATCATCAGTTAATTCGTTAACTGATTTTTAATTACTTTTCCTCATTTGATTAACATAATTAATCCAATAATATTCTCTAACCAATTTGTATTAAAATAATTATTCAATATTTACTCACCGAATAATTACAGTTTCATAACGTATCAAATAATCATTTTTATTTATTGTATAAAAACGAACCATAAAATATCAGTTTATAATAGAATGTCTATTATAATTTAAAACTTCGCTTTAATTATAAAAATATAGTTCTTGTAACCGACTTCGTCGATCCGCCTATTGGCAAATCAATTTCTTAACCAAACGATGGATTTGGGTCGGTTGTTGTCGCTTCTTTAATCGATATTGTTTATTGATTTAATCGAAATAACGTTGAATTTCCATTCAACATGGTTCAAGCAGTGCACAAACAGTACATATTAATATTTAGGAATCTGGTTGAATTCCTTCAACCGGTTTCCGCATCCACAGATGTTAATCAAATCAGTATCCAACCAATGATGTGTACATATGCAACGATATATTTTTATTTCAACCAATTTAACTGTAATTTACCTAATCAACCATCACACAGCATTCAATCATTATTTAAAATATAATTAAAATATTTTAAATAAACAGAGTTAGTGAATTTACTCACCTTGGCGCGTTAACCGTTAAATAACGATTTGCGTCAGTTGATGGTTCAGTCTTCTATTCCGTTTTAAAATCAACCAGCGTCTGATTTCATCATGAAAATCCAGTTGCTTCGTTCCAAATCATGTCGGTTCACATCGTTGCTCTTGTTGCTGTGATTTTATCGCGACCAGTTTGGTTGAATTCATATTGACATATCCAAACCGGTCCAATCATGTCTAGACTTTACTCGTCCTTCTGCCCCTTCGAATATCCCTACTTCCTTCACAGTTCATCGAAGGGTCGAACTCATCCATTGTTTATCACCATTACCATGCCTTTGAAGTATTTGCGTGGCCTTTGTATTTGTTTACACGGCCCATCTTTACTTTATACCAAAGCCCAGACTCGCCATCCACTTCTAAGTGGCTTCTTCCGTCCGCCTTTACTAGCTTTCACGGTGGCCATTTACTCACTTCAGTTCCACGTAGGCAACAAAGTATTCTTCTTTGTTTTTCTTTTAAGCATGAATCACATCGTACCACTAGATGCATGAATACCCATTGTCAAAAACCGCAAGGCTTTAAGGTAGACGAGGAGCCGTACATGGATACGGTCCCGATTTTAACTACCCTGTCGTTATGCTGTCGAAATTTCCTGAAATCTTTCTGTGTTTGGTTTATTTTCATTTGTTGAAACTATATTCATTTGTTGAATAGAAATTCATGTATACAAAATAATTGTGTTTTGAAATAAATTGTTTTATATTAAAAATCACATTTTTATCACCTGTTTGAACTATATAAAATAATCGTGTTTTGAAATAAATTGTTTTATATTAAAAATCACATTTTTATCACCTGTTTGAACTATATAAAATAATCGGGTTTTGAAATAAATTGTTTTACAATAAAAATTACATTTTTACTATATACATGAATTGTTGAAAATGGTGATGTGTAGAAATAAATATCTATTGGATAAAAATATCATTTTTATCGATACCGCGAAGTGAATATGGTTTTGAAATCGAAGAATGAACTATATAGAAATATATATAATTATAATATATCGAATAACGAAGCTGTAGTTCATATTTTGAAACCGTGATTTCAAACGATTATTGCGGGAGATCCGACCATCGGATTTTCCCGAAACCACAATCGTTGGGTTCGCCTTGGAAATATCTTTCCAATGGCACCAACTTTGTAGAGATCCAACGGTTGGATTGTCTAGAATGTTTAATTCAAATCTGAAGAAAAATAGCGCCATAATCGATTTTAATTACATATATATATAATTATAATTAAAATAAATCGAATAACGAGGCTGCAGTTCGATATTTGAAATCGTAACTTCAAATGATTATTGCGGGAGATCCGACCGCCGGATTTCCCCAAAACTGAAACTATTGGATTCGTTTTGAAAAGATCTTTCTAATGATATAAAATTTGTGAAGATCCATCAGATAGATTTTCAGATATGTGTAAATCAAATATGAAGAAAAACAGCGCCACGGCCGCGTTATGGCCTGAAGCGTCGTTTGAATGAATTGGCTAGTTTTAAATAAATAAAAATAGCGATAAATAATGATAAAATATTATAAACGATATGGAATGAAAATAAACTGCATTTGTTTGGTTTATTAGTTATTGGATGGCTGAATGTGTTTGGCGTGAAAATTACAATTAATGAACTGAATAATTGATGTTGAATAATTTAACCATTAAAATGAATTGATTTGAAATATTAAATATACACGAGGATTATTTGAAAAGACCGAGTTAATACTCATTTCAAATAATTGATCGACGCTTAAAGGTCGAAGATATGAAGACGGTGCAAGACAGATGATCTTCACGTCGAATGGAGGGGTGCTATTGATGCTCAAGATAGGAGTAGCTACCTAAAAGGGGCTGAAGTAGTAACCGTCCAGACGTACGTGTCGATTGTGCAAATGTGCGAGGAATCCAGATCCTCCGGTTTTGTTCAGACCCAGAACGGACTTGTAAATGGACGTGTGTCTGACGTTGTATATTGACAACATGGCATACCGAGATGCTGTGATCAAAGCTTTTGTTGAAAAGCAGAGCTTTGTGGTTGATGATCAAAACACCGCCTGTATGGCATAGCTTTGTGTTTATCGTTGTTTCACGAGCCTCACACCCCAGTATGGACCAAAAACGGGAGAAGGATCCAGGGAGGACATGCGTTTTCTTCTAGCTTGGGTGGTGTCAGTGACCTACTAGCCCTGACATTTATATTACTTTCACCTGTGTGGTTGTTGCTGTTGTGAGGCGCCTCTGTTATATCGGTCGATCCGGGACCGATGGAGTCATTCGTTGGCTCATTTATGCCCCAAAGGGCGGGGAAACGCAGTGTTCAGGCATTTTAATCCACATCGGTGGACCGACCCTGTGGCTCCTAAGGCTTGACTGAGTACTTGCCTGAGACACGGGCTAGAGCGTCTCGAAGCAGTGAGGACGATCCCTTGCCTCGGTTCATGACAGAAATCCAATTTCCAAATACGACATTGTGCGATTTTGATTGTATATATATATATATATATATATATATATATATATATATATATATATATAGCGACATGATATATGGTACCCATGCCGTCTATGATTGATAGTTATGATTCAAATTGTTTTTGAGACATATAAACACTAGTAATACTATCAAATAATTTTTTTTGCTCGTATCAAGCATATTTTGGCCATTATAAGGTAAAACTCTATCCTCCGGTTTGTGTGGCATTGTGTGATCGGACCTGAGTCTTATAATGGCTTCATTTTTATAAAAAGCATAATGATGTTTAAATGATTTACTTGTTTTAAAGCACTGGCAATCACTGGAGTAAACCCGTTCCGCGAAAGTGGCGTGGTCCTATGATTTGCCATAATGTAAAATGTGTTAAGTAGATTTCTCATACCAGTCCCATGACTGACTCGTAGTTTGTTTCACTTGCAAACTCGGTTGCCCCTTTTTCAACACGGGCAGCCTTGTATTCAGGTTTAGCAGGCTCTTTCTAGATAGCTGGAGCTGAAGATGGATTCTATCATTTATCTCTTTTTATGCTGTTCAGCTCCTATTGTACATATTATGTTATTTTCCGCTGTAGACATTTATGTATAGTTGAACTATATTTGTACTAAGTATGATCCTGTATATTGTGTAACTCTGATTTTTATATTTATCCAGTATATTCTATTGTTCATTATCTGGTGTATTTATTTATTTTTGTTCTGTTGTTATCTGTTTATGTGTTATATTCCCAAAGATTACCCTTGCCGCCGTGTTACGGGGTTTAGGTCTTCACAATCGTGGTATCAGAGCTTTGGTTAAGCCTGGAATATAACATATGAACGAGCTCGTCTGAAATAGAACCAGTAGTGTTCTAGAACGAGTAACTCATTACAGATAGGATCAGTAATATCCAAGTATGAGATAGCAGAATGAAATATACCTTGATAGACACATTTACATTCAGGTATATGTTTCTATGCTATATAATATCTTTTCTGTGACCTGACACTTGATCTGCTATTTGCAGAAGTACTAGAAAATGAGTATTAGAAACAGAAGGAATGCAGAACCAGAACTAGAAGCTCTATTAAAGAAATATCTAAATCTGGGTGTAGTACCATTTTCGAGAAATGAATCCATTAGTCAAATCCAGGATTGGATGCGTTCCGCAGAAAGAATTCTTGAGCGTCTCTAGCTAAGAGATGATAAAAAAAGATTACTGGCATCTTGGGCACTCAAAGACGAAGCTTTGTTCTGGTGGGATTCGATTATTAAAGATAATCCAGAAGGTGATATCACCTGGGATAGATTCAAAGAAATTTTTCAAGAAAGATTTACTTCTCCAGAAGCAACTGAGCGGTTATGTGATGAATTCTACTATCTGATCCAAGGAGACATGGATATTCCAGAATATCATAAGAAATTCAATGAACTTTCTCGTTTTTCCCCTCATCTAATTGAGAATCCGAAGAGGAAGAATCTGAGATTTATTCATGGCCTTCGAAGAAAGTATCAGAATAGTGTAATAAGACATGTGAAGCTTCCTTTTTCAGAAATGATATACATGGCTTACCAGTATAAAGATCTCGATAATAAAGGAATGTTGCGAGATGAAGACGAATGTTGTTCTAGCAACAAAAGAAAAACTGAAACTGATAGCCCAGAGACAAGTACGACGTCTGGGGCCAGAAAGAAGCCTAGATCCAAAGGGAAAAAGGTTAAGCCTGAGAAAGGGCCAGTAACAATTGCCACCTGCTCTAATTGTAAATAGAAAGGACATTTAACGATAAATTGCGAACCCTTAAAGAAAAGGATTAAGAGAGGACTCGAACCCAATCAGAAGCAAAAGAAATCTCATGGTTCAAGGGAATGCTATAAGTGTCACCAAACGGGCCACCTTGCTAGAAAGTGCCTGCTATCAGGGAGATCTGAAGTGGTGCAGGTTAATGAAGTGGCAGAAGTCCCTGTAACTTCATCTAGTCAGGAAAGGCCAGTTGTATTAGAAGGCACTCTTACTGTCAAAGATATTCCAGTTAAAGTACTGTTTGATACAGGCGCGTCGCGAAGCTTTATAGCAAAGAATGTGGTCAAGAAGCTAGATTTGAATTTGAAAAAGCTCAAAGAACCCATGACTGTACATAATCCAGTTGGGGGCTCCCTCAATCTTAGTTGGGTTTGTGCAGTGCCTGTTTCTTTTTATCATTATCGGTTTCCTTGTATCTTAATCGTCATGAATTTTACCGAATTTGATCTTATTTTAGGATTGGATTGGTTAACCAAATATGAAGCCGAAGTTAAATGTGCAGAAAGGGTTGTCAAGGTTAAAACGAAGCTTCCCAATATTGTAATACCATGTGAAGGTCAGAATTATGATAGAAAAGACTTCTGGGCAGCTTTGGATGTTTCTCCTGCTCAGATAGAACCTAATCCTGTCGTTGCGGAGAATATTCTGGTAGATATTGAAAGTATACCAGTTGTCAAGAACTATGCGGATGTGTTCGAAGAAGTGGTTAGCTTACCTCCGCAAAGAGAAATTGATTTCAAAATCTCTTTAGTCCCTAATGCAAGGCCGGTAGTTCATGCTATTCGAAGGATGACCTTGAAAGAGAAAGATGAGTTAGATAATCAAACTCGACAACTTGTATGGAAGGGTCTGATCAGACCTAGTTTCTCTGTTTGGGGAGCAGCAGTGGTATTTGTCCCGAAGTCAGACGGTACTCTCAGACTATGTGTGGATTATCATGACTTGAATAAGCAGACATTGAAAAACAAACATCCATTGCCGCGGATTGATGATTTGTTAGATAGATTGAATGGCGCACAAGTATTTTCACGAATGGACCTAGCTACAGGTTTCCATCAGCTTGCCGAAGAATGTGTTCCTTTGACAGCATTCAGAGGACCAGACTTATTCTACGAGTGGTTAGTAATGCCATTCGGCTTATGCAATGCTCCAGCTTATTTTGTCGATCTAATGAACAGGGTGTTCAGAGGGGTATTGAACAAATTTGTTCTGGTTTTCATTGATGATATCATGATCTTCTCAAAGTCAGAAAGCGAACACGAAAAACATTTGGAACAAGTGTTAGAAATTCTGAGAAAGAATGTTTTAAAAGCAAAGTTTTCCAAGTGTTTATTCTGGCAAGAAGAAGTCAAATTTCTTGGCCACGTCGTGTCAAAACAAGGAATTTCAGTGGATCCAAGTAAAATCACTGATATTCAAAATTGGAAACAGCCTCGTACACCCACAGAAGTTAGAAGTTTTCTCGGGTTGGCCAGTTATTATAGGAAATTCATTAAGGATTTTGCGAAGACATCCAGTTCCTTAACGAAACTGACTAAGAAACATTCGAGATTCAATTGGACTCCGGTATGTGAGGAAGCTTTCCAAGAGCTGAAGCTGAAACTGACAACTGCTCCAGTGCTAACAATAATTGATGGCAATGAGGACTTGAAAGTATGGACTGACGCTTCTAGAGAAGGCCTTGGTGCAGTGTTAATGCAAAGAGATCAAGTGATTGCTTATGCTAGCCGTCAGCTGAAACCACATGAGAAGAATAATAATACTCATGATCTTGAGCTGTTAGCCATCGTATTTTCTTTGAAAATCTGGAGGCACTACCTTTTGGGTGAGAAATTCGAACTGTATACAGACCATCAGTCATTGAAATATTTGTTCACTAAGAAAGACTTGAATCTGAGACAGCAGCGTTGGCTAGAATTTCTTGCAGCATACGATTTTGAGATTTTGTACACTCCAGGGAAAACCAATGTTGTGGCTGATGCGCTGAGTAGAAAGAATGTAATAATCGCCAGTTTTATCATTATGACTTCATAGATAGATAAAATATCTGCTCTTCAGAGAGATGACCCTTTCATTCAAAGAATCAAAGAAAGGATACAGAAAGGCGAGACCTTGAGTTTTCAGATTGATAATGAGGGGATTCTAAGGTTGAAAGGCCGAATATGTGTGCCAAACCTTGCCGAACTCCGGAGAGAAGTATTGGATGAGTGTCACAAAGCCAAGCTAAGTATCCATCCGGGGGTGAGCAAGATGTATAACGATATCAAACGCACTTTCTGGTGGAGAACTATGAAACGAGACATCTCCTTGTATGTTAGCCGGTGTTCCACCTGTCAGCAAGTCAAAAGCGATCAGCAGAAACTCGCTGGATTGTTGCAACTGTTAGAAGTGCCAGGCGGAAAGTGGGAACAGATTTCTATGGATTTCATGGATGGTTTTCCCAGAACCAGGAAAGGAAATGACAGTATTTGGGTGATCGTAGATCGTTTCACGAAGACCGCCCATTTCATACCTGTCAGATCAAATAGAACTGCTCAGAGTCTGGCGCAGATATATTTCAAGGAAATTGTTAGACTACACGGAGTTCCCATAAGCATCGTTAGTGATCATGACCCGATTTTTTCTAGTAAATTCTAGGAAGCATTCCAAGCAGAATTGGGAACGAAACTGAACTTGAGCACCGCATATCATCCTCAGACAGATGGTCAAACTGAGAGGGTGAATCGTATTTGCGGGCTTGTATTATGGATTTTGGTGGATCATGGGAAGACCATTTGCATTTGGCCGAGTTCTCATACAACAACAATTACCAAGCGAGCCTGACAATGTCACCAATTCAAAGCACTGTATGGTAGACCATGCCGATCCCCTGCTTGTTGGGTGGAACCTGGTAATAGACTCGTATTGGGGCCAGATATGATTCGTGAAGCTGCAGACAGGGTCGATTTCATTAAGAAACGATTACTAGCCGCTCAAAGCCGACAAAAGAGATATGCAGATAAAAGAAGGAGAGATATATCATTCGCTGTTGGCGACTATGTTTACTTGAAGGTATCTCCGATGAGAGGGGTGATCCAATTCGGTAAAACAGGGAAATTGGTGCCTAGATTCATTGGTCCCTTTCCTGAACGAATTGGAACTCTGGCTTATAGAGTTCAATTACCTGACCGGTTTCCTGGAGTACATGAGGTGTTCCACGTATCTCAACTTAGAAAGCATGTGCATGATCCGGACTCGGTTGTGGAAGAAGCATCTCAAGAATTCTTGGATATTACTCTAGAATTGGCTGTGAGAAGAGAGCCGATAAAGATTATTGGAACAAGAAGGTTCACTTAGTCAAAGTGCAATGGAGTGGGGATCCGCGAGACTGTACTTGGGAAACAGAGGAAAGTATTATGAAATCCTATCCTAAGTGCAAGGTGGATATCTCTGATTGACTCTGGTGCAAGGTACATTTACCATATTTTGCAATTTCCATTTTGTTCTCTACTTGGTTGTTGTTTTCTTTTCATGAATGTAAAATTTTAATCATATAATCTGAATGATTTTAAAAGATTATATGAATTAATTAGAGTATTTTTGAAAAGTTAAAAATAAATTGTTGAATGTTTGTGTTGTGTGATTTAGAGTTTGATTGATTAAATTATTAGAAAGATAGTTAATTAAATCAATAAGGGAATGAATGGTAGGATTTATTCGAATAAATCACACATTGAACTGATTAGAGAATTAATTAAAAATATATATACATGTGCATTATATATGTTTGAACAGGTAAATGGATTAGCTGTTGAGTAAAGATTTTATTTGCGTGCCCGACAAATAGGTAAACCTTAATGAGTTGGATGCGCACTTTTATAATTATATCAACTCCTGTGAATGCCATTGGATGCGGAGTGCTGGTTATTCTGTGTGTAATTAATAAATGTCGCCATAGGATAGTAACAATTAATTTTGAACTACACTACATGGCATACTTCTTGAAGATAGGCATACTTCATCATATACCACATAAGCATTTGGAGCTTGTGTGACGAGGTTGAAGATTTACAATACGGGCGAGAGGCTTGTATGGCAATGATTATATTTTACAGGTTGAACTGATGACTGATATGGACTATTTAAATTGTAATGGTAAATTGCCAGATTAATAAAAACCCCACATGGGTCTGGATTTGACAATAATCACGTCTCTCTAGTCATTAGATACGGCACATGGATTATTTATTTCCCACACAGGACGAGGTGACGAGAATTTATTCTCTGGAGCAATTGAAAATACACACTCCCTCGGGCTTAGACAGGGTGACGAGAATTTATTCTCTGGAGTTATTATCTATACACGCTCCCCTGTAAACACCATAATATATCACGATAAATATGTGTATGCTTTATAGAATTTATTGGATACCTAATACGGCCCGATAAATTTCCAAAACTCTCCCCGTACAAAGGAGGTTATGGCGAAATTTTTCAAAAATTTAGGGTGTTAGCCAAATTTTTTGAAGAATTTGAAAATTCTCAAAAACTGAAAAGTTGAAGAATGCAAGCCAGATTGAAAGTAGAGTTGGTTAATCAAACCACTTTCGACTTTTTTCCTTTTCGGGGACGAAAACTTTTAAGTGGGGGAGATTGTAACAACCCGGAAAATCTGAACCTGTTTAAAAAATTTATATTGGCTAAAATAGTGGATTTTAAGTATTTAAAATAAATATTTTAAATAATAGTGATGAAAAGTGAGTTTGAATCGATGTTGTAAAATAAATATAATTAATTTTAATTATAAATATGGCCAGGAATGGCGTTGCAATTTCAAAAATTGAATTCAAAATTTAACTGACTGTACCGGGTGCAAAATAAAACGGATTTTAGTGAAACCAAAAATATTTAAATCTGTTAGTGGATATCTTTCTAATGAATCTGAAAAATCGAAGTTTCATAGCGGGAATCAAAAGTTATGGCCAAATGAATTTTCAGAAAGGTCGCTATAGAGAATATATCAACCTTGAAAATAGACATTGTACATACGACCTCAGAATTCGACAAAACCACTTTTGTTGGATCCGGGATGTCAGATTATTTCTAGGTTTAAAATGTCATAATTTTTGAAGTTAATATGTGAGCATGGCGAAGGAAAATGTGTTTTGGTCAATTATAGTTAAATTGGATCGACCAGAAAAGGGCCATTTTTCAAACGGTCTCAGAATTCGACGAAACTAGTTTTGTTGGGACTGTATCGTCAAAACATAGCTAGATTTATTTTTCGGGAATTTTTAGAATCAGTATGTGACCCTGGAAAATTGAAATGTAGGTTCAAATCAAATATTGAATGTTTTATATTTTAATTTGAAGAAAAACTGACTGAAACAGTCGAATAGGCCTTCGAAACATATCCCATTGTGTTCGGAATGGGGGTAAAACCCTAGGGGAGACAGTCGTTGGGTTGGAATTGGTGTTCGTTTGGATAAGAAAATATTTTTGAATTTAAAATAAATTAAAAATAAAATATAAAGGGGCCAATCAATACCTTTCTCTCTCATTCCCTTTTGACTGGTCAACCCGCCTCCTTCCACTCTCGTTCACAACGGAAAAAGCTCCGTTCTTCTTCCCCATTTTTCGGCGAAACTTCTCATCAAAACCCACCACTCCTTTGCAACTTTTTATAGCTCATCTCCTCCTCTTCAAATCAAGACAAACTCCATCTTCTATTGTGCACCCTATCGCGAGAATTCCCTCTCCAAAGTTCACCAGTTTCGCACCATTTTCCAGCCGAGGTTGGAGTTCGAGCTCCACCATCTTCCTGGCGCAGAGGCGCCTCTCGAGGCCCGTCAACGTGGTGTAGTTGGATCTTGACGAAGTGCAGCGGATTTGATTTTAATTCGAACCCTAGTTTTGAAGAATCGAAGAAGGTAAACAGCTCGATTTTTCTTAATTGAAGATAACACTTTTAAGTGTTGCAACCTTGTAAAAATCATATCTTTTTCATTTCTTGTCGAAATCCAGTGAAACAAGTGACACCAGGACCGTGAGGACGTCTTCTACATTTTAGAAGAGACCGCATATTTTTCTGAGCCTACTGCAATTTTTGGTGGAGTGGAACCCAATGTGAGATTTCTAATTTACAAACGATATGGAAAACAACGATGTATAAATTATATAGTTGATGTATGAGTTATATAAGCATTGTACATCTCATGTATAAGCGTTGTATAAGTTGTATGTTTGATGTATAAGTTATATATGCATTGTAAAAAATTATATATGCAATGAAATGATATTGAATTGTATTGAAGTGAATTGAAATATATTTATATACGAATATATATATATATATATATATATATACTCACCTCGTCCACAGACCATGGACGATATTTATTGGTTGTGTTGTTGTTTGGATTATTTGGTTGATGTGAAATTTGGTGAATAATGTGAATGATTGATTGTGGTTGAAAAATACCCATTTGTGGTTGAAAGCAAAAATAGAATAGGTCGTGGAAATGAAAATAAAACATGCCGCCTGCGTGCGAACTAGATGCATGAATCCCCATTGTCAAAAATCGCAAGGTTTTAAGGTAGAGCGAGGAGCCGTACATCGATACGGTCCCGGTTTTAACTACCCTGCCGTTATGCTGCCGAAATTTCCTGAAATCTTTCTGTGTTTGGTTTATTTTCATTTGTTGAAATTATATTCATTTGTTGAATAGAAATTCATGTATATAAAATAATCGTGTTTTGAAGTAAATTGTTTTATATTAAAAATCACATTTTTATCACCTGTTTGAACTATATAAAATAATCGTGTTTTGAAATAAATTGTTTTATATTAAAAATCACATTTTTATCACCTGTTTGAACAATATAAAATAATCGGGTTTTGAAGTAAATTGTTTTACAATAAAAAATTACATTTTTATTATATACACGAATTGTTGAAAATGGTGATTTGTAGAAATAAATATCTGTAGGATAAAAATATCATTTTTATCGATAGTGCGAAGTGAATATGGTTTTGAAATCGAAGAATGAACTATATAGAAATATATATAATTATAATATATCGAATAACGAAGCTGCAGTTCGTATTTTGAAACCGTGATTTCAAACAATTATTGCGGGAGATCCGACCATCGGATTTTACCGAAACCACAACCGTTGGGTTCGCCTTGGAAATATCTTTCCAATGGCACCAACTTTGTAAAGATCCAACAGTTGGATTATCTGGAATGTTTAATTCAAATCTGAAGAAAAACAGCGCCGGAATCGATTATAATTATATATATATGTATATAATTATAACTAAAATAAATCGCATAACGAGGCTGCAGTTCGATATTTGAAATCGTAACTTCAAATGATTATTGTGGGAGATCCGACCGTCAGATTTCCCCAAAACTGAAACCGTTGGATTCGTTTTGAAAAGATCTTTCTAATGATATAAAATTCATGAAGATCCAACGGCTATATTTTCATATATGTGTAAATCAAATCTGTAACACCCCGTAATTTGAACATAAAAATTCACAAATTAAAGTATACTTAATTAAGTGAAATGGGTTGCGCAGAGAAATATATATATTGATATATATATATATATTGTAACAACCCGTATTTTCAATAACCTGTTATAACATAAATCGAGGCAGAATTTAATTCTAAAATCTGAATCAGGGGAAACGGGCTATGCCATTGCATTCGTCTCGGAAAAATACGCGAAATAGAGTCCGAGTTTTCGAAAATCGGAGTCCGTATGACCCAGTTAAGGCCCGTTGAAGCTTTCAGAAATTTCCATGTTAAAAACAGATTTAAATTTTAAATTAAAAACAAGGATTAAGGCTAAACTGGCGCAGGCGGGAAAATTCCCGCCAGGACCCGCATGTCGACAGGCCTGTCGACAGGGTCCCCAGGGTGTCGACAGCCCTGTCGACAGCCCTGTCGACAGGGGGTGCCCGGGCTGTTTGGCCTGGTGCACCATTTCTGATTTGGGCTTGGTTGTGTGGCTTGGTTCTAGAGAGTTCCGAGATCTGATGGACCTAGTTCAACCTAGGGTTAATCCTAGGGCTAAAAACACCTTAATCTTCTATAAATAAGACCCTAATCCTACCCTAAAACCTCATTATTCAATCTAGCAACCAAACTATGTCAAATTGATTTCTCAAATGGCCTCCACTTAAAAACCCTAGCCTCCAATCTCTTCATAAATCATTCCTATGAAGATTATGATGTTCATATAAGCATTTCTAAGTTGTATGAATGATCATTAGCTTGCATACATCATCAAGTTGCAAGTTTTATTTGCTAAGCTAGAGTTTTTGGGATTTTTGTTAATTGGAGCTTTGTTTTGGGTTTTTATATGCTTGCATAAAGGGCTTCTCAATCTTTATTAGTGGATTTGTGTCTTCATAATATTTGTAAGCCCTCTTACCTTCATTTTAGAAACTCTAAAGTTAATATGTGATGAAAGTTGGGATTTATGCATGTTTAATAAGTTATGCATGCTTATGCAAGTTCACTATGCTATGTTATGCATGTTTAATAAGTTATGCATGCTTATGCAAGTTCACTATGCTATGTTATGCATGTTTAATAAGTTATGCATGCTTATGCAAGTTCACTATGCTATGTTATGCATGTTTAATAAGTTATGCATGCTTATGCAAGTTCACTATGTTATGTTATGCATGTTTAATAAGTTATGCATGCTTATGCAAGTTCACTATGCTATGTTATGCATGTCTAATAAGTTATGCATGTTTATGCAAGTTCACTATGCCATGATTCGCAAGTTTGACAAGTTATGCATGTTTTATGCAAGTTCACCATGCTAAGTTATGCAAGTTCAACATGTTATGCATGTTTATTATGATATGTAAGATTCATCATGTATGTTGGGCCAAGTTCCCTCTTTCTATCCTTTGTGTGTTATGACGAATATGTAAGTGATAGAATGACGTTGGGGGTTTGGGTAAGCTTAAAAATACATGAAAATATAAGATTGGGAATTTACCTATTAAGTTAGGTTTACCCCTTGGGAATTTACCTATTAAGTTAGGTCTACCCAAGTAATTGTTAAACTTGTAATTATGTTTTGATATTAAAGTGGACATGGCACTTAGAAAACATAAGTGTGGCCAACTCGAGGTTGGGTTGAGTTTGTAGCATAAACCTACCCGGAACCGACCGGCTTAACTAGTGGCTACAAGCAATAGGACCCAATGTGAGTAGTTGGTCATGTTGCACGGGAAACCCGAGGTTAGACTAAGTTGTGGTGTAAACCTACCCGGACCCGCCCGGCCTAACTAGTAACCACAACAAGGTCTAATGTGAGAGGTTGGGTGCATTAAATTAATTAATGCCTCATGATTAGGGTTAAGTCATGGCCCACTAATACTTAACAAATTTTTGGGGATACGAGGGATTAGATGGGGTTAAGTGGTGAACTGTTGGTTACACTTGACTAATTTAATCCATGGTTAGTGAGGGGTTAAACCACACTTAACCCTCTTATAAAACCCTAGCAACGTGGTCTGTTCCAGCAGTAATCCCAGTTGGGTATCATTCACAACCCTAGAGGCTAGGCTAGGGCGGGGGCACGATTACTGGACGGATGTAAGCGACCAAAAAGCGACGGCTGAGTGGTACAGCGGTGCGGGTCCAGGCGGGCTACGGACGTGCACGTAGTCCGGTGTTGGACAAACTCGAGGCACGGGTACCAGTAGGACTAGACTGTGCATTATTGCTTAAGTGTCTGGGGTTGACACCCGAGGGCTTGATACACCCAAAGGTGGACCCAGCACAGTCTGACTACAACCATATGTGGGCCGTATGGACACCAACACTTGACGTGTTAGGTTTATAGGGAGCCGATCGACTAGACCGCTGGGCTGGGCCTTGTATTAAGGCCACCTCATGTTATTGGGCCAAAGTTTGGGCTGAGGGATCAATACCTGTTACGTTAGTTGCTAGTACGCGTGGTGCAAAACTTAATCTTCTCTATGTGATGACACCTTTATCTGTTGCCAGTATGTTCATCTCAGTTTCCATCATGATGTTAGCTTTATTAGTTTATAGACTGATCGTAGTAGGGCTTACCAGTCTTTTTGACTGACCTGTTTTCTTTCGCTTCTTTTCTTCCTTTCCCCCCCCCCCCCAGGTTCTCAGGGAGGGAACAGTGGTGCTTAGCTTGGATCGCTTGCTTGTTTGCTGGATAGCTCATGTATGACTGGACATTGAGCTCGCTATGGTTTATCATCTTTATTTTTGGGGATAGCACTATGTATTTCAGTATTTCTGTTTATGATGTACTAGACATGTTTATTTTGGCAGTTGACTTTATGATGTACTAAACTTGTTTTGAGATGGTTTGAGATATTCCGTTGTTTTATTCTCACTTACTCTGTTTTACATATATATTTATGTCCTTGTTCTGCCTTGATATATCATTATGCATGCTTACCCAGTACTAACGCCCCCCAGAAGCTAGTGCCCCCTAAAGAGTGACCCTATGGAGGTGGGGTGTTACAAATTTGGTATCAGAGCATAAGGTTTACAAGAAAGAACAAAAAGTTTTTAAAAGACTTTTGAAAAACTATTTTCAAAACAAGTATAAAGTATTTTCCAAAGAAAAGTCTAGTATTTTAAAAAGGCTATTCCCCAAAAAGCCATTAGCGTTATCCTTCGTTCCCTTGGCCTAATTTTATCTTATCTTTCATTTCAGTATGGCTGAGAATCTTGCCATCCCGGATGGAGTAAACGTACCACTCTAGTATAAGAGACTTCTAGAAGCTAGGGCGGAAGCTGGCCCCGCAAACCCTACTCCCACTCCTCCTCCTGTAGTTGAGAATCCTCTCCCTAATGTCCCTCCTCCAGTAGTTCCTGCTCCTCCTCCTCCAGTTGCTGAGGCTCCTCTTCCTCCTCCTCCCCCTCAGCATCCTCAGGTTGAGTTCATAAAGGTTTGTAAGGACTTCAAGGCGATGGGAGGCAAAAATTTCCTAGGCACGGAATCTTTTGTTGAAGCTAGGAATTGGCTGAAAGACACTGAGGACTTGTTTGCTATTTTCGGAATTGATGACGAGAGGAAGATCTTATTGAAAGTGTGGCTTTTGAAGGACGAAGCAGCCTATTGGTGGGAGGTCACCAATGGGACGAGGCCCGTCGAGACTTGGGCCGATTTGAGAGCTAGATTTGTGGCCAAGTTTCTATCCTCTGCTGAGGCGAATTTACAGATGGAGAAGTTCATTGCATTAAAGCAAGGTGATATGACTGTCAAGGAGTATGTGAACAAGTTTAATCAGCTGGCCCGTTTTGGTATGGATATGGTGAACACCCCTGAGAAGAAGGCTCTCCGATTTGCTAGAGGGTTGAATGAGCCACTGCAGGGTCTGGCAATGTCGCATATTCCGCATGGAGCTACCTTTGAGAGTCTGGTCGATATGGCTCTACTTCAAGGAGATGGAAAGAAAGAGGTCAAGTCGAGTGATACCCAAGCAAAGAAGACCGATTCTCAGGGTAAAGGCAATCAAGGTGGTCAAAACAGTCAGGGGAATCAGAATAAGAACAAGAAGGGGAACAATAACAAAGGCAAGGGAAAGTGCAATTACTGTGGTATACCGGGACACTTTGCTAAGGATTGTAGAAAGAAGAAAAGGAAGCTTAATGGTGGATGTTTTTCCTATGGTGAGGCTGGACACTTCAGCAAGGAATGCCCGAAAAAGAAAGGGCAGGCTGGACCTTCAGGAGGGCAAGTCCATGCTCTCAATACCGCTCTAGTTCCCGATCGAGGTAGTGTTTCTGTCGAGAATCTTGTTTATATTTCTGATCTTCCAGTTCGTACCTTGTTTGATTCTGGTGCGTCACATAGTTTTATTTCATCTGATCTTGTTGATAGCTTGCACCTTAGTACTAGCTTAGTGGATGATCCCGTTTGTGTTTCGAATCCCATTGGGGGTTCTGCTCATTTATCTATGATATGTGAGGATCTGAGGATCTCTATACTCAGTGTAGAGTTCTTGTGTAGTGCGTATGTTCTTGGTTTCAGGGGGTACGGATTGATTTTGGGCATGGATTGGCTGTCTAGACATGGAGCCATTCTTGATTGTGAGCATAGGGTTGTGAGGCTTGTGACTCGCCTTGGCAACACCTTAGAGATTTCATGCAATCCGAAGGATCCCGTCATGTTGTGCTATCTTGAATCTCTCGATTCTCCAGAGGAAACCCTTCAGTCTATAAGGGTGGTCCGGGATTATCCAGATGTTTTTGAAGAAGTTAAGGGGTTGCCCCCTAAACGAGAGATTGATTTCCGCATTTATCTGGTGGATAATGCTAAGCCTGTTTCTTTGCCCGTTCGGCACATGGCTCCGCGTGAGAGACGGGAGCTCAGTAAACAAGTAAAGGAGTTGCTTGAGAAGAACTTCATCAGACGAAGTATATCCGAATGGGGAGCGCCTGTGGTGTTTGCTACTAAGGCAGATGGTTCTCTTCGACTTTGTGTGGACTATAGAGAGTTGAATAAGCTGACTAAAAAGAACAGACACCCATTACCGAGGATTGATGATCTTTTTGACCAGCTCGTTGGTGCTTCAGTTTTCTCTCAGCTTGATCTTGCTACGGGATTTCATCAGCTCAGAGTGGCTGAAGATAGTATAGACAAGACTGCATTCAGAACTCCAGATGGATTCTTTGAATGGCTTGTTATGCCGTTCGGTTTGACGAATGCACCCGCGTATTTCGTGGACTTGATGAGTAGGGTGTTTCGGGAGTTCTTAAATAAGTTTGTCGTGGTCTTTGTGGATGATATCCTGATTTTCTCTAAGGATGAAGAAGAGCACGCGAGGCATCTTGTAGAGGTGATGGATACGCTTAGAGCGCATCAATTGAAGGCCAAGTTCTCCAAGTGTCACTTTTGGAGAAGGGAAGTAAGATTCCTTGGGCATATAGTGTCTAAGCAAGGCTTAGCGGTGGATCCCGCTAAGGTGGTTGCGGTTCAGGATTGGAAGACTCCTAGGAATGCAACCGAAGTCAGAAGTTTTCTGGGTCTTGCAGGTTTTTACCGGAAGTTCATCAAGGACTTCGCGAAGATATCCGCTCCTCTTACTAAGTTGACAAAGAAGAACTTAGTTTTTGCTTGGGATATGGATTGTGAGCTTGCTTTTCAAAGACTCAAGAGAGCCCTCACCTCAGCACCAGTTCTAGCTTTGCCCGATGGTGGTAAGATATTTACCGTGTACACTGATGCTTGTGGCACGGGATTGGGCGCCGTTCTGATGCAAGAAGGCAAAGTTATATGTTTTGGTGGTAGACAACTTAAGGTGCATGAGAAGAATTATCCCACTCATGATCTAGAGCTGGCAGCGATAGTATATGCACTCAAGGCTTGGCGTCATTATCTTCTGGGAGAGAGATTTGAGCTGTATACTGATCATAAGTCTTTGAAGTATCTCTTTTCGCAGAAGGATCTGAACTTGAGGTAGCAAAGGTGGATGGAATTCTTAGCGTCCTACGATTTTGATATAGCCTATACCCCTGGCAAAGGGAATGTTGTAGAAGATGCGCTGAGTAGAAAAAGGTTGACACTAAGTCCTCTATTTGTTGAGATGAAGAATTTAGAGTTCTTGGCAACCTTTGATTTCTCTTTGGCAGTTTAGTCGATGACCGGTTCTCTGGCATCTCTTGAGCTCAGGCCTACCCTTCTGGATCAAGTTGGGGCTTCGCAGAAGGAAGACCCTCAGATAGTTGAGATTATGGATAAACTGACTCGAGGGGAGACGTCTAGTCACCTCACTCGATATTCTATTGATGACAAGGGTTGGCTGAGAAGAGATGGAAGGTTATGTGTTCCCATGGTAGAAGATCTAGTAAGAAAAGTTCTGGAAGAAGCACATCGCTCTAAATTGACTATACATCCAGGCGGGGATAAAATGTACCAAGATATGAGGCGTATTTTCTTTTGGCCTGGGATGAAGAAGGATGTGGCAGAGTTCGTTTCTAGATGTATCATTTGCCAGCAAGTTAAGGCCGAGTCAAAGAAGCCCGGTGGGCTATTGTATCCTCTGGACGTTCCACTTTGGAAGTGGGAGAGTATCTCCATGGACTTTATTGATGGGCTTCCAAGGTCAAGGAAAGGGAATACGAGCATTTGGGTTATTGTGGATAGACTTACGAAGATTGCTCATTTTATTCCGGTGAAGAGCAAAAGGACAGCATCTTGGCTAGCATCTGTATATCTTCGTGAGATTGTGAGACTTCATGGAGTTCCTTCTAGCATAATCAGTGACCGAGACCCCATCTTTACTAGTCAGTTCCGGAACAGTTTGCAGGAAGCTATGGGCACGAGGTTGAATCTGAGTACTGCTTATCACCAACAGACGGACGGTCAAACCGAGAGGGTGAATAGAGTACTCGAGGATCTGTTGAGGCTTTGTATTCTGGATTTTGGTGGTACTTGGGAAGACCACCTCCCTCTTGGTGAGTTTGCATATAATAACAGTTATCAGGCAAGCATAGGGATGGCACCATTTGAAGCTTTATATGGGAGGCCGTGCAAGTCACCTACATGTTGGTGGGAGACTACAGATAAGCTTATACTTGGGCCTGATATGATCAGAGATACATCCGAGAAGATCGAGTTGATTCGGAGACGGATGAAAGCGGCCCAAGACCGACAGAAATCCTATGCTGATAAGCGAAGATCCGATTTGGAGTTTGACGTAGGGGATATGGTTTTCGTGAAGGTTTCTCCTTTGCGGAATGTGGTCCGATTTGGAGCCGTTGGGAAGTTAGCCCCGAGATTTGTTGGACCATTCCCCATTGTTGAGAGGATCGGGCAGATGGCTTATAGAGTGAAGTTGCCTGAAAAGCTTGCCGGAGTACACAATGTTTTTCATGTCTCGCATCTCCGGAAATGTTTGCATAAATCAGCAGAGATTGTGGAGCCAAGTGTTTTGGAAGATGTGGAAGTGGAGAAAGAAGCTACCTTGAGGAGAGCTCCGATTCGTATCTTGGGGACAGAGACCAAGAAGCTAAGGAATCGTGAGGTCAAATTGGTGAAGGTTCAATGGAGTGAAGCCGAAGAAGACGCAACTTGGGAAACTGAGGAGAAGATGCGTAGGCTTTATCCATTCCTGTTTGAGGGTACACTCTTAATCTCTTTTCTTTGTTAGCATATCTTTCTCTTTGCTATCCATGTTTATCTAGTTATCGTGCTAATCTTGTCATGAGAACCTTAGTTAGAAACCCTTTGGATGAAACATGTGTTTGAAACATGTTATGCTTGGTGGTTGCAAGTGGTTGCCAGTGTTTGCAAGTGGTTGCTCGTGGATGCATTATACACGATTAGGCACAAGATCGGCTCGCACACTCCTCATATTGCATATGCATGAGTGTTCATGCTTATTCTTGGATGAAATTTGTATGCCATCACCTGGATGTTGCATATGGATGTATGATTGAGCACGCATGTAGATATTATACATTATGTTAGGGATTTGCATACATATGGATACATTTCACTAACATATTTTGCATTGATCTTTGCATTAGATAAGTACATATACACACACTTTTGCATATGTTCATACAGCATTTAGAATCTTTTAAGGACAATGATAGCTCGTGGATGATGCTTTGAGTAGATGGATGATTGGATGGTAGGATACGTTCTTCCTAACTTGAAGATTTCGGGGACGAAATCCTTTAAGGAGGGGAGAATGTAACAACCCGTATTTTCAATAACCTGTTATAACATAAATCGAGGCAGAATTTAATTCTAAAATCTGAATCAGGGGAAACGGGCTATGCCATTGCGTTCGTCTCGGAAAAATACGCGAAATAGAGTCCGAGTTTTCGAAAATCGGAGTCCGTATGACCCAGTTAAGGCCCGTTGAAGCTTTCAGAAATTTCCATGTTAAAAACAGATTTAAATTTTAAATTAAAAACAAGGATTAAGGCTAAACTGGCGCAGGCGGGAAAATTCCCGCTAGGACCCGCATGTCGACAGGGTCCCCAGGGTGTCGACAGCCCTGTCGACAGGGGGTGCCCGGGCTGTTTGGCCTGGTGCACCATTTCTGATTTGGGCTTGGTTGTGTGGCTTGGTTCTAGAGAGTTACGAGATCTGATGGACCTAGTTCAACCTAGGGTTAATCCTAGGGCTAAAAACACCTTAATCTTCTATAAATAAGACCCTAATCCTACCCTAAAACCTCATTATTCAATCTAGCAACCAAACTATGTCAGATTGATTTCTCAAATGACCTCCACTTAAAAACCCTAGCCTCCAATCTCTTCATAAATCATTCCTATGAAGATTATGATGTTCATACAAGCATTTCTAAGTTGTATGAATGATCATTAGCTTGCATACATCATCAAGTTACAAGTTTTATTTGCTAAGCTAGAGTTTTTGGGATTTTTGTTAATTGGAGCTTTGTTTTGGGTTTTTATATGCTTGCATAAAGGGCTTCTCAATCTTTATTAGTGGATTTGTGTCTTCATAATATTTGTAAGCCCTCTTACCTTCATTTTAGAAACTCTAAATTTAATATGTGATGAAAGTTGGGATTTATGCATGTTTAATAAGTTATGCATGCTTATGCAAGTTCACTATGATATGTTATGCATGTTTAATAAGTTATGCATGCTTATGCAAGTTCACTATGCTATGTTATGCATGTTTAATAAGTTATGCATGCTTATGCAAGTTCACTATGCTATGTTATGCATGTTTAATAAGTTATGCATGCTTATGCAAGTTCACTATGCTATGTTATGCATGTCTAATAAGTTATGCATGTTTATGCAAGTTCACTATGCCATGATTTGCAAGTTTGACAAGTTATGCATGTTTTATGCAAGTTCACCATGCTAAGTTATGCAAGTTCAACATGTTATGCATGTTTATTATGATATGTAAGATTCATCATGTATGTTGGGCCAAGTTCCCTCTTTCTATCCTTTGTGCGTTATGACGAATATGTAAGCGATAGAATGACGTTGGGGGTTTGGGTAAACTTAAAAATACATGAAAATATAAGATTGGGAATTTACCTATTAAGTTAGGTCTACCCCTTGGGAATTTACCTATTAAGTTAGGTCTACCCAAGTAATTGTTAAACTTGTAATTATGTTTTGATATTAAAGTGGACATGGCACTTAGAAAACATAAGTGTGGCCAACTCGAGGTTGGGTTGAGTTTGTAGCATAAACCTACCCGGAACCGACCGGCTTTACTAGTGGCTACAAGCAATAGGACCCAATATGAGTAGTTGGTCATGTTGCACGGGAAACCCGAGGTTAGACTAAGTTGTGGTGTAAACCTACCCGGACCCGCCCGGCCTAACTAGTAACCACAACAAGGTCTAATGTGAGAGGTTGGGTGCATTAAATTAATTAATGCCTCATGATTAGGGTTAAGTCATGGCCCACTAATACTTAACCAATTTTTGGGGATACGAGGGATTAGATGGGGTTAAGTGGTGAACTGTTGGTTACACTTGACTAATTTAATCCATGGTTAGTGAGGGGTTAAACCACACTTAACCCTCTTAGAAAACCCTAGCAACGTGGTCTGTTCCAGCAGTAATCCCAGTTGGGTATCATTCACAACCCTAGAGGCTAGGCTAGGGCGGGGGCACGATTACTGGACGAATGTAAGCGACCAAAAAGCGACGGCTGAGTGGTACAGCGGTGCGGGTCCAGGCGGGCTACGGACGTGCACGTAGTCCGGTGTTGGACAAACTCGAGGCACGGGTACCAGTAGGACTAGACTGTGCATTATTGCTTAAGTGTCTGGGGTTGACACCCGAGGGCTTGATACACCCAAAGGTGGACCCAGCACAGTCTGACTACAACCATATGTGGGCCGTATGGACACCAACACTTGACGTGTTAGGTTTATAGGGAGCCGATCGACTAGACCGTTGGGCTGGGCCTTGTATTAAGGCCACCTCATGTTATTGGGCCAAAGTTTGGGCTGAGGGATCAATACCTGTTACGTTAGTTGCTAGTACGCGTGGTGCAAAACTTAATCTTCTCTATGTGATGACACCTTTATCTGTTGCCAGTATGTTCATCTCAGTTTCCATCATGATGTTAGCTTTATTAGTTTATAGACTGATCGTAGTAGGGCTTACCAGTCTTTTTGACTGACCTGTTTTCTTTCGCTTCTTTTCTTCCGTTTCCCCCCCCCCCCCCAGGTTCTCAGGGAGGGAACAGTGGTGCTTAGCTTGGATCGCTTGCTTGTTTGCTGGATAGCTCATGTATGACTGCACATTGAGCTCGCTATGGTTTATCATCTTTATTTTTTGGGATAGCACTATGTATTTCAGTATTTCTGTTTATGATGTACTAGACATGTTTATTTTGGCAGTTGACTTTATGATGTACTAAACTTGTTTTGAGATGGTTTGAGATATTCCGCTGTTTTATTCTCACTTACTCTGTTTTACATATATATTTATGTCCTTGTTCTGCCTTGATATATCATTATGCATGCTTACCCAGTACTAACGCCCCCCAGAAGCTAGTGCCCCCTAAAGAGTGACCCTAGTGGAGGTGGGGTGTTACATATATATAATTGAAAATTAAATAAATAAATATGCAAAAATGTTCAAAACAGCGAATTGGGAGAGGGGAATAACCGAACCGGCCGATTTTTGAGGTCGACCCAAGCCTGCTGGGTCGACCAGGGGTTAATCCAGGGTGTTTGGCTGTCAACCCGTGGGCCGATTCGCTCAAATGCAGATTTTGCATTTGAATGGTTCTCATGGTTCAGCTTTAATCTAAAGGCCCTAGATGGTTCCTACACTTGACTTCTTCCCCAAGACATGCTTTGATGGCTTGGATTGAATCTAGGGTTAATCCTATGGCTAATACTATCCTAATCCTCTATAAAAAGACCCCTAAACCTAGCCTAAATCACCATTATTCAATCCTACAACTAAACTATGTCAAATTTGTTCCTCTCATGGCCTCCACTCTCATGCTAAAATTCCTAAGCCTATTTCTATGAGAGATTGTGAGTTCATACAAGTGCTTTCAAACTTGTATGAGTGTTCTTAAGTTGCAACCTTTTCTTGACCAAAAAGCAAGGATCTTGCATGAGAGCTCATAAGCTTCATTCAAAGCCAAAGTTGAAACCTTTCTTCTTCAAAGCAAGGATTTTTATTGATATTTGCTCAAGGGTTTCATTTGGAGCTTGTTCTTTTGGGGTTTTTGGGTGATAGCATGAATGGCTTCATCTCAATCTTTGTTTTATATGTTGATTTTTGCCTTCATAGCATTGTAAGCCCTCTTCCTACTCTTAGATATTAACTTTAAACTTAATGTGACATGTTGTAAGTTGGGTTTGAACATTAAGTATGTTGCATGCTATCATGTTATGTATCCTATCATGACTAAAAAGTCATTATCTTGATCTTGTGGGCTTAAAGATATAAACTTTATGTTGAATGTTGCATTTTGGCAACATGAGAACTATCATATCCCTTATGATAGCTTACATGTGATGCCATATGCGAACTTCTAGCCATCTTTCTATGTCATTTATCACCATGATTCACCTATGTGCTAAGTTTGAGGTTATGCATGTTTTTGAGGCTTAATAATGTAACATGCAAGTTAATGAACACACTTACGCCTCATATGCCACCATGATTAACTTGTGGCCTTATACCCCTTTTGTCATGCCTTTGCCAAGTTCCTTCTTTAATCCATTATGCGTTGTTGTGAATGTATATGCGTGTTTAAAAGTGTTGGGGTTAGGTTATGGGGAAACTTTAATGACATGAAACATGATTTGGGTAAATTGGTACAAACGTGACAACATGTAACTTTGGCTATGAGCATGGGACTTGAAAACTTGACACGTATGGGTTGTAAGTGTAACAAGACACTAGACCAAACATGAAAATGGCCAACTCGAGGTTGGGTTGAGTTTGTAGCATAAATCTACCCGGACCCGCCCGGCTTAACTAGTGGCTACAAACAATAGGATCCAATGTGAGAAGTTGGTCATGTCGCGCTTAAGACCCGAGGTTAGACTAGGTTGTGGTGTAAAACTACCCGGACCCGCCCGGCTTAACTAGTAACCACAACAAGGTCTAATGTGAGAGGTTAAGAGTGCATTAATTAAATTAATGCCACATGATAAGGTTAAGTAAATTTGACTAATGACACTTAACCGATATGACACGAATGGGTAGGTTAAGTGGGACCGGGCTTGATTTCTTAATGACACTTAACCATACAAGACAATTAGGGGATGGGGTTAAGTAATTTATGCTTAACTAATCCGACTAGGTAATTAGATGGGGTTAAGTAATCCGCACTTAACTAATCTAAACACGGTAATTAGATGGGGTTAAGTAACTTAGACTTAACTAATCTAAACACGGTAATTAGATGGGGTTAAGTAACCTTCACTTAACTAATCTAAACACGGTAATTCGGTGGGGTTAAGTTAAACACTTAACCAATCTAAATGCGTTAATTCAATGAGGTTAAGTAACCAATACTTAACCAATTTAACACGGTAATTTAATGGGGTTAAGTAACTTATACTTAACCAATTATACGTGATGATTTGATGAGGTTAAGTAACCTATACTTAACCAATCTAATAGGTGGACCTGATAGGGTTAAGTCACAAGACTTTTAAAAGTAGGCTTAACCATTGTAATACGATTAGTGGATGGGGTTAAGCTAACCCATGCTTAACCAATCCGACTCGATAATCTGATGGGATTAAGATAATCTATGCTTAATCAATCTAACATGATAATCTGATAGGATTAAGACAAATAAATACTTAACCAATTTGACTTGATAAGGTTAAGTCATGAGCTTCTTGGTACACCTAACCAACCTGTAGGGCTAAGCCTTGAACTTGAGTACTTAGCCGATCTTGACATGATTCGTAGGCGGGTTAAGTTATGAACTTGGATAACAACACTTAACCCATTTGACAAAACCCTAGCTCAGGGGACTAGGTTGGAAATCGTAGTTAACAAGGATAACGGAAAGAGGAGCTAAGTGGTAAACCTTAGTTAAGGGTAACTAAGTAATAATTCTTAGCTAAGGACATGGACTAGTTCATAAAGAGATGAGTAACCTGGTACGGTAGGTCATCGCTTAGTATACGAGGAGGAGCAAGTTATCTAACTTGGATAAAAGCTCCAGCGAACTGGGTGACGAAGCGGAAGCTTCGGGGAACGTGAGGGTACTCTTGGTATCCCTCTGTGAGGTGGCGTGTGGTCCATGAAACCCGGCCTCACAGAGGTTAAGGTCTGCGGTAGAAGAGCCAAGCATATGCCTTGCTTGCTATGCGAGCGACCTAAAGACTAGGATGGATTAGCGTGGAGTCGACGATACTTGATTTTGCCCCGGGATAGCATGTCGCTGACTACCTACCATCTTTAGTCAATCGTGTACGTACGGAAAGGCAGGGAACTCCTAAGAGACCATATACTAGCTATCAAGTTATGGGTGAGGTTGGCTATCTGGAAATGGGCATCGATGGGCCTTAGTGTAGTTCTTATACATGATTTTTCTTGGATTGCCTTTCAGTATTTGAGGGAGGGGTCACGTGGGACCATAGCCACGGGTACAAAAACAGACCTTGATATCTGCATCAGCAGACGACTTAAAGCTCCCGACCGAGTTCCATATTTCTTGGTTTGCCCTGGCACGGAACTCGGATGGCACATTGAGAAACATGTGCGTCTAGACATGGAAAACGGTTCACGATACATACGTGGGATAAAGGGCGCGGTTGACGGGTGGCATAATCCCTAGTGGCCCTAGGTGGCTGAACCCAAACCGAGACACGGAAACGTTCATTAGGTAGCATAATCCCTAGTGGTCCTAGGTGGCATAAATCCTAAGTGAACGCACGATAGTTCATGGTAAGGAAACATAACTAGATCAAGGGTAGCAGTCCAAAATAACCTCAAGGATAAAACGTTTACATGGGAAAGCCCGTATGGCCTACGGCAAAGGACTGAACTTATACATGGAAAGAAACATACGAGTTGGGAAAACCTACATATGCTATATATTAGGTTGATGTAATAACCCGGAAAATGTGAACCAGTTTAAAATTTTTAAATTAGGTTATTAACAAGAAATTTGAATGATTACAATAGCCTATTTCCAATAAAATATAGAATTATGTATAATATGGCCGAATGAATTTTCAGAAGAGTCGATATATAAAATATATAGGCCTGGAAAATTGATATTTTTCATATGGCATCGGAATTCGACGAAACCACTATTGTTGGGTCCGGGATGTCAAACTATTGCTAGGTTTCAAATTTCATAATTTTTCGAATCAATATGTGAGCGTGGCAAAAGAAAACGCGTTTGACCAGTTTCTATTGAATTTAATCGACTGGAAATTGACCATTTTGCAAACGGTCTCAGAATTAGACGAAACTAGTTTTGTTAGGACCGTATCGTCAATACGAAACTAGAAAATATTTTTCTGGAATTTTTCTAGTTAGTATGTGACCCCGGTAATTTGAAATGTACCTTTAAAATTCAATATAAGGATTTAAATTGTAAATTCAACGAAAACTGATTGTAACGATCAAACCAGCTTACGATACATATCCCATTGTGTTCGGAATGGGGGTAAAACGCTATGGACGACAGGCGGTGGACCTCGTTTCGAGGTCATAAGTAAAAGTCAACCCTTTGGCAAAAATTTAATAATTAAATAATAAAAAAAAATAAAAAAAAATAGAACCCCCCTTTTCTCTTCTGCTTGCCCCCCCCCCCCCGATCCCTCATTCATTCACCAGAACGAAACAAAAAAAAAAGGAAAAAACCTAACCCTAAGTTCATCGAATCGCGCCGCCCGACCCTCAACCCGCCGACGAACCCTTCGCCGAAGCCCCCACCGCCAGACTTCCTCCCTCCAGACGTCGCCGACATCGAATCGAAGCAACCCTCGAACCCTGCCGCGAACCTCCGAGCGCCTCCACCAACGAGCCGCCGACTCCTCCTCCTCCCCTTCGAAATCTCGGTGAGCATTTAGGAGTATTTCATTTTTTTTTTCCTGTTTGCAGTAAACCGATTTTTGTTAAGAAAGTAAAAACTGTTTTTTTTAGTTTTATAAACTGATTTGTTAAAGCTTTAAAAACTGGATTTTTAAAGAAAATATAAACTGATTCTTTTTAGAATATTATGAACTGTTTTTTTTAAAGAAATTGAAAACTGAATTTTTTTTAAAGTTTTAAAACTGTCTTTTTTTTTTAGGATATAAAAACAGAAATTTAAAAGAGAAACTGATTTTTTAAAAATAAAATAAAAACTGATTTTTAGTAATAAAATAAAAACTGCAGTTTTTTCTTTCTAAAAATGCAGTTTTTTTATCTTTTAAAAAAAAGGTCGAAAAGGAAATAATAGTTAAGCAGGAAATAAAATGTAAATGCAAAGTATTGTAAAGGTACCTTGCACCGGAGTTAGTCAGAGATGTCCACTCTGCATTTGGGATAGGCTTGTTTAATGCTTTCCTCAGTTTCCCAAGTACAGTCTCTATGATCACTACTCCACTGCCCTTTGACTAAGTGAATCTTTTTCCTCCTTAGCTCTCTGGTTTCTTTGCCAACTATCTTTAATGGATCTCTTTTGAGTGCTAATTCTGGAGTTATGTCAATATCCTGTTGTGCTGCTTCTTCCACAACAAGATCTGGATCATGAACATGTTTTCTGAGTTGAGATACGTGGAACACATTATGTACACCAGGCAACCAATTAGGTAATGATACCCTATATGCAAGAGTTCCAATCCGTTCAAGTATAGGAAAGGGACCAATAAATCTCGGTGCCAACTTCCCAGTCTTGCCAAATCTGATTACTCCTCGCATTGGAGAAACTCTTAAATAAACATAATCGCCAACGGCAAACGATATATCCCTTCTTCTCGCATCAGCATAACTTTTCTGCCGGCTCTGTGCGGTTTTTAATCGCTTCTTAATGGAATCGACTTTATCCGATGCTTCTTGAATCATATCGGGCCCTAACACAAGTCTGTTGCCAGGTTCTACCCAACATGCGGGAGATCTGCACGGTCTACCGTATAGTGCTTCAAATGGGGACATTCCCAAACTTGCTTGATAGCTATTGTTGTAAGAGAATTCTGCTAAATGTAAATGATCTTCCCATGAGCCTCCAAAATCAATAACACAAGCCCGCAGCAAATCTTCTAAAATTCTATTCACCCTCTCAGTTTGGCCATCTGTCTGAGGGTGATAAGCGGTGCTTAGATTTAATTTGGTCCCCAATTCTTCTTGGAATGCTTCCCAGAATTTGCTAGTGAACAGGGGATCTCTATCGCTGACTATACTGAGCGGTACTCCATGAAGTTTAACAATTTCTTTGAAGTAAATTTGCGCCAGACCTTGAGCCGTTCTGTTGGATCGGACAGGGATAAAATGGGCAGTCTTCGTGAAGCGATCTACGATTACCCATATACTGTTGTTTCCTTTTCTAGTCCGAGGCAGGCCATCGATGAAGTCCATCGAGATTTGTTCCCACTTCCAACCTGGAATTTCTAATGGTTGTAATAATCCAGCCAATTTCTGCTGATCACTCTTGACTAGTTGGCAAGTGGAGCATCTGCTAACATATAATGAGATATCTCTCTTCATTGACCTCCACCAGAATGTGCGTTTGATATCGTTATACATTTTGCTCACACCAGGATGGATACTTAATTTGGATTTGTGGCATTCATCAAGTATTTCTCTCCTGTGCTGGGGAAGGTTTGGGATGCAAATTCTACCCTTTAATCTTAGAACTCCCTTGTCATCGAGTCTAAAACTTGTGGATTCACCTCCTTTGACCCTTTGACTGATTCTTTGAATAAATTCATCGTCTTTCTGAAGAGTCGAGATCCTTTCTATTAATGAAGACGTGATGACAAAACTGGCGATGATTTCATTCTTTCTGCTGAGCGCATCTGCTACTACATTAGCTTTCCCTGGAGTGTATATAATTTCAAAATCGTATGCCGCAAGGAATTCTAACCAACGCTGTTGCCTCAGGTTTAAATCTTTCTGGGTGAAAAGGTATTTCAAGGATTGATGATCGGTGTATAGTTCGAATTTCTCGCCCAGAAGATAATGCATCCATATTCTTAAAGCAAACACGATAGCTAATAACTCAAGATCATGAGTAGCATAGTTTCTTTCATGTGGCTTTAGTTGACGACTGGCATATGCGATCACTTGGCCTTTTTGCATTAACACTGCTCCTAGCCCTCTATTAGAAGCATCTGTCCATACTGTCAAGTCTTGGTTACCTTCTATTATTGTCAATACCGGAGCGGTTGTCAATTTCAGTTTCAGCTCCTGGAAAGCTTCTTCGCATTCGGGAGACCATTTAAATTTTTCATGCTTCTTTGTAAGCTTTGTCAGTACTCCTGATATCTTTGAAAAATCCTGAACGAATTTCCGATAGTAACTAGCTAATCCAAGGAAACTTCGAACTTCAGTGGGTGTAGTAGGTTGTTTCCAGTTTTGAATCGCTGTAATTTTGCTTGGGTCTACAGCAATTCCTTCCTTTGATACGACGTGGCCAAGGAATTTAACTTCATTCTGCCAGAAGACACACTTAGAAAATTTAGCTTTCAAGACATTTCTTCTCAGAATTTTCAACACTTGTTCTAAATGTTTTGCATGTTCTTCTTCCGACTTAGAGTAGATTAGAATGTCATCGATGAAGACTAGAACAAATTTATTCAACACACCACGGAACACTCTGTTCATAAGATCAACGAAGTATGCCGGAGCGTTGCACAAGCCGAACGGCATTACTAACCATTCGTAGAATAAATCGGGACCCCTGAAGGCTGTCAAAGGAACACAGTCTTCGGCTATACGCAATTGGTGGAAACCTGTAGCTAGGTCCATTCTGGAGAATACGGTTGCTCCATTTAATTGATCTAACAGATCGTCTATTCGGGGCAAAGGATTTTTGTTTTAGGTTTTTAAAACAGAATTTTTAAAAGGATTACAAAAACTGTTTTAAAAGAAGAAAATAAAGTTTTTATTTTATTACTAAAAATCAGTTTTTATTTTATTTTTAAAAAATCAGTTTCTCTTTTAAATTTCTGTTTTTATATCCTAAAAAAAAGACAGTTTTAAAACTTTAAAAAAAATTCAGTTTTCAATTTCTTTAAAAAAAACAGTTCATAATATTCTAAAAAGAATCAGTTTATATTTTCTTTAAAAATCCAGTTTTTAAAGCTTTAACAAATCAGTTTATAAAACTAAAAAAAACAGTTTTTACTTTCTTAACAAAAATCGGTTTACTGCAAACAGGAAAAAAAAAATGAAATACTCCTAAATGCTCACCGAGATTTCGAAGGGGAGGAGGAGGAGTCGGCGGCTCGTTGGTGGAGGCGCTCGGAGGTTCGCGGCAGGGTTCGAGGGTTGCTTCGATTCGATGTCGGCGGCGTCTGGAGGGAGGAAGTCTGGCGGCGGGGGCTTCGGCGAAGGGTTCGTCGGCGGGTTGAGGGTCAGGCGGCGCGATTCGATGAACTTAGGGTTAGGTTTTTTCCTTTTTTTTTTGTTTCGTTCTGGTGAATGAATGAGGGATCGGGGGGGGGGCAAGCAGAAGAGAAAAGGGGGGGTTCTATTTTTATTTTATTTTATTTTATTATTTAATTATTAAATTTTTGCCAAAGGGTTGACTTTTACTTATGACCTCGAAACGAGGTCCACCGCCTGTCGTCCATAGCGTTTTACCCCCATTCCGAACACAATGGGATATGTATCGTAAGCTGGTTTGATCGTTACAATCAGTTTTCGTTGAATTTACAATTTAAATCCTTATATTGAATTTTAAAGGTACATTTCAAATTACCGGGGTCACATACTAACTAGAAAAATTCCAGAAAAATATTTTCTAGTTTCGTATTGACGATACGGTCCTAAAAAAACTAGTTTCGTCTAATTCTGAGACCGTTTGCAAAATGGCCAATTTCCAGTCGATTAAATTCAATAGAAACTGGTCAAACGCGTTTTCTTTTGCCACGCTCACATATTGATTCGAAAAATTATGAAATTTGAAACCTAGCAATAGTTTGACATCTCGGACCCAACAAAAGTGGTTTCGTCGAATTCCGATGCCATATGCAAAATATCAATTTTCCAGGCCTATATATTTTATATATCGACTCTTCTGAAAATTCATTCGGCCATATTATACATAATTCTATATTTTATTGGAAATAGGCTATTGTAATCATTCAAATTTCTTGTTAATAACCTAATTTAAAAAATTTAAACTGGTTCACATTTTCCGGGTTATTACAGTTGACATGGACCATTACATGACATTGGGCAAGGGACATTCATAGTTAACACATGACGCGGGTTGGGATACTAGTACGAGGGGTGCAGAGCAAATATATATGTTAGAACCAGGGGAAATATACATGATAGATACCGTGGGACGTTATACAGGGTAGATACCTTGGGATAGTATACTTGATAGAAACCTGACAATGTGATACCTTGATTATCTTGACACCGTAGTTTATCATGACACACTCGTGTATCTTGGTACAGTAGTTCATCCTCTTATTTTGGTTTAGCTTATCTGCCTTGTCATCATACTTATGTTCATCTCGGTTCCTCATGCCAGTTAACTTTACTAGTTTATATACTAATAGTAGATAGGGCTTACCAGTCTTTATGACTGACCCCGTTTTGTTTCGCCTCTTGTCTTCCGTTTCCCCCCTCCCCCAGGTTACAGGGAGGAAATGCTATTGTTAGTTCGGACTTCTCCTGTTTGAAGGTCATCATGTATGGCTCGGACTTTTCTTGGCTATGGATACTTTACTGTTTTACTTGGGGAATAATTTATGAAAAGGTTTTTATGCTTCTTTATTGTTGCAAGACAGGTTTTGATGTATTCTGATGTAAAAGGCTTTAGACCTTATTTTATAAGGTAATGAAATTTGTTTTACTTCCGCTATTTTATATATATATATGTTCTGTCTTGTAATATTTCTGTGCATGTGTACCTCGATAATGCTTCACCAAACCTAGTGCATTCCCTTTGTGAATGACCCTAGCGGAGGTGGGGTGTTACAAAATCTGAAGAAAAACAGCGCCACGGCCGCGTTATGGCCTGAAGCGTCGTTTGAATGAATTGGACAGTTTTAAATAAACAAAAATAGCGATAAATAATGATAAAATATTATAAACGATATGGAATGAAAATAAACTGCATTTGTTCAGTTTATTAGTTATTGGATGGCTGAATGTGTTTGGCATGGAAATTACAATTAATGAACTGAATAATTGATGTTGAATAATTTAATCATTGAAATGAATTGATATGAAATATTAAATATATACGAGGATTATTTGAAAAGACCTAGTTAATTCTCATTTCAAATAATTGATCGACGCTTAAAGGTCGAAGATATGAAGACGGTGCAAGACAGATGATCTTCACGTCGAATGGAGGGGTGCTATTGTTGCTCAAGATAGGAGTAGCTACCTAAAAGGGGCTGAAGTAGTAACCGTCCGGACGTAGGTGTCGATTGTGCAAATGTGCGAGGAATCCAGATCCTTCGGTTTCGTTCAGACCCAGAACGGACTTGTAAATGGACGTGTGTCTGACTTTGTATATTGACAACGTGGCATACCAAGATGTTGTGATCAAAGCTTTTGTTGAAAAGCAGAGCTTTGTGGTTGATGATCAAAGCACCGCCTGTGTGGCATAGCTTTGTGTTTATCATTGTTTCGCGAGCCTCACACCCCGGTATGGACCAAAAACGAGAGAAGGATCCAGGGAGGACATGCGTTTTATTCTAGCTAGGGTGGTGTCAGTGACCTACCAGCCCTGACATTTATATTACTTTCACCTATGTGGTTGTTGCTGTTGCGAGGCGCCTCGGTTATATCGGTCGATCCGGGACCGATGTAGTCATTCGTTGGCTCATTTACGCCCCAAAGGGCGGGGAAACGCAGTGTTCGGGCATTTTAATCCACATCAGTGGACCGACCCTATGGCTCCTAAGGCTTGACTGAGTACTTGTCTAAGACACGGGCTAGAGCATCTCGAAGCGGTGAGGGCGATCCCTTGCCTCAGTTCATGACGGAAATCTAATTTCCAAATACGACATTGTGCAATTTTGATTGTATATATATATATATATGGCGACGTGATATATGGTACCCATGCTGTCTATAAATGATAGTTATGATTCAAATTGTTTTTGAAACATATAAACAATAGTAATAATATCAAATGATTTGTTTTGCTCATATCAAGCATATTTTGGCCATTATAAGGTAAAACACTATCCTTCGGTTTGTGTTGCATTGTGTGATGGGACCTAAGTCTTATAATGGCTTCATTTTTATAAAAATCATAAAGATGTTTAAATGATTTACTATTTTAAAGCACTGGCAATCACTGGAGTAAACCCGTTCCGTGAAAGTGGCGTGGTCCTATGATTTGCCATATTGTAAAATGTGTTAAGTAGATTTCTCATACTAGTCCCATGGCTGACTCGTAGTTTGTTTCACTTGCAAACTCGGGTGCCCCTTTTTCTACATGGACAGCATTGTATTCAGGTTTAACAGGCTCTTTCTGGATAGCTGGAGCTGAAGATGGATTCTATCATTTATCTCTTTTTATGCTGTTCAGCTCCTATTGTACATATTATGTTGTTTTCCGCTGTAGACATTTATGTATAGTTGAACTGTATTTGTACTAAGTATGATACTATATACTGTGTAACTCTGATGTTTATATTTATCTAGTATATTCTGTTGTTCATTATCTGGTGTATTTATTTATTTCTGTTCTGCTGTTACCTGTTTATGTGTTATATTCCCAAAGTTTACCCTTGCCGCCGTGTTACGGGGTTTGGGTCTTCACATGGACTTTGGTTGATCCTCCTAATGGGGTAAAACCAATCGAGTATAAGTGTGTTTTCAAGAAGAAAACAGACATGGATGGTAAAGTACAAACCTATAAAGGTCGATTGGTGGCAAAAGGTTTCAAACAAGTTCAAGGAGTTGACTATGATGAAACCTTCTCCCCAGCGGAAATGGTTAAGCCCATTAGGATTATGCTTGCAATTGCAACATTTTATGATTACGTAAATATGGCAAATGGATGTCAAAACTGGATTCCTTAACAGGAATCTTATTGAGGATGTGTACATGACACAACCTGAAGGTTTTGTCAATCCAAAGGATGCTAGAAAAGTATGTGAACTACAATGATCCATTTATGGATTAAAACAAGCATCTCAGAGCTGGAATCTTTGTTTTGATGAAACTACCAAAGACTTTGGCTTCGTTAAGAACAAAGATGAACCTTGTGTATACAAGAAAATTGGTAGGAGTAACATTATATTCCTAGTATTATATGTAGATGGCATATTACTTAGCAGGAATGATGTTAGTTCATTACAAGCAGTGAAGACATGGTTGGGGGAAAGTTTCTCAATGAAAGACTTAGGCGAGGCAACTAATATCTTAGGTATTAACATCTACAGAGATATATCAAGAAAGTTGATCGACCTAAGTCAGAGTACATACATTGATAAAGTGCTGAAAAGATTTGGCATGCAAGAGGCTAAGAAAGTATACACACCCATGTCACATGGTATATCACTCTCTAAGTCGCAATGTCCAATGTCATCAAATGATAAGGAAAGCTTGAAAATGATCCCTTACGCTTCGGCAATTGGAACAATCATGTATGCAATGTTGTGTACTCGTTCAGATGTCTCGTACGCTTTAAGTATGACAAGAAGATTCCAATCTGATCTAGGTGAAAGTCACTGGACAACAGTCAAGAACATTACTTGAAAAAGCTAAAGACTTAATCTTGATATATGGAGGCAAAGAGGAATAAATGGTAAAAGGTCACACAGACGCTAATTTCTAGACTGATAGAGATGACTACAAGTCACAGTCTGATTATATGTTTTTCCTGAATGTTGCTGTAGTTAGCTGGAATAGTTCAAAGCAAGAAACGGTCAATGATTCGACTATGGAGGTTGAATACATTACTGCTTCTGAAGCTGCTAAGGAGGCTGTTTGGATTAAGAAGTTCATTGTTGAGCTTTCTATTGTTCCATCCATTGTTGATCCAATAGACTTTATTGCGACAATAATGGGGCCATTGCTCAGATTAAGGAACCTAGATCACATCAACGATCCAAACACATACTTTGGCAATACCATCTCATCCGTTAAATTGTTGACATTGAAAATATACATATCTACAAAGTTCCAACAGATAATAATGTTGCAGGCAATGGCTAAAGCTTTATCGTAGTAGAAGAATGATAGTCGCATTAGTTTCATGGGTATACGATACATTAGTGATTGGCTCTAGTGCGAGTGGGAGATTGATAGAGTTTGTGCCCTAGAGGCAATCTGTTTAATGTAAACAATAATAACATTGTTGATGTTATATTTTATTTGGAACAAAAGATTATGTTATGTTATATTTACTATGTAATATATATATATATATAAACATAATAGAATTCCCTAGAATAATAATACAGAATTATATATTTCAAGTAAGTGACTTGAATATGAGATTATGTAATATATTAAGTATGATAATTCTAAAATGTCCCTAGTCAAGTTTTATTGTTTAAATAGGACAACAATGAAACATTAAGACTATTATTTTGATTGACTGATGATCACATCTCATTGATCATTAATATACATGATATTAATGTCAATGCATAAATACGTATTGGAGAATAGCGTATTGGACTGACCCAACATGAGAAAACTACATGGAATATAATTAACAGTATCATAAGTTATTCTCATAGTGACAGTGATGTAATGATCTTCAGACCTGAAATAATTATAATTTTACCCGAGGATATTTGTGTTTTGATATCATCGAAAGTTACTTTTAACCGAGTAGACGATAAAGGTGATTATTGGATACATCTCGAACGAAATGAAAATTATGAATGATCTAGATGGAATTTAACCCTACGATATAAGTAGATATATCCATGGGCCTCTTGATTGAGTGAGATTATGAATGCATGGCCATGCTCAAATATTGATTTGTTTTATATAGTCTACTTATCAATCAAGATAAAAGGATTAAATTATAAAGTGTATGACATGTTCCATGCCTCGAGTTTAATCCTGGATATATTGGTTAAAAGGATTAAATTACACTGAGACACTGGTCATCGAAAAATGTTGTATTGAATCATTGATCTTATTATAACTTAGGTAACAGTGATGTATTACTAGATGCCTCTCATTGTTATAATTTAAATATTATTTAGATTATTACCATCATTATAGTAACCTATAGGGTCACACATAAGAATGTTAAATAAGGTGAGATCCATTCTTAATAAAAGGAAATTCAATTGTTGACATTTTCTTTATTTTGAAACGGTGAACGGGTTATATGGTCCACTTATAATACCTTGTTTTTATTATTATAAAAGAGAGTGTCGACACTTCTTTTAATAATTATCACAAAATAAATGAAGATCTATATAAACCTAAAACCTCAATATCTCGGCTAGATACGATCATCCACCCTCTTCGATTTTGTTTGATGCAGTCAAGATTATCGTTCGTGGACTTCTCTAGAGACACCGCCTTCAAGCGTTTGTGTTCGATTTAAGCCAAATCAATTATCATTCAGATTCGGGATTTGGACAACAAGAAGAAAGATGCACAGGTTTTTCAAATCGATTTTGTATCTTTGGTTAATAATTTTTTGTATAATCCACCGCTTTTCAATCCACGATAACCTTCAAAAGCCAGGGGTAAGATTATAAAGTGGAATGCGATCCTCCTCTCTCAGATAGGAAGATTGGTTCTCATAAAGTCATTTCTTGACTTTATAAGGTCGCATGTCTTTGCTGCTATGACTCTTACTTCCTCTTTCTTCCGTGCTTATAGGTCCTTGGCTTCGTCCTTTTTCTAGGGTAAAAAGGACAATGCTTCTTGTCATCACTTAATTTCTTGGGATGCCGTTTTTCATCCCAATAGTGAAGGAGACCTTGGCCTAAGTAATCCAAAAGACATCTTCTATGCCTACACTTGCAAGTTGTGGGTCCGGTTTGGAGCAAACGACTCTCTTTGGGCGAGTTTTCTCCATGCCAAATAACACCGTATTCAAGCCACGAACTTCACCGGCATCCCATCCTAAACTAGTGAGATGTGAAAACGGATGCAATCCGTGAAGTCCTTCTCTGAATCACATGGTTGTGGTTCAGGGTGGGATGGAGATCCTTTCTTGATTAAGGCGGCTTGGAGTTTGGAGAGAATTACTTCTCCATCGTTACATATCTTCACTTTCATCTGGGATGTCTGAATCCCTCCGAAGGTTTCTCTATTTATGTGGTGGGATCTTCATGAAGGGTTACCACTAGACGACAACCTCCAGAGGATTGGCATCCCGCTCGTGTCCCATTGCAGATGTTGTCGAGCTGGTGACTTGGAGTCTAGTGCTCATTTGTTCTTCTTCAGAACCTGTGTAAGATCTGTCTGGAACTACTCCAGGAACTTGGTTAGGCTCCGTGGTAATGCCTCTTCCCTTGCAGATCTATTGAGTCTGGCGGTTCGGCATCTCAGGCAAAACTGCATGTTCTATTCTTTTTCGTCTGCTCCCTTGTCTTATTTGCTAGCACTTTTGGTGCTCGCGAAATATGGTAATCTTCGATGAGTCTCCTATGGACCCTCCCTCTATCATTCGAAAGGTAAGGAACGATGTAATCCTTGACTTCAGAGGTAGACCTTTCAAGGGAGTTGTAGGCTCCAAATCTGTTAGTTTGGCCCGCACTTTTGATATCACCGCTAGATTCCCAACTCCGTGTGAGGGGATTGGCTGATTCCTTATGCTGTTTATTATTGCTTATTTCACCTGCTCCCCTTTTTAAGTCTTATATTGTTTTCTAGTCGTGCAGGTCCTAGTTTTCACAGGTGCTTTGGGAGCTTGGTTGGGTAGTCAGAGTTGGACCTCATGCTTGGAGATGGCGGGACTAGTCTACTCTTCAATTAGCCTTTCGGATGCTTTCGACTTTGGATCCAGTGGGATATTGAAGCTAGACCCCCTACTTGGAGATGGCGGGCCTTGTCTGCTCTTCAGCTAGCCTTTCAGATGCATTCGTCTTGGGATTCAGTGGGATGGTGCTTTTATCGATTCTCGCTGACCTGGTTTAGCTATGTCAGGAGGCTCTGTGTTGTTTCTCGTCTATGGCAGGGTTTTAACTCTTTATGGATTGCTACCTTTTGTTTTTCTTCATGTATATTGTTGTTCATTTGGTTTTGCTGTTTTTATTATAGATTCTATAGTCATTTATTAAGTACGAGTTTGTTTTTTTTAGCCGTTCAAGAAAAGCTTTTTTCTCCCTTTTGGTATATAGCATGTTGTTTTTTGATTAAAAAAAACTCCTAATGACTTGCTCCTCTAAAATTTACAAAGGATTTAGAGTTAGAAAATTTTCATCCTTCTAGAGTTTAAATCTTATCTTGCTATCCTTTATAATTACTCGTAATTCAAAGCCATGGAACTTGTTTCCTCCAAATTTCAAAGTTTCCAAAAATCATTAAGTTTTATCAGATATGGAAAGGCTACGCTATCTTCCAATTTAGCTTCCCTAAGTTTAGATAAACTCTTAACCTTTAATTGTTTTTATTTATCAAATACCCTTTACTTACTCTTTAGGAATCCTTTTTTTTTCATTTAACCCAAGCTTATTAACCAAAATTTTCTTATCTCAACATGTTTCAGAACTTATCGACTGTCCAAAATTGTCGAGAATTCTGACTTATTTAATTCCAAATATTTTTACAAGGTTAAAATTTACATTAAGTATTCTCCTAATTATTTGGTTTATCCAAATATCTCTTGTAATCTATTGAAATTCTAAGACCTTTTGTTATCATAACTATCGTCAAATACCTTATAGTCAAATTGTGAAATTGAATTCACAAGGTATTTGCACTTGGATTACTTATCCTAATTAGTTTGGGAGGACTAATTAATATTTCATATGAAATTTGAATAACAAATTATTCATATTTTAATCATCTTAATTATTCAACTAATCATCCAAGTTATAACTAACCATATATACTTTCAAAACCCTTTCTTTTATATAATCTTTCAAAACCAATTTCATATTGCAAATATGTTCTCTCACATATGTAATACTCTCAACTCATTTTAGGGCGTTACTAACCCTATCTCTAATGAGTTACTCATCCTAGTATATTACTTAACCTATCTCTGATGAGTCTTTTCCATCATCTCTGAAGAGTCGTACCCCATAAGCTTTGTGTAAACTAAAGCTCGGATACCAAATGTGACGATCCATATTTTTAACTTACGAAAATCGACACTTAATGCATCGAAATATTCAAATGCCGGAGATTCAAACATCAGAATCCGCATCGCTTGGGGGTAGTAACACATCAAAATAGAAATAAAACGAAACATTTAGTGATATAACTATATTTTTCATCATATTTTACTATAAATTGATTACATAGTAGAAATTACTATGACACTTAGCGGACGAATACAAAATGATCCAATTTTAGTTCTAGCCTTAACCCAACATCTATTCTATAATGACTTCAAGACTATCTGAAATCCTAACTAGCAGTCTGCCCATATGGAAAAATATGGGCACCCAAAGTTTAGGTGAAGGAATAATAAACTCCAAGTCAGTCATGGGACTAGTGTGAGAACTTATTAAAAATAGATTATCTTATATAATAAGGTAACTCATAAGACCACGCCAAATAAACACGAAATGGGTTTTCCATTATGAATGCTAGTGTAGAAAAATCGTACATTCTTTTAGAAAATTAAGCTATCATATGACTCGATACATAACACACAATGCAAACACACACATTTGGACGAGTTTTGTCCTTATGAAAACCAAAAATGTTTGATACGTGAAAAACATTTGATATTATTATTAGTGCATAGTATGGAAAATCCCTTCATAAGTAATGGTATTAATCTTAGCCAATGTAATACCCCATCGTATTATGTTGACATAGGTATACAACTAAAATCGTAAGGGCTCGTATTGGATAATGGGTTTCCAGCATGATGGTTCCTGGTACGAAAGACCCATCGTGGGCTTAAAAACTTTTGTGCATCATTCCAGTACTCGCGGCTGCATGTCCAGACTCATACACCGTTATACTAGCCTATATACCATGAATCAAGATATCCAAACAAATAGCGTCCCAGGATCAGGATTCGTTATACCCTTTCATCATCTTACCTTGGTGCACCGATACAATCATACAAATCTGACTACCAGTTTATCATCATATCGGGGTGTAAGGCTCGACGAAGTCACATTTCACAAAGCTATGATTATACAAAGCCATGCTTTGAACATCCGTAGCTTATTTACTTGACATGCCACACTGTCGTTTCATAACAAATGATTGATGATCACTAACCATATCACATATGAGCTCATATGTCTCAAAGATGGGTGTTAAGCTAAGAGAATAAATTCTCCGCCACCAATAGAGATACATTTAGTAAACATTACAAAATACAATGTCAGACATACATCCATACAAGTTCATTCTGGGTCTGAACGAAACCAAAGGCATTCTCCTACTATGATTAGTAGCAAAAATCTTTGCAATCAGTCTATTTCTAAATACTTCCAGAACATTGTTAAAAAGGATGATATTCATCTCTATAATAGTGATATTTCAATGAAGAGAAAGTCAACAAGCGGCCATTTCGATTCGAAAATATCCTGTCTTCGTAATCTTCATTTGCTCCATTACGTCAAATTAGTATTCAGAATGGTTTTCAGATCAAAATTTGATCCTGGTCTTTCCAAATAATGAGTTCCATTTTAAAACCTTACGGAAATATAGGATTTGTTCAGTCTCTTTCTACTTTAGATTGGTTAATTAAAACCCTCCTAAAACAATTCTCTTTAACAAAGTCCTTGTTTGAGAAACTTGTTAATCCAAAAATCCATTTTTTTAAAAACAAAACTTATCCAAAGTTCCTTTTATAATCCGATTTAAATCTTAATTAAAATATTTACTTCATAATCTCCCGGTTTAAACACATTCTTTAAATTATGGATAAACCTTGATAATCTTATTAAACATTCCATTTTATTCTTGCTTTCATTAACTGATGTTTTTAAAAGCTTCATTGATTTCCTTGATCAAGAACTACTCATAAAACCTTAGCCAAACCAAAACAACTTTGATATTAAATATAAGATTTGTATAGAAGTTATATCAACTTATATTCAATATCAATTCTCATAGTCAGCAAATACTATAAGTGAAATAAAAATATAAATACCTTTTAAATTACTCAAATAGTACAATTTATAATTATGGAATTTAATATCAAATATCCAAAGATTATTTCCATCCAAAGCCAATTCATTTAAAATTGGAAAAATTTAACCTTATTAAGGTTATATTTCAAAATAACATTAACCAAATTTTCATTAAACCACATCATTATCCATTTGAAAATGTTTAAAAAAGATTTGGATTGTAATCCTTAAGTTAAAACAATTTAATTTCAATATTGGTAAAAAGCGTTGCAAAAGCATTACAAAATCGTCGCTAATGGCTTATATTAGCTAGTTTCAGTTAAATTAATCTTTACATTATCTGAAACTTTATATTTTCAATTCAAATAAGTTTTAAATAATTTATTATGATTTATCAAAAAATTCCATATTTTTAACTATTTAAAAATAGTCGTTTACCGTTATGGTCAACGAACTGCATTGTTGCGATTTTTATTGAAAATTGTTTTGAATATATTTGAAAACTACATATTGAAATTTGAAATTTTCTTTTTCATTTGAAAATTATTATCATCAAAAAGCAAACATTTTTTGTTTTAGGAAAATCCGATTTAAAATGCATTTGTTGTATCAGTTTAAAGTTTACGGCCGAAATTCATGAATTGTCGCAGCACGACTGCGACAAGCTCTATTCTAACTGTTTTTTATTTTTATATTAAAAATAATCTATTTTACTTCAAAATAGTTTATAAAACCATTTAAATCATATATAAGACTATTTCAAAATAATATTTCAAAATTTCAACTTAAAATTCAAATATTCATTTTTAATGAATATTATGTTATTATTTAATTAATAAAATATTTTATTTTTCAGATATTAACGTTTTGAAATTCAAAGTTTCCAAAACCCAAATTAAATATTATATAAGCTATATGGAACAATCAGTTTGAGTTAAAACATCTTCTATATAGTTAAACCAAACTTCAATTTTAAAAACAAAAACAATTTAACCAATTTAAACTTGAAAACACTATTTTATATCAAAACCTTGTTCAATAAAATTTCAACCTTTACAAAAGTTTTTCATAAACACTTTAATTTCATTTCTATCCGGTTTCAGATATACAATTCTAACTTTTGTTTTTATACCTTATTTTCACTTAAATGAATAAATATTCGTTTATATTGTCCAAATGGAACGAGACTTAACCAATACCCATATAATCCATATCCCTGAGTGTAATGTGTTGTACTATCACGAATAACAATCATAATAACATCCATGTCAACCATTCATCCATCACACAGTATTTATAACGTAAGCGTTTACAATAGCGAACCCTTATATGCATATGAATGATGGTAACTGTAATAACATCCAAAACAACCACGAAGCAACCATAACAATCGCAAAGCCACCAATATAATCATACTATGATTGTAATAAGTATCAAAATATGGTTAAGAAGTTATCGTTGAGTGTTCCACTCTGCCAATCTTTATTGTAGGACCTTGATCATATTAACGGACAGCGTAACCGCGTCTTGTGCTAAAATTTTCCATCTACCAAATATATATATTTGTATATTATTATTGTATTTTTTATAGGAGTAGGCCGAACTTGGTGGTGGTGGAGAAGGGGTTATAGTTGGTGGCGCATGGAGGTGGCTTAGGGAGGTGGCACATGTAGTGGTGGAGGGGGTGGGGTGCTTGGGTTGTGGGTGGGTAAGGGGAGCCGAGGTGGGGATGTGGAGATAGTGGAGGAATGTAGGGCCGTGGGAAGGTGGGAGGAAAAGGGGAAGATGAGGAGGAGAAGGAGAAGGAAGGGAGGGAAGGAAGGAGGAAGGAGATGGATGGTGGCTAGGAAGTCATGGCTAAAAAAGGGAAGAAAAGCGAAGGAGAAAGAAGAGAATGGAATGAGGATGAAGGAGTTTAAGGGTGCTTATATAGGAAATGGAGAGGCTAAGGAAGGTGACACATCATGGGACACTTTTCTGTTTCCTAATGTGTGAATGCATGCATAAAGACACCTAAAAAACAACCTTAGAAAACCCTGGACTAAGGCATGTTTTGGTTTGTAACGCTTTATGATGTTACAAATTGGTAACGCTTATTTGTGTTACTAAATATCAATATATATGTTATTGTTTAGCAATTCCAAAAACCGACGTTTTGTTAACAAAACTAGATAATAAAATTTTCCATTTAAACTTATAATTCAAAATAACTATCTTATTTTATAATCCAAATTTAAAATTTATCTTTAATTAAAAAGGATCATATTGCCTTGCCAAAAAAAGATCATATTCAAAATGATTTTATTAATACGTATATGAACAATATATTTTGACAAAAGCTGATATGTTTTTGTCAATATATTTTACCATTGTATTCCATAGTTTTCAACAAACTATTTTATTATTTAAATCATTTTCAAAATCTAACTTAAAATTATCAATTTAGAACTTCAAACAATTAAACCAAATCAAATTTGAAAAATTATAAAATTGTATTCTGATTTGATAAATTGATTAAACACTATAAATTGATAAAATCTATTAACAGCTCAAAAAAACTATTTAATCTTATAGTCCAAATTTAAAATTAAATTTAACTTTAAAAAATATCCTTATTAATCTCAGTTCCATATAAAATAACTTTAAATTCAGATTTATTTTTGAATTGACAAAAGTTATAGGTCGTTACATCCGGCTTAAGGCTAGGTTTGTGTTGCATTTTTGAATCCTGGATAGAGTGGTACAAAAGAGCGCTCAATAGTAAATACTCTACCAGTGGTGTTGTTCTAGGAAAAATTAAGGCTGAAATGAAAAAGAAAAGCCACGCTTTTAGGACTCATAATCGCATTAATACTCCTCTGTGTAAGGCATTAGCTTAGTATTCATCGTAGTAAGGGCCCACTTAACCTTACTTTCTTTGGTGATATATTTGATGAGAGACAAGACCCTATGTTTGCGTATATGTATACATGTACATACATGCATATACATATAGTGTTTTGCTACATATGTTATAAAAGGTAATGCAATTTAATAAAATACACAGATGGTAAGTTAATATGAAACTTCAAGTGCAATGAAAAAAGTCTCACAAACTTTTATAAGTAGAGGGCTTTTCTTACAATACATGTAAGATAAAATATCTTATCCATTCATGTTAACGTATGATAAATATATATGGAGCGTGTATATATATAGGAGCGTTCCGGGGCACCCCCTTTTTGCGGCACCTCTACCCTACTATGAGCTGCACTAATCCAAATCCAACAAGATTATTTAGATGTTCAATCCACATATATATTAACATTTATCCAAAATTTGAGTTCGTTCGGACATTCGTAATATTTTTAAAATCTTAGCTCAATTTTTCACCATTCAGACATTTCTTCGAACTATTAAATTTAAACACCAAATATATTATTTTCAAAACCTTAGCTCAATTTTTCATCATTCAGACGTTTATTCAAACTATTAAATTTAAACACCAAATATATTATGTTACGAATGTCGGAACGAGCTCAAATTTTGAATAGATGATAATATATATGTGGATTGAAAATCTACAAAATCTTGTTGGATTTGGATTATTGTAGCTCATAGTAGGGTAGAGGTGCCGCAAAAAAGGGGTGCCCCGGAACACTCCTCATATATATATATATATATATACATACACACTCATAAACATATATATGTATATATATATATAAGAATTTATTAATTAATTTGATATGTATTACATATGGTGATGAATTTCATATGTTATTTTGTCTACGTATGTAATGTATATTTATGATATAAATCCCAATAACTTAAAATACATATATCTGCATTGATATTAATGTCGGGTAATATATTGCATTTTAAATGTTGTTTAAAATTCAATTAACTAATTTACAAAATATTTAGAATGTAGTACAAATGTCGGGTAATATATTAGCTATGCTATTTAATTTTATTAAGATTTTTATATTAGTGGATTGTGAATTAGAATGTGTGACCTTAAACATATATTCCCTTAAGGCCACACCCTTAAAATGCACATTCAAGAAATAATGGGTGTTGAGTATCTAATATGCTTTATGCTTACACCTTTAAGGTTAAAAACTGATTAGGAGCATTATATAATACTGCCAATTACAATGTCCTTAATCTACAAATGTTTCTATGTCATTTAAGTGGTATGTTTACTTATGATATAACTTCTAAATCATTAGCCAAGTACAATGGCCTTAATCTACAAATGTCTACAATTTTATTCTAAGTTGAAGAAAAATGTAAACAAGCAATCATTTAAGACATCAAACAAAGAACGTTTTCTATTCAACCATTCAAACATAGCAAATAAATCATAAATCTAAGTGAAGTTCTAATTCTAATTGAAATTCTAACCTATAGTTTTATTCAATTTTAAAAGTGATCGACTTAGTCAAATATTGTTAACATGCAACTAAATTGCAACATAAATACTATGATAGAGTTAGGAGTATACTCTAGCGGATATTTTTTGATTTATTGCATTCATCTAACTCGTTAACCAATCTTATTTGAAGTAAACAACATTTTCTTTCTATAATATGCTTGATATATTATATTAATTAATATAATTAAAATTATGTTTAAAAAAATGTATATGGCATAATTTGTGATAGTAATTAAAGTGCTGTAATTGTAAGTAATTTATCACAGTGAATACAAGTATACCATTTCAAATGTTCATAGTCAAGGTGCATCGAGAGTGAATATATATGTATCCATTAAGGCTGGAGTACATAGCCATCTCTAAATGTTGGATATGTATTGCTCATGACTGTTGGGGAAACCTAGAGATTACGTGCTAATAGCTACTTGATAACTATGGAATGACTCATTGGATATTTTTCCATTGGTCAATATAACTAAAGTCAAGCATAAATTATCAATGTGACCAATTACACAGTTCTCTCAATTTGATAATACCGTGGATGTTTAATATGGAAACTCCACTTTGATTATTGCCAAATCATGTCATTTGTCTATCGAGTGACTATAGTAAGTCAATTGGAAGGAATTTTCCAACAAAAGATATCCAGAAGTATCATCATCATCCTCAAGTTTCAAAAAAGAAAATAGCTTCGGGGTCACAAACATCCAAAGTATGAAAAGTGGTTCATCATTCGAATAGGATTACTTAAGATGTAAAACTCTTTTCAACATATATAATTTGGCCTCATATTCACAAAAGCTAATTCTATTCCTTTGCTCGTAATAATACCAAGATAATGCAATTTGCGCTAAATTGCCAAGAAGGAGAAATAATGAAGGATGATATCATCAATACCATAAGGCATGCAAATTGTTGCGGTCCTTTTAAAGGATTCACAATCTTTAAGGGTAGCTTAACATAAATGACACCTACCAAATTTTTTGACACGAGTGAGCGTGACTCACTCTTATGTAAGTAAACTCAAATAAAGTAGTTACAACAGAGAAAGGAACTTTCAGGTAAGGAAAAGAGGGCACCTCAAGGTTGGGATGGTCTACCCAAAAGCATCCATCACAATAACCTTCCCAATATTTAGTTTCCATCAAGCTCTAAGACATGACATAGATCGATGTCTCTCTTAGTTGTGAATTCGACATGTTTGGGGCATCAGACAATCTCTAGATGAATGATCGCGGGATTTATAATTGTAGCAAGTCCTCGGTCTTAGAGGGGCTACTCCAAAATATGAAGTAGATCAATTATACTTCTTCTTCTTGCTAGGAAAAAATGATTTGGATTCATGAATGAGATGCTTCTCTTGTTCAGATTTTTCGAACTTCCAACTCATCATTACTATCACACTCTTTCTCAATGTCTTCCAAATGAAGTGCCGCATCAATTAGTTCTTTAGCTTAAGCCGAACTAACAATTTTTCCCTTAAATACTTCTTGGGACCACAAACAAACTTTAAAAGTTTCTTATACGGTGTACTAATGGGTTCAATGTCGTACTTGGACAAAGTTTCAAAAGAAGACACATACTCAAAAACTAAAAATTAACATTGATTTAACTCAAGAAAATTGTGAGCTAGGATCTCCTTTTCAGAGTTAAGCACAAACTTTACCTCAAAACCCTCTCTAAACTGTTTCCACTCTAAGGTGGACTCATCAATCTCTGCCAAGCATATTATTTTGCAACATACTTGATGCTACAAGAATGCGATGATGATCAAATATATTCATGCAAGTACAAATACGCTCGTACATGCAAAGCCATGCCTAAAAAACCAAAATAGACTCAAAGCCTTTGAAAGGCTTGCCTCCCAAATGAGAGAAATCACTGCACATGTGTGAAAAAGAGGTATTGCAAGGGGCAGAAAATTGAGTAGGCATATGAGGCCGGGTAAATGAACAAGTTCCAAATTTTTGTTAGTGGACATGTGGACGCCCTCTAGATGTGGGTCATTAGACTACCTAGCACCTGAGAAGTCGTAACTGTCTTTATGTTACATAGCTAAAAGGATTAAGAAATAAAAGATTAATCACGAGGGTAAGATGCTATTAATCAAGTTCATTATGAAATACTACATAATTAAAACTTGCATTTCTAGACATATTCCCACTTGTATCTACCCCCTAAGGTCATGGAATGGTTAAGGACACGATTAAGATGAACTTTGATTAGGAATGATGTTAACATTAGATTATACTTCAATGTTTGTATTATGTATATTGTTCTGTGTTTATCACATTTTGTTCTAAACTCAACTCTGATACCAAGCTGTAAGGCCCCACCTCGAGACCACGCTAACAAAGAGTACTACTAAGTAATATTGTCTGCTAGTGCAGACAATAGGTCTGGTTAGGAGCGACCATCTGTAAGCCTTGCAGACAAGTATCAAGTGTATCAATATATGGCTCATTTGTTTCCATATATCAAGTGAATTGACCTATTTAATGCTTATCAATACAATGCTACATTAACTAACGAATCAATTCAGAACAAAATATAACATCAATAATCAATAAAGATCACAAAACAACTAACATGGTCATACACACACACACCCCTATACATCTAGTATAATACAAAGTGATATATATAAGTGGTTATATGCACCATTACGTATACAACATTTTGTCCCATAAAGAATATAAACAAATCATAGAAATAGATAAAACAACTAAAGCACTAACCTTAAACACGCCTAAGCATTTGTGACGATACGGTCCCAACAAAACTAGTTTCGTCGAATTCTGAGACCGTTTGCAAAATGGCCTTTTTCTGGTCGATCCATTTTAACTGTAATTGACAAAAACACATTTTCCTTTGCCACGCTCACATACTAGCTTCAAAAATTATGAAATTTGAAACCTAGCAATAATTTGGCATCCCGAATCCAACAAAACTGGTTTTGTCGAATTCTGAGGTCATATGCAAAATGTCTATTTTCAAAGGCGATATAATTTCTATAGCGACCTTTCTGAAAATTCATTTGGCCATAACTTTTGATTCCCGCTATGAAACTTTGATTTTTCAGATTCATTAGAAAGATATTCCCTAACAGATTTAAATATTTTTGGTTTCACTAAAATCCGTTTTATTTTGCATCCGGTACAGTCAGTTAAAGTTTGAATTCAATTTTTGAAACTGCCGAGCCATTTCAGGCCTTGTTTATAATTTATAATAATTATATTTATTTTCGAACATCGACTCAAACATACTTTTCATCACTATTATTGAAAATATTTATTTTAAATATTTAAAATCCACTATTTTAGCCAATTTAAAATTTTTAAACTGGTTCAGATTTTCCGGGTTGTTACAGCGTCCCAAAAAGGCGGTAGATAGTCTATAGCAATAGCTTGGGTAAGCACATATCTATAGGAATGCGAACCTAAAATAACTCAGTCTGACTCGAGTACAAATACACGAATCAATCAAGCTTACATATATCAGTTAGAGATGATAATTAAAGGTTAATAATCCATAAGAGATAATTCCTCATTGTAAGGAGGAATACAATAAATATACGACAACATAGGATGTATGAGATGGGTCCACTATCTCAATGTAAAAGGTCTTAGTAGAACAACATATTATTTCCATCGACAAATTGCCCTAAACCTAAGCTTAAGGCGACCTAAGGAGTCTCGAATCAAATGGAAAAGACAATGTAAATCCCAATAGGATAATATATCGAATCTCAATTATGAGTTCACTACATAGTAATATGATAATCATGCAATACAACATCGAATAGCACAAAAGATGTACATAAATATTGAACACATATGAATGGTGAAAATATCATAGTGTTCTAGAAATTTAAGAATATTCGAAGTCAAGTAAATACATCACTACATAGTTGTCAGGCCACACAGTCTCTAGGAGATTCGGAAACATCAAACCACACAGTTTGGATGCAGAAAGGCGTGACCCTGCTATGCCTGTAATGCACCACCAGGTAGGCCGAAGCTACAAGTTAGCCAATTCCACAAAGTTACTCTATGTAAGTAGACCCTGGGCTATGTTAGATTCGTTGGTCTAACATAAATGGCCTACTTGTCCTAATATTGCAATAATTGACCGGAAGGTCCTACATATTTCCCCGAGTCTGTATCACAGACTTTCCAATAGTAACCTGAGTAGTGGTAGTGATACGTCTCATACACACTTATTAGTTTACTCCAAGTTAGCCAATTCCACAAAATAGCTTCAATGAATACACTAGGAATTAATCGATTTAATATAACTTCGTGTCTTGTACCACGAAATTTAATACACTATTTAATTTACATGCTCATTCTCTCGAAGAGTGCGAAAATCTACAATTCTGTAAGAAAATATACTTGGTTTGGTCGTTTGGGAAAATATGTTTATAAAACGATTCTAAAATCATTTGGTTTGTTTCTTTCAAAATATCAAAGTATACGAAAATATTGTATATTATATATATAGCTTGGAGACGAGTTTATTTATAGAAAAGAAAACAAAGAAAAATATTTGTATCAAAGTAATGTATATAATTCCTTATAGAGATCATTTTATAAAACATGCACTATCTCGGACATCTCAGGAAATAGCTCATGAAATAAACAAACAGAATCACATAAAACTTCATAATTTGATGTGTGAATTGATGAATATATTGGCCTTTCCATATGGGGTAAAGCCTATGAAAAACAATACTGAATTCATTTCAGAAATCATGATAAAACCATCTAAAGATCACTTGGAATTTAGGTCAGAGAGCAACAAATAATTGAGCCAAAAGCCATGTTCATAAGGCATAAGGTGCTCGACCCGGGAGTTTACAGGTCAACCTTACTCAGGCTTGGGTCGACCAATGAAGAACTTAGGTAAATCGGGGGACAATTTTCCCCAGGTTCACCCTTTTCGCTCCATGTTGATTTTAGGCACAATTTCTGGATGATTTACAGGTCGAATTTCAAATTGATTTCTTTCATGCAAGAGGAAGGATATACGAAGTTCAAATAGAAAGAGATAAGACACAAAATATTCATGAATCAGCTAAGAACCATCACTCTAAGGATCATCCCTGATAGAATTTTGCAAAGTAAAACACTGGAACAAAGTTTTAGTAACTCGAATTCACTTACAAAATCAGAATAATTTGGGCTTGCATACACATAAACTAGAACAATGAGTTTTAAAAAATCACCTTAACCTTAGCAGTGAGTTACAACAAACTTAGAAGAAAGATTGAAGATTTGGACTTGATTTTGGCCTTGGAAATCTTAGCACCTTGAAAGATTGAAATTCAAATAGATGCAAGAGGAGAGGAAATCATATTAAACTAAAAATCCTCTAGTTTGAGAAATCTAAAATTTGAAGTTAAGTTTAACTATAGTTTACCTATAGGATACTAATTATTACACTAATCTCAAATTATGATTGAATTTTAGAGGTTTAGGAAGGTTGAGGAGTAAAAAAATTCACTGTTACTTTCAAAAAATTTAACTATAGTTTCCAGACTTCTCCCTTACAAATTGCTCTTGCTAATTAAGTTGGCTATAGGCCTAATTAAGTCCATTTAGGCTTATATGTTATAGGATTAACTTAATTAGGCCATTATTCTAATACTATACATTTTAAAGAACACTCTTATTGTTTTTAGATTATTCCTTCATCACATACTCACAACTCTTCATTAATTCAACTTATAGTATTATAACAATATATATGCATGCGAACATCATTGGGTTATGTCCCTCTACCAAGTCATTAAAACATCATTGGGTGCATATCAACATACAGACCAAAGGGAAATGCAGATGTTTCTACTTCAAAGTACACGGCTAGGCTAGTTGGTAAAGGTCATCCTTAACACTATAGTTTTGACTTTAATGTGATGTTCCCATCTGTTGCAAAAGATAATATCCAATTGAACCATTCTTTTGATAGCCTTATGTAAAAACTAGTATCAAGAAATTGGATGTAAATAATGTCTTCCTAAATGATATACTATAGGAAGAAGTATATATGGAATGACTACAATGACTCAAGAAAATTTGCAATTATGAACAAGTGTGAAGATTAAACAAGGCAATCAACGGTCCTAAACAAACACCACTAGTATAGATTTACAGATTAAAGTCAGCTCTATCAAACTTAAGTACAATCTCACCAAATCAGACAATTCATTATCTTTAAAATTCACTAAAGGTACAACAACATATACACTACCTATGGTATATATCAACGATTTTAGAATCAGTAAAACAATGATTCTGATGTTCAATACCACACAACGTCTCAATAAAGTACTCTCTATTAAATATTTGCATAATTTTAAAATACTTTCTGGGAATTGTAATAAAAAGAATGTCAAACATAGAAATCCGTTTAAGCCAAAGAAATTATGTTTTAGAGAATGTAATCATAGATAGAATGGACTAGGTCAATGCATTTCCTACCTTAAAGATATGAAATCTACATATATCTAAAGACAAAGGCGAACCAACCATGAATATCAGAAAATAAAGAAGTATGAATGAGCATTCCAGTATGTCACGATAACCGAACTAGAAATATCTTTCATTGTTTAACAATAAAGTTATAATCGTAAATGCAAGAAAGAGAAGGTTTGGAAAATTAATAATACCGAGACTTTTATATGGTTCAATTCAAAAGTACGAACGTCCACTATCCTTTCCTAATTTAGTCACCCTTATTTAGTTAAAAGGCTATTACATTGAGTCTATGCATTTTTCCACTAATAAAGTTTTAGGGAGAGATCTAATATAGGAGGTATATTATATTTTTTATTTCTATTCTATTATTGTTAGAAGATCCTTGTGTTTTTGGATTGCTGCATATTTATAACCTGTATATTATAATACCATTTGTGAAGAATCATCACCTTCGATCATTGATGTTCCTTATTAAGCAATCACCATTTAAACTTACCCTGAACATCCAATGATGCTACTCTTGAGGCACATATTGATGATTTGTCTTTTGTGAAGTCAACCCTTTATATTTGAGCCATGTAATGCTTCATTAGTCGTCTTTGTCATTGGTCCTCGCCATTGTAAATTTGCTTTGGGCTTTAGATAGGGTGTTGCCTTCACTCTACGATATTATTTTCCTCAATCGAGCTTATCCCATTTGATCTTTACTAAATCAACATGGTTCTTGCAATACATAATGTTTAGAGGATGCATGAACTTTTTTAGGAAGATAAGCATAATTTTTACTATTGAAATTTTTGGTATCACCCATGCCTCTTATTGATTTACCTCATACATGAAATACGATGTGAACTTTGATATAAATAAGTAACCCGTTTTTCTTGATGTCTTTTGGATTTTTCATGCACCATATGTATGGAAGACATCATGATACTTAGTTCTCAATGAGATGTATGAGGTATTGAGAGGTCAATTTTCATCAAGAGTTGGAAGAAAAATCTTTGTACTTAAGGCTGAACCCGATTTTGATGCTTAAAGGTGTATATTAAGATGACCGCTTTAGTAAAAAATTCAATGTCTAAAGTGTTAAAGAACCGAGATGATGATTTTGATGACAACAATGCTTTTAACTATTATTATTATAAAATATATACTAACACTTTTGTTTTGATACATATATGTATGTATGTATGTATATGCAGGTATTGATATTGAAGACTGTACAGTATAAAGATTCAAGTTTGAAGATTACAAAGATGAAGAATTCAATATTGAAGTATCAAGAATTCAAGATATCAATATAAATAATAGAGTTTAGATTTATGTTAAAACTTCATAATAGCACTAACATCTTTATTTAGATTTTTTATAATAGGATGGAACCCATGAACTTTCAAAAGTGTTTTTCAAAATTATTTTCAAACTGATTTTTTAGCCTTAAAATCAAAAATATTTTGAATAACTTATTTTTGATTTCTAAGTATTTCTTGTTTTCAAATATTTTACTCTTTGTTATCTTACTGATTTATTGTTGTTTTTAAATTTCTATGTTTTAGACTTAATCTCAAATTATATTTTAATTTAATTTTCTTATATTATTATTTATAGTTTTACATGTTAAGTACTATTTTTCAATTCATTTTTTAAAATATTTAACAAGTGTTATTATTTACTTATATTATGATTTGAATGGTTTATAAATCTCAGAATTGTTTAACAAGTTTTAGAGTTAAAGTTTTAATATAAACTTAAGTTTTATTATCATTTTTATATTATAAACATATGTTTTGAATATATATATTCTTTCTCTACTATACTACTTTATAATATAGGAAAATAGTTCATTTAAACTACAAAATTAACTTAATCTATTTATAAATCATTTCCATTATTTTTCAAAATTCAAATTTCAAAAATAATATAGGGATGTCGACATAGGGGATAACCCATGTTGACACGGTAGCCATTTTTTCAAAATTTCAAATTTTAAAAGAAGCATATATTCATTTAAATCTTTTCACGAATGGACATGGCTGTTGTTTTCCTATAAATACCAAACGAGAAAATGAATTTTTTAACTTATCTTATTCAATCCTACTTCTCTACATTTTCTTTCTAATTTTTCAAAATTTCGTAACCAAACTCTATCAAAATTCAAAGAAAATTAAACTAGAATATCTCTAGTTTAATTATCTTCCCCTCTCTCAAAGATCTAAGTGCTATTCATAGTTATAGAAGCATTTGTGATCAAAGATCGAAAGATCAAATTCCTATCAAGTCTCTCTACCAAACTATTGATGAATTAGTTGGGGTTGTATTCTATTTAAATCAATTAGGTGTGGTTGTAGCCCGTAAATCAATTAAGTGATCTTGAAGCCTAGTTCAATAAAGAGAGCTCCTATGCTCGGAAGCAGGTGGGGCGGACCTCGTGGCCCTGAAATTGAGGATTGTAATTTTGATGATTATTTGAAAAGAAATCTAGATGACCCTGAGTTGTGTGAGACTGGATGTAGGGTAGCTCCGAACCAATATAAAATCCAGAGTGTTCTTTCCTTTACTTATTTTACTTATTATTTGCATCTATGACTGATTCTGCGACTATTTCATATATGTGATTTGCTTTGATTTTGATATTTTCAAAAAGTTTTCAAAAAATTCGTAAATTCCATTAAACACAATTTAAGCTTCCTCTAGTGTTAAATTAGCTTTAAGATCTGCAATACAAATTCCCAACAATTGGTATTATGGCATAGGTTCTTAAAGTTTTCATAATCTGAACTTTTGAAAAGTTTAAAATGGCAATTTTTGGAATTTTTGATAACACTAGTTTAAGAATGTTCAATTCATCATTAATTTAATGAGTTTGTATATAGTTATTTTTGAAAAATCAAGTTATTTACTGAATTGGTATTTTGTGCATGAACAGATGTGCTATATGGCTCTTGGTGATTCACTCATTGGACAAATGGCGCAAATAAAGAAAAACAAATGGAAACTTGATAGTGACTATTCAAGACACATGACTGGAAGTCAAAATATACCGAATGATATAGTCTACGAAGATGGAGGAACAGTTAATTTTGGAGACAACTCAAAAGGCTACGTGATTAGCATCGACAATGTTGGTAGTTCTAAAACTCCTATTATTTCTAATGTTTTACTAGTTAGGAATTTAAAACACAACTTGCTTAGTATAAGCCAATTATGTGGAAAAGGTTACAAAATTAAATTTGAAAATGATGAATGTTACATTGAAGAACAATTCAAATATTATATTTTTGAAGGAGTAAGAAGAAAAATATTTATAATCTGATTATGAAATTTTCAAATGATAACTTATGTCTTTTAGCTAATACAAGTGACCCTTGGATTTGACATAAAAGATTTGGACATTTGAATTCAAACTCCTATCTAAACATTGGAAACTTGATTTGGTAAGAGGTCTTCCTAAAATGGACTTTAAATAGATAGTATATGTGATGCTTGTCAATTAGGAAAACTTAGAAAGAGTCCATTTAAACTAAAAGACAAGATTTCTGCTTCAAAACCTCTAGGTTACTTCATCTAATTTATTTGGCCTATCTCAAATTTAGTTAATGAATCATAGTAGATATGTTTTTGTTATCGTGGATGATTATTCAGGATACTCATAGACTCTTGTTCTCAAACATAAAAATGATGTTTTAATCTATATAAAACTGAAACGACCCGAATTCCCCCTTGCGGGAAATCGCGGATTGAATTGAGAAAACGACAAATCAGAACATAAACATAAGAACATTACATTGCTATTACAACAATTTACCTCAAAGTACAAGAATATAACAGAGTATAAATAAATATTATACATTGAATGCAAAAGAGATTTAAAATACATAGCAGCGGAAAAATAATGAATAACACAAATGGAATAAATACACGGGTACAAAGCTTCCTGAATATAGCTCCATCTGTAGGTCAGGATCCTATGAAAATAAAGAACCTACAAACCAAAACTACTAGCTGCCTGTGCGGAAAATAAGGGCACACAAAGTTTAGGTTAAAACAATAAACTCTGAGTCAGTCGTGGGACTGGTGAGAGAACTAAAATAGTTATTAACTTTTATTTTAAAGTAAGGTAAATCACGGGACCACGCCATATACACAGAACGGGTTTATCCATCATGAATACTAGTGTATGAAATAATTGCACTGCTAAATAAAGAATTATGAAGCCATTATAAGACCCAGGTCCCATCACATAATGCAAACACAAACCAAAGGATATGGTTTTCCCTTATCATGGCCAAACGTGCTTGGTACGCTTTAAAACAAATGATTTTGATATTACTATAAGTGCATAGTGCCAAAATCAACTTCAAATATAAATGTATCAATCATAGACGGCATGGGTACCATATATCATGTCACCATATAGGTTTACAACTAAAACCCTAAAAGTTTCGTATTGGAAATTGGATTTCCATCATGAGTCAAGGCCAGGGGTGGTCTCCTCACCGATTCGGATCACTTCTAGCAAGATGACCCAGGATCACACCACAGGTAACCCTTGGAGCTGTCAAGGCCAGTCCTCTCTTACTTTTGTGAATTAATTATTCCTAAACACCTATTTCTCGGTCCTATTGGACCTACCCATCGGCCCCGTAGTGACCGACATATCTTAGGCGCCTCGCTATCCATCATCCACACATGTAAAAATATAAATGTCTGGGCTCCATACCATGACACCACCCATAGCTAGAAAGAAACTGCATGTCCTCCTTGCTTTCCCTTATCCCGTTTTTGATCATACCGAGGTGAGAGGCTCGCGAATCAACGCCATACACAAAGCTATGCTAACTAAAATCGTTCTTTGATCATCTTTGACCAGACTCTGCTTTTCAACAAAAGCCTTTGTCCATGCAACTTAGCATGCCACATTATCAATTCATGCCATATAGTTGATCATCTACCAATATATATAACCTCTGAGCTCGTACGTCTCAGAGAAAGGCGTTAAGCAAGAGAATAAATTCTCCGCTCCGCCAAACAGATATATATATTTATCAGAGATCAAAGAATACGACACAAAAACAATGTCAGACATACAATCCATTTACAAGTCCGTTCTAGGTCTGAACAAAACCGGAGGCACCTTATTCCTTGTCCCATATATCCAATACAGGAGAGAGGTCCTCACATATCCGGTCGATCTCCAAGTACGTCTGGATGACCACCACTATAAACCCAACTTGGGTGTACAGCGCAATCGAGGCATCGGTAATCATCCATTCGATGTGAAGATCTCCAGTCTTCAACCACCGTCTTCATCGACTTTTTAGTCATCGTATCGATTACTTGGAATGGGTTAAACCCGGTCTTTCTGAATAACTCGCGTATCTTATAATCAAGTGTTATGAAAACACAACATATGCCTCATTCCAATTCAAAATATTCTTGGGAAAGGTTCCCATTAATTTTATCAAAGATAAGTTCATTTAAACTTATTCTTTAATCTTCCTTTGGATATCATTTCAAAAGATTTCATATTATCTTTTCATAAATTAAACCAAATTAAGGTTTATCCAAACTAGTCGGGATTAACGCTTTACCGAAGTAATCATTTAATTTATTATCCCAATACCAACCTATTCATCCCATGGAGCAAAACTGGTGGTACTCCATATCTAACACCCAAGTGTTACAGGTAAATTCAATTACCATTCAATGCCTCAAATCTAATTAAAGATTTACCAATCGCATGGAGCAAAACTGGTGGTGCTCCATTCATCATTTTCTAAATTTGGTAAGTTTAATTACCATATTCACATTTCAATCTAATTAAAGATTTATTAAAACCCATCTTAGTTTTAATCTTGTAAAATAATTACTTAATGATTTCTTAATCTTAGGAAATTAATCCCGCCTTTAATTGGATTAAAGAACGAATGTAATTTAAAACACCGTTCACGATAAATCCCAAAATTATATTCCATTTCATATGGAATCTTCACAGAAGTCCAATCAGTCATAATCAATATGAGTGTCCATGTCAAACTAGAAATATAAATGAAATAATGGCGAAGCCTTTTAAATTCTAGACATATTAACGGTCTTCCTTCATAGAATCACGTCTCGATTATTATTAAATCGAATTCTACTCAATTCCAATTTAATGTATTAAATTGAAAAACTGTGGAAAATTCCTTTCAATCTTAATTAAAAGATTAATAAATTCCAAATCATAATTTCTTCGTTAATTGGATTAAAGAACTAATGTCATTTAAAACACAGTTCACAATAAACCCAAAATCCATTTCCTTTTAATTGGAAAACTTTACCTTGGAAAATTCCATCAAATCTTATTCAAAAGATTTATAAATTCCAAATCGCACTTTCACCGTTAATTGGGTTAAAGAACTAATGTCGTTTAAAACACAGTTCACGATAAACCCAAAATCAACTTCCATTTAATTCCAATTATATTTATTAATTGGAAAATCTCATTAAATCTTAGTTAAAAGATTTATTCGTTTCTCAATTGGGTTTAAGAACAATGTTATTTAAGATACCATTCACGACAAACCCAAAATCCAATTTAATATTAAATATAAGGCTCTGAATAGAATTTATCTCGACTTATATTCAACAACAGATTTTGAAACCAACTGATATCATATCGGGAATAACAATATCGATATCTTCCAAATTCCCCAATGATATCTGTATAATCATGGAATCCAACATCTAAATATTCTAAAACTATTTCCATTCAAATCCATTCCAATATATACATATATATATTCATTGGAAATTTCTGCTTATATTAAAAACATTTCTACCCCTTTCGGTTATTTATAAAAGTTAATAAATAACTTTTTGAAAAATATCTTTTATCCATATAAACTTGGAATATTTCATCCAGAACCATTTCAAATCATTTATTATGATTTTACATAATTTTCCCCTATTTTTATTCCTTAAAAAATAGGCCATTTTGACTAAACGACGTTTCAGGTCATTTAACTGCATTGGTGCTATTTTTATTCCAAATTGAATTAAACATTTCTAAAAATCTAATCGTTGGATTTCAAATCTCATATTATCATATGAAAGCTCTTTTCGATACGAACCCATAGGTACTAGTTTCAGAAGAATCCGACGGTTGGATCTTCCGTTACGTCCATTCGAAGTTAATGGTCGAAATTCGCGAATGGTCGCTACGCGACGCGTTCTATTCAGACCATTATATATATAATATATATGTAACGACCCGGATTTTTAGCCGTTGAATTCTGAATATTTAAATTTGTTATTTGAATTATATATAGGAATTTATTTAATAAAACTATATTTAAATGTATAATTTATAATATAAAACGAGCTCGAAAACAGTCGCGGTAGTTCGTAATTTACGATTTAAACTTCAACTGAGTATACAAGATTCGTTATAAGTCGGATTTCTTTAAAACCAGAAACGTTTGAATCTATTGAACTGTATCTTGTTAATGGAAGTGAAAAATCGAGATTTTGTTTTATAGATTGTAAGTTTTGTCCAAATTAAATTTTCAAATAGTCGTTGTAGAATCGTATATAAGCCACAACGGTTCAGTTAAGATAACCTGAGATTGGTTATGAATTTGGACAAGATTCTTTTGAGGCGTAGTTATAATTTAATTTTTAGAATTTTACTGGAATTTTTATTTCGTAAAATAAGCAACTTTTTATTTGGAGTATTTTGCACTCTATATCAATATTTTGGGGTTTCACAATATGAGTTGAACTACCGATATTATTATATTTTTGGGATCCTGGTACCTCACTGGACACGACCGTACTCTTATTTCTGTCCGTAGCAGTTTGGGCATGAACGAAAACCTTATGAACTCAACATAACAATAACCTTACCCAGTAACCATACTTGGAATCATGTTCTCAACTATAATGTCTTAAAAATAAACCACGCAGGCACAATTTTATTCCAACTTTGCACGCCAAGTTTGAAATCTTCATATCCAGTGTGGACACCCTTCTGCAATATGTTTGGACAAGCAAGCTGACACTTCTGTATCCTTTCTTGCCATTCTAGGACAAATATTTTTCCCCTAAAAGATAATGTAAAGAGCGTTATGTTTTATTGTTAAACTATGCTACCGCACCTGCTCATATGGCAAGGAAAACCGCAGTGTATTCAGAACCATTAATTTGCTCTCTGTCCATTATTTTGTTTGTCTCTCTTGACTCATGCTTTTAAGGATTTTGTATGAATATTGCTGACCTTCTCATTGAACAGATTTACGTAATTATCATAATCATGCCATTGCTGCTTTTCCGTCAAACAATGGCTTTATGCTCCCACACGTTCTCCAGATTCTAAGAATTTGTGAACAACTGTTTTTCTAGAACTTGCAAATATATTTCAGTCTGAATATAAAAATATATCCTCTACCTTTTCCAGTACACTTCAGCAGCGTGCTGTCCACGGTTTCTAAACCATGCGAGCCAAGGAATTGAAATTCCGTGCACATCAATGCATCGATACTGTGGTAACCAATCTATTTTTCCTCTTTAAATACTGTTTCTTTCTTCCCATTCCCGTTTTCTGGGATCCAACACAAAAATGAAAATAAAATCCAAGACTCCATGAGTAAATTTCAAATCACGAATTCAAGAATAAATCAAAGTCAGAATAAAAATAGAATCGAACTATCATTGATTCATTGGGATGTTTTGAACCAGAGGTTCAGGCCCAGGCGTGTTTTATCGAGTTCGACATCAACAAAATTTCGCACCTTTTTCGTGAGCAGCGTAGTTCGTTGAAGAAGGGATAGCCAGAGTCAAGGCGACAGGAGGGAGAGATCCGAGATGGAGTCGCCTTTGTTGGGGGGTCGAGGTAGTTTAGGTGCGGTGGTTGAGTCCAACTTCGGTCAACCAGGGAAGTAGTGGAGAAGGGTTATTTGTTGATGTTGGGTTTTGAGAAAGGTTGACAGGAATGACTTGGGCCAGCGTCACTGTGTTAATGAGTTCATGTGGGCATGGCTGTGTTAAGCGTAGAGCAGCGTATCATTTCTTTTTGGGGAAAAAGGAAAGCTCATGTTTGAAGATGAGTGATTGTGGAGGGAGGAAATGCGATGGTAAAGGTATCAGGCGGGTTCAAATTCATTCAGAAGGGAAGAAACGTTTATGAGGAGATGATGGGTTTTTACTAACGAAGGAAGAAATTTATTAATATAATCACGAAATTTAACGTTAATAAAGAATTGGGGTGGGGAGATCATGGCAGGTCACAACAGTGAGCAGTTTTGGCAAGAAGGCTTCAGCGTATCCAAGTATGCAAGTTGAAGGGATTAAAACTCGGCCATGAAAGTCCGGGTTGGGGCTGGTGTAATAACCCGGAAATTCTGGGCCAGTTTAAAATTTTTATTTTGGCAATTTTAGCGAATTTTGATATTTAAAATAGATCATTTTAAATAATATTGACGAGAAAATTTATTTTTAATGGAATTAGAACGTATATATTTATATGCGTCGTCGTTAGAATATAAATATTTATATATAATTATAAATAGAATTGAAAATGGCGTGGTAGTTCGATAATTCGATTTCAAACTTCAATTGAATGTACCGGGTGCAAAACAATCCGGATTTTAGTGAAACCAAAAACATTAGGATCTATTTGATAATATCTTTCCAACGAATCCGCCGAATCAAGATTTCATAGCGGGAATCAAAAGATATGTCCAGTTGAAAATTCTGAATAGTCGCTATGGAATTCAGGCCCTTAAAAATGGACATTTTGCAAATGACCTCGGATTTCGACGAAACCAGTTTTGTGGGGTCCGTGGTGTCGAGTTATTGCTAGGTTTCAAATTTCATAATTTTTTGAATCAGTATGTGAGCGTGGCAAAGGAAAACGCGTTTGACCAGTTTCAGTTGATTTTAATCGACTGGAAATTGGCCATTTTTCATACGGTCTCAGAATTCGACGAAACTAGTTTTGTTAGGACCGTATCGTCAATACGAAGCTAGAAAATATTTTTATGGAATTTTTAGAGTTCGTATGTGGCCCCGGTAATTTGAAATGTACGTTTAAAATTCAATATAGGATTTAAATGTAAATTTCAACGGAAACTGATTCAAACGATCATATCAGCTTGCGATACATATCTCATTGTGTTCGGAATGGGGGTAAAACGCTATGGACGACAGTCGGTGGGTTCGAGTTCGAGTTCGAAATAAAAAGTTACTTTTTGAAAATTAAAGGAATAAAATAATAATAAAATTATATAAGGTCCCCGTTTTCTCTCCACTAACCTAGTCAACGCCCCACCCCCCTCCCCTTTCATCATGAATCAGAAAACGAGAAAGTAGAAAAGAAAAAAAAAACAAAAACAAAAAGAGAACGACGGATCCCGTCGAACTTCCCCAATGCGCCGCCGTGAAGGCCACCGCCCCATCGCTGATGCCTCCCCCAGATCCGGCGCTCCTTCTCCAATCGCGACCCCCTGCCCGAACCCCAAATCGAGGGCGCCATCTGCCGCTAATTTGGCATCGAGTTCACCGGTTTTAGGGCAAGAGGAAGGAGGTGCGAAGCCGCACCTAGTGATGCAAACGGATCGAACTCCGGTCAACGCCTGGAGGAGCTGGAAGCAACCCTAGTTGCGTGAAGATGGGTTTTGCGGTCCAGTGCAGTAACGACAGAGAAGAAGGTGATTTTTATTTAACTTATATACATTTGTAAAAATCAGTTTTATTTAATTTATATAACATTGGAAAAATCTGCTTTTTCTTTGAATATGAATAGGATTTTTTTTCTTTGAATATGAATAGGATTTTTGAGAAAAAAATATGACTTTTATATTATAGAGATAAAAATATGATTTTATATATGTAATTTAATAAAAATATAATTTTTATATAATGTAGAGAATTAAAAAAGTATAGTTTTTATATTTTTAAAGTAATAAAAATATAGTTTTTATATTTTTAAAGTATTAAAAATATAGTCTTTACTATATAGCAATTATAAAAATATGCTTTTTATATTTTTAAAGTAGTAAAAATATAATCTTTTACATTGTAGAAAGGTAAAAATATGATCTTTGCATAGTAGTAAATATAAAAATATCATCTTTGTATATGTAGCAAAATAAAAATCTGATTTTTTATTATACGTTGAAATCAAGTGATGATTTTTATAAAGGCGAAAACTATATTTTTATAAAGGCGAAATCTTTATTTTTGAAAAGGCGAAATCTTTAATTTAGAAAAGGCGAAATCTTTATTTTAGAAAAGGCGAAATCTATATTTTTATAAGGGCGAAATCTATATTTTTGAAATGGGATTTTTATATATTGAATAGCGAAGTAAAAATTCGATTTTTATATATTGAAAAGCGAAGTAAAAATTCGATCTTTATATATTGAACACCGTAGTAAAAATTCGATTTTTATATATTGAATAACATGGTAAAGATTCAATTTTTATATAAAGTATAACGAAGTGAAAATTCTATTTTTACAAATATGAAATAGCGATGAAAATTCTATTTTCACAATATGAAGTTAGCGATAAAAATATGATTTTTATCTAATAGAGAATATAAAAATGTGATTTTTATATATATAGTGACTACGGGCAACGAAGATGACGAAGATGCGATGAAGATGAAGATTTCTATCAAAAGAAGTGTCGTGGAGCTAGGATAGCTATAGGTGAGAATTTCTCACCTTTCAATTTCATTTCTATTTATATATATATATACTAGGATGCAGACGGTGCTTAGTAGCACCCGACACAATCATCCACAGACCATGGACTTGTTTGTTTGGTTGCATAGCTTAGTTATATAATTTGATTTGAATTTGGTTGATTGGTGAATTTGATTGATGTGTGAATGGCGTGGGCCTTCACTAGTCCGGGGATAAGGCTAGGCCTTGTCCCGTTTCTAGTATCGTGCCGTTATGCCACCGAAATTTTCTAAAATATGTTAGAAAAATAAAAATATCATTTTATTTAAAGAATGAACTGAATAGAAATTCATATGTTGGAATAAAATGTTTTATCGTTAAAAATATAATTTTTAACGTGAATGTGAATAAATAAATATTCATTTACAAACCGGACGGTTTGTTTATGTACACCTATTTGAAGGACATTGATTGGGTCGATAAATTTTACACATCGTCCAACTGCACAAATAAAATATTTGTTTGATTGTTTTGAAACCCCACACGGGTGTTAGGATGAAATATGTAATTCACTCATCCTAATTGATTAAATATGTCGATCGATTGATTGACAGGCTGTTATAAGCGTTGAATATCTATATTTGATGCTTATACAGTGTAGTGCACTTTGGTTGATGGTTGATTATTTTTCCATGCTATTATATACATGTGTTGTATGAAAATCCATATAATTAACTTTATATGGTAATTGATTGGGCCTCATTCCAATTTGAAAAATAAAGGATAATATAAAATAAAAGTTCATGTGTTGGCAATACTCATCCATTGAGATTGGTCATGTGTTGAACGAAATATTTTAGTAATAAAATTTACATCTTTATCAATATAAAATAAAAGTTCATGTGTTGACAATACTCATCCATTGAGATTGGTCATGTGTTGAACGAAATATTTTGATAATAACAACTATTTTTGAAAAAGAAATATTTGAAATAGAATATTGGAAAATAGAAATTTATGAAGCCGTGTTGATTAGATTGACGCCATTTTGACGTGAACGATATTTATATCGATTTGAAAACGATTTCGAAATGAATTGAATTGAAAACGATTTCGAAATGAATTGAATTGAAAACGATTTCGAAATGAATTGAATTGAAAACGATTTCGAAATGAATTGAATTGAAAACGATTTCGAAATGAATTGAATTGAAAACGATTTCGAAATGAATTGAATTGAAAACGATTTCGAAATGAATTGAATTGAAAACGAATTCAAATTGAATTGAAAGTGAATTGAAATGAATTCAAATGGAATAGAAATTTGAATTGAATAGAAATGAATTTTAAAACGAATTTATAAAGAAGAATTCAATTTTGATTTGAATTGAAAAGGAAGTTGAAATCGCTTTTGAAACGATTTTAAAACTATTTATATAATTCGTTTTTAAATAGAAATCGATGAAATATATATTATATATGTTATATATATAATATAATGGCCTGAATAGAACGCGCCGCGCCGCGGCAGTTCGTGAATTTCGACCATTTATTTCAAATGGACATTACGGGAGATCCGACCGTCGGATTCTCCTAAAACCGGAACCGTTGGGTTCGTATCGAAAAGAGCTTTCTAACGAATATTAGAAATTAGAAATCTAACGGTTGGATTTGGAATTATGTCCAAATCAAATTTGAAAAAGGTCGCTGTAAGTGCAGTTCGATGACCGTTAATGGAAATCGACTGTACAGGCCTCGATAAAATTATTAAAAATAGTAATAATTTGTGTAAAATCATAAGAAATGATTTAGAAAGAATTGGGATGAAAAACTCCATGTTTGAAAAGATAAAAATAGATTTTTATCGAAATGAACTGGTTTTGAACTAGAATTAAAATTCTATTTATTTTTAAATAAATAAATTGAATTTAAAAAGGGTTTTAAAAATAACCAGAATATCCAATGATTGCATTGGAGTGGATTTGAATCGAAATTGTCTTCGGAATATTTCGATGTTGGAATTCGTGATTATACAGGTGTTGTTATGGAAATTTGAAAGATATATATTTATATCGTTATTTCCAATACGACATTTGTTAGTCGTAGAATTTGATATTGAATATAAGCCGATATATTTTCTATTCAGAGCCTTGTATTGAATATCGAATGTGATTTGGGTTTGTCGTGGATGGTGTCTTCACTAACACTGTTCTTGAACCCAGTTGAGAAAAGATTAAATCTTTTATTTAGATTTAATGAAGTGTACCAATTAAATAATATTTAATTGGAATTGAATCGATATTGATTTTTGGGTTTATCGTGGACAGTGTTTTAAATAACACTCGTTCTTTAACCCGATCATTGATGAAATTTGATTTTGGGTTGTCGTGAACGGTATCTTCAATAATACAGTTCTTAGACCTAAAGGAGTTAAGAAAATCAGAAACTAACTGGAGATTACTTAAGTTGAATAGTTTCCGAGGTATTGATCTGATGTTGGTTTCGGCCTTCGGGATTCATACTTAGGGAATTGCTCACTTGCTAATTTACAATTAGGGACTGATTGAAATGTGATGTGATTTTGGGTTTATCGTGAACCGTGTTTTAAATGACACTGATTCTTTAACCCAGTCATAGATTAAAACTAAGTGGAGTTTTAATGAATCTTTAATTAGATTGAAATAATCAAAATGGAGTATCACCAGTTTTACTCCAGGCGATAGTTAAATCTTTAATTAGATTTGAACGTGAAATGGTAATTGAATTTACCGATAACACTGTGGTGTTAGATATGAAGTATTACCAGTTTTACTTCATGGGATTAATAGGTTGGGATTGGGAAATTAAAACAAATGATTACTTCGGTAAGTTTCGTTAATCCCGACTAGTTGAATCGAAATTCAAAAGATAGAATAAAGAATAAATTCAAGGAATTTATCTTGGATAAAATTAATGGGAACCTTTCCCTATGAATGTGACATTTAGAAACTAACTGTCGGTTAGCCAAGCAGAAGGGTTTTCTGGATATTGATCTGATGTTGGTTTCGGCTTCGGGGTTAATATTTGGGGAATTATTCTCTTGATTAATTTACGGTTAGTGACTAATGAATTGGAATGAGGCGTATGTTGTGTTTGTGTAACACTTATTTAAAATATACGCGAGTTATTCGGAAAGACCGGGTTTATCCCATTCTGAATAACTGATACGACGATAAGTCGAAGATGAAGACGATGGTCGAAGACCGGAGGTTTTCACGTCGTTTGGGTGATTACTGATGATCTTGATTGGGCTGTACACCCAAGAAGATGGAAACAGTTAGTGATCGTCCAGACGTACTTGGAGATCGATGGATATGCGGGGTACTAGGTGCCTCCGGTTTCGTTCAGACCCAGAACAGACTTGTAAATGGACTGTGTGTCTGACTTTGGATTTTAGTCTGTGTGGTTGATTTCTATTAAATATATATCTGTTTGGCGGCGGAGAATTTATTCTCTTGCTTAACGCCCTTCTCTGAGACGTACGAGCTCAGGGGTTATATACTGATGGATATCAAACGCATGGAGTGAATTGCCTGTGTGGCATGCCCAAGTGGCAGTTGATCAAGGCTTCTGTTGAAAAGCAAAGTCTTGTGGTTGATGATCAAAGCACGGCCTTTGTGGCATAGCTTTGTGTAACGTTTACCTCGCGTGTTTCACACCCGGTATGAACCAAAAACGGGAGACGGACCTCAGGGAGGGCATGCGTTTCTTTCTAGTTAGAAGTGGCGTCAGTGGTTTTACACGCCCTGACGAGTTTGACTTATGTGGTTGTTGCTGTTGCGAGGCGCCTCGGTTTGATCGGACGATCCGGGTCCGATGGAGTCATTCGTTGGCTCATTTACGCCCCATAGGGCGGGGGAACGCATGTTCAGGGTTTAAGTTTAATCCACATCGGTGGACCGGCCCTGACGATCCAAAGGCTTGACAGAGTACTTGCCTGAGGGGCGGGCTAGAGCGTCTCGAATCGGTTGAGGACTATCTTTTGCCTCGGTTCATAGATGGAAATCCAATTTCCAAATACGTGACATTTGCGGTTTTATTTGTAAACCTATATATGGCGACATGATATATGGTACCCATGCCGCCTATGATTGATACTTATGATTTGAAGTTGTTTTATACACTATGCACTTATTATACTATCAAATGATTTGTTTTAAACGTATCAAGCATTCTTTGGCTGTTATAAGGGAAAACCCTATCCCCCGGCTTGCGTTGCATTGTGTGATAGGACCTGGGTCTTATAACAACTTCATTTTTCTTTATTTAGCATTGCGCTGTTTGTTTAATGCACTGGTATTCTTGGGAGGAAACCCGTTCCGTGTTATACGGCGTGGTCCCTTGATTTACCGAACTTTAAAAATAAAGATTAACTGTTTTAGTTCTCACACCAGTCACATGACTGACCTGGAGTTTATTGTTTTAACCTAAACTCTGGGTGCCCCTATTTTGACACGGGCAGCTAGTAGTTTTGGTTTTGTAGATTTATATTCACAGGATCCTGGTTTACAGCTGGAACGATATCCGGAAAGCTTTGTATCCGTATATCTCTTCTAGTTGTGTATTGTATTATTTTCCGCTGCTATGTATTTAAATGTAATTTAAATCTCTGATATTTCTGTGTAATATTCGTTTATACTCTGTATATTCTTGTAATCTGATGCATTGTTGTAATAAGCAATGAAATGTTCTTCTGTTTGCGTTCTGTTGTGGTTTGTTCTCGAACTATCCGACACTTTCCTTTACGGGGAAGTTACGGGTTTTGACAGTTGGTATCAGAGCTTTGGTTTACAAAGCTAGAGAACAAGACACGTTAGAACCATATGAAAGAATTCATCAGATATTGGATTAGTAATATCCAATTAGAATGATTCGTTAGAGATAGGATCAGTAGTGTCCTAGAACGAGTGTGAAGAGTATATTTTTCAAATGAAAACAATTTTGTTTTGAAATTTAAATCGTCTTACACGTATTTGAATATTTATTTATTTTGAATATGGACAATCGAGTATATATAAATTTCGCGTATACGCGTCATGAACGTATATTCGAAGTTTTAATATACTGGATAGATATAGAGTCACACTCTAGTCGCCCGGAGACGATTATGATGATAGTCTAGACATCATCAGAATTGGTATTCGAGTTTCGAAGGTGTGATTTTCTATATATTTCCATTAGACTGGTGTGAGAACCAAAACTAATATAGCTAGAATACATTGTTGGGATTTGGCATCAAAAATCTGATTTTCTTTATATATATCAAAATTATGAATTTGAAACGTTAAATTCACTAATTGATTGATGTTTGTGTTGTTTGTTTATTTGTTTGATAATTTTGAACCATTTAGCCTAATTGAATCAAATATTGAATTGTATTGAAAATTGGTCGCATTTGTTTGCATATACATATATATCATTGAACAGGTCATAGCAAGGAGGCTAGAGCCAGAGAATAAAATTTGTTTGCCCGACAAATAGGTACATGTTTACTACATAATTTCCTGTTTTGTTTGGGTGATGATGATTTTGTGAGCCTATTGGCTAGCCGCTTGGCTTTTTCTTTTTCTTTTTGAGATCTGAAGGACCGGGGAAGCTATTTGAAATTCCCCGATGCTCCCAGTGCAGGGGAGGTTATGGCGAAATTTTTCGAAAATTTAGGGAGTTAGCCAAATTTTTGAAGTTCTGAAAATTCTCAGAAACTAAAGAGTTGGAGAATGGAAGCCTGATCGATCGTAGAGCTGAATAATCAAACCACTTTCGACTTTGTTCCTTTTCGGGGACGAAAAGTTTTAAGTGGGGGAGATTGTAATAACCCGGAAATTCTCGGCCAGTTTAAAATTTTTATTTTGGCAATTTTAGCGAATTTTGATATTTAAAATAGATCATTTTAAATAATATTGACGAGAAAATTTATTTTTAATGGAATTAGAACGTATATATTTATACGCGTCGTCGTTAGAATATAAATATTTATATATAATTATAAATAGAATTGAAAATGGCGTGGTAGTTCGATAATTCGATTTCAAACTTCAATTGAATGTACCGGGTGCAAAACAATCCGGATTTTAGTGAAACCAAAAACATTAGGATCTATTTGATAATATCTTTCCAACGAATCCGCCGAATCAAGATTTCATAGCGGGAATCAAAAGATATGTCCAGTTGAAAATTCTGAATAGTCGCTATGGAATTCAGGCCCTTAAAAATGGACATTTTGCAAATGACCTCGGATTTCGACGAAACCAGTTTTGTGGGGTCCGTGGTGTCGAGTTATTGCTAGGTTTCAAATTTCATAATTTTTCGAATCGGTATGTGAACGTGGCAAAGGAAAACGCGTTTGACCAGTTTCAGTTGATTTTAATCGACTGGAAATTGGCCATTTTTCATACGGTCTCAGAATTCGACGAAACTAGTTTTGTTAGGACCGTATCGTCAATACGAAGCTAGAAAATATTTTTATGGAATTTTTAGAGTTCGTATGTGGCCCCGGTAATTTGAAATGTACGTTTAAAATTCAATATAGGATTTAAATGTAAATTTCAACGGAAACTGATTCAAACGATCATATCAGCTTGCGATACATATCTCATTGTGTTCGGAATGGGGGTAAAACGCTATGGACGACAGTCGGTGGGTTCGAGTTCGAGTTCGAAATAAAAAGTTACTTTTTGAAAATTAAAGGAATAAAATAATAATAAAATTATATAAGGTCCCCGTTTTCTCTCCACTAACCTAGTCAACGCCCCACCCCCCTCCCCTTTCATCATGAATCAGAAAACGAGAAAGTAGAAAAGAAAAAAAAAACAAAAACAAAAAGAGAACGACGGATCCCGTCGAACTTCCCCAATGCGCCGCCGTGAAGGCCACCGCCCCATCGCTGATGCCTCCCCCAGATCCGGCGCTCCTTCTCCAATCGCGACCCCCTGCCCGAACCCCAAATCGAGGGCGCCATCTGCCGCTAATGTGGCATCGAGTTCACCGGTTTTAGGGCAAGAGGAAGGAGGTGCGAAGCCGCACCTAGTGATGCAAACGGATCGAACTCCGGTCAACGCCTGGAGGAGCTGGAAGCAACCCTAGTTGCGTGAAGATGGGTTTTGCGGTCCAGTGCAGTAACGACAGAGAAGAAGGTGATTTTTATTTAACTTATATACATTTGTAAAAATCAGTTTTATTTAATTTATATAACATTGGAAAAATCTGCTTTTTCTTTGAATATGAATAGGATTTTTGAGAAAAAAATATGACTTTTATATTATAGAGATAAAAATATGAATTTATATATGTAATTTAATAAAAATATAATTTTTATATAATGTAGAGAATTAAAAAAGTATAGTTTTTATATTTTTAAAGTAATAAAAATATAGTTTTTATATTTTTAAAGTATTAAAAATATAGTCTTTACTATATAGCAATTATAAAAATATGCTTTATATATTTTTAAAGTAGTAAAAATATAATCTTTTACATTGTAGAAAGGTAAAAATATGATCTTTGCATAGTAGTAAATATAAAAATATCATCTTTGTATATGTAGCAAAATAAAAATCTGATTTTTTATTATACGTTGAAATCAAGTGATGATTTTTATAAAGGCGAAAACTATATTTTTATAAAGGCGAAATCTTTATTTTTGAAAAGGCGAAATCTTTAATTTAGAAAAGGCGAAATCTGTATTTTAGAAAAGGCGAAATCTATATTTTTATAAGGGCGAAATCTATATTTTTGAAATGGGATTTTTATATATTGAATAGCGAAGTAAAAATTCGATTTTTATATATTGAATAGCGAAGTAAAAATTCGATCTTTATATATTGAACACCGTAGTAAAAATTCGATTTTTATATATTGAATAACATGGTAAAGATTCAATTTTTATATAAAGTATAACGAAGTGAAAATTCTATTTTTACAAATATGAAATAGCGATGAAAATTCTATTTTCACAATATGAAGTTAGCGATAAAAATATGATTTTTATCTAATAGAGAGTATAAAAATGTGATTTTTATATATATAGTGACTACGGGCAACGAAGATGACGAAGATGCGATGAAGATGAAGATTTCTATCAAAAGAAGTGCCGTGGAGCTAGGATAGCTATAGGTGAGAATTTCTCACCTTTCAATTTCATTTCTATTTATATATATATATACTAGGATGCAGACGGTGCTTAGTAGCACCCGACACAATCGTCCACAGACCATGGACTTGTTTGTTTGGTTGCATAGCTTAGTTATATGATTTGATTTGAATTTGGTTGATTGGTGAATTTGATTGATGTGTGAATGGCGTGGGCCTTCACTAGTCCGGGGATAAGGCTAGGCCTTGTCCCGTTTCTAGTATCGTGCCGTTATGCCGCCGAAATTTTCTAAAATATGTTAGAAAAATAAAAATATCATTTTATTTAAAGAATGAACTGAATAGAAATTCATGTGTTGGAATAAAATGTTTTATCGTTAAAAATATAATTTTTAACGTGAATGTGAATAAATAAATATTCATTTACAAACCGGACGGTTTGTTTATGTACACCTATTTGAAGGACATTGATTGGGTCGATAAATTTTACACATCGTCCAACTGCACAAATAAAATATTTGTTTGATTGTTTTGAAACCCCACACGGGTGTTAGGATGAAATATGTAGTTCACTCATCCTAATTGATTAAATATGTCGATCGATTGATTGACAGGCTGTTATAAGCGTTGAATATCTATATTTGATGCTTATACAGTGTAGTGCACTTTGGTTGATGGTTGATTATTTTTCCATGCTATTATATACATGTGTTGTATGAAAATCCATATAATTAACTTTATATGGTAATTGATTGGGCCTCATTCCAATTTGAAAAATAAAGGATAATATAAAATAAAAGTTCATGTGTTGGCAATACTCATCCATTGAGATTGGTCATGTGTTGAACGAAATATTTTAGTAATAAAATTTACATCTTTATCAATATAAAATAAAAGTTCATGTGTTGACAATACTCATCCATTGAGATTGGTCATGTGTTGAACGAAATATTTTGATAATAACAACTATTTTTGAAAAAGAAATATTTGAAATAGAATATTGGAAAATAGAAATTTATGAAGCCGTGTTGATTAGATTGACGCCATTTTGACGTGAACGATATTTATATCGATTTGAAAACGATTTCGAAATGAATTGAATTGAAAACGATTTCGAAATGAATTGAATTGAAAACGATTTCGAAATGAATTGAATTGAAAACGATTTCGAAATGAATTGAATTGAAAACGATTACGAAATGAATTGAATTGAAAACGATTTCGAAATGAATTGAATTGAAAACGATTTCGAAATGAATTAAATTGAAAACGAATTCAAATTGAATTGAAAGTGAATTGAAATGAATTCAAATGGAATAGAAATTTGAATTGAATAGAAATGAATTTTAAAACGAATTTATAAAGAAGAATTCAATTTTGATTTGAATTGAAAAGGAAGTTGAAATCGCTTTTGAAACGATTTTAAAACTATTTATATAATTCGTTTTTAAATAGAAATCGAAGAAATATATATTATATATATTATATATATAATAGAATGGCCTGAATAGAACGCGCCGCGCCGCGGTAGTTCGTGAATTTCGACCATTTATTTCAAACGGACATTACGGGAGATCCGACCGTCGGATTCTCCTAAAACCGGAACCGTTGGGTTCGTATCGAAAAGAGCTTTCTAACGAATATTAGAAATTAGAAATCTAACGGTTGGATTTGGAATTATGTCCAAATCAAATTTGAAAAAGGTCGCTGTAAGTGCAGTTCGATGACCGTTAATGGAAATCGACTGTACAGGCCTCGATAAAATTATTAAAAATAGTAATAATTTGTGTAAAATCATAAGAAATGATTTAGAAAGAATTGGGATGAAAAACTCCATGTTTGAAAAGATAAAAATAGATTTTTATCGAAATGAACTGGTTTTGAACTAGAATTAAAATTCTATTTATTTTTAAATAAATAAATTGAATTTAAAAAGGGTTTTAAAAATAACCAGAATATCCAATGATTGCATTGGAGTGGATTTGAATCGAAATTGTCTTCGGAATATTTCGATGTTGGAATTCGTGATTATACAGGTGTTGTTATGGAAATTTGAAAGATATATATTTATATCGTTATTTCCAATACGACATTTGTTAGTCGTAGAATTTGATATTGAATATAAGCCGATATATTTTCTATTCAGAGCCTTGTATTGAATATCGAATGTGATTTGGGTTTGTCGTGGATGGTGTCTTCACTAACACTGTTCTTGAACCCAGTTGAGAAAAGATTAAATCTTTTATTTAGATTTAATGAAGTGTACCAATTAAATAATATTTAATTGGAATTGAATCGATATTGATTTTTGGGTTTATCGTGGACAGTGTTTTAAATAACACTCGTTCTTTAACCCGATCATTGATGAAATGTGATTTTGGGTTGTCGTGAACGGTATCTTCAATAATACAGTTCTTAGACCTAAAGGAGTTAAGAAAATCAGAAACTAACTGGAGATTACTTAAGTTGAATAGTTTCCGAGGTATTGATCTGATGTTGGTTTCGGCCTTCGGGATTCATACTTAGGGAATTGCTCACTTGCTAATTTACAATTAGGGACTGATTGAAATGTGATGTGATTTTGGGTTTATCGTGAACCGTGTTTTAAATGACACTGATTCTTTAACCCAGTCACAGATTAAAACTAAGTGGAGTTTTAATGAATCTTTAATTAGATTGAAATAATCAAAATGGAGTATCACCAGTTTTACTCCAGGCGATAGTTAAATCTTTAATTAGATTTGAACGTGAAATGGTAATTGAATTTACCGATAACACTGTGGTGTTAGATATGAAGTATTACCAGTTTTACTTCATGGGATTAATAGGTTGGGATTGGGAAATTAAAACAAATGATTACTTCGGTAAGTTTCGTTAATCCCGACTAGTTGAATAGAAATTCAAAAGATAGAATAAAGAATAAATTCAAGGAATTTATCTTGGATAAAATTAATGGGAACCTTTCCCTATGAATGTGACATTTAGAAACTAACTGTCGGTTAGCCAAGCAGAAGGGTTTTCTGGATATTGATCTGATGTTGGTTTCGGCCTTCGGGGTTAATATTTGGGGAATTATTCTCTTGATTAATTTACGGTTAGTGACTAATGAATTGGAATGAGGCGTATGTTGTGTTTGTGTAACACTTATTTAAAATATACGCGAGTTATTCGGAAAGACCGGGTTTATCCCATTCTGAATAACTGATACGACGATAAGTCGAAGATGAAGACGATGGTCGAAGACCGGAGGTTTTCACGTCGTTTGGGTGATTACTGATGATCTTGATTGGGCTGTACACCCAAGAAGATGGAAACGGTTAGTGATCGTCCAGACGTACTTGGAGATCGATGGATATGCGGGGTACTAGGTGCCTCCGGTTTCGTTCAGACCCAGAACGGACTTGTAAATGGACTGTGTGTCTGACATTGGATTTTAGTCTGTGTGGTTGATTTCTATTAAATATATATATCTGTTTGGCGGCGGAGAATTTATTCTCTTGCTTAACGCCCTTCTCTGAGACGTACGAGCTCAGGGGTTATATACTGATGGATATCAAACGCATGGAGTGAATTGCCTGTGTGGCATGCCCAAGTGGCAGTTGATCAAGGCTTCTGTTGAAAAGCAAAGTCTTGTGGTTGATGATCAAAGCACGGCCTTTGTGGCATAGCTTTGTGTAACGTTTACCTCGCGTGTTTCACACCCGGTATGAACCAAAAACGGGAGACGGACCTCAGGGAGGGCATGCGTTTCTTTCTAGTTAGAAGTGGCGTCAGTGGTTTTACACGCCCTGACGAGTTTGACTTATGTGGTTGTTGCTGTTGCGAGGCGCCTCGATTTGATCGGACGATCCGGGTCCGATGGAGTCATTCGTTGGCTCATTTACGCCCCATAGGGCGGGGGAACGCATGTTCAGGGTTTAAGTTTAATCCACATCGGTGGACCGGCCCTGACGATCCAAAGGCTTGACAGAGTACTTGCCTGAGGGGCGGGCTAGAGCGTCTCGAATCGGTTGAGGACTATCTTTTGCCTCGGTTCATAGATGGAAATCCAATTTCCAAATACGTGACATTTGCGGTTTTATTTGTAAACCTATATATGGCGACATGATATATGGTACCCATGCCGCCTATGATTGATACTTATGATTTGAAGTTGTTTTATACACTATGCACTTATTATACTATCAAATGATTTGTTTTAAACGTATCAAGCATTCTTTGGCTGTTATAAGGGAAAACCCTATCCCCCGGCTTGCGTTGCATTGTGTGATAGGACCTGGGTCTTATAACAACTTCATTTTTCTTTATTTAGCATTGCGCTGTTTGTTTAATGCACTGGTATTCTTGGGAGGAAACCCGTTCCGTGTTATACGGCGTGGTCCCTTGATTTACCGAACTTTAAAAATAAAGATTAACTGTTTTAGTTCTCACACCAGTCACATGACTGACCTGGAGTTTATTGTTTTAACCTAAACTCTGGGTGCCCCTATTTTGACACGGGCAGCTAGTAGTTTTGGTTTTGCAGATTTATATTCACAGGATCCTGGTTTACAGCTGGAACGATATCCGGAAAGCTTTGTATCCGTATATCTCTTCTAGTTGTGTATTGTATTATTTTCCGCTGCTATGTATTTAAATGTAATTTAAATCTCTGATATTTCTGTGTAATATTCGTTTATACTCTGTATATTCTTGTAATCTGATGCATTGTTGTAATAAGCAATGAAATGTTCTTCTGTTTGCGTTCTGTTGTGGTTTGTTCTCGAACTATCCGACACTTTCCTTTACGGGGAAGTTACGGGTTTTGACAGCTGGTTGGTGCATAGAGAGAAATATTGATGATCTCGATCTCTGAAATGGTGGAGTAACATAGGAATAATATGCATTGGAAGTTCAGTAAGAATTTTAGCAAAGAAAACAGGAGACGCCGGGAGGATAAGTGATGAGCATGAGGTATTAAATTTAAATGGTGATTAAGTTGCTAATCATATAAATAATTATTATATATATGTTAGATTTAAAACAAATAGGATTATAACTTTATAATTTGGTCGTATGTTAATAGAATCGAACGGGATTGGATATCCATTGGAACGATGAGATCCATATGATGGAACTGAGATGGTTGGAAATAGAGCTGTTGGAATTCCGTGAAAAATCAAACACATGTTGGACTTTAAATCGAAACAAAAAGCAGAATTTTCATCTGCAAAACAAGGTGAGTAAACTCACTAACTCTGACTCGTTTATATTTTTATATAAACAAGTTTTTAAATTTATTTTATACTGTGTGATTGTTGCTTGGTTGAATAGTTGATAAAATTGGTTGATATGATTACATGTTTGATCGGTTATTAGTTCTGATATTTCATATTGATGTGAAATAATATTATTGATGTTAATTAACATCTGTGGATGCAGGGAAACAGGTTGGAGGGACCCAACTGGGTTCCTCAATATTTATATTACTGTTTTTCCTTGATTTTGATGTGTGGTGTGATTTATAGAGTCAGTGATCGACTTTGTGTGTTGGTTTACCCTGGCTCTAGAAACTTGGTATTTTAGATACCGTAAAATATTTTCGAATGTGAAAAGGAAATTTGAGATTTAATAAAGGAAATCCATTTCGAAAGAAAAAAATAGGAAAGTTAATTTCGAACGGTCTTGAAATATAAGAAACTTGTTTTTGAATGAATAAAATAAGAAGCGATTATTACGGCGTTTATAAATCTAGTAAATTATTTATTTTGGGATAAACTGAAATATAAATTCAAGTTTGGATTTATATAGAAAGTGGAAATGGGTTTGAAACTGATATTTGTAAATTGTTTAACACCTAGCAATTATAACTGAAATTCTAAACGAGATTATAAATGGATATAAAAAAAAATGGTAAAGGATTCTATCGTTAGAGGTTAATAAAGGAAAATTTGTATTTTAAAATATTATTCAAAGGAAGGAAGTCGAATGAATTGATATATATATAAAAGAAGTGGTATTCACGATTTAAGTGAACGATAGATTAAAGTCGATATTTTGCAAATGAAAGTTTAAATGAAAAAGGGAGAATTGGAAACGATGGGTTTTATTTAAACAGCAATTTTTAACGCTGCCGTTATAATAAATGTTTGTAAATCTAAACAGCGATCTTAATGCTATTGTTATATTAAATGTTCTGTAACACTACACAGCGATTGTAACGTTGTTGTTAAAAGCAATGTTTTATAAATCAAATATTTGGAAACAGCGATTATGACGCTACTGTTATAATCAAAGTTTTCCGTAAAGGAAGTGGATTCTTAGATTGAATCTGAGAGTCGCATAAGCGATATTTTGTTCGAGGTTATGAGCTTTGACTATTTCAAAGTTAATAATGTTATTCAATTAAGGTCTGAGAGGAAATTATACCCTAACTTGATTGACTTCATGATTGATGGAGAAATAGTTAAGGTTCGATAAGTGAAGATTGGTTAGCAATATGGTTAGTTAATAAATGATTAATGGTTTGAGTTATAATAACGATGTTTCATAACATCGCGCTAATTTAAAGGATTTTGAAATGTTTTCTTACTGGAATAAGAGATATTTTCTCGAATAAAGGGATTATAATATTGAAAATGTTTTCAAAGATCCGAGAGGGGAAATCGAGCTTCAAAAGAATACGAAAGATGGGAAATGAGAATTGTAAATGATAATAAGGAATTGATTTAAAGGGGCCAATGTTGATTGATGATTGATCGTTCGAATTCCTACCTGGAAATAAGATCATTGTTTGTACACTTATTTTTCTTTGATAGTTAAATCACCGACTATCGAAGTTTTTAACCATTTTTCCATCGTCAATACGGAGAGACCAGGATCAGATTCATTGTCTGGAAACCACTCTGTATGGGCGTTAGCGTTGCGATCAAATATGATGAAAATAGTTGAAGATGGAGTTATGCAAGGGCTATCCTGTTTACGGGATAGTGCCTTCGGTTTGTCCTGTCCCAGGACAACGTGAATGGACGAATATATGACAGAGTATATCTAACGGATCGTGTAAGTTGATCTCTTCAAACGTACTTACGTTTGGTGGCAAAGGAACTCGTTTCACTTAGCTTTATACCCGTGGTATTTTTGGGGAAATCAATTTGTGATTTGGCGGGTATGACGATGTGGCATTCAAAGTGAATGGTGGCCAGATATTCTGAAGGATAATTTAAACCTCAAGCCTTACAACCGGGAATTGACAAAAATCAGGCAGGCAGCTTAGCTACGTGGGTCGCTCCCATTAGAGTGTATAATCACCTATCTAGAGAAATTCCATTTTCTCTTTAATCTATCAATGTTGTCCCTTTCAGGAAACGATTGCTGATCCCAACCGTTGGTGATATACATTCGATACACTCAAGCTAACTGAGTGGTCATTCATGCGTAGGCCAGGTTGCAAGAAGTTCTTGTTGAACCCAGTGTATTCGTCTCTAGAGATACACTATCGGAAGGTGGTACCATACCTTGTCATGTTGGAAATCCAATCTCCAATAAGCGCCCTGTGGTTTTTGATTTTATATTATATATGGAGCGTGAGATGCAAGCGTTCCGCTAGATTCTATTTATTTGTTGTAGACATTATTATAATATCACTGGATTTGATATCAAATTATTTTTTGTTATCATAAGGTAAAAACCATCCGTGTTTATGTGTGGATTGGTCTTACGATTATCATTTCTTTCAAAAGGATTTCGAAAGTTAAACAAATGGTTGGAGTTTACTCACACCAGTCCCATGACTGACCTGGAGTTTTTTTGTTAGTTTTCCTTAAACTCTTGGGTGCCCAAATTTGTACGGGCAGTCAAGTAGTCGGGATTTTTCAGGTTCACTTGGAGAAGCTCGAAGCAGGAGGCTTCACCAGTTAGCAATAGACTATCATATCTTCCGCTGTGTACTATGTTGTATCTGGAAACAGGTGTTTATAGCTGTTCCAGGGATAACCGTTGTGCTCTGATAATGGTATGTATATACACTTACCGATTTGTATTTCAAAAGTTATATTATCTAATATATTTTATTATTTCCGCTGTGAGTTTGTGCTCTTTGTTTTCTTCTATACTAATATTTCTTTCTTTCTATTTCTCATCCTCTAACTTCTTTCTAATAATGATTCGTGTTTCTGTGCAAATTAGGTTGGACGTGTGGTGTTATTAGTCGACTCAAAGAGTACGGAAATTCGGGTCATTACAGTTGGTATCAGAGTTGGCTGCTTAATTGATACGGATGATAGGGGGTTCTCGCTTCGCGTTTGGTGGCGAACGGGAGACTCTTACCCCTACATATCCCGACAATGTGGATTGGTCGAGTCGTGAGGATGGCCGTAAAAGTAGTTCTGAGGTATCTCTGTAGTGCCACGCTGGGAGGTTAGCCCAGTGGTTGATGGTTGAAAAGCCTAGTGTAACGACCCAACTTTCGAACACATTGGTAGTTGTGTAGTTAAGGAGAAATAAGAGTAAATAGAAGATAAAACACAGAAACATCAGAATCTCACGGCGGAAATTTTCACAAAAGATGATACTTTATAATATTACACAACAGTACATGATACATCAGAACATCATAGGACTTAATGATACAGCCCATTCATAGTACATCAGTAATTATACATGTCATAGACTACGAACTTGCAGACTTATTTATACAATAGATAGATGGATCAACACACAGCAAAATCTTCATTCCAGCTTCACAAGTTCCAACAAATCCTGATTCACTTGTCTATTCATAACAAGCGTTATGAATACCCAAGAGTTTAAGGGAAAACACAGAAAAATAAACTCCGGGTCAGTCAGGGGACTGGTATGAGTAAACAGTTTGAAAACAAATAAACATATCTCATAAGACCACGCCGTAAATACGGAACGGGTTTTTACCTTATGAGATCAAAAACTTTTTGTATACTTGGAAACAGATATTATTATAATATCAAGGGTTTTCACAAATAATTTAGAAATCTAGGAGAATGCTTGCATCTCACATTCTCCGATATAGTATACAAATAAAAACCGCAGGCGCTTATTGGATATTGGGTTTCCAACTTGACAAGGTATGGGTCCACCTTCGGATGATGTATCTCTAGAGGCAAATACACCTGGGTTCAACAAGAACATCTTGCAACCCGGCCCTCACATGACCGACCACTCATTTCTCTTGAGTGTATCGAATGTATATCACCGATGGTTGTGCGCGGCAACCATCCCCGCATGGGCAGAATCGATAGATTAAGAAACAAAAGGAATTTCTCTAGATAGGTGATACTACACCCTAATGGGAGCGACCCACTTAGCCATGCTGCCTACCCGATTTTTGTCATTTCCTGGGTGTGAGGCTTGAGGCTAGACTCGTCTTCTTCATCACTGGTTCATTACTTTGAATGCCACATCGTCCTACCCGTCAGAAACACTCATTCGATTTCCCAAATATATCACGGGTACTAAGGCTAAGAGAAACGAATTTCTCCGCCACCAATGTAATATACTTACGTAAATTCGATGTGTAGAATCTGACTGGTATACGTTGTCAGACACTCGTCCATTCAGGTTTGTTCTGGGACTGAACAGACCAACTATATCGTTCACGATCATCGTCTTGAATATCTCTGACGCGTACGTATAATCACTTCAAAGTGGAATGTACATCCACACTCTTTGAAATGATTAACGAACATTTTTCACTTTAAATTATAAATCTAACCAGATTATAATTTAATCAGTATATACAGTTACAGTCAAACCCAACAGTTCATGTTCATCTTGTCAATATATGGTGCATTGATCATCTTTTCAAAACGGTCGATTTTGCCGTGTGCGTCGCACGGGTTTTCTCTTTCCGTTTTGTTCATCACTTCTAAAAATAAATTCTTACTTCATTTATCTTCAGAAAAATATTACTTACTCTGGTTATTCATAAACGAATAAATTGATGATTTATAATCAATTCTACGACCTTCACACTTTGTACCGTTTCGTCTAATTTCTTCATCGATCCTTTATCCTTGATCTTCCTTTTCTTCCTTTCATACTGATAATATTTTCCTCTTTTATTTTACCAGTTTAAACATGATCAAATTATTTATTCACAGTTCTTGTTTAAAAATACAGAACTGTTCATGATCAGATCTTTAAATCTGGTTTTTAGATTTCAGATAAAACTGACCAATTCCACTACATGTGTTACATACAGTTTCCCACCTTATTTTGAACATTTTATGGAAAATAAATTCAAGATTTAAATTGTAAATTAAAATTTTTAATTACAGTTTCTGGTTCAAACCCTTCGACGTCCGTCAACATCCATATCCGTTTGTGTGATCCCTGAACGACTCCTTTGTCAATTTTACTGTTTACATATCTCGTTGGAAAAAAAATTATTTCTAACTCTCACTTTTAAATTAAATTTATAATTTAATTTAAACTATAATTTCTATATTTAAATTACACACTTTTGATGAAAAACAGTATGCGAAAATCCTGATTCACTTTTCTTCGCTTGCTCTTGCCGAATGGATAAAAATATATTATTTCAATTTAAATATTTATTTTACTATTCTAATTAAACTAATAGTAAATTTTAAAACTAATTTAAATTAAAAAAAAATATTTAAAACCTTTGTTTTAAACTAACATTAACAAAGTACCAGGGCCCCGGGCATCGATGTTTTCTGCCCGATCACCATGAAAACACACAAAATCCGTAGTACCAGGTTCAACAAAGTACCAGGGCCCAGTCATCGATGTTTTCTGCCCGATCACCACGAAAACACACAAAATCCACTGTCGACCTTTCTTCCTTCTTCTTCTTCATTCTCTGTGTCCAACCGTGCACGTGCACACGTGTCCGGAGCTCCTCCATCCACCAGCGTCCATCGCCACACACCACACTCCGACACCGGATCCCACCACAACCATCAGAACCCCTCTCCCTTGACCTGAATGGAATTTGGCCGTGGTCCCTCTTCCTCCAGTAAAACATTACCAAGGAAAACTCCTCGCACCTCCTCCCCTCAACCACCGGACGCCACCATATCGCTGCCACGTCATCGCCACCTCCCAACGCTCCCTTCCCCCCCATACCGCACTTCCCTAGGGCTGACGCCAGTGAGCAGTTCGGTGGTGAAAGCAGCACTCAAAATTAGGTTTTAAAACTTATTTCTATCGATTTCTCAAATTCCGTCCATTATAAAAATCATTTTACATTTTTCACCTAACCCCTGAACCTCGACAAAGCTTCCATCTCCATCCCCTAACCGATGACGAACTAGATGATCGGAATTTTGCCCATTTGCAACTTCTGATCATCTCAAAATTCCCAACTATATAAGCCACTAAAAATCACGAAATTCCTTCCTAAAATCATCATTGGATTTCCTTGTTGTGATTATGTAATCAAAATTTGATTTTAATCAATTTGAAAATCCAGTTAAGAAATATTTTATAGAGAGCATTTCTGTGCTTGTTTACAAACAGCAGTAAATGTTTTTCTTTTGTTAAAGCTTGTTTTAAATTTGAAACTGGGTGCAAGTTTTAACACAAGTTTAACCTCTTCTGATAACCCCATTAACTAGACCTCCTAATCTACCCCGCTCTATAGGGATTCAAGCAAAAGAGATCAAAGTCTGTTGTCAGTAACAGACAACACAGTATCTAACATATGATATTTTGGGTTTTGCTAACAATAATCAAGGATTTTATACTATAACAAACAACAATACAACATGACATAACACCTGAACTAGATCACAAAGAATACCAAGTCCTACTCATAGTTTAAGTCACAAACTGCAGTAAACAAAACAGAATTTGAAAGAGCAAGTTTACTCACCCTTATATGCTCCAAGAATCCTTGTTTTTTTTCTTTGCTTAAAACCTTTGAACTGATGTGTGTTTGTGTAAATGAAAGTGCGTATGAGGAGGTCTTTATATAGGTGTAGAAAATGAATAAAATATGGTTGCATTAAATGCTTGAAAAGAAAACAACCGCAGCCTTTTATTTGACAAAAGAAAACTGATTTTTCTCTCACAAAATCTTACACCCCTTCCTCACTTTCACATGGCAAAATCTCAGTCTAGACCCTACCTCTTAACCCCTAACCCTGTACAAAACCTTTCCCCCATTTGCCTTCAAGTAACATCATATTTATTTCTCTCTTGTACAACCAATCTTTCTACCCTCCTTTCCTTTGATTCGAACAAGATTATGAGATCTCTTATGTACTCAAAATGTTCAGTTTTATTGTGTTGTCAATCCCCATTTTCCTCATGTCAAACTTGACTTTACAATGCATATATTTAAAATACCAACTTGCCTTGCAAGTATAGATAAAATCTGAAAATATTTGTACCATAAAATCCTTTGTCATGTGTTGAAAACACATAGAAAATCACTTAGCAATATTCATGATTTGAAATCTACTAGTAGATGAGATGATGATGCTATTTCTACATGATATGGTAACCATTTTTATATATTTGTTTATTTACAACGTAACCAAGATTTTGAAAAATGAGCAAGACTTGTATTTTTAGAAATTCAAGTGAACGAAATGAAAAGACAAAACTGAAAATACTCCTATTTACATTGATCTTGCCATGTGCCTAGACTTCTTCCTACTTGCTAGCTTCATGGATGAAGTGGAAAGATTTTGACCATTCAAGTCCTAGTTCCAATGCAAATGAATTTTCATGACATTGATTTGTCATTCATATTCTTGTTTTAATACAATGAGATTTGATTTTTGCTATCAAGATCTATGATAAGATTATGACTAGAAAAAGATTTCGACAACACATGTTTGCATACACAAATTTAATTATCTTCTTTGCATTTGATTTGAGAGCAAAGAGTTGACTAACAGGTCTTTAGACAAGGTATGAAAAGTTTGCTAAAACAATAATTTAAAGCTTTTGAAACATGGACAAAATATTTGTAAGAATCATGGTATTTTATATCATGTCAAAGAAAATGGCATTAAAAAAATGCTATCTAAAAGTGTTATATATCATATACGTTTTAAGTATAAACAACACTTTAAAAATATGCTATCATATATGTAAATATACCTTTTGACATGTTTAAATCTTTTAAAGTCTTAAATTTTAAATTGAGGCTGTGAATACATAGTCATGATAGATCAATAACTGTGTTTACGATCGATGTGAAACCCGGGTCATTACATTCTACCCCCCTTATAAAAATTTCATCCCCGAAATTTGTAAGTAGTAGATTCTAGTTATCGACTTATATATAAACACGCATCGATAAATAAAACACACATCACAATTTCCTATTCAAAAAGACCAGTCCAAAATTCCCTCTTAACTCATCGATCAAATTTTACTTAACTCTGTTAAGTATTATCCCAAAATCCTCATTTACTTACTTAACGATCTTCATTTCGGCATTTCACAAATCTGATTTGACTTCACAAATCGACCTATCCATTTTCTTGAGTCCATACCCAATAAACCCTCAAGTCCAGCCTTTAATCCCAGGAAATCCAAATTTTAACTCAAATTTAAAATTCTAACTTGATTTCCGGTATCAATATGTATGGATATTCTTCTATTTTAACCCAACCATATTAAATTATCTCGAGGCTGACCCTAGTAGATTTACTCTTTTATAAGAAAAGAGTAAAGTACCTTCTGAAGCTCCTTCCATTTTCACATCCTCTGAAGTTGACGACTTATCCATTAAAGCGTAGACCTTTGGTTGCTGTGCCTTCTTCAGTGGACAGTCTCTAACCAAGTGCCCCGGCTGATGACAATTATAGCATGAAAACTTCTGTGGAATAGCATCTCCTGTTCCCTTTTGTTGACGTTGCTCCGGCTGCTGAGTCTGTTGTGGCTTTTCTGCTGCCGGCTTGGTGCAAAACTTGGCAATATGTCCTTTCTCCAAACAGTTGTGGCATATGGTATTTTTGAATCGTTCTTTGGCTTTTTCTCCCATCTTGGGTACTTCCTTGTTGTTGTTCCAGTTCGGGTTGAACTTCCTTTTTTTCTCCACTAGACCCTCCTGTCTGTGCTGCTTTAGCCTCTGGCTTCTTACCCTCCAGTGCTTCATAACGGACTGCCATATCCACAAGATCAACGAATGGAATCTTAAGATGTCCAATCATATGAACTTGCAAACTATCCTTCAATCCTGCTATGAACATTTCATTCTTCTTAAGCGGAGTGTTGATCAGTTCTGGCCCAAAACAAGAAAGCGAGTTGAATTTGTTCTCATATTCAGATACTTTCATATTCCCTTGTTTGAGATCAATAAAATCTCGATACATCCTTGTCTTTCCAGCTGCAGGTAGAAACTGTGCTTCGAAAGCTTCTTTGAATTTTTCCCAAGTGAAGTCTTCCTCAGGAACATTCGTGGTCTGAGCGTCCCACCAGATTGCAGCAGTTTCTTGAAGTTGCCATGATGCCAAAAGACGTTTCTGATCATCATTCAACTTCAACCCTTTGAAAATCCTTTCACAAGACCTCATCCAAGCTTGAACTTCAGTAAACGACTCTGTTCCCTTGAAAACTTTAACTCCCAAAGTCGTATACTCCTTACAAATGGTCGCAAAGCTCTTATCCTGTTGAACTGGTGCAACTTCTTCTACCATTTCCCCTTGGTCTTGGGATCCAGTAGTACGACCAGTAGTAGTGGATGACCCTCTACCTCAACCTCTTCGTCCTTGTCTACTCATTTTGATCACCTGAGTAAACAGGTTGTCAATCGAGTCTTGATTGGGACATAACTACTTAGGTATAACATCCAAGTTGTTTTAGATTCATTTTAAATTTTTATATAAAAATACGCTCTCTCACACTCACTCAAAGCCTAGTTAATCAGGAACCTAGGCTCTGATACCAACTGTAACGACCCAACTTTCGAACACATTGGAAGTTGTGTAGTTAATGAGAAATAAGAGTAAATAGAAGATAAACACCGAAACATCAGAATCTCACAGCGAAAAATTTCACAAAAGATGATACTTTATAATATTACACAGTAGTACATGATACATCAGAACATCATAGGACTTAATGATACAGCCCATTCATAGTACATCAGTAATTATACATGTCATAGACTACGAACTTGCAGACTTATTTATACAATAGATAGATGGATCAACACACAGCAAAATCTTCATTCCAGCTTCACAAGTTCCAACAAATCCTGATTCACTTGTCTATTCATAACAAGCGTTATGAATACCCAAGAGTTTAAGGGAAAACACAGAAAAATAAAATCCGGGTCAGTCAGGGGACTGGTATGAGTAAACAGTTTGAAAACAAATAAACATATCTCATAAGACCATGCCGTAAATACGGAACGGGTTTTTACCTTATGAGATCAAAAACCTTTTGTATACTTGGAAACAGAAATTATTATAATATCAAGGGTTTTCACAAATAATTTAGAAATCTAGGAGAATGCTTGCATCTCACATTCTCCGATATAGTATACAAATAAAAACCGCAGGCGCTTATTGGATATTTGGTTTCCAACTTGACAAGGTATGGGTCCACCTTCGGATGATGTATCTCTAGAGGCAAATACACCTGGGTTCAACAAGAACATCTTGCAACCCGGCCCTCACATGACCGACCACTCATTTCTCTTGAGTGTATCGAATGTATATCACCGATGGTTGTGCGCGGCAACCATCCCCGCATGGGCAGAATCGATAGATTAAGAAACAAAAGGAATTTCTCTAGATAGGTGATACTACACCCTAATGGGAGCGACCCACTTAGCCATGCTGCCTGCCCGATTTTTGTCATTTCCTGGGTGTGAGGCTTGAGGCTAGACTCGTCTTCTTCATCACTGGTTCATTACTTTGAATGCCACATCGTCCTACCCGTCAGAAACACTCATTCGATTTCCCAAATATATCACGGGTACTAAGGCTAAGAGAAACGAATTTCTCCGCCACCAATGTAATATACTTACGTAAATTCGATGTGTAGAATCTGACTGGTATACGTTGTCAGACACTCGTCCATTCAGGTTTGTTCTGGGACTGAACAGACCAACGATATCGTTCACGATCATCGTCTTGAATATCTCTGACGCGTACGTATAATCACTTCAAAGTGGAATGTACATCCACACTCTTTGAAATGATTAACGAACATTTTTCACTTTAAATTATAAATCTAACCAGATTATAATTTAATCAGTATATACAGTTACAGTCAAACCCAACAGTTCATGTTCATCTTGTCAATATATGGTGCATTGATCATCTTTTCAAAACGGTCGATTTTGCCGTGTGCGTCGCACGGGTTTTCTCTTTCCATTTTGTCCATCACTTCTAAAAATAAATTCTTACTTCATTTATCTTCAGAAAAATATTACTTACTCTGGTTATTCATAAACGAATAAATTGATGATTTATAATCAATTCTACGACCTTCACACTTTGTACCGTTTCGTCTAATTTCTTCATCGATCCTTTATCCTTGATCTTCCTTTTCTTCCTTTCATACTGATAATATTTTCCTCTTTTATTTTACCAGTTTAAACATGATCAAATTATTTATTCACAGTTCTTGTTTAAAAATACAGAACTGTTCATGATCAGATCTTTAAATCTGGTTTTTAGATTTCAGATAAAACTGACCAATTCCACTGCATGTTTTACATACAGTTTCCCACCTTATTTTGAACATTTTATTGAAAATAAATTCAAGATTTAAATTGTAAATTAAAATTTTTAATTACAGTTTCTGGTTCAAACCCTTCGACGTCCGTCAACATCCATATCCGTTTGTGTGATCCCTGAACGACTCCTTTGTCAATTTTACTGTTTACATATCTCGTTGGAAAAAAAATTATTTCTAACTCTCACTTTTAAATTAAATTTATAATTTAATTTAAACTATAATTTCTATATTTAAATTACACACTTTTGACGAAAAACAGTATGCGAAAATCCTGATTCACTTTTCTTCGCTTGCTCTTGCCGAATGGATAAAAATATATTATTTCAATTTAAATATTTATTTTACTATTCTATTTAAACCAATAGTAAATTTTAAAACTAATTTAAATTAAAAAATATATTTAAAACCTTTGTTTTAAACTAACATTAACAAAGTACCAGGGCCCCGGGCATCGATGTTTTCTGCCCGATCACAACGAAAACACACAAAATCCTTACTACCAGGTTCAACAAAGTACCAGGGCCCAGTCATCGATGTTTTCTGCCCGATCACCATGAAAACACACAAAATCCACTGTCGACCTTTCTTCCTTCTTCTTCTTCATTCTCTGTGTCCAGCCGTGCACGTTCACACGTGTCCGGAGCTCCTCCATCCACCAGCGTCCATCGCCATACACCACACTCCGACACCGGATCCCACCACAACCATCAGAACCCCCCTCCCTTGACCTGAATGGAATTTGGCCGTGGTCCCTCTTCCTCCAGTAAAACATTACCAAGGAAAACTCCTCGCACCTCCTCCCCTCGACCACCGGACGCCACCATATCCCTGCCACGTCATCGCCACCTCTCACCGCTCCCTTTCCCCCCATACCGCGCTTCCCTAGGGCTGACGCCAGTGAGCAGTTCGGTGGTGAAAGCAGCACTCAAAATTAGGTTTTAAAACTTATTTCTATCGATTTCTCAAATTCCGTCCATTAGAAAAATCATTTTACATTTTTCCCCTAACCCCTGAACCCCGACAAAGCTTCCATCTCCATCCCCTAACCGATGACGAACTGGATGATCGGAATTTTTCCCATTTGCAACTTCTGATCATCTCAAAATTCCCAACTATATAAGCCACTAAAAATCACGAAATTCCTTCCTAAAATCATCATTGGATTTCCTTGTTGTGATTATGTAATCAAAACTTGATTTTAATCAATTTGAAAATCCAGTTAAGAAATATTTTACAGAGAGCATTTCTGTGCTTGTTTACAAACAGCAGTAAATGTTTTTCTTTTGTTAAAGCTTGTTTTAAATTTGAAACTAGGTGCAAGTTTTAACACAAGTTTAACCTCTTCTGATAACCCCATTAACTAGACCTCCTAATCTACCCCGCTCTATAGGGATTCAAGCAAAAGAGATCAAAGTCTGTTGTCAGTAACAGACAACACAGTATCTAACATATGATATTCAGGGTTTTGCTAACAATAATCAAGGATTTTATACTATAACAAACAGCAATACAACATGACATAACACCTGAACTAGATCGCAAAGAATACCAAGTCCAACTCATAGTTTAAGTCACAAACTGCAGTAAACAAAACAGAATTTGAAAGAGCAAGTTTACTCACCCTTATATGCTCCAAGAATCCTTGTTTTTTTCTTTGCTTAAAACTTCTGAACCGATGTGTGTTTGTGTAAATGAAAGTGTGTATGAGGAGGTCTTTATATAGATGTAGAAAATGAATAAAATATGGTTGCATTAAATGCTTGAAAAGAAAACAGCCGCAGCCTTTTATTTGACAAAAGAAAACTGATTTTTCTCTCCCAAAATCTTACACCCCTTCCTCACTTTCACATGGCAAAATCTCAGTCTAGACCCTACCTCTTAACCCCTAACCCTGTACAAAACCTTCTCTTGTACAACCAATCTTTCTACCATCCTTTCCTTTGATTCAAACAAGATTATGAGATCTCTTATGTACTCAAAATGTTCAGTTTTATTGTGTTGTCAATCCCCATTTTCCTCATGTCAAACTTGACTTTACAATGCATATATTTAAAATACCAACTTGCCTTGCAAGTATAGATAAAATCTGAAAATATTTGTACCATAAAATCCTTTGTCATGTGTTGAAAACACATAGAAAATCACTTAGCAATATTCATGATTTGAAATCTACTAGTAGATGAGATGATGATGCTATTTCTACCTGATATGGTAACCCTTTTTATATATTTGTTTATTTACAACGTAACCAAGATTTTGAAAAATGAGCAAGACTTGTATTTTCAGAAATTCAAGTGAACGAAATGAAAAGACAAAACTGAAAATACTCCTATTTACATTGATCTTGCCATGTGCCTAGACTTCTTCCTACTTGCCAGCTTCATGGATGAAGTGGAAAGATTTTGACCATTCAAGTCCTAGTTCCAATGCAAATGAATTTTCATGACATTGATTTGTCATTCATATTCTTGTTTTAATGCAATGAGATTTGATTTTTGCTATCAAGATCTATGATAAGATTATGACTAGAAAAAGATTTCGACAACACATGTTTGCATACACAAATTTAATTATCTTCTTTGCATTTGATTTGAGAGCAAAGAGTTGACTAACAGGTCTTTAGACAAGGTATAAAAAGTTTGCTAAAACAATAATTTAAAGCTTTCGAAACATGGACAAAATATTTGTAAGAATCATGGTATTTTATATCATGTCAAAGAAAATGGCATTAAAAAAAATGCTTTGTAAAAGTGTTATATATCATATACGTTTTAAGTATAAACAACACTTTAAAAATATGCTATCATATATGTAAATATACCTTTTGACATGTTTAAATCTTTTAAAGTCTTAAATTTTAAATTGAGGCTGTGAATACATAGTCATGATAGATCAATAACTGTGTTTACGATCGATGTGAAACCCGGGTCATTACACCTAGACCCATTAAAGTTGGTATTAGAGCTGAAGGTTGAGTAGTAACCTTGGCTCTATGTTGTGACTCAATAGAGATGGGGTTAGTAATACCCTAGATTGAGTTTGAGTGTATATATATGAGTGCGTATTTGTAGATTTTAAATAAAATTTATTTTATATTGTGTTGACTGGTTTGTTGAGTGATTTATGAATTCTGGTCGATGCAGGATGTACAACTGTATCGATAGGTGTTTCTAAACTCTCGAACGGAACAATTCGACGCAGTATTGATTTAAAATGAGTAAATGAAATAATTTCTCCCAAAAATTATTTTGATATGAAAAGAATAATTTCTGAATTATTATAGTATATGAATGTGTTGATTGTTATTACAATCAAACGTAATTATCAAATTATGAAATGGTGATATAATTTATATATGGATAATGTATACAAATGAGATAAACCAAGATTAAGTTCAAACCAGAATTGGAATTTGGATCCCGGGTGTTTAGAAATATTTCCTAAAGTATTTTTACAGTAATATAATGTTACTTTGAAGGATTTTTGAATAAGAATGTTTTAAATGGATTTTGAAAATGATCAAGCATTGAAAGCACTTTAGTGGCGAGAAAATAATTCTGATAATGGGTCGCGACATTATCGGTGTTCATTTTCAAGTTTCTGAGAGATGGATTGCTACCATGAAAATTTGTTGATTGGAATTTAGTTTGAAAAGAACAAGTTATTTATATAAAATCCAAGTGGTTTGAATTTGCAAAAGATTATAAATATGTATATAAATATATATGATTTCAAACTAATTTGAAATAAAACCCGGGAATTTGAATTCTAAAAATTAAAATTTAACTGGTATAAGTTGAATAGATTGAAATGGTAAAAAGGTACTAAATGAATTAAAATTTAACTTAAGTTAAACAAATTTGGACTGGATTAGAGATAATCCAGACTGAAATTAGACAAAGTGAAATGCTTGAAATTGAAATTAATAAAGTGAACTCGACTTATGTGTAAACAAGTTGGATATATATTGGATGCTGTTGTTTGGAATTAAACTGTGATGGAATTGAACTCAAGCAGAATAAGAGGGTTGATTTTGGAGAATAGAATTCAGTTTGGATTAGTGAATAGAAGTGAACTAATCAGAAAGTTAAACACCGAAGGTTGGATGGATTTGGAACCAACTGGAAAGGGATATATGTATGCTGAGCAGATATTCAATGGAAGTAAACGCAAGAGACAGAATTTATGCCCGACAAAAAGGTACATGTCTACCATATTACTTGAGTTTGATGGTTTTATGAGCCTGTGGGGCAAGCCGCTTGGCTTTTTGATTTTCTTTTGGATTGGAGAAGGCCTAGAAAGGCGAGTTGTGGTTGTACCGATTGAGCCGTGCAGAGGAGATGCTACCGAAATTTTTCGGAATTTAAGGTGTTATAAAATTTTCAAAATTTTTGAAAATTTTCGTTAGTATAAATAAATTAATATTTTAATTGCAAAAATTTTGTTCGATTGAAACAGAAACAAAAAGGATTTTTGGACCTAGTCAATAGGATATTCAGCATCTTTTCCTACCTTAGCAATTTCGAGGACGAAATTATTTTAAGGGGGAAGGAATGTAACGACCCAGATTTTTAGCCGTTGAATTCTGAATATTTAGATTTGTTATTTCAATTATATATAGGAATTTATTTAATAAAACGAAATTTAAACGTAATAATATAATTTAAAACGAGCTCGAAAACAGTTGCGGTAGTTCATAATTTACGATTTAAACTTCAACTGAGTATACAGGATTCGTTATAAGTCGGATTTCTTTAAAACAAGAAACGTTTGAATCTATTGAATTGTATCTTCCTAATGGAAGTGAAAAATCGAGATTTTGTTTTATAAATTGTAAGTTACGTCCAAATTAAATTTTCAAATAGTAGTTGTAGAATCGTGTATAAGCCATAACGGTTTAGTTAACATAACCTGAGATTGGTTTCGAATTTGGACAAGATTCTTTTGAGGTGTAGTTATAATTTAATTTTTAGAATTTTACTGAAATTTTTATTTCATAAAATAAGCAACTTTTTACTTGGAGTATTTTGCACCCTATATCAATATTTTAGGGTTTCACAATATGAGTTAAACTACCAATATTATTATATTTTTTGGATCCTGGTACCTCACTGGACACGATCGTACTCTTATTTCTGTCCGTAGCAGTTCGGGCATGAACAAAAACCTTATGAACCTAACATAACAATAACCTTACCCAGTAACCATACTTGGAATCACGTTCTCAGCTACAATGTCTTAAAAATAAACCATGCAGGCACAATTTTATTCCAACTTTGCACGCCAAGTTTGAAATCTTCATATCCAGTGTAGACACCCTTCTGCAATTTGTTTGGACAAGCAAGCTGACACTTTTGTATCCTTTCTTGCCATTCTAGGACAAATATTTTCCCCTAAAAGATAATGTAAAGAGCGTTATGTTTTATTGTTAAACTATGCTACCGCACTTGCTCATATGGCAGGGAAAACCGCACTGTATTCAGAACCATTAATTTGCTCTCTGTCCATTATTTTGTTTGTCTCTCTTGACTCATGCTTTTAAGGATTTTGTATGAATATTGCTGGCCTTCTCATTGAACAGATTTACGTAATTATCATAATCATGCCATTGCTGCTTTTCCGTCAAACAATGGCTTTATGCTCCCACACGTTCTCCAGATTCTAAGAATTTGTGAACAACTGTTTTTCTAGAACTTGCAAATATATTTCAGTCTGAATATAAAAATATATCCTCTACCTTTTCCAGTACACTTCAGCAGCGTGCTGTCCACGGTTTCTAAACCATGCGAGCCAAGGAATTGAAATTCCGTGCACATCAATGCATCGATACTGTGGTAACCAATCTATTTTTCCTCTTTAAATACTGTTTCTTTCTTCCCATTCCCGTTTTCTGGGATCCAACACAAAAATGAAAATAAAATCCAAGACTCCATGAGTAAATTTCAAATCACGAATTCAAGAATAAATCAAAGTCAGAATAAAAATAGAATCGAACTATCATTGATTCATTGGGATGTTTTGAACCAGAGGTTCAGGCCCAGGCGTGTTTTATCGAGTTCGACATCAACAAAATTTCGCACCTTTTTCGTGAGCAGCGTAGTTCGTTGAAGAAGGGATAGCCAGAGTCAAGGCGACAGGAGGGAGAGATCCGAGATGGAGTCGCCTTTGTTGGGGGGTCGAGGTAGTTTAGGCGCGGTGGTTGAGTCCAACTTCAGTCAACCAGGGAAGTAGTGGAGAAGGGTTATTTGTTGATGTTGGGTTTTGAGAAAGGTTGACAGGAATGACTTGGGCCAGCGTCACTGTGTTAATGAGTTCATGTGGGCATGGCTGTGTTAAGCGTAGAGCAGCGTATCATTTCTTTTTGGGGAAAAAGGAAAGCTCATGTTTGAAGATGAGTGATTGTGGAGGGAGGAAATGCGATGGTAAAGGTATCAGGCGGGTTCAAATTCATTCAGAAGGGAAGAAACGTTTATGAGGAGATGATGGGTTTTTACTAACGAAGGAAGAAATTTATTAATATAATCACGAAATTTAACGTTAATAAAGAATTGGGGTGGGGAGATCATGGCAGGTCACAACAGTGAGCAGTTTTGGCAAGAAGGCTTCAGCGTATCCAAGTATGCAAGTTGAAGGGATTAAAACTCGGCCATGAAAGTCCGGGTTGGGGCTGGTGTAATAACCCGGAAATTCTGGGCCAGTTTAAAATTTTTATTTTGGCAATTTTAGCGAATTTTGATATTTAAAATAGATCATTTTAAATAATATTGACGAGAAAATTTATTTTTAATGGAATTAGAACGTATATATTTATATGCGTCGTCGTTAGAATATAAATATTTATATATAATTATAAATAGAATTGAAAATGGCGTGGTAGTTCGATAATTCGATTTCAAACTTCAATTGAATGTACCGGGTGCAAAACAATCCGGATTTTAGTGAAACCAAAAACATTAGGATCTATTTGATAATATCTTTCCAACGAATCCGCCGAATCAAGATTTCATAGCGGGAATCAAAAGATATGTCCAGTTGAAAATTCTGAATAGTCGCTATGGAATTCAGGCCCTTAAAAATGGACATTTTGCAAATGACCTCGGATTTCGACGAAACCAGTTTTGTGGGGTCCGTGGTGTCGAGTTATTGCTAGGTTTCAAATTTCATAATTTTTTGAATCAGTATGTGAGCGTGGCAAAGGAAAACGCGTTTGACCAGTTTCAGTTGATTTTAATCGACTGGAAATTGGCCATTTTTCATACGGTCTCAGAATTCGACGAAACTAGTTTTGTTAGGACCGTATCGTCAATACGAAGCTAGAAAATATTTTTATGGAATTTTTAGAGTTCGTATGTGGCCCCGGTAATTTGAAATGTACGTTTAAAATTCAATATAGGATTTAAATGTAAATTTCAACGGAAACTGATTCAAACGATCATATCAGCTTGCGATACATATCTCATTGTGTTCGGAATGGGGGTAAAACGCTATGGACGATAGTCGGTGGGTTCGAGTTCGAGTTCGAAATAAAAAGTTACTTTTTGAAAATTAAAGGAATAAAATAATAATAAAATTATATAAGGTCCCCGTTTTCTCTCCACTAACCTAGTCAACGCCCCACCCCCCTCCCCTTTCATCATGAATCAGAAAACGAGAAAGTAGAAAAGAAAAAAAAAACAAAAACAAAAAGAGAACGACGGATCCCGTCGAACTTCCCCAATGCGCCGCCGTGAAGGCCACCGCCCCATCGCTGATGCCTCCCCCAGATCCGGCGCTCCTTCTCCAATCGCGACCCCCTGCCCGAACCCCAAATCGAGGGCGCCATCTGCCGCTAATTTGGCATCGAGTTCACCGGTTTTAGGGCAAGAGGAAGGAGGTGCGAAGCCGCACCTAGTGATGCAAACGGATCGAACTCCGGTCAACGCCTGGAGGAGCTGGAAGCAACCCTAGTTGCGTGAAGATGGGTTTTGCGGTCCAGTGCAGTAACGACAGAGAAGAAGGTGATTTTTATTTAACTTATATACATTTGTAAAAATCAGTTTTATTTAATTTATATAACATTGGAAAAATCTGCTTTTTCTTTGAATATGAATAGGATTTTTTTTCTTTGAATATGAATAGGATTTTTGAGAAAAAAATATGACTTTTATATTATAGAGATAAAAATATGATTTTATATATGTAATTTAATAAAAATATAATTTTTATATAATGTAGAGAATTAAAAAAGTATAGTTTTTATATTTTTAAAGTAATAAAAATATAGTTTTTATATTTTTAAAGTATTAAAAATATAGTCTTTACTATATAGCAATTATAAAAATATGCTTTTTATATTTTTAAAGTAGTAAAAATATAATCTTTTACATTGTAGAAAGGTAAAAATATGATCTTTGCATAGTAGTAAATATAAAAATATCATCTTTGTATATGTAGCAAAATAAAAATCTGATTTTTTATTATACGTTGAAATCAAGTGATGATTTTTATAAAGGCGAAAACTATATTTTTATAAAGGCGAAATCTTTATTTTTGAAAAGGCGAAATCTTTAATTTAGAAAAGGCGAAATCTTTATTTTAGAAAAGGCGAAATCTATATTTTTATAAGGGCGAAATCTATATTTTTGAAATGGGATTTTTATATATTGAATAGCGAAGTAAAAATTCGATTTTTATATATTGAAAAGCGAAGTAAAAATTCGATCTTTATATATTGAACACCGTAGTAAAAATTCGATTTTTATATATTGAATAACATGGTAAAGATTCAATTTTTATATAAAGTATAACGAAGTGAAAATTCTATTTTTACAAATATGAAATAGCGATGAAAATTCTATTTTCACAATATGAAGTTAGCGATAAAAATATGATTTTTATCTAATAGAGAATATAAAAATGTGATTTTTATATATATAGTGACTACGGGCAACGAAGATGACGAAGATGCGATGAAGATGAAGATTTCTATCAAAAGAAGTGTCGTGGAGCTAGGATAGCTATAGGTGAGAATTTCTCACCTTTCAATTTCATTTCTATTTATATATATATATACTAGGATGCAGACGGTGCTTAGTAGCACCCGACACAATCATCCACAGACCATGGACTTGTTTGTTTGGTTGCATAGCTTAGTTATATAATTTGATTTGAATTTGGTTGATTGGTGAATTTGATTGATGTGTGAATGGCGTGGGCCTTCACTAGTCCGGGGATAAGGCTAGGCCTTGTCCCGTTTCTAGTATCGTGCCGTTATGCCACCGAAATTTTCTAAAATATGTTAGAAAAATAAAAATATCATTTTATTTAAAGAATGAACTGAATAGAAATTCATATGTTGGAATAAAATGTTTTATCGTTAAAAATATAATTTTTAACGTGAATGTGAATAAATAAATATTCATTTACAAACCGGACGGTTTGTTTATGTACACCTATTTGAAGGACATTGATTGGGTCGATAAATTTTACACATCGTCCAACTGCACAAATAAAATATTTGTTTGATTGTTTTGAAACCCCACACGGGTGTTAGGATGAAATATGTAATTCACTCATCCTAATTGATTAAATATGTCGATCGATTGATTGACAGGCTGTTATAAGCGTTGAATATCTATATTTGATGCTTATACAGTGTAGTGCACTTTGGTTGATGGTTGATTATTTTTCCATGCTATTATATACATGTGTTGTATGAAAATCCATATAATTAACTTTATATGGTAATTGATTGGGCCTCATTCCAATTTGAAAAATAAAGGATAATATAAAATAAAAGTTCATGTGTTGGCAATACTCATCCATTGAGATTGGTCATGTGTTGAACGAAATATTTTAGTAATAAAATTTACATCTTTATCAATATAAAATAAAAGTTCATGTGTTGACAATACTCATCCATTGAGATTGGTCATGTGTTGAACGAAATATTTTGATAATAACAACTATTTTTGAAAAAGAAATATTTGAAATAGAATATTGGAAAATAGAAATTTATGAAGCCGTGTTGATTAGATTGACGCCATTTTGACGTGAACGATATTTATATCGATTTGAAAACGATTTCGAAATGAATTGAATTGAAAACGATTTCGAAATGAATTGAATTGAAAACGATTTCGAAATGAATTGAATTGAAAACGATTTCGAAATGAATTGAATTGAAAACGATTTCGAAATGAATTGAATTGAAAACGATTTCGAAATGAATTGAATTGAAAACGATTTCGAAATGAATTGAATTGAAAACGAATTCAAATTGAATTGAAAGTGAATTGAAATGAATTCAAATGGAATAGAAATTTGAATTGAATAGAAATGAATTTTAAAACGAATTTATAAAGAAGAATTCAATTTTGATTTGAATTGAAAAGGAAGTTGAAATCGCTTTTGAAACGATTTTAAAACTATTTATATAATTCGTTTTTAAATAGAAATCGATGAAATATATATTATATATGTTATATATATAATATAATGGCCTGAATAGAACGCGCCGCGCCGCGGCAGTTCGTGAATTTCGACCATTTATTTCAAATGGACATTACGGGAGATCCGACCGTCGGATTCTCCTAAAACCGGAACCGTTGGGTTCGTATCGAAAAGAGCTTTCTAACGAATATTAGAAATTAGAAATCTAACGGTTGGATTTGGAATTATGTCCAAATCAAATTTGAAAAAGGTCGCTGTAAGTGCAGTTCGATGACCGTTAATGGAAATCGACTGTACAGGCCTCGATAAAATTATTAAAAATAGTAATAATTTGTGTAAAATCATAAGAAATGATTTAGAAAGAATTGGGATGAAAAACTCCATGTTTGAAAAGATAAAAATAGATTTTTATCGAAATGAACTGGTTTTGAACTAGAATTAAAATTCTATTTATTTTTAAATAAATAAATTGAATTTAAAAAGGGTTTTAAAAATAACCAGAATATCCAATGATTGCATTGGAGTGGATTTGAATCGAAATTGTCTTCGGAATATTTCGATGTTGGAATTCGTGATTATACAGGTGTTGTTATGGAAATTTGAAAGATATATATTTATATCGTTATTTCCAATACGACATTTGTTAGTCGTAGAATTTGATATTGAATATAAGCCGATATATTTTCTATTCAGAGCCTTGTATTGAATATCGAATGTGATTTGGGTTTGTCGTGGATGGTGTCTTCACTAACACTGTTCTTGAACCCAGTTGAGAAAAGATTAAATCTTTTATTTAGATTTAATGAAGTGTACCAATTAAATAATATTTAATTGGAATTGAATCGATATTGATTTTTGGGTTTATCGTGGACAGTGTTTTAAATAACACTCGTTCTTTAACCCGATCATTGATGAAATTTGATTTTGGGTTGTCGTGAACGGTATCTTCAATAATACAGTTCTTAGACCTAAAGGAGTTAAGAAAATCAGAAACTAACTGGAGATTACTTAAGTTGAATAGTTTCCGAGGTATTGATCTGATGTTGGTTTCGGCCTTCGGGATTCATACTTAGGGAATTGCTCACTTGCTAATTTACAATTAGGGACTGATTGAAATGTGATGTGATTTTGGGTTTATCGTGAACCGTGTTTTAAATGACACTGATTCTTTAACCCAGTCATAGATTAAAACTAAGTGGAGTTTTAATGAATCTTTAATTAGATTGAAATAATCAAAATGGAGTATCACCAGTTTTACTCCAGGCGATAGTTAAATCTTTAATTAGATTTGAACGTGAAATGGTAATTGAATTTACCGATAACACTGTGGTGTTAGATATGAAGTATTACCAGTTTTACTTCATGGGATTAATAGGTTGGGATTGGGAAATTAAAACAAATGATTACTTCGGTAAGTTTCGTTAATCCCGACTAGTTGAATCGAAATTCAAAAGATAGAATAAAGAGTAAATTCAAGGAATTTATCTTGGATAAAATTAATGGGAACCTTTCCCTATGAATGTGACATTTAGAAACTAACTGTCGGTTAGCCAAGCAGAAGGGTTTTCTGGATATTGATCTGATGTTGGTTTCGGCTTCGGGGTTAATATTTGGGGAATTATTCTCTTGATTAATTTACGGTTAGTGACTAATGAATTGGAATGAGGCGTATGTTGTGTTTGTGTAACACTTATTTAAAATATACGCGAGTTATTCGGAAAGACCGGGTTTATCCCATTCTGAATAACTGATACGACGATAAGTCGAAGATGAAGACGATGGTCGAAGACCGGAGGTTTTCACGTCGTTTGGGTGATTACTGATGATCTTGATTGGGCTGTACACCCAAGAAGATGGAAACAGTTAGTGATCGTCCAGACGTACTTGGAGATCGATGGATATGCGGGGTACTAGGTGCCTCCGGTTTCGTTCAGACCCAGAACAGACTTGTAAATGGACTGTGTGTCTGACTTTGGATTTTAGTCTGTGTGGTTGATTTCTATTAAATATATATCTGTTTGGCGGCGGAGAATTTATTCTCTTGCTTAACGCCCTTCTCTGAGACGTACGAGCTCAGGGGTTATATACTGATGGATATCAAACGCATGGAGTGAATTGCCTGTGTGGCATGCCCAAGTGGCAGTTGATCAAGGCTTCTGTTGAAAAGCAAAGTCTTGTGGTTGATGATCAAAGCACGGCCTTTGTGGCATAGCTTTGTGTAACGTTTACCTCGCGTGTTTCACACCCGGTATGAACCAAAAACGGGAGACGGACCTCAGGGAGGGCATGCGTTTCTTTCTAGTTAGAAGTGGCGTCAGTGGTTTTACACGCCCTGACGAGTTTGACTTATGTGGTTGTTGCTGTTGCGAGGCGCCTCGGTTTGATCGGACGATCCGGGTCCGATGGAGTCATTCGTTGGCTCATTTACGCCCCATAGGGCGGGGGAACGCATGTTCAGGGTTTAAGTTTAATCCACATCGGTGGACCGGCCCTGACGATCCAAAGGCTTGACAGAGTACTTGCCTGAGGGGCGGGCTAGAGCGTCTCGAATCGGTTGAGGACTATCTTTTGCCTCGGTTCATAGATGGAAATCCAATTTCCAAATACGTGACATTTGCGGTTTTATTTGTAAACCTATATATGGCGACATGATATATGGTACCCATGCCGCCTATGATTGATACTTATGATTTGAAGTTGTTTTATACACTATGCACTTATTATACTATCAAATGATTTGTTTTAAACGTATCAAGCATTCTTTGGCTGTTATAAGGGAAAACCCTATCCCCCGGCTTGCGTTGCATTGTGTGATAGGACCTGGGTCTTATAACAACTTCATTTTTCTTTATTTAGCATTGCGCTGTTTGTTTAATGCACTGGTATTCTTGGGAGGAAACCCGTTCCGTGTTATACGGCGTGGTCCCTTGATTTACCGAACTTTAAAAATAAAGATTAACTGTTTTAGTTCTCACACCAGTCACATGACTGACCTGGAGTTTATTGTTTTAACCTAAACTCTGGGTGCCCCTATTTTGACACGGGCAGCTAGTAGTTTTGGTTTTGTAGATTTATATTCACAGGATCCTGGTTTACAGCTGGAACGATATCCGGAAAGCTTTGTATCCGTATATCTCTTCTAGTTGTGTATTGTATTATTTTCCGCTGCTATGTATTTAAATGTAATTTAAATCTCTGATATTTCTGTGTAATATTCGTTTATACTCTGTATATTCTTGTAATCTGATGCATTGTTGTAATAAGCAATGAAATGTTCTTCTGTTTGCGTTCTGTTGTGGTTTGTTCTCGAACTATCCGACACTTTCCTTTACGGGGAAGTTACGGGTTTTGACAGTTGGTATCAGAGCTTTGGTTTACAAAGCTAGAGAACAAGACACGTTAGAACCATATGAAAGAATTCATCAGATATTGGATTAGTAATATCCAATTAGAATGATTCGTTAGAGATAGGATCAGTAGTGTCCTAGAACGAGTGTGAAGAGTATATTTTTCAAATGAAAACAATTTTGTTTTGAAATTTAAATCGTCTTACACGTATTTGAATATTTATTTATTTTGAATATGGACAATCGAGTATATATAAATTTCGCGTATACGCGTCATGAACGTATATTCGAAGTTTTAATATACTGGATAGATATAGAGTCACACTCTAGTCGCCCGGAGACGATTATGATGATAGTCTAGACATCATCAGAATTGGTATTCGAGTTTCGAAGGTGTGATTTTCTATATATTTCCATTAGACTGGTGTGAGAACCAAAACTAATATAGCTAGAATACATTGTTGGGATTTGGCATCAAAAATCTGATTTTCTTTATATATATCAAAATTATGAATTTGAAACGTTAAATTCACTAATTGATTGATGTTTGTGTTGTTTGTTTATTTGTTTGATAATTTTGAACCATTTAGCCTAATTGAATCAAATATTGAATTGTATTGAAAATTGGTCGCATTTGTTTGCATATACATATATATCATTGAACAGGTCATAGCAAGGAGGCTAGAGCCAGAGAATAAAATTTGTTTGCCCGACAAATAGGTACATGTTTACTACATAATTTCCTGTTTTGTTTGGGTGATGATGATTTTGTGAGCCTATTGGCTAGCCGCTTGGCTTTTTCTTTTTCTTTTTGAGATCTGAAGGACCGGGGAAGCTATTTGAAATTCCCCGATGCTCCCAGTGCAGGGGAGGTTATGGCGAAATTTTTCGAAAATTTAGGGAGTTAGCCAAATTTTTGAAGTTCTGAAAATTCTCAGAAACTAAAGAGTTGGAGAATGGAAGCCTGATCGATCGTAGAGCTGAATAATCAAACCACTTTCGACTTTGTTCCTTTTCGGGGACGAAAAGTTTTAAGTGGGGGAGATTGTAATAACCCGGAAATTCTCGGCCAGTTTAAAATTTTTATTTTGGCAATTTTAGCGAATTTTGATATTTAAAATAGATCATTTTAAATAATATTGACGAGAAAATTTATTTTTAATGGAATTAGAACGTATATATTTATACGCGTCGTCGTTAGAATATAAATATTTATATATAATTATAAATAGAATTGAAAATGGCGTGGTAGTTCGATAATTCGATTTCAAACTTCAATTGAATGTACCGGGTGCAAAACAATCCGGATTTTAGTGAAACCAAAAACATTAGGATCTATTTGATAATATCTTTCCAACGAATCCGCCGAATCAAGATTTCATAGCGGGAATCAAAAGATATGTCCAGTTGAAAATTCTGAATAGTCGCTATGGAATTCAGGCCCTTAAAAATGGACATTTTGCAAATGACCTCGGATTTCGACGAAACCAGTTTTGTGGGGTCCGTGGTGTCGAGTTATTGCTAGGTTTCAAATTTCATAATTTTTCGAATCGGTATGTGAACGTGGCAAAGGAAAACGCGTTTGACCAGTTTCAGTTGATTTTAATCGACTGGAAATTGGCCATTTTTCATACGGTCTCAGAATTCGACGAAACTAGTTTTGTTAGGACCGTATCGTCAATACGAAGCTAGAAAATATTTTTATGGAATTTTTAGAGTTCGTATGTGGCCCCGGTAATTTGAAATGTACGTTTAAAATTCAATATAGGATTTAAATGTAAATTTCAACGGAAACTGATTCAAACGATCATATCAGCTTGCGATACATATCTCATTGTGTTCGGAATGGGGGTAAAACGCTATGGACGACAGTCGGTGGGTTCGAGTTCGAGTTCGAAATAAAAAGTTACTTTTTGAAAATTAAAGGAATAAAATAATAATAAAATTATATAAGGTCCCCGTTTTCTCTCCACTAACCTAGTCAACGCCCCACCCCCTCCCCTTTCATCATGAATCAGAAAACGAGAAAGTAGAAAAGAAAAAAAAAACAAAAACAAAAAGAGAACGACGGATCCCGTCGAACTTCCCCAATGCGCCGCCGTGAAGGCCACCGCCCCATCGCTGATGCCTCCCCCAGATCCGGCGCTCCTTCTCCAATCGCGACCCCCTGCCCGAACCCCAAATCGAGGGCGCCATCTGCCGCTAATGTGGCATCGAGTTCACCGGTTTTAGGGCAAGAGGAAGGAGGTGCGAAGCCGCACCTAGTGATGCAAACGGATCGAACTCCGGTCAACGCCTGGAGGAGCTGGAAGCAACCCTAGTTGCGTGAAGATGGGTTTTGCGGTCCAGTGCAGTAACGACAGAGAAGAAGGTGATTTTTATTTAACTTATATACATTTGTAAAAATCAGTTTTATTTAATTTATATAACATTGGAAAAATCTGCTTTTTCTTTGAATATGAATAGGATTTTTGAGAAAAAAATATGACTTTTATATTATAGAGATAAAAATATGAATTTATATATGTAATTTAATAAAAATATAATTTTTATATAATGTAGAGAATTAAAAAAGTATAGTTTTTATATTTTTAAAGTAATAAAAATATAGTTTTTATATTTTTAAAGTATTAAAAATATAGTCTTTACTATATAGCAATTATAAAAATATGCTTTATATATTTTTAAAGTAGTAAAAATATAATCTTTTACATTGTAGAAAGGTAAAAATATGATCTTTGCATAGTAGTAAATATAAAAATATCATCTTTGTATATGTAGCAAAATAAAAATCTGATTTTTTATTATACGTTGAAATCAAGTGATGATTTTTATAAAGGCGAAAACTATATTTTTATAAAGGCGAAATCTTTATTTTTGAAAAGGCGAAATCTTTAATTTAGAAAAGGCGAAATCTGTATTTTAGAAAAGGCGAAATCTATATTTTTATAAGGGCGAAATCTATATTTTTGAAATGGGATTTTTATATATTGAATAGCGAAGTAAAAATTCGATTTTTATATATTGAATAGCGAAGTAAAAATTCGATCTTTATATATTGAACACCGTAGTAAAAATTCGATTTTTATATATTGAATAACATGGTAAAGATTCAATTTTTATATAAAGTATAACGAAGTGAAAATTCTATTTTTACAAATATGAAATAGCGATGAAAATTCTATTTTCACAATATGAAGTTAGCGATAAAAATATGATTTTTATCTAATAGAGAGTATAAAAATGTGATTTTTATATATATAGTGACTACGGGCAACGAAGATGACGAAGATGCGATGAAGATGAAGATTTCTATCAAAAGAAGTGCCGTGGAGCTAGGATAGCTATAGGTGAGAATTTCTCACCTTTCAATTTCATTTCTATTTATATATATATATACTAGGATGCAGACGGTGCTTAGTAGCACCCGACACAATCGTCCACAGACCATGGACTTGTTTGTTTGGTTGCATAGCTTAGTTATATGATTTGATTTGAATTTGGTTGATTGGTGAATTTGATTGATGTGTGAATGGCGTGGGCCTTCACTAGTCCGGGGATAAGGCTAGGCCTTGTCCCGTTTCTAGTATCGTGCCGTTATGCCGCCGAAATTTTCTAAAATATGTTAGAAAAATAAAAATATCATTTTATTTAAAGAATGAACTGAATAGAAATTCATGTGTTGGAATAAAATGTTTTATCGTTAAAAATATAATTTTTAACGTGAATGTGAATAAATAAATATTCATTTACAAACCGGACGGTTTGTTTATGTACACCTATTTGAAGGACATTGATTGGGTCGATAAATTTTACACATCGTCCAACTGCACAAATAAAATATTTGTTTGATTGTTTTGAAACCCCACACGGGTGTTAGGATGAAATATGTAGTTCACTCATCCTAATTGATTAAATATGTCGATCGATTGATTGACAGGCTGTTATAAGCGTTGAATATCTATATTTGATGCTTATACAGTGTAGTGCACTTTGGTTGATGGTTGATTATTTTTCCATGCTATTATATACATGTGTTGTATGAAAATCCATATAATTAACTTTATATGGTAATTGATTGGGCCTCATTCCAATTTGAAAAATAAAGGATAATATAAAATAAAAGTTCATGTGTTGGCAATACTCATCCATTGAGATTGGTCATGTGTTGAACGAAATATTTTAGTAATAAAATTTACATCTTTATCAATATAAAATAAAAGTTCATGTGTTGACAATACTCATCCATTGAGATTGGTCATGTGTTGAACGAAATATTTTGATAATAACAACTATTTTTGAAAAAGAAATATTTGAAATAGAATATTGGAAAATAGAAATTTATGAAGCCGTGTTGATTAGATTGACGCCATTTTGACGTGAACGATATTTATATCGATTTGAAAACGATTTCGAAATGAATTGAATTGAAAACGATTTCGAAATGAATTGAATTGAAAACGATTTCGAAATGAATTGAATTGAAAACGATTTCGAAATGAATTGAATTGAAAACGATTACGAAATGAATTGAATTGAAAACGATTTCGAAATGAATTGAATTGAAAACGATTTCGAAATGAATTAAATTGAAAACGAATTCAAATTGAATTGAAAGTGAATTGAAATGAATTCAAATGGAATAGAAATTTGAATTGAATAGAAATGAATTTTAAAACGAATTTATAAAGAAGAATTCAATTTTGATTTGAATTGAAAAGGAAGTTGAAATCGCTTTTGAAACGATTTTAAAACTATTTATATAATTCGTTTTTAAATAGAAATCGAAGAAATATATATTATATATATTATATATATAATAGAATGGCCTGAATAGAACGCGCCGCGCCGCGGCAGTTCGTGAATTTCGACCATTTATTTCAAACGGACATTACGGGAGATCCGACCGTCGGATTCTCCTAAAACCGGAACCGTTGGGTTCGTATCGAAAAGAGCTTTCTAACGAATATTAGAAATTAGAAATCTAACGGTTGGATTTGGAATTATGTCCAAATCAAATTTGAAAAAGGTCGCTGTAAGTGCAGTTCGATGACCGTTAATGGAAATCGACTGTACAGGCCTCGATAAAATTATTAAAAATAGTAATAATTTGTGTAAAATCATAAGAAATGATTTAGAAAGAATTGGGATGAAAAACTCCATGTTTGAAAAGATAAAAATAGATTTTTATCGAAATGAACTGGTTTTGAACTAGAATTAAAATTCTATTTATTTTTAAATAAATAAATTGAATTTAAAAAGGGTTTTAAAAATAACCAGAATATCCAATGATTGCATTGGAGTGGATTTGAATCGAAATTGTCTTCGGAATATTTCGATGTTGGAATTCGTGATTATACAGGTGTTGTTATGGAAATTTGAAAGATATATATTTATATCGTTATTTCCAATACGACATTTGTTAGTCGTAGAATTTGATATTGAATATAAGCCGATATATTTTCTATTCAGAGCCTTGTATTGAATATCGAATGTGATTTGGGTTTGTCGTGGATGGTGTCTTCACTAACACTGTTCTTGAACCCAGTTGAGAAAAGATTAAATCTTTTATTTAGATTTAATGAAGTGTACCAATTAAATAATATTTAATTGGAATTGAATCGATATTGATTTTTGGGTTTATCGTGGACAGTGTTTTAAATAACACTCGTTCTTTAACCCGATCATTGAAGAAATGTGATTTTGGGTTGTCGTGAACGGTATCTTCAATAATACAGTTCTTAGACCTAAAGGAGTTAAGAAAATCAGAAACTAACTGGAGATTACTTAAGTTGAATAGTTTCCGAGGTATTGATCTGATGTTGGTTTCGGCCTTCGGGATTCATACTTAGGGAATTGCTCACTTGCTAATTTACAATTAGGGACTGATTGAAATGTGATGTGATTTTGGGTTTATCGTGAACCGTGTTTTAAATGACACTGATTCTTTAACCCAGTCACAGATTAAAACTAAGTGGAGTTTTAATGAATCTTTAATTAGATTGAAATAATCAAAATGGAGTATCACCAGTTTTACTCCAGGCGATAGTTAAATCTTTAATTAGATTTGAACGTGAAATGGTAATTGAATTTACCGATAACACTGTGGTGTTAGATATGAAGTATTACCAGTTTTACTTCATGGGATTAATAGGTTGGGATTGGGAAATTAAAACAAATGATTACTTCGGTAAGTTTCGTTAATCCCGACTAGTTGAATAGAAATTCAAAAGATAGAATAAAGAATAAATTCAAGGAATTTATCTTGGATAAAATTAATGGGAACCTTTCCCTATGAATGTGACATTTAGAAACTAACTGTCGGTTAGCCAAGCAGAAGGGTTTTCTGGATATTGATCTGATGTTGGTTTCGGCCTTCGGGGTTAATATTTGGGGAATTATTCTCTTGATTAATTTACGGTTAGTGACTAATGAATTGGAATGAGGCGTATGTTGTGTTTGTGTAACACTTATTTAAAATATACGCGAGTTATTCGGAAAGACCGGGTTTATCCCATTCTGAATAACTGATACGACGATAAGTCGAAGATGAAGACGATGGTCGAAGACCGGAGGTTTTCACGTCGTTTGGGTGATTACTGATGATCTTGATTGGGCTGTACACCCAAGAAGATGGAAACGGTTAGTGATCGTCCAGACGTACTTGGAGATCGATGGATATGCGGGGTACTAGGTGCCTCCGGTTTCGTTCAGACCCAGAACGGACTTGTAAATGGACTGTGTGTCTGACATTGGATTTTAGTCTGTGTGGTTGATTTCTATTAAATATATATATCTGTTTGGCGGCGGAGAATTTATTCTCTTGCTTAACGCCCTTCTCTGAGACGTACGAGCTCAGGGGTTATATACTGATGGATATCAAACGCATGGAGTGAATTGCCTGTGTGGCATGCCCAAGTGGCAGTTGATCAAGGCTTCTGTTGAAAAGCAAAGTCTTGTGGTTGATGATCAAAGCACGGCCTTTGTGGCATAGCTTTGTGTAACGTTTACCTCGCGTGTTTCACACCCGGTATGAACCAAAAACGGGAGACGGACCTCAGGGAGGGCATGCGTTTCTTTCTAGTTAGAAGTGGCGTCAGTGGTTTTACACGCCCTGACGAGTTTGACTTATGTGGTTGTTGCTGTTGCGAGGCGCCTCGATTTGATCGGACGATCCGGGTCCGATGGAGTCATTCGTTGGCTCATTTACGCCCCATAGGGCGGGGGAACGCATGTTCAGGGTTTAAGTTTAATCCACATCGGTGGACCGGCCCTGACGATCCAAAGGCTTGACAGAGTACTTGCCTGAGGGGCGGGCTAGAGCGTCTCGAATCGGTTGAGGACTATCTTTTGCCTCGGTTCATAGATGGAAATCCAATTTCCAAATACGTGACATTTGCGGTTTTATTTGTAAACCTATATATGGCGACATGATATATGGTACCCATGCCGCCTATGATTGATACTTATGATTTGAAGTTGTTTTATACACTATGCACTTATTATACTATCAAATGATTTGTTTTAAACGTATCAAGCATTCTTTGGCTGTTATAAGGGAAAACCCTATCCCCCGGCTTGCGTTGCATTGTGTGATAGGACCTGGGTCTTATAACAACTTCATTTTTCTTTATTTAGCATTGCGCTGTTTGTTTAATGCACTGGTATTCTTGGGAGGAAACCCGTTCCGTGTTATACGGCGTGGTCCCTTGATTTACCGAACTTTAAAAATAAAGATTAACTGTTTTAGTTCTCACACCAGTCACATGACTGACCTGGAGTTTATTGTTTTAACCTAAACTCTGGGTGCCCCTATTTTGACACGGGCAGCTAGTAGTTTTGGTTTTGCAGATTTATATTCACAGGATCCTGGTTTACAGCTGGAACGATATCCGGAAAGCTTTGTATCCGTATATCTCTTCTAGTTGTGTATTGTATTATTTTCCGCTGCTATGTATTTAAATGTAATTTAAATCTCTGATATTTCTGTGTAATATTCGTTTATACTCTGTATATTCTTGTAATCTGATGCATTGTTGTAATAAGCAATGAAATGTTCTTCTGTTTGCGTTCTGTTGTGGTTTGTTCTCGAACTATCCGACACTTTCCTTTACGGGGAAGTTACGGGTTTTGACAGCTGGTTGGTGCATAGAGAGAAATATTGATGATCTCGATCTCTGAAATGGTGGAGTAACATAGGAATAATATGCATTGGAAGTTCAGTAAGAATTTTAGCAAAGAAAACAGGAGACGCCGGGAGGATAAGTGATGAGCATGAGGTATTAAATTTAAATGGTGATTAAGTTGCTAATCATATAAATAATTATTATATATATGTTAGATTTAAAACAAATAGGATTATAACTTTATAATTTGGTCGTATGTTAATAGAATCGAACGGGATTGGATATCCATTGGAACGATGAGATCCATATGATGGAACTGAGATGGTTGGAAATAGAGCTGTTGGAATTCCGTGAAAAATCAAACACATGTTGGACTTTAAATCGAAACAAAAAGCAGAATTTTCATCTGCAAAACAAGGTGAGTAAACTCACTAACTCTGACTCGTTTATATTTTTATATAAACAAGTTTTTAAATTTATTTTATACTGTGTGATTGTTGCTTGGTTGAATAGTTGATAAAATTGGTTGATATGATTACATGTTTGATCGGTTATTAGTTCTGATATTTCATATTGATGTGAAATAATATTATTGATGTTAATTAACATCTGTGGATGCAGGGAAACAGGTTGGAGGGACCCAACTGGGTTCCTCAATATTTATATTACTGTTTTTCCTTGATTTTGATGTGTGGTGTGATTTATAGAGTCAGTGATCGACTTTGTGTGTTGGTTTACCCTGGCTCTAGAAACTTGGTATTTTAGATACCGTAAAATATTTTCGAATGTGAAAAGGAAATTTGAGATTTAATAAAGGAAATCCATTTCGAAAGAAAAAAATAGGAAAGTTAATTTCGAACGGTCTTGAAATATAAGAAACTTGTTTTTGAATGAATAAAATAAGAAGCGATTATTACGGCGTTTATAAATCTAGTAAATTATTTATTTTGGGATAAACTGAAATATAAATTCAAGTTTGGATTTATATAGAAAGTGGAAATGGGTTTGAAACTGATATTTGTAAATTGTTTAACACCTAGCAATTATAACTGAAATTCTAAACGAGATTATAAATGGATATAAAAAAAAATGGTAAAGGATTCTATCGTTAGAGGTTAATAAAGGAAAATTTGTATTTTAAAATATTATTCAAAGGAAGGAAGTCGAATGAATTGATATATATATAAAAGAAGTGGTATTCACGATTTAAGTGAACGATAGATTAAAGTCGATATTTTGCAAATGAAAGTTTAAATGAAAAAGGGAGAATTGGAAACGATGGGTTTTATTTAAACAGCAATTTTTAACGCTGCCGTTATAATAAATGTTTGTAAATCTAAACAGCGATCTTAATGCTATTGTTATATTAAATGTTCTGTAACACTACACAGCGATTGTAACGTTGTTGTTAAAAGCAATGTTTTATAAATCAAATATTTGGAAACAGCGATTATGACGCTACTGTTATAATCAAAGTTTTCCGTAAAGGAAGTGGATTCTTAGATTGAATCTGAGAGTCGCATAAGCGATATTTTGTTCGAGGTTATGAGCTTTGACTATTTCAAAGTTAATAATGTTATTCAATTAAGGTCTGAGAGGAAATTATACCCTAACTTGATTGACTTCATGATTGATGGAGAAATAGTTAAGGTTCGATAAGTGAAGATTGGTTAGCAATATGGTTAGTTAATAAATGATTAATGGTTTGAGTTATAATAACGATGTTTCATAACATCGCGCTAATTTAAAGGATTTTGAAATGTTTTCTTACTGGAATAAGAGATATTTTCTCGAATAAAGGGATTATAATATTGAAAATGTTTTCAAAGATCCGAGAGGGGAAATCGAGCTTCAAAAGAATACGAAAGATGGGAAATGAGAATTGTAAATGATAATAAGGAATTGATTTAAAGGGGCCAATGTTGATTGATGATTGATCGTTCGAATTCCTACCTGGAAATAAGATCATTGTTTGTACACTTATTTTTCTTTGATAGTTAAATCACCGACTATCGAAGTTTTTAACCATTTTTCCATCGTCAATACGGAGAGACCAGGATCAGATTCATTGTCTGGAAACCACTCTGTATGGGCGTTAGCGTTGCGATCAAATATGATGAAAATAGTTGAAGATGGAGTTATGCAAGGGCTATCCTGTTTACGGGATAGTGCCTTCGGTTTGTCCTGTCCCAGGACAACGTGAATGGACGAATATATGACAGAGTATATCTAACGGATCGTGTAAGTTGATCTCTTCAAACGTACTTACGTTTGGTGGCAAAGGAACTCGTTTCACTTAGCTTTATACCCGTGGTATTTTTGGGGAAATCAATTTGTGATTTGGCGGGTATGACGATGTGGCATTCAAAGTGAATGGTGGCCAGATATTCTGAAGGATAATTTAAACCTCAAGCCTTACAACCGGGAATTGACAAAAATCAGGCAGGCAGCTTAGCTACGTGGGTCGCTCCCATTAGAGTGTATAATCACCTATCTAGAGAAATTCCATTTTCTCTTTAATCTATCAATGTTGTCCCTTTCAGGAAACGATTGCTGATCCCAACCGTTGGTGATATACATTCGATACACTCAAGCTAACTGAGTGGTCATTCATGCGTAGGCCAGGTTGCAAGAAGTTCTTGTTGAACCCAGTGTATTCGTCTCTAGAGATACACTATCGGAAGGTGGTACCATACCTTGTCATGTTGGAAATCCAATCTCCAATAAGCGCCCTGTGGTTTTTGATTTTATATTATATATGGAGCGTGAGATGCAAGCGTTCCGCTAGATTCTATTTATTTGTTGTAGACATTATTATAATATCACTGGATTTGATATCAAATTATTTTTTGTTATCATAAGGTAAAAACCATCCGTGTTTATGTGTGGATTGGTCTTACGATTATCATTTCTTTCAAAAGGATTTCGAAAGTTAAACAAATGGTTGGAGTTTACTCACACCAGTCCCATGACTGACCTGGAGTTTTTTTGTTAGTTTTCCTTAAACTCTTGGGTGCCCAAATTTGTACGGGCAGTCAAGTAGTCGGGATTTTTCAGGTTCACTTGGAGAAGCTCGAAGCAGGAGGCTTCACCAGTTAGCAATAGACTATCATATCTTCCGCTGTGTACTATGTTGTATCTGGAAACAGGTGTTTATAGCTGTTCCAGGGATAACCGTTGTGCTCTGATAATGGTATGTATATACACTTACCGATTTGTATTTCAAAAGTTATATTATCTAATATATTTTATTATTTCCGCTGTGAGTTTGTGCTCTTTGTTTTCTTCTATACTAATATTTCTTTCTTTCTATTTCTCATCCTCTAACTTCTTTCTAATAATGATTCGTGTTTCTGTGCAAATTAGGTTGGACGTGTGGTGTTATTAGTCGACTCAAAGAGTACGGAAATTCGGGTCATTACAGTTGGTATCAGAGTTGGCTGCTTAATTGATACGGATGATAGGGGGTTCTCGCTTCGCGTTTGGTGGCGAACGGGAGACTCTTACCCCTACATATCCCGACAATGTGGATTGGTCGAGTCGTGAGGATGGCCGTAAAAGTAGTTCTGAGGTATCTCTGTAGTGCCACGCTGGGAGGTTAGCCCAGTGGTTGATGGTTGAAAAGCCTAGTGTAACGACCCAACTTTCGAACACATTGGTAGTTGTGTAGTTAAGGAGAAATAAGAGTAAATAGAAGATAAAACACAGAAACATCAGAATCTCACGGCGGAAATTTTCACAAAAGATGATACTTTATAATATTACACAACAGTACATGATACATCAGAACATCATAGGACTTAATGATACAGCCCATTCATAGTACATCAGTAATTATACATGTCATAGACTACGAACTTGCAGACTTATTTATACAATAGATAGATGGATCAACACACAGCAAAATCTTCATTCCAGCTTCACAAGTTCCAACAAATCCTGATTCACTTGTCTATTCATAACAAGCGTTATGAATACCCAAGAGTTTAAGGGAAAACACAGAAAAATAAACTCCGGGTCAGTCAGGGGACTGGTATGAGTAAACAGTTTGAAAACAAATAAACATATCTCATAAGACCACGCCGTAAATACGGAACGGGTTTTTACCTTATGAGATCAAAAACTTTTTGTATACTTGGAAACAGATATTATTATAATATCAAGGGTTTTCACAAATAATTTAGAAATCTAGGAGAATGCTTGCATCTCACATTCTCCGATATAGTATACAAATAAAAACCGCAGGCGCTTATTGGATATTGGGTTTCCAACTTGACAAGGTATGGGTCCACCTTCGGATGATGTATCTCTAGAGGCAAATACACCTGGGTTCAACAAGAACATCTTGCAACCCGGCCCTCACATGACCGACCACTCATTTCTCTTGAGTGTATCGAATGTATATCACCGATGGTTGTGCGCGGCAACCATCCCCGCATGGGCAGAATCGATAGATTAAGAAACAAAAGGAATTTCTCTAGATAGGTGATACTACACCCTAATGGGAGCGACCCACTTAGCCATGCTGCCTACCCGATTTTTGTCATTTCCTGGGTGTGAGGCTTGAGGCTAGACTCGTCTTCTTCATCACTGGTTCATTACTTTGAATGCCACATCGTCCTACCCGTCAGAAACACTCATTCGATTTCCCAAATATATCACGGGTACTAAGGCTAAGAGAAACGAATTTCTCCGCCACCAATGTAATATACTTACGTAAATTCGATGTGTAGAATCTGACTGGTATACGTTGTCAGACACTCGTCCATTCAGGTTTGTTCTGGGACTGAACAGACCAACTATATCGTTCACGATCATCGTCTTGAATATCTCTGACGCGTACGTATAATCACTTCAAAGTGGAATGTACATCCACACTCTTTGAAATGATTAACGAACATTTTTCACTTTAAATTATAAATCTAACCAGATTATAATTTAATCAGTATATACAGTTACAGTCAAACCCAACAGTTCATGTTCATCTTGTCAATATATGGTGCATTGATCATCTTTTCAAAACGGTCGATTTTGCCGTGTGCGTCGCACGGGTTTTCTCTTTCCGTTTTGTTCATCACTTCTAAAAATAAATTCTTACTTCATTTATCTTCAGAAAAATATTACTTACTCTGGTTATTCATAAACGAATAAATTGATGATTTATAATCAATTCTACGACCTTCACACTTTGTACCGTTTCGTCTAATTTCTTCATCGATCCTTTATCCTTGATCTTCCTTTTCTTCCTTTCATACTGATAATATTTTCCTCTTTTATTTTACCAGTTTAAACATGATCAAATTATTTATTCACAGTTCTTGTTTAAAAATACAGAACTGTTCATGATCAGATCTTTAAATCTGGTTTTTAGATTTCAGATAAAACTGACCAATTCCACTACATGTGTTACATACAGTTTCCCACCTTATTTTGAACATTTTATGGAAAATAAATTCAAGATTTAAATTGTAAATTAAAATTTTTAATTACAGTTTCTGGTTCAAACCCTTCGACGTCCGTCAACATCCATATCCGTTTGTGTGATCCCTGAACGACTCCTTTGTCAATTTTACTGTTTACATATCTCGTTGGAAAAAAAATTATTTCTAACTCTCACTTTTAAATTAAATTTATAATTTAATTTAAACTATAATTTCTATATTTAAATTACACACTTTTGATGAAAAACAGTATGCGAAAATCCTGATTCACTTTTCTTCGCTTGCTCTTGCCGAATGGATAAAAATATATTATTTCAATTTAAATATTTATTTTACTATTCTAATTAAACTAATAGTAAATTTTAAAACTAATTTAAATTAAAAAAAAATATTTAAAACCTTTGTTTTAAACTAACATTAACAAAGTACCAGGGCCCCGGGCATCGATGTTTTCTGCCCGATCACCATGAAAACACACAAAATCCGTAGTACCAGGTTCAACAAAGTACCAGGGCCCAGTCATCGATGTTTTCTGCCCGATCACCACGAAAACACACAAAATCCACTGTCGACCTTTCTTCCTTCTTCTTCTTCATTCTCTGTGTCCAACCGTGCACGTGCACACGTGTCCGGAGCTCCTCCATCCACCAGCGTCCATCGCCACACACCACACTCCGACACCGGATCCCACCACAACCATCAGAACCCCTCTCCCTTGACCTGAATGGAATTTGGCCGTGGTCCCTCTTCCTCCAGTAAAACATTACCAAGGAAAACTCCTCGCACCTCCTCCCCTCAACCACCGGACGCCACCATATCGCTGCCACGTCATCGCCACCTCCCAACGCTCCCTTCCCCCCCATACCGCACTTCCCTAGGGCTGACGCCAGTGAGCAGTTCGGTGGTGAAAGCAGCACTCAAAATTAGGTTTTAAAACTTATTTCTATCGATTTCTCAAATTCCGTCCATTATAAAAATCATTTTACATTTTTCACCTAACCCCTGAACCTCGACAAAGCTTCCATCTCCATCCCCTAACCGATGACGAACTAGATGATCGGAATTTTGCCCATTTGCAACTTCTGATCATCTCAAAATTCCCAACTATATAAGCCACTAAAAATCACGAAATTCCTTCCTAAAATCATCATTGGATTTCCTTGTTGTGATTATGTAATCAAAATTTGATTTTAATCAATTTGAAAATCCAGTTAAGAAATATTTTATAGAGAGCATTTCTGTGCTTGTTTACAAACAGCAGTAAATGTTTTTCTTTTGTTAAAGCTTGTTTTAAATTTGAAACTGGGTGCAAGTTTTAACACAAGTTTAACCTCTTCTGATAACCCCATTAACTAGACCTCCTAATCTACCCCGCTCTATAGGGATTCAAGCAAAAGAGATCAAAGTCTGTTGTCAGTAACAGACAACACAGTATCTAACATATGATATTTTGGGTTTTGCTAACAATAATCAAGGATTTTATACTATAACAAACAACAATACAACATGACATAACACCTGAACTAGATCACAAAGAATACCAAGTCCTACTCATAGTTTAAGTCACAAACTGCAGTAAACAAAACAGAATTTGAAAGAGCAAGTTTACTCACCCTTATATGCTCCAAGAATCCTTGTTTTTTTTCTTTGCTTAAAACCTTTGAACTGATGTGTGTTTGTGTAAATGAAAGTGCGTATGAGGAGGTCTTTATATAGGTGTAGAAAATGAATAAAATATGGTTGCATTAAATGCTTGAAAAGAAAACAACCGCAGCCTTTTATTTGACAAAAGAAAACTGATTTTTCTCTCACAAAATCTTACACCCCTTCCTCACTTTCACATGGCAAAATCTCAGTCTAGACCCTACCTCTTAACCCCTAACCCTGTACAAAACCTTTCCCCCATTTGCCTTCAAGTAACATCATATTTATTTCTCTCTTGTACAACCAATCTTTCTACCCTCCTTTCCTTTGATTCGAACAAGATTATGAGATCTCTTATGTACTCAAAATGTTCAGTTTTATTGTGTTGTCAATCCCCATTTTCCTCATGTCAAACTTGACTTTACAATGCATATATTTAAAATACCAACTTGCCTTGCAAGTATAGATAAAATCTGAAAATATTTGTACCATAAAATCCTTTGTCATGTGTTGAAAACACATAGAAAATCACTTAGCAATATTCATGATTTGAAATCTACTAGTAGATGAGATGATGATGCTATTTCTACATGATATGGTAACCATTTTTATATATTTGTTTATTTACAACGTAACCAAGATTTTGAAAAATGAGCAAGACTTGTATTTTTAGAAATTCAAGTGAACGAAATGAAAAGACAAAACTGAAAATACTCCTATTTACATTGATCTTGCCATGTGCCTAGACTTCTTCCTACTTGCTAGCTTCATGGATGAAGTGGAAAGATTTTGACCATTCAAGTCCTAGTTCCAATGCAAATGAATTTTCATGACATTGATTTGTCATTCATATTCTTGTTTTAATACAATGAGATTTGATTTTTGCTATCAAGATCTATGATAAGATTATGACTAGAAAAAGATTTCGACAACACATGTTTGCATACACAAATTTAATTATCTTCTTTGCATTTGATTTGAGAGCAAAGAGTTGACTAACAGGTCTTTAGACAAGGTATGAAAAGTTTGCTAAAACAATAATTTAAAGCTTTTGAAACATGGACAAAATATTTGTAAGAATCATGGTATTTTATATCATGTCAAAGAAAATGGCATTAAAAAAATGCTATCTAAAAGTGTTATATATCATATACGTTTTAAGTATAAACAACACTTTAAAAATATGCTATCATATATGTAAATATACCTTTTGACATGTTTAAATCTTTTAAAGTCTTAAATTTTAAATTGAGGCTGTGAATACATAGTCATGATAGATCAATAACTGTGTTTACGATCGATGTGAAACCCGGGTCATTACATTCTACCCCCCTTATAAAAATTTCATCCCCGAAATTTGTAAGTAGTAGATTCTAGTTATCGACTTATATATAAACACGCATCGATAAATAAAACACACATCACAATTTCCTATTCAAAAAGACCAGTCCAAAATTCCCTCTTAACTCATCGATCAAATTTTACTTAACTCTGTTAAGTATTATCCCAAAATCCTCATTTACTTACTTAACGATCTTCATTTCGGCATTTCACAAATCTGATTTGACTTCACAAATCGACCTATCCATTTTCTTGAGTCCATACCCAATAAACCCTCAAGTCCAGCCTTTAATCCCAGGAAATCCAAATTTTAACTCAAATTTAAAATTCTAACTTGATTTCCGGTATCAATATGTATGGATATTCTTCTATTTTAACCCAACCATATTAAATTATCTCGAGGCTGACCCTAGTAGATTTACTCTTTTATAAGAAAAGAGTAAAGTACCTTCTGAAGCTCCTTCCATTTTCACATCCTCTGAAGTTGACGACTTATCCATTAAAGCGTAGACCTTTGGTTGCTGTGCCTTCTTCAGTGGACAGTCTCTAACCAAGTGCCCCGGCTGATGACAATTATAGCATGAAAACTTCTGTGGAATAGCATCTCCTGTTCCCTTTTGTTGACGTTGCTCCGGCTGCTGAGTCTGTTGTGGCTTTTCTGCTGCCGGCTTGGTGCAAAACTTGGCAATATGTCCTTTCTCCAAACAGTTGTGGCATATGGTATTTTTGAATCGTTCTTTGGCTTTTTCTCCCATCTTGGGTACTTCCTTGTTGTTGTTCCAGTTCGGGTTGAACTTCCTTTTTTTCTCCACTAGACCCTCCTGTCTGTGCTGCTTTAGCCTCTGGCTTCTTACCCTCCAGTGCTTCATAACGGACTGCCATATCCACAAGATCAACGAATGGAATCTTAAGATGTCCAATCATATGAACTTGCAAACTATCCTTCAATCCTGCTATGAACATTTCATTCTTCTTAAGCGGAGTGTTGATCAGTTCTGGCCCAAAACAAGAAAGCGAGTTGAATTTGTTCTCATATTCAGATACTTTCATATTCCCTTGTTTGAGATCAATAAAATCTCGATACATCCTTGTCTTTCCAGCTGCAGGTAGAAACTGTGCTTCGAAAGCTTCTTTGAATTTTTCCCAAGTGAAGTCTTCCTCAGGAACATTCGTGGTCTGAGCGTCCCACCAGATTGCAGCAGTTTCTTGAAGTTGCCATGATGCCAAAAGACGTTTCTGATCATCATTCAACTTCAACCCTTTGAAAATCCTTTCACAAGACCTCATCCAAGCTTGAACTTCAGTAAACGACTCTGTTCCCTTGAAAACTTTAACTCCCAAAGTCGTATACTCCTTACAAATGGTCGCAAAGCTCTTATCCTGTTGAACTGGTGCAACTTCTTCTACCATTTCCCCTTGGTCTTGGGATCCAGTAGTACGACCAGTAGTAGTGGATGACCCTCTACCTCAACCTCTTCGTCCTTGTCTACTCATTTTGATCACCTGAGTAAACAGGTTGTCAATCGAGTCTTGATTGGGACATAACTACTTAGGTATAACATCCAAGTTGTTTTAGATTCATTTTAAATTTTTATATAAAAATACGCTCTCTCACACTCACTCAAAGCCTAGTTAATCAGGAACCTAGGCTCTGATACCAACTGTAACGACCCAACTTTCGAACACATTGGAAGTTGTGTAGTTAATGAGAAATAAGAGTAAATAGAAGATAAACACCGAAACATCAGAATCTCACAGCGAAAAATTTCACAAAAGATGATACTTTATAATATTACACAGTAGTACATGATACATCAGAACATCATAGGACTTAATGATACAGCCCATTCATAGTACATCAGTAATTATACATGTCATAGACTACGAACTTGCAGACTTATTTATACAATAGATAGATGGATCAACACACAGCAAAATCTTCATTCCAGCTTCACAAGTTCCAACAAATCCTGATTCACTTGTCTATTCATAACAAGCGTTATGAATACCCAAGAGTTTAAGGGAAAACACAGAAAAATAAAATCCGGGTCAGTCAGGGGACTGGTATGAGTAAACAGTTTGAAAACAAATAAACATATCTCATAAGACCATGCCGTAAATACGGAACGGGTTTTTACCTTATGAGATCAAAAACCTTTTGTATACTTGGAAACAGAAATTATTATAATATCAAGGGTTTTCACAAATAATTTAGAAATCTAGGAGAATGCTTGCATCTCACATTCTCCGATATAGTATACAAATAAAAACCGCAGGCGCTTATTGGATATTTGGTTTCCAACTTGACAAGGTATGGGTCCACCTTCGGATGATGTATCTCTAGAGGCAAATACACCTGGGTTCAACAAGAACATCTTGCAACCCGGCCCTCACATGACCGACCACTCATTTCTCTTGAGTGTATCGAATGTATATCACCGATGGTTGTGCGCGGCAACCATCCCCGCATGGGCAGAATCGATAGATTAAGAAACAAAAGGAATTTCTCTAGATAGGTGATACTACACCCTAATGGGAGCGACCCACTTAGCCATGCTGCCTGCCCGATTTTTGTCATTTCCTGGGTGTGAGGCTTGAGGCTAGACTCGTCTTCTTCATCACTGGTTCATTACTTTGAATGCCACATCGTCCTACCCGTCAGAAACACTCATTCGATTTCCCAAATATATCACGGGTACTAAGGCTAAGAGAAACGAATTTCTCCGCCACCAATGTAATATACTTACGTAAATTCGATGTGTAGAATCTGACTGGTATACGTTGTCAGACACTCGTCCATTCAGGTTTGTTCTGGGACTGAACAGACCAACGATATCGTTCACGATCATCGTCTTGAATATCTCTGACGCGTACGTATAATCACTTCAAAGTGGAATGTACATCCACACTCTTTGAAATGATTAACGAACATTTTTCACTTTAAATTATAAATCTAACCAGATTATAATTTAATCAGTATATACAGTTACAGTCAAACCCAACAGTTCATGTTCATCTTGTCAATATATGGTGCATTGATCATCTTTTCAAAACGGTCGATTTTGCCGTGTGCGTCGCACGGGTTTTCTCTTTCCATTTTGTCCATCACTTCTAAAAATAAATTCTTACTTCATTTATCTTCAGAAAAATATTACTTACTCTGGTTATTCATAAACGAATAAATTGATGATTTATAATCAATTCTACGACCTTCACACTTTGTACCGTTTCGTCTAATTTCTTCATCGATCCTTTATCCTTGATCTTCCTTTTCTTCCTTTCATACTGATAATATTTTCCTCTTTTATTTTACCAGTTTAAACATGATCAAATTATTTATTCACAGTTCTTGTTTAAAAATACAGAACTGTTCATGATCAGATCTTTAAATCTGGTTTTTAGATTTCAGATAAAACTGACCAATTCCACTGCATGTTTTACATACAGTTTCCCACCTTATTTTGAACATTTTATTGAAAATAAATTCAAGATTTAAATTGTAAATTAAAATTTTTAATTACAGTTTCTGGTTCAAACCCTTCGACGTCCGTCAACATCCATATCCGTTTGTGTGATCCCTGAACGACTCCTTTGTCAATTTTACTGTTTACATATCTCGTTGGAAAAAAAATTATTTCTAACTCTCACTTTTAAATTAAATTTATAATTTAATTTAAACTATAATTTCTATATTTAAATTACACACTTTTGACGAAAAACAGTATGCGAAAATCCTGATTCACTTTTCTTCGCTTGCTCTTGCCGAATGGATAAAAATATATTATTTCAATTTAAATATTTATTTTACTATTCTATTTAAACCAATAGTAAATTTTAAAACTAATTTAAATTAAAAAATATATTTAAAACCTTTGTTTTAAACTAACATTAACAAAGTACCAGGGCCCCGGGCATCGATGTTTTCTGCCCGATCACAACGAAAACACACAAAATCCTTACTACCAGGTTCAACAAAGTACCAGGGCCCAGTCATCGATGTTTTCTGCCCGATCACCATGAAAACACACAAAATCCACTGTCGACCTTTCTTCCTTCTTCTTCTTCATTCTCTGTGTCCAGCCGTGCACGTTCACACGTGTCCGGAGCTCCTCCATCCACCAGCGTCCATCGCCATACACCACACTCCGACACCGGATCCCACCACAACCATCAGAACCCCCCTCCCTTGACCTGAATGGAATTTGGCCGTGGTCCCTCTTCCTCCAGTAAAACATTACCAAGGAAAACTCCTCGCACCTCCTCCCCTCGACCACCGGACGCCACCATATCCCTGCCACGTCATCGCCACCTCTCACCGCTCCCTTTCCCCCCATACCGCGCTTCCCTAGGGCTGACGCCAGTGAGCAGTTCGGTGGTGAAAGCAGCACTCAAAATTAGGTTTTAAAACTTATTTCTATCGATTTCTCAAATTCCGTCCATTAGAAAAATCATTTTACATTTTTCCCCTAACCCCTGAACCCCGACAAAGCTTCCATCTCCATCCCCTAACCGATGACGAACTGGATGATCGGAATTTTTCCCATTTGCAACTTCTGATCATCTCAAAATTCCCAACTATATAAGCCACTAAAAATCACGAAATTCCTTCCTAAAATCATCATTGGATTTCCTTGTTGTGATTATGTAATCAAAACTTGATTTTAATCAATTTGAAAATCCAGTTAAGAAATATTTTACAGAGAGCATTTCTGTGCTTGTTTACAAACAGCAGTAAATGTTTTTCTTTTGTTAAAGCTTGTTTTAAATTTGAAACTAGGTGCAAGTTTTAACACAAGTTTAACCTCTTCTGATAACCCCATTAACTAGACCTCCTAATCTACCCCGCTCTATAGGGATTCAAGCAAAAGAGATCAAAGTCTGTTGTCAGTAACAGACAACACAGTATCTAACATATGATATTCAGGGTTTTGCTAACAATAATCAAGGATTTTATACTATAACAAACAGCAATACAACATGACATAACACCTGAACTAGATCGCAAAGAATACCAAGTCCAACTCATAGTTTAAGTCACAAACTGCAGTAAACAAAACAGAATTTGAAAGAGCAAGTTTACTCACCCTTATATGCTCCAAGAATCCTTGTTTTTTTCTTTGCTTAAAACTTCTGAACCGATGTGTGTTTGTGTAAATGAAAGTGTGTATGAGGAGGTCTTTATATAGATGTAGAAAATGAATAAAATATGGTTGCATTAAATGCTTGAAAAGAAAACAGCCGCAGCCTTTTATTTGACAAAAGAAAACTGATTTTTCTCTCCCAAAATCTTACACCCCTTCCTCACTTTCACATGGCAAAATCTCAGTCTAGACCCTACCTCTTAACCCCTAACCCTGTACAAAACCTTCTCTTGTACAGCCAATCTTTCTACCATCCTTTCCTTTGATTCAAACAAGATTATGAGATCTCTTATGTACTCAAAATGTTCAGTTTTATTGTGTTGTCAATCCCCATTTTCCTCATGTCAAACTTGACTTTACAATGCATATATTTAAAATACCAACTTGCCTTGCAAGTATAGATAAAATCTGAAAATATTTGTACCATAAAATCCTTTGTCATGTGTTGAAAACACATAGAAAATCACTTAGCAATATTCATGATTTGAAATCTACTAGTAGATGAGATGATGATGCTATTTCTACCTGATATGGTAACCCTTTTTATATATTTGTTTATTTACAACGTAACCAAGATTTTGAAAAATGAGCAAGACTTGTATTTTCAGAAATTCAAGTGAACGAAATGAAAAGACAAAACTGAAAATACTCCTATTTACATTGATCTTGCCATGTGCCTAGACTTCTTCCTACTTGCCAGCTTCATGGATGAAGTGGAAAGATTTTGACCATTCAAGTCCTAGTTCCAATGCAAATGAATTTTCATGACATTGATTTGTCATTCATATTCTTGTTTTAATGCAATGAGATTTGATTTTTGCTATCAAGATCTATGATAAGATTATGACTAGAAAAAGATTTCGACAACACATGTTTGCATACACAAATTTAATTATCTTCTTTGCATTTGATTTGAGAGCAAAGAGTTGACTAACAGGTCTTTAGACAAGGTATAAAAAGTTTGCTAAAACAATAATTTAAAGCTTTCGAAACATGGACAAAATATTTGTAAGAATCATGGTATTTTATATCATGTCAAAGAAAATGGCATTAAAAAAAATGCTTTGTAAAAGTGTTATATATCATATACGTTTTAAGTATAAACAACACTTTAAAAATATGCTATCATATATGTAAATATACCTTTTGACATGTTTAAATCTTTTAAAGTCTTAAATTTTAAATTGAGGCTGTGAATACATAGTCATGATAGATCAATAACTGTGTTTACGATCGATGTGAAACCCGGGTCATTACACCTAGACCCATTAAAGTTGGTATTAGAGCTGAAGGTTGAGTAGTAACCTTGGCTCTATGTTGTGACTCAATAGAGATGGGGTTAGTAATACCCTAGATTGAGTTTGAGTGTATATATATGAGTGCGTATTTGTAGATTTTAAATAAAATTTATTTTATATTGTGTTGACTGGTTTGTTGAGTGATTTATGAATTCTGGTCGATGCAGGATGTACAACTGTATCGATAGGTGTTTCTAAACTCTCGAACGGAACAATTCGACGCAGTATTGATTTAAAATGAGTAAATGAAATAATTTCTCCCAAAAATTATTTTGATATGAAAAGAATAATTTCTGAATTATTATAGTATATGAATGTGTTGATTGTTATTACAATCAAACGTAATTATCAAATTATGAAATGGTGATATAATTTATATATGGATAATGTATACAAATGAGATAAACCAAGATTAAGTTCAAACCAGAATTGGAATTTGGATCCCGGGTGTTTAGAAATATTTCCTAAAGTATTTTTACAGTAATATAATGTTACTTTGAAGGATTTTTGAATAAGAATGTTTTAAATGGATTTTGAAAATGATCAAGCATTGAAAGCACTTTAGTGGCGAGAAAATAATTCTGATAATGGGTCGCGACATTATCGGTGTTCATTTTCAAGTTTCTGAGAGATGGATTGCTACCATGAAAATTTGTTGATTGGAATTTAGTTTGAAAAGAACAAGTTATTTATATAAAATCCAAGTGGTTTGAATTTGCAAAAGATTATAAATATGTATATAAATATATATGATTTCAAACTAATTTGAAATAAAACCCGGGAATTTGAATTCTAAAAATTAAAATTTAACTGGTATAAGTTGAATAGATTGAAATGGTAAAAAGGTACTAAATGAATTAAAATTTAACTTAAGTTAAACAAATTTGGACTGGATTAGAGATAATCCAGACTGAAATTAGACAAAGTGAAATGCTTGAAATTGAAATTAATAAAGTGAACTCGACTTATGTGTAAACAAGTTGGATATATATTGGATGCTGTTGTTTGGAATTAAACTGTGATGGAATTGAACTCAAGCAGAATAAGAGGGTTGATTTTGGAGAATAGAATTCAGTTTGGATTAGTGAATAGAAGTGAACTAATCAGAAAGTTAAACACCGAAGGTTGGATGGATTTGGAACCAACTGGAAAGGGATATATGTATGCTGAGCAGATATTCAATGGAAGTAAACGCAAGAGACAGAATTTATGCCCGACAAAAAGGTACATGTCTACCATATTACTTGAGTTTGATGGTTTTATGAGCCTGTGGGGCAAGCCGCTTGGCTTTTTGATTTTCTTTTGGATTGGAGAAGGCCTAGAAAGGCGAGTTGTGGTTGTACCGATTGAGCCGTGCAGAGGAGATGCTACCGAAATTTTTCGGAATTTAAGGTGTTATAAAATTTTCAAAATTTTTGAAAATTTTCGTTAGTATAAATAAATTAATATTTTAATTGCAAAAATTTTGTTCGATTGAAACAGAAACAAAAAGGATTTTTGGACCTAGTCAATAGGATATTCAGCATCTTTTCCTACCTTAGCAATTTCGAGGACGAAATTATTTTAAGGGGGAAGGAATGTAACGACCCAGATTTTTAGCCGTTGAATTCTGAATATTTAGATTTGTTATTTCAATTATATATAGGAATTTATTTAATAAAACGAAATTTAAACGTAATAATATAATTTAAAACGAGCTCGAAAACAGTTGCGGTAGTTCATAATTTACGATTTAAACTTCAACTGAGTATACAGGATTCGTTATAAGTCGGATTTCTTTAAAACAAGAAACGTTTGAATCTATTGAATTGTATCTTCCTAATGGAAGTGAAAAATCGAGATTTTGTTTTATAAATTGTAAGTTACGTCCAAATTAAATTTTCAAATAGTAGTTGTAGAATCGTGTATAAGCCATAACGGTTTAGTTAACATAACCTGAGATTGGTTTCGAATTTGGACAAGATTCTTTTGAGGTGTAGTTATAATTTAATTTTTAGAATTTTACTGAAATTTTTATTTCATAAAATAAGCAACTTTTTATTTGGAGTATTTTGCACCCTATATCAATATTTTAGGGTTTCACAATATGAGTTAAACTACCAATATTATTATATTTTTTGGATCCTGGTACCTCACTGGACACGATCGTACTCTTATTTCTGTCCGTAGCAGTTCGGGCATGAACAAAAACCTTATGAACCTAACATAACAATAACCTTACCCAGTAACCATACTTGGAATCACGTTCTCAGCTACAATGTCTTAAAAATAAACCATGCAGGCACAATTTTATTCCAACTTTGCACGCCAAGTTTGAAATCTTCATATCCAGTGTAGACACCCTTCTGCAATTTGTTTGGACAAGCAAGCTGACACTTTTGTATCCTTTCTTGCCATTCTAGGACAAATATTTTCCCCTAAAAGATAATGTAAAGAGCGTTATGTTTTATTGTTAAACTATGCTACCGCACTTGCTCATATGGCAGGGAAAACCGCACTGTATTCAGAACCATTAATTTGCTCTCTGTCCATTATTTTGTTTGTCTCTCTTGACTCATGCTTTTAAGGATTTTGTATGAATATTGCTGGCCTTCTCATTGAACAGATTTACGTAATTATCATAATCATGCCATTGCTGCTTTTCCGTCAAACAATGGCTTTATGCTCCCACACGTTCTCCAGATTCTAAGAATTTGTGAACAACTGTTTTTCTAGAACTTGCAAATATATTTCAGTCTGAATATAAAAATATATCCTCTACCTTTTCCAGTACACTTCAGCAGCGTGCTGTCCACGGTTTCTAAACCATGCGAGCCAAGGAATTGAAATTCCGTGCACATCAATGCATCGATACTGTGGTAACCAATCTATTTTTCCTCTTTAAATACTGTTTCTTTCTTCCCATTCCCGTTTTCTGGGATCCAACACAAAAATGAAAATAAAATCCAAGACTCCATGAGTAAATTTCAAATCACGAATTCAAGAATAAATCAAAGTCAGAATAAAAATAGAATCGAACTATCATTGATTCATTGGGATGTTTTGAACCAGAGGTTCAGGCCCAGGCGTGTTTTATCGAGTTCGACATCAACAAAATTTCGCACCTTTTTCGTGAGCAGCGTAGTTCGTTGAAGAAGGGATAGCCAGAGTCAAGGCGACAGGAGGGAGAGATCCGAGATGGAGTCGCCTTTGTTGGGGGGTCGAGGTAGTTTAGGCGCGGTGGTTGAGTCCAACTTCAGTCAACCAGGGAAGTAGTGGAGAAGGGTTATTTGTTGATGTTGGGTTTTGAGATAGGTTGACAGGAATGACTTGGTCCAGCGTCATTGTGTTAATGAGTTCATGTGGGCATGGCTGTGTTAAGCGTAGAGCAGCGTATCATTTCTTTTTGGGAAAAAAAAGGAAAGCTCATGTTTGAAGATGAGTGATTGTGGAGGGAGGAAATGCGATGGTGAAGGTAGCAGGCGGGTTCAAATTCATTCAGAAGGGAAGAAACGTTTATGAGGAGATGATGGGTTTTTACTGATGAAGGCAGAAATTTATTAATCTAATCACGGAATTTAACGTTAATAAAGAATTTGGGTGGGGAGATCAAGGCAGGTCACGGCAATGAGCTATTTTGGCAAGAAGGCTTCAACGTATCCCAGTATGCAAGTTGAAGGGATTAAAATTCGGCCATGAAAGTCCGGGTTGGGGCTGGTTGGTGCGTAGAGAGAAATACTGATGATCCCGATCTCTGAAATGGTGGAGTAACATAGAAATAATATGCATTGGAAGTTCAGTAAGAATTTTAGCAAAGAAAACAGGAGACACTGGGACGATAAGTGATGAGCATGAGGTATTAAATTTAAATGGTGATTAAGTTGCTAATCATATAAATAATTATTATATATATATTAGATTTAAAACAAATAGGATAATACGTTATAATTTGGTCATATGTTAACAGAATCAAACGGGATTGGATATCCATTGGAAATCGAAACAATGAGATCCATGTGATGGAACTGAGATGGTTGGAAATAGAGCTGTTGGAATTCCATGAAAAATCAAATGCGTGTTTGATTTTAAATCGAAACAAAAAGCAAAATTGTCAACTGCAAAAAAAGGTGAGTAAACTCACTAACTCTGACTTATTTATATTTTTATATAAACGAGTTTTTAAATTTATTTTATACTGTGTGATGGTTGTTTGGTTGAATAGTTGATAAAATTGGTTGATATGATTACATGGTTGATCGGTTATTAGTTCTGATATTTCATATTGATGTGAAATAATATTATTGATGTTAATTAACATCTGTGGATGCAGGGAAACAGGTTGGAGGGACCCAACTGGGTTCCTCAATATTTATATTACTGTTTTCCCTTGATTTTGATGTGTGGTGTGATTTATAGAGTCAGTGATTGACTTTGTGTGTTGGTTTACCCTGGCCCTAGAAACTTGGTATTTTAGATACCGTAAAATATTTTCGAATGTGAAAAGGAAATTTGAGATTTAATAAAGAAATCCATTTCGAAAGAAAAAAAATAGGAATTTAATTTTGAAAGGTCTTGAAATATAAGAAACTTGTTTTTGAATGAATAAAACAAGAAGTGATTATTACGGCATTTATAAGTCTAGTAAATTATTTATCTTGGGATAAATTGAAATATAAATTCAAGTTTGGATTTATATAGAAAGTGGAAATGGGTTTGAAACTGATATTTGTAAATTGTTTAACACTTAGCAATTATAACTGAAATTCTAAACGAGATTATAAATGGATATAAAAAAAATGATAAAGGATTCTATCATTAGAGGTTAATAAAGGAAAAATTGGATTTTAAAATATTATTCAAAGGAAGGAAGTCGAATGAATTGACATATATAAAAGAAGTGGTATTCACGATTTAAGTGAACGATAGATTAATGTCGATATTTTGCAAATGAAAGTTTAAACGAGAAAGGGAGAATTGGAAACGATGGGTTTTATTTAAACAGCAATTTTTAACGCTGCCGTTATAATAAATGTTTGTAAATCTAAACAGCGATCTTAATGCTATTGTTATAATAAATGTTCTATAATACTACACAGCGATTGTAACGCTGTTGTTAAAAGCAATGTTTTATAAATCAAATATTTGGAAACAGCGATTATAACGCTACTGTTATAATCAAAGTTTTTCCATAAAGGAAGTGGATTCTTGGATTGAATCTGAGAGTCGCATAAGCGATATTTTGTTCGAAGTTATGAGCTTTGACTATTTCAAAGTTAAGATTGTTGTTCAATTAAGGTCTGAGAGGAAATTATACCCCAACTTGATTGACTTCATGATTGATGGAGAAATAGTTAAGGTTCGATAAGTGAAGATTGGTTAGCAATATGGTTACTTAATAAATGATTAATGGTTTGAGTTATAATAACGATGTTTCATAACATCACGCTAATTTAAAGGATTTTGAAATGTTATCTTACTGGAATGAGAGATATTTTCTCGAATAAAGGAATTATAATATTGAAAATGTTTTCAAAGAAACGAGAGGGGAAATCGAGCTACAAAAGAATACGAAAGATGGGAAATGAGAATTGTAAATGATAATAAGGAATTTATTTAAAGGGGCCAATGTTGTTTGATGATTGATCGTTCGAATTCCTACCTGGAAATAAGATCATTGGTTGTACACTTATTTTTCTTTGGTAGTTAAATCACCGACTATCGAAGTTCTTGACCATTTTTCCGTCGTTAATACGGAGAGACCAGGATCAGATTCATTATCTGGAAACCACTCTGTATGGGCGTTAGCATTGCGATCAAATATGATGAAAATAGTTGAAGATGGAGTTATGCAAGGGCTATCCTGTTTACGGGCTAGTGCCTTCGGTTTGTCCAGTCCCAAGACAACGTGAATGGACGAATGTCTGACAGAGTATATCTAACAGGTCGTGTAAGTTGATCTCTTCAAACGTACTTACGTTTGGTGGCGGAGGAACTCGTTTCTCTTAGCTTTATACCCGTGGTATTTTTAAGGAAATCAATTTGTGATTTGGCGGGTATGACGATGTGGCATTCAAAGTGAATGGTGGTCAGATATTCTGAAAGATAATTTAAACCTCAAGCCTCACAACCGGGAATTGACAAAAATCGGGCAGGCAGCATGGCTATGTGGGTCACTCCCATTATGGCGTATAATCACCTATCTAGAGAAATTCCATTTGCTCTTTAATCTATCGATGCTGTCCCTTTCGGGAAACGGTTGCTGATCCCAACAGTTGGTGATATACATTCGATACACTCAAGCGAAATGAGTGGTCGGTCATGTGTGGGCCGGGTTGCAAGACGTTCTTGTTGAACTCAGTGTATTCGTCTCTAGAGATACATTATCGGAAGGTGGTCCCATACCTTGTCATGTTGGAAATCCAATCTCCAATAAGCGCCCTGTGGTTTTTGATTTTATATTATATATGGAGCGTGAGATGCAAGCGTTCCGCTAGATTATATTTATTTGTTGTAGACATTATTATAATATCGCTGGATTTGATATCAAATTATTTTTGGTTATCATAAGGTAAAAACCATCCGTGTTTATGTGTGGATTTGTCTTACGATTATCATTTCTTTCAAAAGGATTTCGAAAGTTAAACAAATGGTTGGAGTTTACTCACACCAGTCCCATGACTGACCTGGAGTTTATTTTGTTTGTTTTCCCTAAACTCTTGGGTGCCCAAATTTGTACGGGCAGTCAAGTAGTCGGGATTTTTCAGATTCACTTCGAGGAGCTCGAAGCAGGAGGCTTCACCAGTTAGCTATAAACTATCATATTTTCCACTGTGTACTATGTTGTATCTAGAAACAGGTATTTATAGCTGTTCCAGGGATAACCGTTGCGCTTTGATAATGGTATGTATATACATTTACCGATTTGTATTTCAAAAGTTATATTCTCTAATATATTTTATTAGTTCCGCTGTGAGTTTGTGATCTTCGTTTTCGTCTATTCTAATATTTCTTTCTTTCTATTTCTCATCCTCTAACTTCTTTCTAATAATGATTCGTGTTTCTATGCAAATTGGGTTGGACGTGTGGTTTTATTAGTCGACTCAAAGAGTATGGAAATTCGGTTCATTACAGTTGGTATCAGAGCTGGCTGCTTAATTGGTACGGATGATAGGGGATTCTCGCTTCGCGTTTGGTGGCGAACGGGAGACTCTTACCCCTACATCTCCCAACAATGTAGGTTGGTCGAGTCGCGAGGCTGGCCGTAAAAGTAGTTCTGAGGTATCACTGTAGTGCTACGCTGGGAGGTTAGCCCAATGGTTGATGGTTGAAAAGCCTAGACCCATTAAAGTTGGCATTAGAGCTGAAGGTTGAGTAGTAACCTTTTCTCTATGGCGTGACTCAATAGAGATGGGGTTAGTAATACCCTAGATTGAGTTTGAGTGTATATATATGAGTGCGTATTTGTAGATTTGATATAAAAATTGTTTTATATTGTTTTGACTGGTTTGTTGAGTGATTTATGAATTCAGGTCGATGCAGGATGTACAACTGTATCAATAAGTGTTTCTAAACTCTCGAATGGAACAATTCGACGCAGTATTGATTTAAAATGGGTAAATGAAATAATTTCGCCCAAAAATTATTTTGATATGAAAAGAATAATTTCTGAATTATTATAGTATATGAATGTGTTGATTGTTATTACAATCAAACGTAATTATCAAATTATGAAATGGTGATATAATTTATATATGGATAATGTATACAAATGAGATAAACCAAGATTAAGTTCAAACCAAAATTGGAATTTGGATCCCGGGTGTTTAGAAATATTTCCTAAAGTATTTTTACAGTAATATAACGTTACTTTGAAGGATTTTTGAATAAGAATGTTTTAAATGGATTTTGAAAATGATTAAGCATTGAAATCACTTTAGTGGCGAGAAAATAATTCTGATAATGGGTCGCGACATTATCAGTGTTCATTTTCAAGTTTCTGAGCGACGGATTGCTACCATGAAAATTTGTTGATTGGAATTTAGTTTGAAAAGAACAAGTTATTTATATAAAATCCAAGTGGTTTGAATTTGCAAAAGATTATAAATATGTATATAAATATATATGATTTCAAACTAATTTGAAATAAAACCCAGGAATTTGAATTCTAAAAATTAAAATTTAACCGGTATAAGTTGAATAGATTGAAATGGTAAAAATGTACTAAATGAATTAAAATTTAACTTAAGTTAAACAAATTTGGACTGGATTAGAGATAATCCAGAATGAAATTAAACAAAGTGAAATGCTTGAAATTGGAATTAATAATGTGAACTCGACTTATGTGTAAACAAGTTGGATATATATTGGATGCTGTTGTTTGGAATTAAACTGTGATGGAATTGAACTCAAGCAGAATAAGAGGGTTGATTTTTGAGAATAGAATTCGGTTTGGATTTGTGAATAGAAGTGAACTAATCAGAAATTTAAACACCGAAGGTTGGATGGATTTGGAACCAACTGGAAAGGGATATATGTATGTTGAGCAGAAATTCAATGGAAGTAAACGCAAGAGACAGAATTTATGCCCGGCAAAAAGGTACATGTCTACCATATTACTTGAGTTTGATGGTTTTATGAGCCTGTGGGGAAAGCCGCTTGGCTTTTTGATTTTCTTTTGGACTGGAGAAGGCCTAGAAAGGCGAGTTATGGTTGTACCGATTGAGCCGTGCAGAGGAGATGCTACCGAAATTTTTCGGAATTTAAGGTGTTAGAAAATTTTCGTTAATAAGAACAAATTAATATTTTAATTGCAAAAATTTTGTTCGATTGAAACAGAAACAAAAAGGATTTTTGGACCTAGTCAATAGGGTATGTAGCATCTTTTCCTACCTTAGCAATTTCGAGGACGAAATTATTTTAAGGGGAAGGATTGTAACGACCCGGATTTTTAGCCGTTGAATTCTAAATATTTAGATTTGTTATTTGAATTATATATAGGAATTTATTTAATAAAATGATATTTAACCATAATAATATAATTAAAAACGAGCTCGAAAACATGTGCGGTAGTTCGTAATTTACGATTTAAATTTCAACTGAGTATACAGGATTCGTTATAAGTTGGATTTCTTTAAAACAAGAAACGTTTGAATCTATTGAAATGTATCTTCCTAATGGAAGTGAAAAATCGAGATTTTTTTTTATAGATTGTAAGTTACGTCCAAATTAAATTTTCAAATAGTAGCTGTAGAATCGTATATAAGCCATAACGGTTTAGTTAACAAAACCTGAGATTGGTTACGAATTTGGACAAGATTCTTTTGAGGCGTAGTTATAATTTAATTTTTAGAATTTTATTGAAAATTTTATTTCGTAAAATAAGCAACTTTTTATTTGGAGTATTTTGCACCCTATATCAATATTTTAGGGTTTCACAATATGAGTTAAACTACCGATATTATTATTATTTTTGGATCCTGGTACCTCACTGGACACGACCGTACTCTTATTTCTGTCCATAGCAGTTCGGGCATGAACGAAAACCTTATGAACCTAACATAACAATAACCTTACCCAGTAACCATACTTGGAATCACGTTCTCAACTATAATGTCTTAAAAATAAACCTCGCAGGCACAATTTTATTCCAACTTTGCACGCCAAGTTTGAAATCTTCATATCCAGTGTAGACACCCTTCTGCAATATGTTTGGACAAGCAAGATGACACTTCTGTACCCTTTCATACCATCCTAGGACAAATATTTTTCCCCTAAAAGTTAACGTAAAGAGCGTTTTGTTTTATTGTTAAACTATGCTATCGCACTTGCTCATTTGGCAAGGAAAACCGCAGTGTATTCAGAACCATTAATTTGCTCTCTTTCTATTATTTTGTTTGTCTCTCTTGACTCATGCTTTTAAGGATTTTGTATGAATATTGCTGGCCTTCTCATTGAACAGATTTACATAATTATCATAATCCTGCCATTGCTGCTTTTCCGTCAAACAATGGCTTTATGCTCCCACACTGTGATAACCCCAAACTTCCACTGGATGAAAGTAAGGAATAATCATTTGGAATACAACATAAATACAATAATACATATCATAGATACAACATAGCATAGGAAATTCATAGAGTAACAACATCATAGCAGCGGAAATATAATGTCATCAACCACAGAAAATCCACAGTCACAGAATCCTAAATTATTACATCAAGTTTGCAGAAAAAGAAATAAGTTCCAACTCCAACTTAAACAACATGAAATAAACCAAGTTTAATGTCTGGAATTAAAAAGAGAAAAATGCAATAGCAGCGAATGATAGATGTCTTCAAGCTCCAAGTCATCACCTCTCCACAAAAGCAAATCCAAGAAAGATAATAAGCAGCTCCAAAGAAAAGACTCGAAGCGAAGAATAAACCTGTTTACTTGGCTGCCCGTGTAGAAAGTATGGCACCCGAGTTTGCAAAAACGTGGAAACAAATAACGGGTCAGTCGTGGGAATGGTGTGAGAATTCTTAACTAATTAATCATTATTAATAGGACAAATCCAAAGACCATGCCGCTAACGCGGAACGGGTTTATTCCAATGGACTGCCGTGCATAAATGTGTCAGAACAAATAATAAGTAAATCGTACAACAACGTCACGCTTTTTAGAAAAATGGAATCATCATAAGACCCAGGTCCCATCACACAATGCAACATAAACCAGAGGATAGGGTTTTACCTTATTGCGATTAAACATGCTAAATATGGCAAATACGAGTTTAATATTATTATTAGTATATATCAAAACATTTCAAAGTAAATGTATAAATCCTAGGAAGAATAGTATCCCATGCTACTATGCCTCCATACTAGTAATACAATCAAATTCGTAGGGTCGTATTTGGATTTTGGTTTCCATTATGAGTCAAGGCTAGGGATGAGCTCCTACTGATTCAAGACACTCTAGCTAATGTCTCAAGATCCCCCGCAGTGAATTCTTGGATAGCTGCAGGGCCGGTCCACCATACGAGTTGCAGATTAGTTATTCCTGAACACACGTTTCCCAGTCCTATAGGACCTATCATCCGAGGCGCCTCATTCCATCACCCACATAAGTAAAATGTCGGGCCATGTTAAAGCCCAATCACCACTTCTAGCTAGAAAGAAATGTTCTGCTCTCCCTGCGTTCCCTTCTCCCATTTTAGACTTCGCCGGTGTGTGAGGCTCGCGAAGTCACGCTGAACACAAAGCTATGCCTAAACAGGCTATGCTTTGATCGTCCCACAAGGCCTTCTTTTCAACAAAACCTTGATCCTATGCATCTTAGCATGCCACATCATCACTCCATATCGCACTACCAATCCTTTGAAGAAATATATGAACGGGTGTTAAGCAAGAGAAAAAATTCCCTGCCACCAAACATCCATACATTTGACAAAAGATCAATAACATGATATTTGAGAGAGTATGATATCAGACACACAATCCATTTATTAGCTTATGCTCTGGGTCTGAGCAAAAGCCAAACCCGTGAAATCAACACGTACGTTTGGGCAATGACCATGACCCTTGAATTGGGAGCAAGTCAAATCAGGGCCTCGATCGTTGTCCATTCGAGGGAAGATTTACGGTGTTCATACGCCATCTTCATAAATCAATTAACGTCGTTTGATTATTTAAAATGTGAGAACTCGGACTTTCCAAATAATCCTCGTTTATATATATATATATATATATATATATATATATATATATATATATATATATATAAAATCCTTCGAACTTGCTGATATCATTTTATAATGATTACTTCCTATTTTAATTATTTAAAATAATTAAATTTTTATATAACGACGCCTTAAGTCCATGGGCGACTATAGCGCTGCATTCAACCAATTTTAATTTTTACATTTCTTAGAATCTAACCGTTGGATCTAAACGTAATATATATCGTTGGAAAGATTTTTCCAAGACGGTCCTAACGGTTTCAGTTTCAAGAAAATCCGACGGTCACATCTTTTTGTATAGTCATTCAAAGGTACGATTTCAAAACGCGAACTACCACGCCCCATTCATTTAATATTTATATATATATATAATCATTTAATCGTAATAACGTCGTTTGATTAAAATAACGCTCTACACAACTAACGATCCTTACTAAATTTTAGATCATTTGAAAATGAAGATAATATTATCGCATTCTAAATTCATTCTTTTACTTACATTGAAAATGTAAATTCCATCCTTTTTATTTACATAAAAAGTAAATTTAATTCCTATGCAAATTCCTATATTTTTTTTATTGACATGTAAAAATGTAAATTTTGATACATTCAAAATCCTACTTTTAAATTACATATAAAAATGTAGATTTCAACTTCAATGTACATTCTCATCTTAGTTACATAATAAAAATGTAACTTATATTTGCAGTGAATCCTATTCTAAACTTATATATAAAAATGTAAGTTTAATTTCAATGCAAACTATACTTCTAATTTACATTGTAAAATATGATTTTTAATTACAATGCAAACTCTATTTCTAATTTACATTGTAAAAATATGATTTTTAATTTCAAAGCAAACTCTACTTCTAATTTACATTGTAAAAATATGATTTTTAATTTCAATTCAAACTCTACTTCTAATTTACATTGTAAAAATATGATTTTTAATTACAATGCAAACTCTATTTATAATTTACATTGTAAAATATAACTTTAATCTCAAGCCACATTCCTACATCTTATTTACATATAAAATGTAAATTTAATTTACATGTCAAATTCCTACATCTTATTTACATATAAAATAAATAAATTTTATTTCTAATGTTCATTCTCATTCTATGTTACGTATATATAAAAAAAATGTAAATTCTATCATACGATGGAAATGCATCCTTTAATTACATAGAAAAATGTAGTTTTTATCATACGGTATAATTTCCTATAGACATTACATATAAAAATGTAATATTTAACATACAATGTAAATTCATGTTTTAATTACATATAAAAATGTAAATTTTATCCTATGGTGTAATTCCCTATATAATTTACATATAAAAATGTAAATTTTAACATACGATGGAATTCACATGTTAATTACAAAGAAAAATGTAATTTTTTTAACATACAGTATAATTTCCAATATAATTTACATATAAAAAATGTAAATTTTAACATACGATGAAATTCACATGTTAATTACAAAGAAAAATATAATTTTTAACAACAGTATAATTTCCTATATAATTTACATATAAAAATGTAAATTTTAACATACGATGAAATTCACATGTTAACTACAAAGAAAAATATAATTTTTAACATACAGTATAATTTCCTATATAATTTACATATAAAAATGTAAATTTTGACATACGATGAAATTCACATGTTAATTACAAAGAAAAATGTAATTTTTTTCCACTATGCCAAATCTACTTTATTTTCACATTATAAAAATGTAAATTCCTTACATCGTAAGTTTCTACTTTATTAACCTATATAAAAATGTAAATTTAATCTTATGTCAAATTCTACTTTATATTAACAATATAAAAATGTAAATTCCAACTTTAATCCACATTAAAATAATGTAATTTGCATAACGATGTAAATTTCATAACGATGTAAATTTCACAACGATGTAAACTCCTACTTTAATTCACGTTAAAATAATGTGAATTACATAACGATGTAAATGATGATAGATTTATACATGATTCATATCCACAAGGCATACTTCAACAAATTTAAACGAGGTAAAAATCTAATTTTTCCTACCGATCTATGATTTTAATTAACAGATCTATGATTAAAAATAACGGATCTAAAATCATAGCATCACAACAATTTGAATCCATCCCACGGTAACATTCATCGCAGATCTAATTGTGTTTGACTTTCAATTTCACATAACGCAATAATAATAATAATTAAATTAGTTAAATTTAATTAAAAATAAATTCTCACCTAGCTTGGATTTGAGATGAAGGTTCGGAATCAATCAGATCTCGTGTTCAAGTCACGGCAGTTTCGGATCTGAAAGATTTTAATTTGAAGATCATACGAATAAATCAAAACTGACTTTTAACAACTGTCGCTGTAACGCTTAAAAGCGTGACAAAACTGAAATTTTCATACCTTTATAATTTCAGAAAAGTTCAAAACTTTAAATTCAAAATTCGGGAGCTGTAGTCGACGGTTTTGCGAACGGTTTGCGGGAGATTGGAGCTACGAGAGGGGGATGTTCGGCTGGAAGGGGGGAGGGTGCGGCGGTCCGTCCTGGGGGCGGTGGCGGTTCGAAGGTCGCGGGTTGGGGCTCGAATTCGAGAGCTACAGGGCGCGAGAGGGAGTGATTCTTGTCGAAGATGGAAGAGGAAGGGAAGAGCATCAAAAAGTTCAACTACGGCTAAGTCTAATTGTGAGTGGATTGATGGGAAAATGGAGATGAAAATTTAAAGGGGGGCGGCTATGGGTTCAACTTATCGGGGAAGAAGAACGAAGGTACGGTCCGTATTTATAAGAGTATTTTCCACGTATTTTCTATTTTATTTAATTTATTTAATTCCGGAAAATAGGGTTTTTTCGTTCGAACTCCAATTCGCGCTCTACGACTGTCGAACAATAGGTTTTGACGCCTTCTGAACGCAATGGCGCTATTGCCGAAGTCCAATTCTGAAGTTAAAAGCATGTTTCTTTTATTTTCAAATTAATTCTTTTATTTTTAATTCGAACGTACTTTCTAATTTTACTGGGGTCACATACGAAGTCAGAAAAATCCAGAAATATTATTTTTGGCTTTCTTATGATGATACGATCCTAAAAAAATTTATTTCGTCGAATTCTGAGACTGTTTGAAAAATGGCTATTTTTCAGTCTATTAATTTTGACCGAAATTGACAAAACACAGTTTCTTTTGCCACGCTCATATACTAGCTTCAAAAATCATGAAATTTGAAACCTAGCAATAGTTTTACATCCCGGACCCAACAAAAGTGGTTTCGTCGAATTTCGAGGTCGTTTGCAAAATGTCGATTTTCAAGGGCGATATATTCTCTATAGCGACCTTTCTGAAAATTCATTTGGCCATAACTTTTGATTTCCGCTATGAAACTTCGATTTTTCAGATTCGTTAGAAAGATATTCATTTACAGATTTAAATATTTTTTGTTTCATCAAAATTCGGTTTATTCTGCATCCTGTGTAGTTAGTCATAGTTCAAGTTTGACTTTTCAAACTACCATCCTATTTCTAATTCTTTATGTAACTTAATTGAATATATTTGTATTAACTTTTCTCAAAATAAATTTCCATTCATTTTTATTTGAAATAATTTATTTTCAATATTTAAACACCCCTAAAATCTCTAAAATGAAAATTTTAAATTGGCCCCAAATTCCGGGTTGTTACAATCTCACCCGCTTAAGAACTTTTCGTCCTCGAAAAGAAAAAGGGAAGAATAGAAGAGTAGGAACCAACATAAAGAATAGAAAATATTTTAAGCATACCAAAAAATAAAACTAATCGGGGATATCCACTCTGCATTTGGGATAGGCTTGTTTGATACTCTCCTCGGTTTCCCAAGTGCAGTCTCTAGGATCACCGCTCCATTGCACCTTGACTAGGTTGATGCTTTTATTTCTCAGCTTCCTAGTCTCCTTGCCAATAATTTTCAGTGATTCTCTTCTCACTGCAAGGCTTTGGGTAATCTCCAAATCTCGCTGTGCTGCTTCTTCCACAATCAGATCTGGATCATGGACATGCCTTCGAAATTGAGATACATGGAATACATCGTGCACTCCAGGCAACCAGTCGGGCATCTGAATTCTGTAGGCTAGGGTGCCAATCTTTTCAAGGATAGGGAAGGGAGCGATGAATTTAGGTGCTAATTTTTCTGTCTTTCCAAAACGGATAAGACCTCGCATTGGAGCGACTTTCAGATAGACATAGTCACCCACTTCAAAAGCTAGCTCTCGCCTTCTTACGTCTGCATAGCTTTTCTGTCTAATTTGGGCAGCCAATAGTCGCTTTTTAATAAAGTCAACTTTGTCCGAAGTTTCTCGGATCATGTCTAGACCCAACACAAGCCGATTTCCTTTTTCAACCCAACATGCTGGCGATCTACACGGCCTACCATATAAGGCTTCAAATGGAGACATTTTCAAACTTGCTTGATAGCTATTGTTATACGAGAATTCAACTAAATGCAAGTGATCCTCCCAAGAACCTCCAAAATCGAGTATGCAAGCTCGCAATAGATATTCAAGAATGCGATTCACCCGCTCAGTCTGGCCGTCAGTCTGAGTGTGATAGGCGATACTGAGATTTAACTTCGTCCCCAACTCATTTTGGAGTGCTTCCCAAAATTTGCTAGCAAAGATAGGATCACGGTCGCTAACGATGCTACTAGGAACTCTGTGTAAAAGAAAAGATTATTATTAAATTTGAAAAAGAAAATTTTCATTCAGATTATGATGAAAACGAAAGATTTAGTTTTATTACCCATGTAGCATGATGATTTCTTTGAAATAGATTTGCGCCAGACTTTGAGCAGTTCTAGTGGACTTGACAGGTATGAAATGAGCGGACTTTGTGAAGCGATCCACGATCACCCATATGCTGTCATTTCCTTTCCTAGTACGAGGCAGACCATCTATAAAATCCATGGAGATTTGGTCCCACTTCCAATTTGGTACTTCTAATCGCTGCAACAACCCCGCAAGCTTTTGTTGATCACTTTTTACTTGTTGGCATGTGGGACATCTACTCACATAAATGGATATATCCCTCTTCATAGATCTCCACCAAAATGTGCGCTTTAAGTCTTGATACATTTTGCTCACACCGAGGTGGATGCAAAGCTTTGATTTGTGACCCTCATCTAAAACTTCTCTTATGAGCTCGGGGATACTTGGAACACTAATCCGCCCGTGCAATCTAAGAACTCCCTTGCCATCTATTTGGAAGTTCGTGTTTTCACCTCCTTGAATTCTTTCAATCATTTTATGAATAAAAGCATCACTTCTCTGAAGAGAGGCGATCTTATCAATCAAAGAAGGGGTGATGATAAGGCTTGCGACAATGACATCCTTTCTACTAAGTGCGTCTGCCACAACATTGGCTTTTCCTGGTGTATATAAGATGTCAAGATCGTATGCCGCCAGAAATTCTAGCCATCGTTGATGTCTTAAATTCAGATCCTTTTGATCGAAGAGATATTTCAAAGATTGATGGTCTATGTATAATTCAAATTTTTTGCCCAAAAGATAATGTCTCCAAAATTTTAAAGCAAAGACTACAGCCAACAACTCTAAGTCATGGACACGATAATTTTTTTCATGCGGCTTTAATTGATGATTTGCATATGCAACAACTTTGCCCCTTTGCATCAGTACCGCGCCAAGACCACCACTTTGAGAAGCATCGGTGTAGACCTTTAAATCTTGGTTGCCATCGATGATGGTAAGTACGGGAGCAGTAATCAAACTCACTTTTAGCTCTTGGAATGCTTCCTCACAATCCGATGTCCAATTGAACTTGGCATGCTTCTTGGTAAGCTTTGTTAATGGGCTAGACAGCTTGGCGAAATCTTTGACAAATTTCCTATAATATCCGGCCAATCCTACGAAGCTTCTTACTTCAGTGGGTGTACTGGGCTGCTTCCAATCTCGAATGGCGGCAAATTTACTTGGATCAACTGCGATTCCTTCTTTTGACACAACATGGCCCAAGAATTTTACTTCTTCTTGCCAAAATGTGCATTTGGAAAACTTTGCTTTTAGAACATTTCGTCTTAGAATTTCCAACACTTCCCTTAAATGCCCTTCATGCTCCTCCTTAGTTTTAGAATAGATTAGAATATCATCAATGAAGACTAGGACGAATTTATTTAGGACCTCACGGAAGACTCTATTCATCAAGTCAACAAAGTAGGCTGGAGCATTGCAGGCATCACTAACCATTCATAGAATATATCGGGACCTCTGAAGGCGGTCAAAGGTATGCATTCTTCAGCTATGCGGAGTTGGTGGAAACCTGTGGCTAGGTCCATCTTCGAAAACACATTGGCTCCATTCAATTGGTCCATCAAATCATCTATGCGGGGCAAGGGGTATTTGTTCTTCAATGTTTGTTTGTTAAGATCGTGGTAGTCGACACAAAGTCTTAGAGTATCGTCCGTTTTGGGGACAAACACCACAGCTGCACTCCAATTAGAAAAGCTAGGTCGGATGAGTCCCTTTCACAGGAGCTGCTTAGTTTGGGTTTGCAATTCTTCCTTTTCTTTAGGAGTCATCCTTCTGATAGCATGAACTACAGGTCTTGCATTTGGAACAAGATCAATCCTGAAATCGATTTCCCTTCGCGGGGGTAGGCTGTCCACTTCTTCAAATACATCCGCATAATCTTTGACCACAAGAATTTTTTCTAAGGAAATAGGAGTGATCTCCAAGGAAGACCAGAATGCCTTTCTATCAGATTTTGGCCTATGGAAAGGTATAGTAACAGTGTTTCCGAAACCTGTTTTCACCTTAACCGCTATTTCTGAACATAACACTTCAGCGTTATATTTGGTTAGCCAATCAAGGCCGAGGATGATATCAAACTCAAAAAAATTCATAATGATCAAGTTAAATGGAAATGTGAAATTGGACTAAGATACAAGCACTTTACAAAATAAATCTAGAGTGGTAGAACCTCCTACAGGGTTTTGAACATTTAGTGGTTCTTTAAGACTTCTTTGTTTCAGTTTCAATTTCTGGACCGTATTGCTAGAAATAAAGCTTCTTGATGCACCCGTATCAAATAAGGCAGTAACAGGGATATTTTTAACAGAAATGGTAACATCTAAAACATCAGGCTTACCTGCTCCTTCGGAAGAAGTAGGAGCGGAAGAAGATGGTGCACTTGCCCCTTCATACACATGTGCAACCTGCGCTCCTTTCAATAGCGGACAGTTTGGCTTGATATGACCCTTCTTGTGGCAATTATAGCATTCCTTGGTGTCATCGCTTCGGGCCTTCTTAGGATTTCTGCAGTCCTTGCTGTAGTGCGCAAACTTTTGGCAGTTGTAGCATTGCACCTTTGACTTATCATGCGCCTTAGCAGCTCCAGAATTGCTTCCTTCAGTCTTCTTCTCTGTTTGCTTCCTCTTATTGTTGGCCAAGCTCCTTTCCCTGTCTTGTTGGGAATTCTTCCTATCATTCTCCTCATATCGGCAAGCAAACTCCACCAGCCTATTGAAATAAAGGTCGATGTGGGCAGTGGCTCTATCAATATACTTCCTCACAAGCCCATTTATGAACCTCTTGTCCTTCTAAAAGTCATCCTGAATCAATTCAGGGGCATAGCGGGAGAGGTCTTCAAACCTTCGTACATATTCTGAAATGGTCTTGTCGCCTTGCTTCAGATTGACGAACTCGTCATGTAGTCTTTCTACCTCCTTCCTTGGAATGTATTTGTCATTGAAAAGCTCCTTAAACCTTGTCCAAGTCATATTGTCTGCAATCCCTCCAACCGTGACTGTGTCCCACCAGTTTTGAGCTTCCTCTTGAAGCAGCCATGAAGCCACTAATCTTTTCCTATGATCCTCCAGCTCTAATCCTCCAAAAATCTTTTCACAGTTCCTCAGCCAAGCTTGAGCTTGTGTCACAGTCTCAGTACCCTTGAATGACACTCCTCCCAGGTTTTTGTACTTCTTTGCCATCTTATCCAAATCAAAGGGCTGCGGTGGTGGTGGTTGTTGAACATTAGCCTCCTCAGTTCCAGCAGTATTTTGCCTCCTTGCTCAAGCTCTAGCGGCCCTAGTGGCAGCGGTACTCATTTTTAGTTAGTTCTGTACGATCAAGGAAAGAGTCAGAACAACTATAAAGAAAAAAGGACGGATAAAAGATAATGATAGAATGACTGACAATTATGTATTCACATGAAATGTTCGCCATAGAATATTGTGATTCTATGTAAACAAATTATCATAAATATGTTATATCCCAAAGCTAAGTTTAACCAAAGCTCTGATACCAACTGTGATAACCCCAAACTTCCATAGGATGAAAGTAAGGAATAATCATTTGGAATACAACATAAATATAATAATACATATCACAGATACAACATAGCATAGGAAATTCATAGAGTAACAACATCATAGCAGCGGAAATATAATGTCATCAACCACAAAAAATCCACAGTCACAGAATCCTAAATTATTACATCAAGTTTGCAGAAAAAGAAATAAATTCCAACTCCAACTTAAACAACGTGAAATAAACCAAGTTTAATGTCTGGAATTAAAAAGAGAAAAATGCAATAGCAGCGAATGATAGATGTCTTCAAGCTCTAAGTCATCACCTCTCCACAAAAGCAAATCCAAGAAAGATAATAAGCAGCTCCAAAGAAAAGACTCCAAGCGAAGAATAAACCTGTTTACTTGGCCGCCCGTGTAGAAAGGAGGGCACCCGAGTTTGCAAAAAGGTGGAAACAAACAACGGGTCAGTCGTGGGACTGGTGTGAGAATTCTTAACTAATTAATCACTATTAATAGGACAAATCCAAAGACCACGCCGCTAACGCGGAACGGGTTTATTCCAGTGGACTGTCGTGCATAAATGTGTCAGAATAAATAATAAGTAAATCATACAACAACGTCATGCTTTTTAGAAAAATGGAATCACCATAAGACCCAGGTCCCATCACACAATGCAACACAAACCAGTGGATAGGGTTTTACCTTATAGTGATTAAACATGCTAAATACGGCAAATACGGGTTTAATATTATTATTAGTATATATCAATAAATCCTAGGAAGAATAGTATCCCATACTACTATGCCTCCATACTAGTAATACAATCAAATTCGTAGGGTCGTATTTGGATTTTGGTTTCCCTCATGAGTCAAGGCTAGGGAGGAGCTCCTACCGATTCGAGACACTCTAGCTAATGTCTCAGGATCCCCCGCAGTGAACCCTTGGATAGCTGCAGGGCCGGTCCACCATACGAGTTGCGGATTAGTTATTCATGAACACACGTTTCCTAGTCTTATAGGACCTATCATCCGAGGCGCCTCATTCCATCATCCACATAAGTAAAATGTTGGGCCGTGTTAAAGCTCAATCACCACTTCGAGCTAGAAAGAAACGTGCTGCTCTCCCTGCGTTCCCTTCTCCCGTTTTAGACTCCGTCAGTGTGTGAGGCTCGCGAAGTCACGCTGAAATAAAAGCTATGCCTAAACAGGCTATGCTTTGATCGTCCCACAAGGCCTGCTTTTCAACAAACCTTGATCCTATGCATCTTAGCATGCCACATCATCACTCCATATCGCACTACCAATCCTTTGAAGAAATATATGAACGGGTGTTAAGCAAGAGAATAAATTCCCCGCCACCAAACATCCATACATTCGATAAAAGATCAATAACATGACATTTGATAGAGTATGATGTCAGACACACAATCCATTTATTAGCTTATGCTCTGGGTCTGAGCAAAAGCCAAACCCGTGAAATCAACACGTACGTTTGGGCAAAGACCATGACCCTTGAATTGGGAGCAAGTCAAATCAGGGCCTCGATCGTTGTCCATTCGAGGGAAGATTTACGGTCTTCATACGCCATCTTCATACTTCAATTAACGTCGTTTGATTATTTAGAATGAGAGAACTCGGACTTTCCAAATAATCCTCGTTTATATATATATATATATATATATATATATATATATATATATATATATAAAATCCTTCGTACTTGCTGATATCATTTTATAATGATTACTTCCTATTTTAATTATTTAAAATAATTAAATTTTTATATAACGACGCCTTAAGTCCATGGGCGACTATAGCGCTACATTCAACCAATTTTAATTTTTACATTTCTTAGAATCTAACCGTTGGATCTAAACGTAATATATATCGTTGGAAAGATTTTTCCAAGACGGTCCTAACGGTTTCAGTTTCAAGAAAATCTGACGGTCACATCTTTTTGTATAGTCATTCAAAGGTACGATTTCAAAACGCGAACTACCACGCCCCATTCATTTAATATTTATATATATATAATCATTTAATCGTAATAACATCGTTTGATTAAAATAACGCTCTACACAACTAACGATCCTTACTAAATTTTAATTCATTTGAAAATGAAGATAATATTATCGCATCCTAAATTCATTCTTTTACTTACATTGAAAATGTAAATTCCATCCTTTTTATTTACATAAAAATGTAAATTTAATTCCTATGCAAATTCCTATTTTTTTTATTCACATGTAAAAATGTAAATTTTGATACATTCAAAATCCTACTTTTAAATTACATATAAAAATGTAGATTTCAACTTCAATGTACATTCTCATCTTAGTTACATAATAAAAATGTAACTTATATTTGCAGTGAATCCTATTCTAAACTTATATATAAAAATGTAAGTTTAATTTCAATGCAAACTCTACTTCTAATTTACATTGTAAAAATATGATTTTTAATTACAATGCAAACTCTATTTCTAATTTACATTGTAAAAATATGATTTTTAATTTCAATGCAAACTCTACTTCTAATTTACATTGTAAAAATATGATTTTTAATTTCAATGCAAACTCTACTTCTAATTTAGATTGTAAAAATATGATTTTTAATTACAATGCAAAATCTATTTCTAATTTACATTGTAAAATATAACTTAATCTCAAGCATTCCTGCATCTTATTAACATATAAAATGTAAATTTAATTTACATGTCAAATTCCTACATCTTATTTACATATAAAATAAATAAATTTTATTTCTAATGTTCATTCTCATTCTATGTTACATATATATAAAAAAAATGTAAATTCTATCATACGATGGAAATGCATCCTTTAATTACATAGATAAATGTAGTTTTTATCATACGGTATAATTTCCTATAGACATTACATATAAAAATGTAATATTTAACATACAATGTAAATTCATGTTTTAATTACATATAAAAATGTAAATTTTATCCTACGATGTAATTCCCTATATAATTTATATATAAAAATGTAAATTTTAACATACGATGGAATTCACATGTTAATTACAAAGAAAAATGTAATTTTTTTAGGGTGTGTTTTTTACAGGTCCCTATTAAGTTTCAAAATATAAAAAAAAACCCGGTGATAAAATTAATATAGAATACATCCCTATTTTTGAATTTCCGCTAAAAAAATTCCAGATCTATCCTTACACACCTAAAAAACTATCCAACAAATGTTTTCCCTCATTTACTCAGTCTATCGCTCCTATTATCTCGCTCAAACCTAATCCTACAATTCTGGAAAACCGTCGATCAATCCAACAGCGATTTTTTTATTAATTTTTTTTATTTTTATGAAAAACTAGACAATTATATAGATATATTACGTAAAATTGCATACATTTATGCGAAAAAGTGAAATAATTGCATACATATACAGAACTGAACTGCATAATTGCTGAAAAAAAAGAAATGACAAAAAATTAAATACAAATAATTATAACAAGATGCATATATATATATGCAAATAAAAGAAATATGTGCATAATTACATGAAAATTTTCATAACATTTACATGTACTACATCAAAAAATAAGTACAGACCACATTAACATGTATTACATCAAAAATTTTATAACATTTAGTAGTCTCTGTAGAAACAACTGCAGATTTCAATCATTTGGAAATGGATGGAGGACCAAGCTTCAACAACACCACTACACCAATATCCGCCAGAACACTGTTATCAAAAAAAGAAAATCAACATTAATAAGCTTAATGTGCGGTACAAAAACTGCTTCAGAATAATATAAATACATGCGTAGAATTCAACAAAAAAACAATAATTTCTGAATATTTATATGCAAGTATTCCAGATATATGCACAGAAATATGACTATATTTGTAAAATAATATGTTTTTCTGTTTGTTTGATAAAAAATTGCATACATATATGCATATATTAGGAATAAATGCATATTTGTCCGCAACTTTTTATGAGAAGTTCAGCAAAAATCCACGAAGGTTAGGAGAACAGTTAAGTCAACATTCCAAGAAGCACAACTGAGTTCAGAAATAAAACTCATGCTCATTCCAACGCAATTGACCAGTTCACATATTGATCGTTCAACCCATTGATGGGCAAAAGTATACCTCATCAAAGTCATATACACTCGACAATTACAATATAAATACATGCGTAGAATTCAGCAAAAAATAATAATTTCTGAATATTTATATGCAAGTATTCCAGATATATGCATAGAAATATGAATATATTTGTAAAAAAATATGTTTTTCTGTTTGTTTGATAAAAATTGCATACATATATTCATATATTAGGAATAAATGCATATTTGTCCGCAACTTTTTATCAGAAGTTCAGCAAAAATCAAAAATATTTTCCTCCATTTTACAGATCGCAATTTTGAATGTTTTCCGGTTTGTATTTTTCTACATATAACATCTTTTCTAGCAAATACACTTTGTTCGTATAATAGAAATCTAGGTATCAAAGAGTTTTAGACCATAAGTATATCAGTTTTGAATGCTCATGAATATTTCAGTACAAAATTCTTCTGTGTATCAAAAATGGCATGCATACATGCTGAGTACACTTGCCATATCCACTCCAGCAATTTCAGGTCGTAAAAGCTTTTTAAAACAACTCTGCTATACAAAAACAAATCTTTTCCTGGCTACACTGATAGATGCCGCAACCATATACTGTTTATACGGCAGGGCGCTATCTTCAGCCCCAAATGCAAATGAAAATTGAGCTGAATCTAATACACCAATTATGCCAAAGCAATCAGTTATTCTTATAAACTACAGTAAAAATTGGATGGTTTTTGTTACATAAAAATGGTAGGAAAAGTCTTTGGAAAAATAAAAAAATACCTCTATTGGGTTTACAGATCGGCTCTTGATATGGACGCCACTTTGTTGATATGATTTCGAATCGAACCTCTTACATAACGAAAGCTTGGAATTCTCACTCTTTGAACTACGATTTGGGGATCGTGATTTGGGGCTGGTCCTGGTGCTGGATCTGGAGCGACGAGCGGATCCTGGTGCTGGAACTGGAGCGACGAGCGGATCCTGGTGCTGGAGCTGGAGCTGGAGCGAAGAGCGGATCCTGGTGCTTGAGCGACGAGCGGCGGCTTAAGTTTTGGATCCAGCCGCCATGGATTAGAAAATTAGGTTTCAGCAAAAAAGTAAAAACCTAATATGTAACATATAGTGAAAACACACCGTTAAAACAGAACGAGGGCATTTCCGGAAAAATAAAAGCTGTGTTTTGAAAATAGGGATGAGATTTATATATTTTAAAAGGGGAGGATGTGAGCCTAATTAAGTTTGCTTTTAGGGACCTGAGCCTTATTTTCACATTTTTTTAACATACAGTATAATTTCCTATATAATTTACATATAAAAAATGTAAATTTTAACATACGATGAAATTCACATGTTAATTACAAAGAAAAATGTAATTTTTAACAACAGTATAATTTCCTATATAATTTACATATAAAAATATAAATTTTAACATACGATGAAATTCACATGTTGATTACAAAGAAAAATGTAATTTTTAACATACAGTATAATTTCCTATATAATTTACATATAAAAATGTAAATTTTAACATACGATGAAATTCACATGTTAATTACAAAGAAAAATGTAATTTTTTTTCCACTATGCCAAATCTACTTTATTTTCACATTATAAAAATGTAAATTCCTTACATCGTATGTTTCTACTTTATTAACCTATATAAAAATGTAATTTTAATCTTATGTCAAATTCTACTTTATATTAACATTATAAAAATGTAAATTCCTACTTTAATCCACATTAAAATAATGTAAGTTGCATAACGATGTGAATTTCATAACGATGTAAAATTCACAACGATGTAAATTTCACAACGATGTAAACTCCTACTTTAATTCACGTTAAAATAATGTGAATTACATAACGATGTAAATGATGATAGATTTATACATGATTCATATCCATAAGGCATACTTCGACAAATTTAAACGAGGTAAAAATCTAATTTTTCCTACCTATCTATGATTTTAATTAACAGATCTATGATTAAAAATAACGGATCTAAAACCATAGCATCACAACAATTTGAATCCATCCCATGGTAACATTCATCGCAGATCTAATTGTGTTTGACTTCCAATTTCACATAACGCAAAAATAATAATAATTAAATTAATTAAATTTAATTAAAAATAAATTCTCACCTAGCTTGGATTTGAGATGAAGGTTCGTATTCAATCAGATCTCGTGTTCATGGTCATGGCAGTTTCGGATCTGAAAGATTTTAATTTGAAGATCATACGAATAAATCAGAACTGACTTTTAACAACTGTCGCTGTAACGCTTAAAAGCATGACAAAACTGAAATATTCATACCTTTATAATTTCAGAAAAATTCAAAACTTTAAATTCAGAATTCGGGAGCTGTAGTCGACGGTTTTACGAACGGTTTACGGGAGATTGGAGAGCTACGAGAGGGGGATGTTCGGCTGGAAGGGGGGAGGGTGCGGCGGTCTGTGCTGGGGGCGGCGGCGGTTCGAAGGTCGTGGGTTGGGGCTCGAAATTCGAGAGCTATAGGGCGCGAGAGGGAGTGATTCTTGTCGGAGATGGAAGAGGAAGGGAAGAGCTTCAAAAAGTTCAACTACGACTAAGTCTAATTGTGAGTGGATTGATGGAAAATGGACATGAAAATTTAAAGGGGGGTAGTTATGGGTTCAAATGATCGGGGAAGAAGAACGAAGGTACGGTCCGTATTTATAAGAGTATTTTCCACGTATTTTCTATTTTATTTAATTCCAGAAAATAGGGTTTTTTCGTTCGAACTCCAATTCGCGCTCAACGACTGTCGAACAATAGGTTTTGACGCCTTCTAAACGCAATGGCGCTATTGCCGAAGTCCAATTCTGAAGTTAAAAGCATGTTTCTTTTATTTTCAAATTAATTCTCTTATTTTTAATTCGAACGTACTTTCTAATTTTACTGGGGTCACATACGAAGTCAGAAAAATCTAGAAAAATTATTTTTGGCTTTCTTATGACGATACGATCCTAACAAAATTTATTTCGTTGAATTCTGAGACTGTTTGAAAAATGGCTATTTTTCAGTCAATTAATTTTGACCGAAATTGACAAAACACAGTTTCTTTTGCCACACTCACATACTAGCTTCAAAAATCTTGAAATTTGAAACCTAGCAATAGTTTTACATCCCGGACCGAACAAAAGTGGTTTCGTCGAATTCCGAGGTCGTATGCAAAATGTCGATTTTCAAGGGCGATATATTCTCTATAGCGACCTTTCTGAAAATTCATTTGGCCATAACTTTTGATTTCCGCCATGAAACTTCGATTTTTCACATTCGTTAGAACGATATCCATTTACAGATTTAAATATTTTTCGTTTCATCAAAATCCGGTTTATTCTGCATCCTGTGTAGTTAGTCAAAGTTCAAGTTTGACTTTTCAAACTACCGTCCTATTTCTAATTCTTTATGTAACTTAATTGAATATATTTGTATTAACTTTTCTCAAAATAAATTTCCATTCATTTTTATTTGAAATAATTTATTTTAAATATTTAAACACCCCTAAATTCTCTAAAATGAAAAATTTAAATTAGCCCCAAATTCCGGGTTGTTACACACACGTTCTCCAGATTCTAAGAATTTGTGAACAATTGTTTTTCTAGAACTTGCAAATATATTTCAGTCTGAATATAAAAATATATCCTCTACCTTTTCCAGTACACTTCAGCAGTGTGCTGTCCACGGTTTCTAAACCGTGCGAGCCAAGGAATTGAAATTCCGTGCACATCAAGGAATCGATACCGTGGTAACCAACCTATTTTTCCTCTTTAAATGCTGTTTCTTTCTCCCCATTCCCTTTTTCTGGGATCCAACACAAAAATGAAAATAAAATCCAAGACTCCATGAGTAAATTTCAAATCACGAATTCAAGAATAAATCAAAGTCAGAATAAAAATAGAATCGAACTATTGTTGATTCATTGGGATGTTTTGAACCAGAGCTTCAGGGCCATGCGTGTTTTATCGAGTTCGACATCAACAAACTTTCGCACCTTTTTCTTGAGCAGCGTAGCGTGTTGAAGAAGGGATAGCCAGAGTCAAGGCGACAGGAGGGGGAGATCCGAGATGGAGTCGCCTTGGTTGGGGGGGTCGAGGTAGTTTAGGCGCAGTGGTTGAGTCTTCGGTCAACCAGGGAAGTAGTGGAGAAGGGTTATTTGTTGATGTTGGTTTTGAGATAGGTTGACAGGAATGACTTGGGCCAGCGTCACTATGTTAATGAGTTCATGTGGGCATGGCTGTGTTAAGCGTAGAGCAGCGTATCATTTCTTTTTTGGAAAAAAGGAAAGCTCATGTTTGAAGATGAGTGATTGTGGAGGGAGGAAATGCGATGGTAAAGGTAGCAGGCGGGTTCAAATTCGTTCAGAAGGGAAGAAACGTTTATGAGGAGATGATGGGGTTTTACTGATGAAGGCAGAAATTTATTAATCTACTCACGGAATTTAACGTTAATAAAGAATTGGGGTAGGGAGATCATGGCAGGTCACGGCGGTGTGCTGTTTTGGCAAGAAGGCTTCAGCGTATCCCAGTATGCAATTTGAAGGGATTAAAACACGGCCATGAAAGTCCGGGTTGGGGCTGGTTGGTGCGTAGAGAGAAATACTGATGATCTTGATCTCTGAAATGGTGGAGTAACATAGGAATAATGTGCATTGGAAGTTCAGTAAGAATTTTAGCAAAGAAAACAGGAGACACCGAGAGGATAAGTGATGAGCATGAGGTATTAAATTTAAATGGTGAGTAAGTTGCTAATCATATAAATAATTATTATATATATTAGATTTAAAACAAATAGGACTATAACATTATAATTTGGTCGTATGTTAACAGAATCGAACGGGATTGGATATCCATTGGAAATCGAAACGATGAGATCCATGTGATGGAACTGAGATGGTTGGAAATAGAGCTGTTGGAATTCCATGAAAAATCAAACGCGTGTTTGATTTTAAATCAAAACAAAAAGCAGAATTGTCAACTGCAAAACAAGGTGAGTAAACTCACTAATTCTGACTCGTTTATATTTTTATACAAACGAGTTTTTAAATTTATTTTATGCTATGTGATAGTTGCTTGGTTGAATAGTTGATAAAATTGGTTGATATGATTACATGGTTGATCGGTTATTAGTTCTGATATTTCATATTGATGTGAAATAATATTATTGATGTTAATTAATATCTGTGGATGCAGGGAAACAAGTTGGAGGGACCCAACTGGGTTCCTCAATATTTATATTACCGTTTTTCCTTGATTTTTATGTGTGGTGTGATTTATAGAGTCAGTGATTGACTTTGTGTGTTGGTTTACCCTAGCCCTAGAAACTTGATATTTTAGATACCGTAAAATATTTTCGAATGTGAAAAGGAAATTTGAGATTTAGTAAAGGAAATCCATTTCGAAAGGAAAAAAATAGGAATTTAATTTCGAACAGTCTTGAAATATAAGAAACTTGTTTTTGAATGAATAAAACAAGAATTGATTATTACGGCGTTTATAAATCTAGTAAATTATTTATCTTGGGATAAATTGAAATATAAATTCAAGTTTGGATTTATATAGAAAGTGGAAATGGGTTTGAAACTGATATTTGTAAATTGTTTAACACTTAGCAATTATAACTGAAATTCTAAACGAGATTATAAATGGATATAAAAAAATGGTAAAGGATTCTATCATTAGAGGTTAATAAAGGAAAAATTGGATTTTAAAATATCATTCAAAGGAAAGAAGTCGAATGAATTGACATATATAAAAGGAGTGGTATTCATGATTTAAGTGAACGATAGATTAAAGTCGATATTTTGCAAACGAAAGTTTAAATGAGAAAGGGAGAATTGGAAACGATGGGTTTTATTTAAACAGCAATTTTCAACGCTGTCGTTATAATAAATGTTTGTAAATCTAAACAGCGATCTTAATGCTATTGTTACAATAAATGTTCTACAATACTACACAGCGATTGTAACGCTGTTGTTAAAAGCAATGTTTTATAAGTCAAATATTTGGAAACAGCGATTATAACGCTACTGTTATAATAAAAGTTTTTCCGTAAAGGAAGTGGATTCTTAGATTTAATCTGAGAGTGGCGTAAGCGATATTTTGTTCGAAGTTTTGAGCTTTGACTATTTCAAATTTAAGAATGTTGTTCAATTAAGGTCTGAGAGGAAATTACACCCCAACTTGATTGACTTCATGATTGATGGAGAAATAGTTAAGGTTTGATAAGTGAAGATTGGTTAGCAATATGGTTAGTTAATAAATGATTAATGGTTTGAGTTATAATAACGATGTTTCATAACATTGCGCTAATTTAAAGGATTTTGAAATGTTTTCTTACTGGAATAAGAGATATTTTCTCGAATAAAGGAATTATAATATTGAAATTTTTTTCAAAGAACCGAGAGGGGAAATTGTGAAATCCCGTAACTTCCCCGTAAAGGAAAGTGTCGGATAGTTCGAGAACAAGCCACAACAGAACGCATACAGAAGAACATTTCACTGTATATCACAACAATGCATCAGATTACAAGAATATACAGAGTACAAATGAATATTACACAGAAATATCAGAGATTTAAATTACATTTAAATACATCGCAGTGGAAAATAATACAATACACAACTAGAAAGAGATATACGGATACAAAGCTTTCCGGATATCGTTCCAGCTGTAAACCAGGATCCTGTGAATATAAATCTGCAAAACCAAAACTACTAGCTGCCCGTGTCAAAGTAAGGGCACCCAGAGTTTAGGTTAAAACAATAAACTCCAGGTCAGTCATGTGACTGGTGTGAGAACTAAAACAGTTATTAATCTTTGTTTTTAAAGTTAGGTAAATCAAGGGACCACGCCGTATAACACGGAATGGGTTTCCTCCCAAGAATACCAGTGCATAAAACAAACAGCGCAATGCTAAATAAAGAAAAATGAAGCTGTTATAAGACCCAGGTCCCATCACACAATGCAACGCAGCCGAGGATAGGGTTTTCCCTTATAACAGCCAAAGAATGCTTGGTACGGTTAAAACAAATCGTTTGATACTATTATAAGTGCATAGTGTATAAAACAACTTCAAATCATAAGTATCAATCATAAGCGGCATGAGCGCCCCATCCCACTATGTCGCCATACTAGGCTCTACAAATAAAACCGCAAATGTCACGTATTTGGAAATTGGATTTCCGTCTATGAACCGAGGCAAAAGATAGCCCTCTACCGATTCGAGACTGCCTAGCCCGAGTCTCAGGATCAGAGCTCGAGTGACCCTTGGATCGTCAGGGCCGGTCCACCGATGTGGATTAAAATGCCTGAACACTGCGTTTCCCCGCCCTTTGGGGCGTAAATGAGCCAACGAATGACTCCATCGGACCCGGATCGTCCGATCAACCCGAGGCGCCTCGCAACAGCAACAACCACATAAGTCAAACTCGTCAGGGCGTGTAAAACCACTGACGCCACTTCTAGCTAGGAGGAAACGCAGGCCCTCCCTGAGGTCCGTCTCCCGTTTTTGGTTCATACCGGGTGTGAAACTCGCGAAGTAAACGTTACACAAAGCTACGCCACAAAGGTCGTGCTTTGATCATCACCACAAGACTTTGCTTTTCAACAGAAGCCTCGATCAACTGCCGCTTAGGCATGCCACACAGGCAATTCACTCCATGCGTTTGATATCCATCAATATATAACCCCTGAGCTCGTACGTCTCAGAGAAGGGCGTTAAGCAAGAGAATAAATTCTCCGCCGCCAAACAGATATATATTTAATAGAGATCAATCACACGGACTAAAATCCAATGTCAGACACACAGTCCATTTACAAGTCCGTTCTGGGTCTGAACGAAACCGGAGGCACCTAGTACCTCGCATATCCATCGATCTCCAAGTACGTCTAGACGATCACTAACTGTTTCCATCTTCTTGGGTGTACAGCCCAATCAAGATCATCAGTAATTACCCAAACGACGTGAAGACTCCGGTCTTCGACCATCGTCTTCATCTTCGACTTATCGTCGTATCAGTTATTCAGAATGGGATAAACCCGGTCTTTCCGAATAACTCGCGTATATTTTAAATAAGTGTTACACAAACACAACATACGCCTCATTCCAATTCATCAGTCACTAACCGTAAATTAATCAAGAGAATAATTCCCTAAATATTAACCCCGAAGGCCGGAACCAACATCAGATCAATATCCAGAAAATCATTCTGCTTAGCTAACCGACAGTTAGTTTCTAAATTTCACATTCACAGGGAAAGGTTCCCATTAATTTTATCCAAGATAAATTTCTTGAATTTATTCTTTAATCAATTTTTGAATATCAATTCAAAACTAGTCGGGATTAGCGAACCTTACCAAAGTAATCATTTGTTTTAATTTCCCAATCCCAACCTTTTCATCCCATGAAGTAAAACTAATAATACTTCATATCTAACACCACAGTGTTATCGGTAAATTCAATTACCATTTCACGTTCAAATCTAACTAAAGATTTAACTATTGCCTGGAGCAAAACTGGTGATACTCCATTTTCGATCATTTCAATCTAATTAAAGATTCATTAAAACTCCACTTAGTTTTAATCTTCGACTGGGTTAAAGAATCAGTGTCATTTAAAACACGGTTCACGATAAACCCAAAATCACATTCCATTCATTATCGGTTTATAGAACGAGTGTTATTTAAAACACTGTCCACGATAAACCCAAAAATCAATATCAATTCAATTCCAATTAAATGTTATTTAATTGGTACACTTCATTAAATCTAAATAAAAAGATTTAATCTTTTCTCAACTGGGTTCAAGAACAGTGTTAGTGAAGATACCATTCACGACAAACCCAAATCACATTTGATATTCAATACAAGGCTTTGAATAGAAAATATATCGGCTTATATTCAATATCAAATTCTACGATTAACAAATGTCGTATTGGAAATAACGATATAAATATATATCTTTAAAATTTCCATAATAACATCTGCATAATCATGAATTCCAACATCAAAATATTCCGAAGACAATTTCGATTCAAATTCATTCCAATGCAATCATTGGAAATTCTGGTTATTTTCAAAACCATTTCAAATCCAATTTATTTATTTAAAAATAAATAGAATTATATTTCTAGTTCAAAACTAGTTCATTTCGATAAAAATCTATTTTTATCTTTTCAAATATGGAGTTTTTCATCCCAATTCTTTCTAAATCATTTCTTATGATTTTACACAAATTATTACTATTTGTAATAATTTTATCAAGGCCCGTACAGTCGATTTCCATCAATGGCCATCGAACTGCACTTATAGCGACCCTTTTCAAATTTGATTTGGACGTATCTCCAAATCCAACCGTTAGATTTCAAATTTCTAATATTCGTTAGAAAGCTCTTGTCGATACGAACCCAACGGTTCCGGTTTTAGGAGAATCCGACGGTTGGATCTCCCGTAATGTCCGTTTGAAATAAATGGTCGAAATTCGCGAACTGCCGCGGCGCGGCGCGTTCTATTCAGGCCATTATATTATATATATAATATATATAATATATATTTCGTCGATTACTATTTAAAACGAATTATATAAATGGTTTTAAATTCGTTTCAAAAGCAATTTCAACTTCCTTTTCAATTCAAATCAAAATTGAATTCTTCTTTATAAATTCGTTTTAAAATTCATTTCTATTTAATTCAAATTTCAATTCAATTTGAATTCATTTCAATTCGCTTTCAATTCAATTCGAATTCGTTTTAAATTCAATTCATTTCGAAATTGTTTTCAATTCAATTCATTTCGAAATCGTTTTCAATTCATTTCATTTCGAAATCGTTAAAATCGATATAAATATCGTTCACGTCAAAATGGCGTCAATCTAATCAACACTGCTTCATAAATTTCTATTTTCAAATATTCTATTTCAAATATTTCTTTTTTTTCAAAATAGTTGTTATTATCAAAAAATATTTCGTTCAACACATGACCAATCTCAATGGATGAGTACTGTCAACACATGAACCTTTATTTTATATTATACTTTATTTTTAAAATTGGAATGAGGCCCAATCAATTACCATATAAAGTTAATTATATGGATTTTCATACAACACATGTATATGATAGCATTGAAAATAATCAACCATCAACCAAAGTGCACTACACTGTATAAGCATCAAATATAGATATTCAACGCTTATAACAGCCTGTCAATCAATCGATCGACATATTTAATCAATCAGGATGAGTGAACTTCAAATTTCATCCCAACACCCGTGTGGGGTTTCAAACAATCAAACACATATTTTATTTGTGCTGTTGGGCAATGTGTAAAATTTATCGTCCCAATCAATGTCCTTCAAATAGGTGTACATAAACAAACCGTCCGGTTTGTAAATGAATATTTATTTATTCACATTCACGTTAAAAATTATATTTTTAACGATAAAACATTTTATTCAACCTATGAATATTCTATTCGGTTCATTATTTAAATAAAATGATATTTTTCATTTTTCTAACTTATTTTAGAAAATTTCGGCGGCATAACGGCACGATACTAGAAACGGGACAAGGCCTAGCCTTATCCCCGGTCTAGTGAAAGCCCACGCCATTCACACATCAATCAAATCAATTCATTTCACCACACAATTCAATTTCAATCAAATAATCTAGCTAATTTTTGCAATCAAACAAACAAGTCCATGGTCTGTGGACGATTGTGTCGGGTGCTACTATGCACCGTCTGCATCCTAGTATATATATATATAACTAGAAAAATGAATTGAAAGGTGAGAAATTCTCACATGTAGCTATCCCGATTATCTTGACTCTTCTTTGATAGAAATCTTCATCTTTATCGAATTTTTGTCAACTTCGTTGCCCGTAGCCACTACCTAAATAACAGTCATATTTTTACTTTGTTAATCAATATATAAAAATCACATTTTTCTTCGATGTTCAATATATAAAAATCATATTTTTACTTCGATGTTCAATATATAAAAATCACATTTTTCTTCGATGTTCAATATATAAAAATCATATTTTTACTTCGATGTTCAATATATAAAAATCATATTTTTACTTCGATGTTCAATATATAAAAATCATATTTTTACTTCGATATTCAATATATAAAAATCACATTTTTACTTCGATGTTCAATATATAAATATCATATTTTTACTTCGATGTTCAATATATAAAAATCATATTTTTACTTCGATGTTCAATATATAAAAATCATATTTTTACTTCGATGTTCAATATATAAAAATCACATTTTTACTTCGATGTTCAATATATAAAAATCATATTTTTACTTCGATGTTCAATATATAAAAATCACATTTTTACTTCGATGTTCAATATATAAAAATCATATTTTTGCTTCACTACTCATCTCAAAATATCGTCTTTTCATATTTAAAAATATCGTCTTTTACATTTTTAAAATCACGTCTTTACTATTCTAAAAATCACGTCTTCACTATTTTAAAAATCACGTCATTACTATTTTAAAAATCACGTCTTCACTATTTTAAAAATCTAACCTTTTCTATTTTACTTGCATTCATATAAATGAAAAATCAAATCTTTATACATATTTTTTTTTTAAAACAAAGAAATTTAATTTCAAAGCAATACTATTTTATATTTTAAAACATTATGTTTTATATATAAAAATATGATATTTAAAACAATGTTATTTCTCTTTCCCATACCATATATATTTTATTTTCATTTCATCGCTATAAAAATTACCTCTTTATTTCAACATATATATCATAAAAATCAGATTTTTTATTTTGCTATATATAAAAAGATGGTATTTTTACATTCTATATCTCATAAAGATTATATTTTTAGTTCCTACTATGCAAAGATTATATTTTTATCTTTCTACAATATAAAAGATTATATTTTTACTACTTTAAAAATATAAAAATCATATTTTTAATTCTTTAAACAAGCTAGAAAATAAAGTAAACGCTCACCGCAGTCGGAGGGAGCTCGGGGAAACCACGGACGGTCAGCGGCGGCGTCACATCGGTCGGAGCAGCGGATAAATGGGTTTTGGGGTTCCTCGGGTACGGTTTGAGAGGAGGAGGAGGTTGTTGGAGGCGCTGGAGGCCAGGGGAGTGCCAGGTGGCGGCGAAGTAGGGACCTCATGCGGCGGGGCGGCGTTGAGGGCGACTCGGTGGTGGTCTGCGGAGGAGAAGGGGGTTCGTCTTTCAGAAGGGGAGAGGGAGAGTGGAGCGAGCGAGGGGGGGTACGTCGGAGGGCCCCCGACGAAGGCGCGGCGTCGGCAGTCCGCCTGGAGGCGGCGGATTCGAACGACTTCCTCGTTCTTTTTTTTTTCAGTTTTGAAATGAGATCGGGGGGGCCTGGTTAAGGGAGAAGGATTATATTTTTATTTTAATTATTTAATTATTTAATTTCTAAAAAGGTACTTTTACATACGACCTCTAAACAAGGTCCACCGCCTGTCGTCCATAGCGTTTTACCCCATTCCGAATACAATAGGATATGTATCGCAGGCTGATTCGATCGTTTCGATCAGTTTCCGTTAAATTTACATTTAAATCACTATATTGAATTTTAAACGTACATTTTAAATTACCGGGGTCACATACTAGCTCGATAAATTCTCGAAAAATATTTTCTAGCTTCGTATTGACGATACGGTCCTAACAAAACTAGTTTCGTCGAATTCTGAGACCGTATGAAAAATGGCCAATTTCCAGTCGATTAAAATCAACTTAAACTGGTCAAACGCGTTTTCCTTTGCCACGCTCACATATTGATTCGGAAAATTATGAAATTTGAAACCTAGCAATAATTTGACACTGCGGATCCAACAAAACTGGTCTCGTCGAAATCCGAGGTCATTTGCAAAATTTCCATTTTTAGGGGCCTGAATTCCATAGCGACTATTCAGAATCTTCAACTGGACATATCTTTTGATTCCCGCTATGAAAATTTAATTTTTCGGATTAGTTGGAAAGATATTATCAATTAGATCCAAATGTTTTTGGTTTCACTAAAATCCGGATTGTTTTGCACCCGGTACATTCAATTGAAGTTTGAAATCGAATTATCGAACTACCGCGCCATTTTCAATTCCTTTAATAATTATATATAATTATTTATATTCTAACGATGACGCGTTTAAATATATACATTCGAATTATATTCAAAATAAATTTCTTGTCGTTATTATTTAAAATAATCTATTTTAAATAATCAAAATTCGCTAAAATTGCCGATATAAAATTTTTAAACTGACCCAGATTTTCGGGTTGTTACAGAAATTGAGCTTCAAAAGAATACGAAAGATGGGAAATGAGAATTGTAAATGATAATAAGGAATTGATTTAAAGGGGCCAATGTTGATTGATGATTGATCGATCGAATTCCTACCTGGAAATAAGATTGTTGGTTGTACACTTATTTTTCTTTGATAGTTAAATCACCGACTATCGAAGTTTTTTACCATTTTTCCGTCGTTAATACGGAGAGACCAGGATCATATTCATTATCTGGAAACCACTCTGTATGGGCGTTAGCGTGGCGATCAAATATGATGAAAATAGTTGAAGACAGAGTTATGCAAGGGCTACCCTGTTTACGGGATAGTGCCTTCGGTTTGTCCAGTCCCAGGACAACGTGAATGGACGAATGTTTGACAGAGTATATCTAACGGATCGTGTAATTTGATCTCTTCAAACGTACTTATGTTTGGTGGCGGAGGAACTCGTTTCTCTTAGCTTTATACCCAAGGTATTTTTTGGGAAATCAATTTGTGATTTGGCGGGTATGACGATGTGGCATTCAAAGTGAATGGTGGCCAGATATTCAGAAAGATAATTTAAACCTCAAGCCTCACAACCGGGAATTGACAAAAATCGGGCAGGCAGCATGGCTATGTGGGTCGCTCCCATTAGGGTGTATAATCACTTATCTAGAGAATTTCCATTTGCTCTTTAATCTATCGATGTTGTCCCTTTCGGGAAACGGTTGCTGATCCCAACCGTTGGTGATATACATTCGATACACTCAAGCGAAATGAGTGGTCGGTCATATGTGGGCCGGGTTGTAAGACGTTCTTGTTGAACCCAGTGTATTCGTCTCTAGAGATACACTATCGGAAGGTGGTCCCATACCTTGTCATGTTGGAAATCCAATCTCCAATAAGCGCCCTGCGGTTTTTGATTTTATATTATATATGGAGCATGAGATGCAAGCATTCCGCTAGATTCTATTTATTTGTTGTAGAAATTATTATAATATCACTGGATTTGATATCAAATTATTTTTTGTTATCGTAAGGTAAAAACCATCCGTGTTTATTTGTGGATTGGTCTTATGATAATCATTTCTTTCAAAAGGATTTCGAAAGTTAAACAAATGGTTGGAGTTTACTCACACCAGTCCCATGACTGACCTAGAGTTTATTTCGTTTGTTTTCCCTAAACTCTTGGGTGCCCAAATTTGTACGGGCAGTCAAGTAGTCAGGATTTTTCAGATTCACTTGGAGGAGCTCGAAGCAGGAAGCTTCACCAGTTTGCTATAGACTATCATATTTTCCGCTGTGTACTATGTTGTATCTAGAAACAAGTGTTTATAGCTGTTCCAGGGATAACCGTAGTACTCTGATAATGGTACGTATATACACTTACCGATTTGTATTTCAAAAGTTATATTATCTAATATATTTTATTCGTTCCGCTGTGAGTTTGTGATCTTCGTTTTCTTCTATTCTAATATTTCTTTCTATTTCTCATCCTCTAACTTCTTTCTAATAATGATTCGTGTTTCTGTGCAAATTGGGTTGGACGTGTGGTGTTATTAGTCGACTTTAAGAGTACGGAAATTCGGGACATTACTACTGTAACGTCCTGCCATTTTGACCACTTCAAATCAGTGATTAAACCAACTTAAAATGTTCAAATCGACGGTTCGTTATTAGCTTACAGAGTTTAAAGACAGAATCAACACAGAAAAATACGGAATAAATAAATAACACAGTATTTTAAACAGTGAAATAAACTTTTATATATTAATCAGAAATTTCGATACAAGAACTTTTCTATACAGTGGAACTAAAACATAGTTTAGATACTAGAAAAATATTTACTGTTCAAAAATCTTCAGAGTGCGCATGACATTGGAATCCCCAGCTTCGTCAATCTTCAAATCCTGAGCTGTAATCTTTAAAATCTGTATAATCACGGAATCCAACATCTAAATATTCCGAAACTATTTCCATTCAAATCCATTCCAATATATATATATATATATATATATATATATTCATTGGAAATTTCTGGTTATATTAAAAAAAAATTCTACCCCTTTCGGTTATTTATAAAAGTTAATAAATAAATTTTTGAGAAATATCTTTTATCCATATAAACTTGGAATATTTCATCCAGAACCATTTCAAATCATTTATTATGATTTTACATAATTTTCCCCTATTTTTATTCCTTAAAAAATAGGCCATTTCGACTAAACGACGTTTCAGGCCATTTAACTGCATTGGTGCTATTTTTATTCCAACTTGAATTAAGCATTTCTAAAAATCTAATCGTTGGATTTCAAATCTCATATTATCATATGAAAGCTCTTTTCGATACGAACCCGGAGGTACCGGTTTCAGAAGAATCCGACGGTCGGATCTTCCGTTACGTCCAATTGAAGTTAATGGTCGAAATTCGTGAATGGTCGCTACGCGACGTGTTCTATTCAGGCCATTATATATAATATATATATATATATCATCTATTTCCATTCAAAACGTATTTGAAAACGTTTAAAAATTCTTTTTAAAAACGATTCCAACTTCCATTTCAATTTTAAATCAAAATTCAATATTCCATATCATTATAATATTAAAATGATAATCTTTTCAAAATATCTAATTTTGAAATCCATTTCTTTTTCATATTCATCATAAAATGAATAAAATCGATATAAAAATCCGTTAGAGTCAAAATAGCGTAAATCTACTTAACTCGGCTTTATATATTTAAATATATTCTTATCCATCCAAAATCGGACATCAAAACCATATTTTACTGGATATTGTATTAAGACATTCGTTTATTTCCGAATTGGAATAAGGCCCAATCAATTACCATATAATTTTAGTTATATGGATTTCATACATCGCATGTATTCAATAATGATGATAAATAATCATCCAACATCCAAATAACAACCAAAGTGCACTCTACAAGTGTATAAGCATTAAATAAATAAATAATGCTTACAACAGCCTGTCAATCTATTGATCGACATACAACTAATCACGAGGGAGACGTGTGATCAGAATATCATCGCCAGACCCATGTGGGGTTTCAACCAACAAACAATAATAATAATTTACGCACTTAGGCGATGTGTAAAAATTATCGTCCTAATCAATATCACCAAAAAGGCGAACATAAACAAGTCGTCCGACTCGTAAATGGATGTGTATTTCTATTTTTAACTATCCAATAATTATATAAAATTTTATAACTTTGCTTATAAAATTTTATACACAATGCATAAGTAATTTTATAACACTTATATAATTTTATACAACGCCTATCTATTTTATTCATTGCAGTTATAAGCTAAAAGTAATATTTTTAGCTAACTAAATTTTCCTTACACTGTTTAGAAAATTTCGGCAGCATAATGGCACGAAACTAGAACCGGAATGAGGTCTAGCCTTATCCTTCGCCTAATAGGCTCGCGCCATACATAAACCAATTCCAATCTAATTCACATTCAAATCAAATCCAGCCAAATAAATAAATCAATCAAAAATCAACCAAACATCCATGGTTTCAATCAAAGGTGACATGAGCTACTAAGCCCCATTTACAACATAAAATATAATAACTTAATTAAAAGTTGAGTGAGAAAATGTTCTCACTTGGGTTTCCACTCCGCCATTCTTTGATTGTCAATCTTATATTTTTCCAGAAATCCAGCATGTCTATTTTATAAATAACATACATAAGCTAAAATCATATTTTTTATCTACTAAAAATTATTTCATACATACGATAAAAATCATATTTTTACTTGACTAAAAATCATATTTCTACTTAGCTAGAAATCATATTTTTACTTGACTAAAAATCATATTTTTTTTACCAAGCTAAAAATATTTCTATCTAACTAAAAATATAAATCAGAAAAACTTACTTATTTTATCCATTGCTTTCGATTTGGGAGGATATGAAAAACCCTAGATCGATGAAGCTTTAGCGTCGGAGGTTGGGTGACACGTGATGGGCATAACCATTCACGGTGGACTGGCGTGCGGTGGTTTTTAGGGTTTTGGATCGGAGAATCCGATTGGGGGGCTGCTACGAATTGAAATGGAGAGGGGGGTTTGCTGCTACTGGCGGTGGTTGCAGGGGAATGGCGCAGTGGGGGGTGTCCACGGTGATGGGCGACGGGGACGATGGCGAGGCGTGGTGGTGGGGTGCGGTGATTGGTTGTTCGAATCGGAGAGGGAGAGAGGGGAAGGGGAGGCGACGGCTGAAGGGGGTGGTGGGGGATCGGTGACGAGGCGGTGGCCAGGGGGAGGCGTGGGGAGAGGAGATTATGTGGAGGACCGATTTTCTTCGATCGGGATTTTAATCAGGGAAATAAAAATGGGCTGCGAGTTTTTATGAAAACGAGAATTAGGTTATAAGGTTTTTAATTGGTTCATATTATATTTATTATTTATTTTATTTCTAAAAAGTTAATTTTTCTTTCGAACTCCAAATGAGACTCAACGACTTTCGCTTTTAGCTAAATACCCCCATTCTGAACACAATGGGTTATGTTTCATAAGCCAGTTCGGCTGTTTCAATCAGTTTTTATCAACTTTACAATATAAAATAATATACCTTTTAAATTTGAATTCAACATACGTTTTAATTTACCAAGACCACATACTGACTCCAAAAATAACGAATAAATAAATCTAGCTGTTTTTTGATGATATGGTCCCATAGGAACTGGTTTCGTCAAATTCCAAGTCCGTTTGCAAAATGGCATTTTTCCAGTTGATTAATTTACAACTGAAACTAAAGGTGCCTTTAAATTTGCCACGCTCACATATTAGTTCCAAAAATTGTGAATTTTGAAACCTAGCAATAATTTGACATTCCAGATCCAAAAAAAGTGGTTTCGTCGAATTCGGACGTCATTTGCAAAATTTCCATTTTTATGGGCTTATATATTAATAAAACAAAATATTCTACAGTGCTGTTTCTAAATTTTAATTTAGTCATAACTTACAATTTATAAAGTGAAAACTGAATTTCTTACATTCGTTAGAAAGATATAGTTAATTCAATCCTAGCGTTTCCAATTTTGTCAAATTCTGACTTATATTGAATTCTGTATATTCATTCAAAATTTAAAATTGAATTTTCAAACTACCGCGCCATTTCAGGCTCGTAATATAAATTTTATAAATTCATAATTTCTAACTATGTGTATATTAAATTTTAAGTCGTTATCATTTGAAATATTCATTTTAAATATTCAAAATTCACTAAAATAGCTAAAATAAAATATTTTAAGTTGGTTCTAAAATTCCGAGTTGTTACAAAAACTTTAGCAAAAAGAATTCAAAACCATACGTAGTGACCACGGTGGAGAATTTAAAAATGAAAATTTTGAAATTTTTTATAATCAAAAGGGTATTACTCTTAATTTCTCCTTTACAAGAGCTCTGCAACAAAAATAGAGTAGTTGAGAATAAAAATAGAATGATTCAATGGTGTACTAGAACTATGCTTTCAAATAGTAAATTACTAAGAAATTTTTGGATTGAAGCGGTCGCTGCAGCTTGTTATATTTTTAATAGAATTTTAACTAGGCCACTAATCATCAAAACACCATATGAATTTATTTATAATAAGAAATCAAAAGTATCATATTTCAAGGTTTTTGAATGTAAACGTTTTATTTTAAATACTAAAGAAAATTTGATCCTAAATCTGATAAATGAATTTTTATTGGATATTCAAATAGAAGTAAAGCCTGTAGAGTTTTCAATTTAAAAATTTACACCATTGAAGAAATAATGCACATATAATTTGATGAAAATTTTAAAGATATTGGTCAAATAAATGATGAAGATGAGTTTGATAATGTAAATAAGGATAATTTTTCAAAAGAGGTTAAATTTTCGAACCAATGGCTCAAATAGGCTAGTTTCAAAACTATTTGCAAATATATGCTAGATATGGCCCGCTCAGCGATGAGCTGGCCAACTTTTTCTAAAAAAAATATGGGGCGCACTTCCGAAGTGTTCCCCCATAATATTGTACTGGCGCACTTGCCAAGTGCGCCAGTGTAAATTTACACAGGCGCACTTGCCAAGTGCACCAGTGTACATTTACACTGGCGCGCCTGCAAAGTGCGGCAGTGTAAATTTCTGGTAAACTGATTAATACATTTAATTTGGTTGTATTAGGTTAACGATCAAACTTTTGCTAGTACTTTGCTCAATTTTTAACAGAGTGTTCAACTAGGCAATAACTTTTGTCAAGCTAGGCTATATTCGTCGTGATGCTCAATATTTAACGGCATACTCTCAAAAAGAAAAGGGTAAGAAGTGCAAATCTAGTCTTCGGGTTCCCAAGTCGCATCGTTACGATCTTCTCCCTATTGTACCTTCACCAACTTGATCTCCTTGTTTCGTAACTTCTTAACTTCTGATCCAAGTATACTAGTAGGAACTTTTCTAACTGATGCCTCCTTTTCAACGTCAACATCCTCAAGTGTACTTGGCTGTACTACCTCTGTGCAATCATGTAGACACTTCCTCAAGTGGGAAACATGGAACATGTCGTGATCTCCTGCTAGCTTCTCTGGTAGCCTAACTCTGTAGGCCATCTGGCATATCCTCTCAACTATGCGGAATGGCCCTATAAACCTTGGCACCAACTTACCTCCCGGGCCAAAGCAATTAACGTTCCTCAAAGGTGACACCTTGATAAAGACTATATCTCCTACCTCGAACTCTAAGTAATTCCTCCTTTGATCAACGTATGACTTCTGCCTGTCCTGAGCTGCTTTCATCCATCTGCGAATCTGGTCTATCTTCTCAAAAGATTCTCTAACCATGTCAGGTTCAAGTAGAAGTCTGTTCGTAGACTCCCACCAATATGTTAGTGACCTGCAAGGTCATCCATAAAGTGCCTCGAAGGGAGCCATAACAATAATCACTTGGTAATATTATTGTAGGCAAACTCTACCAATGGGAGATGCTCCTCCCAAGTCCCTCTGAAATCTAGGATACACGGTCTCAATAAATCCTCGAGGACTCTATTAACCCTCTTAGTCTGTGTATCCGTCTGAGAGTGATTGGCAGTGTTAAGTCGTAACTATGTCCCTAGTGCCTCCTGCAAACTCCTCCAAAACTCACTTGTAAAGATGGAGTCACGGTCACTAACAAAAATGAAGAGTGCCCCCATGAAGTTGGGCAATCTCTCTAAGGTATACTGATGCTAACCAAGTTGCCGTCCTCTTGCTCTTAACTAGGATAAATGAGCGCTCTTAGTCAATCTGTCCACTATTGCCCATATACTAGTATTGCCATTACTCGATCCGGGCAAACCATCAACAAAATGCATAGAGATGATCCCCACTTCCATTGTGGAATGTCTAGAGGCTGAACCAATCCACTAGGTTTCCTCTGTTCAGCCATTACTTGCTGGGAAGTCAAACATCGGGCCACATACTCTGCCACGTCCTTCTTCATATTGGTCCAATGAAAAACTCTCATCATGTCTCAGTACATCTTGTCACCGCCTGGATGGATAGTCATCCGAGAGTGATGAGCCTCCTCAAGAATTGATCTTAAAAAATCACCATCGTGGGAACACACAGCCTTCCATCTCAACGTAGCCACCCCTTCTCGTCTACAGAATATCTAGCTAGGAGGCTAGAGGTCTCTCCTTCACTTATTCTATCCAAGAGGCTCACTAATTGTTGATCCTCTCGCTGTGTGGATCCATTGCACTTCAAAAGAGTAGATCGTTCCTCCAATGACGCCAATAATCCAGGTGTGCAATCCGTAGATGGTCTAAAATCAAATGACGAGATAAACTCCAAGCTTTGCCACTCTACGAATAATGGAATCAATGCCAACCTTTGCCTACTCAATGCATCCGCAACCACATTCCCCTTGAATGGGATATATGCTATCTTAAAATAATAGGACGCAAGGAACTCCATCCAACGTTTCTGTCGTAAATTGAGATTTTTCTATGAGAACAAGTAATTGAGCGACTTGTGATCTGTGTAAAGCTCGAACCTCTCACCGAGTAAATAGTTCCGCCAAGACTAGAATGTAAACACTATTGCTGCTAACTCCTAATCATGTGTGGGTAGTTCTTCTCATGTAACCTCAACTACCTACTCTTATAGTAGACCACCCTACCTTCTTGCATCAACACAGCACCTAAATCTGTAACAACCCGTATTCTACGTATCGAAAGATCGTAGAATATTTATTTTATTTTCAGACGAAGTCGTAAGGACGTGTAACTAAGGGGAACGACTATTGGGGTCATTTCCCATGTTCACAATTTTTGTCGGACTATAAATGACCATTTTACCCCTGGCAAATCTTGTTTCGCTTATAACTTTTGACTGATAAGGAATTTTGACCTAAAACCACATCCATTGGATTCAAATGATGGTTTACCTTTCCGTAGAGTGGTCACATTAATCAAACGGACGTACCGTTTGGGAGATATGGCTGAAATGAGGTTTGGAAGGTGAAACAGCATAATCGGGCTTAACAGGGTAATTAGCAGCTAGGCCTATAAGGGATTTCGGGATTTGGGTTATATAAGGGCTGAAAAGGGTTAGAGAAACATTTCTTTGTCATTCTTATAGCCGCCACTTACCTCTCTTCAACCCTAACAATGGCTTTTTCCTTCTAAATTCATCTTTAATCACTTTCTAATCCCGTTTAAGCAAAACTACATCAAATTAAGACGGATTAACATCAAATAAGAGATAGAGCTGCTGCTATACATTGTAATTCGTGCCATATCAGTTACAGCTTCAAATCTAAGATTTATTTGTGGCTAAGGTGAGTGATTTGCATGTTTATACACTAATTACGGCTAATTAGGGGTGATTAGTGATAATTAGTGAAATTAAACATCTAAAAATTCTAGAAAGAATGCACAAATTCTTAAATATTATTTTATGCCTTTGTTAGAAATTTGGGTTAATTTGAATTAAGTTTGCTAATCCCGGAATTTAGGGGATTAAGGGGAAAACCATGGATTTGGGTGATTAGTGATAATTAGTGAAATTATACATCTAAAAATTCTGGAAAAATATGCATAAATTCTGAAATATTATTTTATGTTGCTGTAAGAAATTTGGATTAATTTTGATTAAGTTTGTTAATCTTATAGTTAAACATGGTTAAGGGGATTAAGGGGAAAACCATGGATTTTGGGTATGTTTGATCCTAAATAACGCATGTGCTTGATGTTTTGATCTTTTTGATTGAACCTATATATTGTTACGGCTGTTTGGAATGCCTTACGATTTCATAGGAAAGTTAGAATGGTTGAAAACGTTGTCGTATGGCGTAAAATAGCTTGCTGGAATGGTGTAGGAATTCGGATCGGATCGGAGGTGGAGAGTCAGATCGGGTCGCCCTTGGGGTACCAACCACGAACCGAGCCACTCCTTCCCCAAACCGAAATGCCAATGTCACGAGCCCGAACCGCGAGCCACCTACTACTCATGAACTGATGCATCACAAGCCGGACCATATGATGCTCCACGAACCGCCACACAGGAAGTACCCCGAACCGGTGGAGATCCGAACCGAAATGCCTCCACGAACCGGGTCCATATGAGGATCACGAGCCGAACCAGAATACCAAGACCAAGACAGGTCTCACCAGTAGGTCCCCCGACCCGAATGTGGTCCACAAGCTGACCACAAGTCGCGAACCAGAGCATACACGAACCGCGAGCCGAGCTGAGAACTAGAACATAGAACGAAGATATGACGAAGGGTATGAGATGAACTGAATGGAAACTGAACCACAAACTGAAGAGGACTAAAAACCCGAGATGCAAAGGTAGTCCAAATAGGAAGTTAGAAATTATGATCCATATGGGAACCAACGAGTTAACTTCATGATTGGACTTTGCTGCGGGACGTGTGCAATGAGGTTATCTATGTCTATAACTTTGATTCACCACCGAGAGACGGATGTTGGGCTACGGATCAGTGCAGTGGGGTAGCCATTACTCCAAAGGGCAAAGTGATCGTAGCAAGGCTATGAGCCAGTGGAGTGGAGTTGTCATGACTCCAATGGGACAAAGTGGACATAACAATGGATTAGTGGCTATGGATCAGGGAAATGGGGTCATTATGACTCTCAAGGGCAAAGTGATCATAGGAAAGGATTGGGTGATCAAAGTAGTGGATATCGTATGTTTTACGCACCGAGTGAGAGATGTGGGGACAATTGCTATGTTTGATGTTTGCTATTACCATAACATGCACACTTCCATTTTAAACTTTATGTTAGTGTTACCTTAGAGTACTGTACATCTTTTTGCGCTAACTCCTTGGTTGCAGGTCCAGGTATGATTATTTATACCTGTTATTGCTTTGTTTAGCTGTATAGTCTTGCTATCGCTTACACCAGACTTTCGTCTGACCCAGATTTTTATGTTTCCTCTTATTACTCTGGATGCTCCTAAATGAGCAGACTAGAGACAGGTTAGGTTGTGTGCACGAGTGGCTGTTCGGAGACGAGCAGGGGGCTTCCACGTGCTATATACATATTCACCCTGTGTTGTTGCTGGTCATTGCTTTGGGCATTAGTAGTGTACCTTTTCTATTTTGCTTTTTAGATAGTATTTTGAATTTGTAATAATGGTTTGGATCATAAGCTGTATTTTGGATTCCGCTACGCTGATAATTATGGTTTAGTTTTCAGCTTATGTACTGTCTCGCCTGTGTTATATCAAGCTATGTTACTATTATATTTTATTCCATGCGCTGTGAGATGTACTAAAGGTTCTTCAATAAGTTTTAAACCCTTTCTTTTGGCGACCGTCCCGTGCTAGTCGGGCATTAGTACAGCGCATTTCGGAGAAATGTCAGCTGGTTTGGGGTGGGCCGTCACAATTGGTATCAAAGCCTAGGCTGCCTAGTTAACCTAGGGGAAGACATCAGGGATAGATAGTATATTTATATGAGAGCGCGTATTTGTAATATTTTGGTTTTCAAAAGCTATATATATATATACTATTAGTATATCTAAGGGTGAAGTCGCATTGCACTGGCACCACTAAGGAGATGGTTAATCGTTTTCTCTTTACAGATTGGACGATGAGCCGAAATACGAGGAGTACGGGTTCAGGGGCCAACAATGGGAATGTCCCTGATATAAGGACGATGTTTACTACCTTCATGCGAGAGATGCTTAGGGATGCTCAGGGAGAAGTTCCTAATGCTGCTAACTGTGGTGGTGCAACAGTGCAGGCGCCTAGGGCCGATTTCTCCAAGCTCAACAAGGATTATACTAGTCTTGGTGGGAAGCCGTTCCACAGAACGGAATCGGCTACGGAGGTTCGGGATTGGCTTGATAGTTGTCAATGCATCTTCGAGGATTTGAGGATTGATGATGCAACGAAGAGAAAGTTAGCATCGTGTCAGCTTCAAGGACGGGCTATAAATTGGTGGAGTGCCATTAAAGCGGCTACTCCCGAGGATCAAGTTACTTGGAATCAGTTTAAGAATCGCTTTAGTGACTTGTTTATTCTAGCTGCTCAAAAATCAGAATTGTTTAGGAAATTTTTGGAGCTTAAGCAGAATGGTAGGGCAATCTCGGAATATATTGCTGAATTCAATACTTTATCGAAATATGGATTATCTTTTATCGATACTGCCGAGAAGAAGAACGAGAGGTTCATAATTGGTCTATATGAGTACTTAGGGGAAAGCCTTATAAACCATATCGATGAGACTTTTGAGTCTATTGTGGGGAAAGCATTGAGATCTGAGAGCCTTTACCCTTAGTCAAAGACCGAGGTTGTTGTTACATCTGCAGAGGAGCCAAAGCCGCAGGCAAGCGGTGGAGGCAAGAATAATTCCCAGAATAAGAGGAAGCAGAACCAGACAAAGGATGGTCAGAAAAAAAAAGAACAAGAAAGATATCGAGTGTTATAGCTGTTGCAAGAAGGGCCACTATGCCAAAGACTGTCGAGCAAAGCTAGTGGACAGGAAGTGCTTCAACTGTGGCCAAGTGGGACATCTCAAGGATAAATGTTCGCAACCCCCTAAAGAGAAGCAGATCGTAAAATCATATGCTATCAACGCTGTTCCTTCTTCGTCGAATGCCCCAACTGCGACGGAGAAGGGAAAAAATGTCGTTATTCAAGGTATGCTTTCTATTTATGATGTTCCTGTTCGAGTGTTGTTTGATACCGGGGCTTCCCATTCCTTCGTATCTAGTGACCTGGTAGATAGGTTGGAATTGGAACCCGAGGTTGTCGATAGACCTTTAGTTGTGAAGAACCCGATCGGTGGTTTGACTAGTCTTTGTATGATTTTCCTTAATTTGGTCTTATTGGGTCATGGATGCATGTTTGTTTGTGATTTCTTTGTTTTGGGCTTTGCTGGGTTTGGCATTATTTTGGGAGTCAATTGGCTCCATAGGTATGGGGTGGTGGTTGACTGTGAGGGGTCTTCGGTGACCATTATAGCGGACGATGGGTGGAGGGTGGTGTTTGGTAGCCTACCTAGTGATGGGGTGATGGCTAGTTTTCTAAATTCCCCCGACATCCCGCATGATGAGTTATCAGATGTGCCTATTGATGGTGAGTATCCGGACATCTTCGAGGAAGTGACCGGACTTCCACCACACTGAGAGATCGAGTTTAAGATTGATTTAGTGAAAGATGCCAAACCTATAGTGATGCCTCTTCGTCGTATAGCACCAAGGGAGCAGCGAGAGCTCGAAGTGCAAATAGGCGATCTTTTGACAAAGGGATTTATCCGAAAGAAGTGTTTCCGAGTGGGGGGCAACAGTTGTGTTTGCTACAAAGGCAGATGGTTCCCTTCGCTTATGTGTAGACTACCGTGAGTTGAATAAGGTGATTAGGAAGAATAAGTATCCTCTTCCATGGATAGATGATTTGTTTGGTTAATTAAATGGACCAAGAGTGTTCTCCCAGTTAGATCTCACGACAGGTTTTCATCAGCTCCGGGTAGCAGCTGAGAGTATACCTAAACTGACATTTCGGACGCCGTCTGGATTCTATGAGTGGTTGGTCATGCCATTTGGGTTGACTAGTGCACCCGCATATTTTGTGGATCTTATGAATGGGGTTTTCAGGGATCAGTCAAATAAGTTTGTTCTTGTGTTCGTGGACGATATCTTGGTTTACTCGAGGACAGAGGAAGAACACAATGAACATTTGAGGATAGTGATGGAGGTGTTGAGGAAGCACCAATTGAAAATGAAATTTTCTAAGTGTCACTTCTGGAGGAGGGAAGTGAGCTTCTTGGGCCATGTTGTTTCAGAGAATGGTGTTGTCGTAGATCCTACAAAGATGGCTACAGTACAAGATTGGTCTACGCCCAAGAATGCAACGGACGTGAGAAGTTTCTTGGGATTAGCTGGATATTATCGTAAGTTTATTCAAGACTTCTCTAAGATAGCAACACCGTTAACTCGGTTGACCAAGAAGAGCCAAGCTTTTGTTTGGGACGAAAAGTGCGAGAATGCATTTAAGAGTCTAAAGGAAAAGTTAACGTGTGCACCAGTGTTAGTTATTCCTAAAGTGAACGAAGAGATGACGGTATACACGGATGCCTGTGGTACCGGACTAGGTGCTATACTGATGCAAGGAGGTAGGGTTATAGCTTATGATAGTCGGCAACTGAAACCGCATGAGAAAAGGTATCCTACCCATGATTTGGAATTGGTAGCGATCATGTTTGCATTAAAAATGTGGAGACATTATCTCTTGGGAGAAAGATTCGAGTTGTCTACCGATCATAAGTTATTAAAGTATCTTTTCTCTCAAAAAGGATTTAAATTTTCCTCAGTAGAGATGGCTAGAGTTCTTGGCTTCATATGATTTCAATATCGCATACACACCTGGAAAAGGCAATGCAGTAGCTAATGCATTGAGTAGGAGACATGCCAGTTTGGGGGCCATGTTTCTTGAATGGAAGCAACTGAGTATATCACAGGATATGATTTCAGACCTAAGTGTGAATTAGATCCAGAGACGTTAGCAAGTTTGACGATCAGACCAACTTTTGATTGAGCGGATCGGTTCCAGTCAGAGGGATGATCCTAACCTATTGGAAATCATCTCCAAGGTAGAGATGAGTATTGATAGTGAGGAGATGAGTATTGATAGTGAGAAGATGAGTACTGATAGTGAGGAGATGAACATTTATGGACTTGATAGAGAAGGATGGCTTCGAAAGAATGGGAAACTGGTCATACCCAACGTTAACGAATTGAGAGATGAAGTGCTTAGAGAGTGTCATCACTCGAAACTGATTATACATCCTAGTGGTAACAAAATGTATTGAGACATGAAGCAGACCTACTACTGGGAAGGGATGAAGAGAGATGTTGAGAAAGTCGTATCCAGAACTCTTTGCCTGGTAAGGTTCTAATTACGATATAGTTGTTACCTTGATTAGTAAACCGCATGCTAGGATAGGCTTGTTATGATATTATGTATGTTTGGTTGTTTGTAAATGGTTGATAGGCATGCAGGCTGTCTTTGTATATTTTGGTTAAGGAATTTCGGGGGCGAAATTTCTAAGGTGGGAGAGTGTAACGATCCATATTCTACATATCGGAGGATCGTAGAATATTTATTTTATTTTCAGACGAATTCGTATGGTCGCGTAACTTTGGGGAACGACTATTGGGGTCATTTCCCATGTTCACGATTTTTTGCCGGATTTTAAAATGACTGTTTTTCCCCTGGCAAATCTTTTTTTGCCTATAACTTTTGATTGGTAAGGAATTTTGACTTGAAACCACTTCCATTGGATCCGAATGATGGTTTACCTTTCCGTAGAGTGGTCACATTAATCAAACGGATGTACAGTTTGGGAGATATGTCTGAAATAAGTTTTGGAAGGTGAAAAACAGCATAATCGGGCTTAAAAGGGTAATTAGCTGCTAGGCTCATTAGGGGTTTCGGGATTTGGGTTATATAAGTGCTGAAAAGGGTTAGAGAAACCTTTATTTGTCATTCTTACAGTCTCCACTAACCTCTTTTCAACCCTAACAATGGCTTCTACCTTCTAAATTCATCTTTGATCACTTTCTAATCACATTTTAAGCAAAATTACATCAAATTAAGGTGGATTAGCATCAAATAAGAGATAGAGCTGCTGCTATACATTGGAATTCGTGTCATATCAGTTAGAGCTTCAGATCTAAGATTTATTTATGGCTAAGGTGAGTGATTTGCATGTTTATACACTAATTACGGCTAATTATGGGTGATTAGTGATAATTCGCGAAATTATACATCTAAAAATTATGGAAATATGCATAAATTCTTAAATATTATTTTATGCCTCGTTTAGAGATTTGGGTTAATTTGGATTAAGTTTGCTAATCCCGAAATTTAAAGGATTAAGGGGAAAACCATGGATTTAGGTGATTAGTGATAATTAGTGAAATTATACATCTAAAAATTCTGGAAAAATATGCATATTCTAAAATATTATTTTATGTTACTATAAGAAATTTGGGTTAATTTGGATTAAGTTTGCTAATCTTATAGTTAAACATAGTTAAGGGGATTAAGGGGAAAATTATGGATTTTGGGTATGTTTGATCCTAAATAACACATGTGCTTGATGTTTTGATCTTTTTGATTGAACCTATATGTTGTTACTACTGTTTGGAATGCCTTATGGTTTCATAGGAAAGTTAGAATGGTTGAAAACTTCGTCGTATGGCGTAAAATAGCTTGCTGGAATGGTGTAGGAATTCGGATCGGATCAGATGTGGAGAGCCGGATCGGGTCGCCCTTGGGGTACCAACCACGAACCAAGCAACCCCTTCCCCGAACCGAACTTCCTGTGTCATGAGCCCGAACCGACGAGCCCAAATCGTGAGCCACCTACTCCTCACGAACCGATGCATCACGAGCCGGACCATATGATGCTCCACGAACCACCACACAGGAAGTACCCCGAACAGGTGAAATCCGAACCGAAATGCCTCCACGAACCCGGTCCATATGAGGACCACGACCCAAACCAGAAGACCGCGACCAGGACAAGGAGCACGAGTGGGTCCCATGACCTGAACGTGGTTCATGAGCCGACCACAAGTCGCGAACCGAAGCATACACGAACCGCGAGCCGAGCTGAGCACTGGAGCATCGAACCGAGACATGACGAAGGGTATGAGCTGAACTGAATGAAAACTGAACCATAAACTGAAGAGGATTTAAGCCCGAGATGTAAAGGTAGTCCAAATAGGAAGTTAGAACTCAGGATCTAGATGGGAACCAACGAGTTAACGTCATGATTGGAGTTTGCCACCAGACGTGTGCAAAGGGGTTATCGATGTCTATTACTTTGATTCACTACCGAGAGACGGATGTTGGGCTACGGATCAGTGCATTGTGGTAGCCATTACTCCAAAGGACAAAGCGATCGTAGCATGGCTATGAGCCAGTGCAGTGGAGTCGTCATGACTCCAAAGGGGTAAAGTGGACATAGCAAAGGATTAGTGGCTATGGATCAGGCAAGTGGGGTCATTATGACTCTCAAAGGCAAAGTGATCATAGCAAAGGATTGGGTGATCAAAGTAGTGGATATTGTATGCTTTACGCACTAAGTGAAAGATGTGAGGATGATTGCTATGTTTGATGTTTGCTATCACCATGACATGCACACTTCCATTTTATACTTTATGTTAGTGTTACCTTAGAGTACTGTACATCTTGTTGTGCTAACTCTTTGGATGCATGTCCAGGTTCAGGTATGATTACTTATGCCTGTTATTGCTCTGTTTAGCTGTATATTCTTGCTATCGCTCACACCAGACTTTCATCTGACCCGGAGTTTTATGTTTCCTCTTATTACTCTGGGTGCTCCTAAACGAGAAGACTAGAGACAGGTTAGGTGGTGTGCACGAGTAGCTGTCCGAAGACGAGCATGAGGCTTCCATGTACTATATACATATTCTCCCTATTTTGTTGCTAGTCACTGCTTTGGGCATTAGTAGTGTACCTTTTCTATTTTTCTTTAGAGACATTATTTTGAAGTTGTAATAATGGTTTGGATCATAAGCTGTATTTTGGATTCCGCTACGCTGATGGTTATGGTTTTGTTTTCAGCTTATGTACTATCTCGCCTGTTTTATGTCAAGCTATGTTACTATTATATTTTATTCTATGCGCTGTGAGATGTACTATAGGTTCTTCGATAAGTTTCAAACCCTTTCTTTTGTCGACCGTCCTGTGCTAGTCGGGCATTAGTACAATGCATTTTAGAGAAATGTCGGCTGGTTCGGGGCGGGCCATCACAAAACCCGTGCCTCAAGCATTCGTGTAGACGGTAAACATCTTGATACCATCAGAAAGAGTAAGAACTGCAGCTGATGTAAGAGCCTTCTTTAATCTCAGGAATGCATCCTCATAATCTATATCCCAAGTAAAAGCCAGATTCTTCTTCGTCGGACGGGTGAACGGGTGAGCGGAGCTGAGATCTATGAAAAATCATCAATGAACTTTCTGTAGTAACCCGTCAATCCCAAGAAACTCCTAATCTCTTTCGCATTCATAATGGCTTTCCAATCTTGAACTGCGACAACTTTAGCGGGGTCCATTGCTATTCCATCCTTGGAGACAACATGCCCTAGGAACCTTGCTTTCTCCCATCAGAAATGACACTTAGAATACTTAGCCTTAAGCTGATGCGATCTGAGAGTGCGGAGAACCTCTCTTAAGTGTATGGCATGCTCTTCCTCACTCCTCAAAAAACCGTAATATCATTCACAAAGCCCAATATTAATTTGTTCAGGTACTCCCTAAATATCTGACTCATCAATTCGAAAAGTACATAAGTGCATTGATCAGCCCAAAAGGCATGACTAAGCACTTAAAGAATCCATCGCGAGTCCTGGAAGCTGTCGTATCTATTCTATCATCTGCTACCCTCAGCTGATGAAAACCCATGGCTAGATCCAACTATGAGAAAACTGAAGCGCCAGTCTTCTATCCGTGGGAGTCGGTGCCTATTCTTCTTGGTGAGCTTATTCAATTCCCTATAGTACACTCATAAATGGAAAGAGCCATTTGCCTTAGTCGCAAAGATGACTGGAGCCTCTCACTTAGAAATGCTCCATCTAATAAATCCCTTCTCGAATAACTCACCACTTGCTTACTAAGCACCCTCCTCTCTCTAGGAGCCATGTGGCGTACTGGTAAAGCGACGGGCTTTGCATTCTCCACTAGGTATATCCAGAAATCTATCTCTTGTCTAGGAGGTAATACTCTCACCTCATCGAACACATCCGGAAAGTCTCTGACGATGGGTACTGATCTAAGATCGTCAACATAAGCATCAAGGGAATCTAGGAAACTGAGCAAAACAGAACCCCGTAGGTCATAAGAAATCTTGAGAGTTCTACTGTGGCACATCAGAAACCTAACGGCTTTCCTCTTACAATCTAAAATGGCACCATACACAGCTAGCCTATCCATTCTTAGAATAAGCCTGTAACCCATAAAGCCGAGAACATATGCGTCGCACTCAAATTCGACGCCCGTAACAGAAATTCTCAAACCCATACATATCATAGACAGGTGATTCATACCTTCTATGGGGTTTGAGACATAACAGGATCAGAAACTACACAAGTGTCTAGGTGCAGACTATCAACAACAAAATTGGATAAGAATGAATGAAAAGCACCAGAATCGAACAAAGTCCTAATAGAAGTGTCAAAAAGAGAAATCAAACCTTCTACGGTGACCTTCCTACCTCGGTCCTGACTACCAGCCTCGAGCGCATGAACTTGTGCTCCGGATGATCCTGCCCCATGACTCTCTTTCTGAGGGCATTACTTACTAAATTGTCCCTTCTGTCCGTAACTGAAACAAGAATTCTTAGTCTTTTGACATTCTCTAACAAAGTTTCCTGCCTTTCCATACACATGACACTTAACCTTTGTCTTGATATGCTCTTTTTCTCCTTTCTTCGCTACAACCTTCTTGGGACACCACTTTTTCTTTTCAGTCTTGGGCTTGGCCTCTTCGGTCTTAACTTATTGCTTGTTTACTTTCCCATCCTCATTGATCAAAGCCATATCCACCGGTCTCTCAACAGTAGCTACCCTTAGGATATGTGTCAATGCTAGTACTTAGAGAGGTTGATTCAACCCTTTCGCGAAACTTAAAGCCTTCTCGTGTGGGGTGTTTACCAAATCTAAGCCAAACCTTGCTAATTAATTAAAGCTATTTACATATTCCTTCACCATCATACTTCATTGCTTCAAACTTAAGAACTTCCACATTTGCATTCCTTCCTCGGCTTGTGATAAGAACTTCTTTTCGAATTGATTTTTAAATTCGTCCCAAATGGCCAACATCTTTCCTTCCCGAGTTACCTCCCACCGATATGATACTTCGTCTTTCAGCTGCCAAGAGGCCAACTGATTCTTCCTCCTATAATTTAGTTCCAACAAATCAAACAAATTTTCTTTCTCCTTATGCCAATTGTGTGCCTCCACGTAAATTTCTGTCCCATGAAATGGCTTGCCGCCCATTACATAGAAATCCTTACAGAGCTTAGAGAAATTGACTACCGGATAGGGTGGAACTACCCGGGCTGCAGTCGGGGGTGGGACAATTACTTGCACTTTGGCAGGTGCCATAGCCTTTGCATATATAAGGAACCATGTCGGAATGGGAATGCCACTGGGGAAATTAGGAACCCTAGACATGTTGAAAAAGAGAAGAGACAAGGGTTCAAAAAGAGATCAAAGGAATATTGTAAATGACTTGAGAGGATATGTTTTCAAAAATAGGTTCTACTTGAAAATTCTCTTTGAAAACACATTTTCAAAAACCTTTTCTCTAATCTTGTAACCTTAGGCTCTGAAACCAAATGTGATACCCCACGTGCCATAGTGTCACCCATATGAGGATGCATTAATTTCTATGAAGCGCAATGGGTATAAAATAACAACACAAAGACTAAAATTTATAGAATAGAATATAAAATGCAGCGGAAAACTTTTCAAACTTTTATTATCAAACCAAATACAACATTATAGTTTCAAATACCATAAAGTCATAATCATAAAACATCTATCTTGTGGAAACATAAGCCATTAGAGTACAAGTACAGAACCATAAAAATCATATCCCTCATGTGACATAACAATAGTCATAGAACAGAAATCGAAACAATACATCGAGTAAGAAATAGTCCAAGTCCAAGCTGAATCAAAGAATTACGGTCACTGCTGCAATTCACTACCCTGAGAACCTAGAGGGAATGGAAGAGTAAGAAGGAAAAACAAAATAGGTCAGGCATTCAGTCTGGCGAGTTCTTGTGATTTCTAGTATAAGCATAAGATAAAGAAGTATCAAGAAAGATCAATAATACTGGATATGAGAATACAGTAAAACATGAAACATGGAAAACAAGTTAAGATAAGCTTCTCATTCATATCCCAAAATTTATGCACCAATTATCATATTGTAATGATAAGTCTTTCCCTAATTTCTACCCAATGATCGGCTTCATAAACAAGATGTGAATCATTTGTGCCAGCTATGGCATTCAGGGTTATCACTCCCGAACCCATCAACTAAGAAAGACATGGCCTTAATCACAAATGTTACAGCGTCTTATCTTCCACTTTCGGATCCATGCACGCTCATGAATCTGTCGAAACATGCCCATACCTACCTCTTGATTGGACCTGTTACTACCCAGTTCTATATAAGTGTGCCTTGACCCCTACCTAGTGTGAGTCCCCATTGATAACCAAGGAATACTAACCAGTACGGGTCCCACACAAAATGCATAAGACACAAGTCTCCCCGAGACTTGGTCCCCCAAGCTAACTAGGTCTTCCATGAGCCCCTTATATCTCTAAGGAATGGACACCTCTCACTTATTAATCCAGTGTTTTAACTTAACTAGTTTAAGTTCATTAATAAGCCGATAACATATTATTCCCTATATTGTAATTAACGAAAGTAATCTACAACCTTTTACCCTCGGATTATAATTAACAAAAGTAATCTACAATCCCTTTTCCTTACTTATTAATCCAGTGTTTTAACTTAACCCTTTTAAGTTCATTAGTAAGACCATAACATGTTTTCCCCTAAATCGTAATTAACAAAAGTAATCTACTCGAAAAATAATCTACAACCCTTTTTCCTTATTACCTTGTCATTTATTGTCCAATTACATGTTTACAAATTACAATAACATGTTCCACTTAATGTATAATTTAATCCAACCTATTCCGACTCACTTTTTGCATATTCTTACTTTTTAATTACCTCAGATTTTCAGTCAATGGTTATCAAATTCCAATATGCCCAAATCTCCTTTTTATTGTTATTACAAATTATTCCAATTTATCCCAATTTTACGCAATTCAAACTGAAAAGGCCTAGGCTGTCGATGGCCTAGGCTCAATGTAAAATAGAAAGGAAAAAGGAGAAACTAGATGCAAACTCAGAAATGAACAAACTGAATACATAGACATAATAAGAGTGTAAATATAACAATGATAGAAAGGAGATAAGGAAGACGGATGTAGATATAAACAAATAATAACTGAAAAAGGAATAAGTAATTAACAGTAATTAAAAGAACAAAAACATATACGAATAAACTTATAAACAATGATACTTTCAAATCCAATATATGTACTGTCAAAATCCTTTTTATATTGCACATCTAAAAATAACATAGAACTCACTAAGATTTGTAATAGATCTAGAAAAGGCCTTTGAAATAGTTGCATAAGAAAAAGAATCATCCTTTCAATCTATATTTTGACAACACCTTAACCGTTTTCCTAATTTTATTTCAGAACATATCTTAGTGGAGGAAGAAGATAAAGAAATGTTTAGTGTAGGAAAATAGTAAGGGTTGCTAGTATATTTATAGGTGCGCTAGGATAACAGAAGGCATAGGATCTTAGGGTTTAAATCTAATACATCAAAACAAAAGAACCTTCTTAAACCACGTTAACCAGACCAGGTGTAGGCCGCACCGTGGCTTCGGCTGGGTTGACCCACCTCCGACGAGGGTCGACACTAGTGTCGACCCATGGATTGACACAGAGGTCGACCCATGTAAGGTCAGGTCGCCCAGTGACGGTTACATCTTCTGAATTAGTTAATTAAATTATTTAATTCAAACTTCTTTTGATCATAACTCGTTCATACTTAATCTGATTTACGAAAACCAAAAGTCTATTTGAATAAGAATTTCATAACGAACGCGCGCAACGGTAAAATCCATTTTATCCAATTCTGAATATTTTATTAACTAATATTCATTTTATTAATCTTATATATAATTATCATTTATTAAAATATAGGGTGTTACAATGGCTACTCTACGTGCGGTTTCTGAGGAGCAAAGGCGTCGTGGTTTGGGATAAGGAGGGCAATGTCGGTAGGGAAGAGATATAATCGAATCAGTGGAATTGGGAAAGAGTGGACTGATTTGGGTTTTTTTATTCATACAAATGAGATTTAAAAAAATTCGAGTTAGAAGAAGAGAAGGTAAGAAAATAGGAAGGAGTTTGGGAAATGAATGTGTATACGCATTTCATATACGATAAATGTCTTTATTTATTTTTCTTTCTCCATATTTTAATTAGGTATTTTTTTCTTTTCTTAACTTTAATTTTCGACGAATGTTTCAAAAATGCACATCACATGCATTATCCGATTAACGTGAAATTTTAGATCTTACAATAATTACAATTCTAGATTCGATAAAGCTTGTTTTGTCGAATTCTGAAATTATTTATAAAATTGATATTTTCTATATTAAAATATTATTTCATTATACGATTCAAATATCAATCGAATTTCAACTACATGTTATTGTTTATAAATTTTCATACAGATCTATAATTTGTAATGCTTAACTAAAGGACGTCAATTGTGATTATTGAATCATTTTTAATTAACATTCAATTGCTAATTCAAAATTTTAAGTTAAACTTTAGTTAACAATAAAAATTTAAAACGTTCAAAGTTTCAAGTTGTTACACTCTCCCCAACTCAAAACTTTTCGTCCTCGAAAAGGGACGACATAAAGAATTGTATATAAGTATAGTTTACATAAAATACTTCAACATTGAAAGCCCAAACATAGTTTTAAAACTTATTAGAAAGATATAAGTTATAGAAATTTTAGAGGCTTAAATTTTTTTCTAACATCCAAAATTATGGAAAATTTTGGTAGCATCTTTTTTGTACGGCACGATTGGAATTTTTTACGATACAATATATATTAATATACATCTCATCCACACAATGATGCATCCCAAGCGATGGGGAAACAACAATATATAAACCCAAACATGATATGCAAACTGAGATACATGCTGTATTTAGCTTTTTAAAGCATGTTTGCTTATTATTTTAGCAAATAGCACAATAGCGAGCTCCAAAGAGAAGCACACGCAATTGCAACCTACTAAAATACTCAACAAACCAATAAAAATCATATATATATATATATATATATAAATTGAACTTAACATACATAACATGTGCTGAGACACCCCACGTCCGTTAGTGTCACTCTTTATCAGAATGCATTAAGTTTCGTGAAGCGTTATAGGTAAACAGAAACAGAATCTCACAAGACAGATACATAAAAATAGCAGTGGAATTAAAAATTCATTACTCAACAGAAAAACAACGTAGTCTCAAAACCAATTACAACATCAAGCTAATATACTGAAACAAAAACCCTCACGCCAAAACATCTGTCTTATACAAAAAAACATCAGAGTATAGAAATGTAAGGTCATAATCCGCACAAGTAGCCATAATAAAGTAGACAAACAGTCAAAGCGGTACACCAAAGCAGATCCAGATCCAAGCAGAAACAGAGGAGAGAGGAAGTCCTAATCACGACTAAGCGTTCCCTCCCTGAGAACCTGGGGGAAAAGAAAGAGAGAAGGGAAAACAAAAATGGTCAGACATAAAGTCTTGCGAGTCCAGTGACTTTTAGCATATGAAGAAATAGAAGTATCAAAGCAAGTAAATAAAACTGGATGAGAGATAACAGTACATACAGCGGGCATAAATAGGAATAACATGATGAACAGGATAAGCAGGGTAACCGGGATAACATGGACCAAGTTATGCATCTCAATTGTATCCCAAAACAGATCTAACTTATTTCTCTCTGCACCAATACTAGTATAACCGGATCAATGAAAGGTTTAGGTGTTACCTTAATTACCCAACAGAAACATAAAACAGGATGAACCCAACACAAATATAACTGGATAAACCCAACAGAAATATAACAGGATGAACCCAACAGAAATATAATGGGAGGATTAGGTGTACACTAGTTACATAACAGGTTTACCCCAACAGAAATGGCAGGTGTTACCCCAACAGAAATGACAGGTGTTGCCCCAACCGAAATATAATCAGCAGGACTAGATGTACCTTAATTACTACCCAAGCGATCGACTCACTATTGGGTAAATACCATGTGCCAGCTCTACAGTAGGATGTATCACATCCTAAAGTGGCAACTAACAGTAGGACATAGACCTATTTACTGGTGCTACAGCGTCTTATTTTCCCCAATCAGAACAATGCACGCTCAAACTCCACTGCAACGTGTCCGTACACACCCCTCTTTCAGATGAACCTCTTAATATCAGTTCAGTAAAGCGTGCCCTGACCCCTACCTAGTGCGGGGTCCTTATTTGATACCAAAAGTGATAACTACTGATATGGGTCCCACACAAAAGATGACACATGCCAATCCCCTTAAGCTTGTGTCCCCAATTAACTAGGATTTTAACTTAGCAGGTTAAGTCTTACAAGTTTAACAGGTTCGTATAACCCCATAGATTTAACGGGTTTACTTAACCTAACAGATTTAACGGGTTTACTTAACCCCACGGATTTAACAGATTTACTTAACCCTATAGATTTAATAGGTTTACTTAACCCTACAGATTTAACAGGTTCATTTAACCCTGCAGATTTAATAGGTTTACTTAACCCTACAGATTTAATAGGTTTACTTAACCCTACAAATTTAACAGGTTTACTTACAGTTTCATTAACATGTTCCACTTAATCTTTGAATTAAGCCCATCTGATTAACATGTTTACATAATCCTAAAATTTACAGTCATATTCCACGGTATATGATATGCCCTAATTTCCCTCTTTCATTATCATTTCAATTCATTCCCAGTTATCCTTGTTTCTTTCGTATGTATATCTCAATGAGATTGGCTTAGGCTCGAAGGTAGCCTAGATTTATAAAATAAAAAGTGAAAAGAGAGAGAAGAACAGAAATAGGCATATAACAACAATTGAACAAAAAAATCGAGGTACAAGAAAATACATGTAATTATAGGAAAACTGTTTATATATAAATTAGTTAATTAATAGGCATACTCTCAGATTCAGGTTTACTAACATGTCAGGATTACTGTTAAATTTCATATCTAAAAGTAACTTGAACTCACAGAGATTGGATTTAAAGAACAAAAGATAATATTTAATGTTGCAGAAGGGAATCTTGTATAAATCAGATAAGAATTGACATGGTTCAATCCAGGTTGTAGCAGCATCTCCCTATCCTCATCTTAAATTTTTAGAATAGAAGTTTGAGGAAGAAGAATATAGAAGTGTAATTGATATGATTGGAGTGCATGCCTTTATATAGAGTTCGCAAGACAATCCTTAACCATTAGACTTTCTGTTTTTAAATCCAACCACACATTAAAATAATGAACCAGGTATATAAAACAGTCCAGAAACAGCCAAAGTAACCGCCCAAATCAGGGATGGGTCAACCTACCTACCACTGGGTCGACCTATGGGTCGACCCACCAGTGCTCGGATCGACCCAGCCCCAGTGTGGGTCATCCCACAACGGCCTGCTCCCACGTATTTTCCCTTTCTTAGTCTCTTTTGAATTTACTTTGAACTGGTTTAAATTATATTTACATATATGACTCCTTATGCGTATACAAACTTCTAACCTTCACATCTTTCCCATACGATGTCCGTTTTATGCAAATTCGGAGTCTATCTGAACTGGAATTCCGAGATGAACGCAATGGTACAGTCCGTTTAACTATTTAATTAAGTTTTCATCGGTTTACTGCCTTTAATATATAATCTAATGTTTTACTAAACTACGAGGTGTTACATTCTCCCCTACTTAAAGGATTTCGTCACCGAAATATCCAAGTCGAGAAGAATGTTTATTACATCCACCTACAACCATCTAATCATCCATCATGTACAGGCACCCATTGTCCTTAGGGATTTCTAATGCTTGTATGAACATATGCAAAGGTATGCGTATATGTTCTTATACTAATGCAGAGATCAGGAAGTCTACTGATTCAGTCGACCTCCTTAATGCAATATGTCGGTATCATGTATCCCAAATGTATGCAAAAGAACCCTAATATTTCATATAAGCTCTACATGTGTGCAGAACCATACACCAATATGCAACATCCATGTGATGAGTCAACCATTTTCATCTATAAAAAAAATAAAATGCACAAACATTCATATGCAATATGAGAGTGATTGAGCTGATCTAGTGTCTAATGTGTGTATATGCATCCACGAGCAACCACTAGCAAACACTTGCATCCACTTGCAACCATCAAACATAACATGTATCAAACACATGTTTACATCCATTGGTTTCTACCTGAAGGTCGAAGATTCGATCGATAGGATATACTCGAGTGATAAAGGCAAGAATGCAAAAAAGCTTTGAAAAAGAAGCTAAGAACATACTATCGAAAAGAAAAGGGTATGAAGGGCGAATCTTGTCTTCAATATCCTAAGTTGCATCATTGCGGTCTTCTATCCATTGCACTTTTACCAACCTAATCTCTTTGTTGTGCAGTTTATTAACCTCTGATCCGAGTATTCGAGTAAGAACTCGTCTAACTGTTGTCTCTTTTTTTTACCTCTACTTCTTCAAGCGAGCTCAGCTCAACCACCTCTGTCGTATCATAAAGACATTTCCGCAAATGGGAAACTTGAAAAACATCATGAACGCCCTCCAACCTCTCCTGTAGTCTCACCCTATAGGTCATCTGACCTATCCTCTCTACTATCGAAAATGGACCTACAAACCTGACGCCAATTTCCCTATTGAACCAAAGCGTACTACATTTCTCAAAGGTGATACTTTGATGAAAACCATATCTCCTATATTAAACTCAATATGAGACCTTCTCTTATCTGCGTAGGACATCTGCCTGTCCTGAGCTGTCTTCATACGTCGACGAATAAGATCAATCCTCTCTGAAGCCTCTCTAATCATCTAAGGTCCAAGTAGAAGCCTATCCGTAGACTCCCACCAACAAGTCGATGATCTGCAAGCTCGTCCATATAGTGCCTCGAAGGGTGCCATGCCTATACTTTTTTGGTAACTGTTGTTGTAGTCGAACTCAACCAATAGGAGATGTTCCTTCCGAGTCCCTCCGAAATCTAGGATACACGGTCTCAAAAGATCCTCAAGAACCCTATTTACCCTCTCAGCCTGTCCATTGGTCTGAGGGTGATATGTTGTGCTCAAACATTACTGTGTATTTAATGCCTCTTGCAAGCTCTTCCAAAACTCACTAGTGAAGATGGGGTCACGATCACTCACTATACTAGAAGGTACTCCATGTAGAAGAACTATATCTCGAAGATAAACTGATGCCAACCGTGCTGCTATCCTCTTGCTCTTAACAGGAATGAAATGAGCACTCTTAGTAAGCATGTCTATTATAACCCAAATACCGGTGTTGCCTCTCCTCGATCTAGGCAAACCATTGATTAAATCCATAGAGATGCTCTCCCACTTCCATTGTGGGACATCCAAAGGCTGAAGCAATATGCCAGGCTTCTTTTGTTTAGCCTTTACTTGATGGAAAATTAAACATCAAGCCACAAACTCTGCTACATATTTTTTCATCCCGGCCCAAAAGAAAACCCTCTTCATGTCTCGAGACATCTTATTGCTTCCCGGATGTATAGTCATCCTGGAATGATGGGCTTCCTCAAGGACTGCCCTCAACAAACCTTCTTTTTGGGGAATATATAACCTTTCATCTCGTCGTAACCACCCCTGTCATCCATAGAATATCTACTAAGGTGACTAGAGATCTCCCCTCTACTGAGTCTATCCAAGATGTCTGCTATCTGCGGGTCCTCTCGTTGTAAAGATCCTATCCAATCCATAAGATTATGTCGCACCTCAAAAGACGCCAACAAGCCAAGTGTAAGATCCGTAGATGGCCTAAAATCAAAGGTCGATATGTACTCCAAGCTCCACCTCTCTACGAATAGAGGGCTCAAGGTCTTCCTCTTCCCACTCAACGCATCCACTACTACATTACCCTTGCCAGGGGTATAAGCTATCTCAAAGTTATAAGATGCTATGAACTCCATCCATCTTTGCTATCTCGAATTGTGATCCTTCTGCGAGAACAGATACTTGAGCGACTTATGATCTGTATACAGCTCAAACCTCTCTCCAAGTAGGTAATGTTGCCAAGTCTTAATTGCAAACACTATAGCAACTAACTCTAAATCATGGGTAGGGCAGTTCCTCTCATGAACTCTCAACTGCCTACAACCGTAGCATACTACTCTCCCCTCTTGCATTAAGACGACACCAAGCCCTACACCACAGACATCAGTGTATATTGTAAACACCTTGTTTCCATCAAGCAATGTCAAAACTGGGGCTGTTGTCAGAGTACTCTTTAACTGCTGGAAAGCATCCTCACAATCAATGCTCCAAGAAAAGGTCAAGTTTTTCTTCATTAGTCTAGTGAGTGGGGCCGATATCTTTGCAAAGTCCTTCATAAACTTTCTATAATAGCCCGCTAAACCAAGAAAACTCCTCACCTCTATTGCATTCTTGGGAACCTTCCAATGTTTAACTGCAACTACTTTTGCGGGATCCACCGCTATCCCATCCTTGGAGACTACATGCCCTAAAAACCTTACTTCGTTTCTCCGAAAGTGACACTTGGGGAATTTTTCCTTAAGCTGATGTGCTCTGAGAGTCCTCAAAACCTCACCTAAATGTGGGACATGTTCTTCTTCACTCTTTGAGAAGATCAGGATGTCATCCACAAAGACTACCACAAACTTATTCAGAAATTCCCTAAACACCCTACTCATCAGATCCACAAAATATGCGGGTGGATTAGTCAACCCAAAACGCATGACTAGCCACTCAAAGAAACCATCCGGAGTTCTAAAAGCAGTTTTATCAATACTATCCTCAGCCACCCTCAACTGATGAAATGTCGTGGCCAAATCTAACTGCGAAAAAATAGATGCGCCAACAAGCTGGTCAAACAAATAATCAATCCTCGGGAGCAGGTGTTTATTCTTCTTGGTGAGCTTATTCAACTTCCTATAATCCACACATAGATGAAGTGAGTCGTCCGCCGTGGTTGTGAAGACGACTGGAGCCCCCCATTCAGATATACTTCACCTAATAAATCCTTCCTCTAGTAGCTCCCCTACTTGCTTACTAAGCTCCCTCCCTCTCTACAATCCCATGTGGCGCACAGGCAATGCGAATGGCTTCGCATTATCCACTAGGTAAATCTGGAAATCTATCTCACGCCTCGAAGGTAAACCCCTAACCTCTTCAAACACATCCAGATAATCATAGACTATGGGTATATATCGCAAATCATCAACAGAAGCATCAAACAAATCTAAGAATCTGAGCATAACCGACCCCCGTAGGTTATACGAAATCTCGAGAGTTCGTCCACCGCACGTCAAAAGCCTAACGACTCTTCGCTCACAGTCTAGGATGTCACCATACATGGCTAGCCAATCCATCCCTAGAATCAGACCATAGCCCGTAAAACCAAGCACATACACGTCGCACTCAAACTCGAAGCCTAACACAAAATCCTCAAACCCCGACATATCATAGACAGTTGAGCCGTACCTCCTATAGGGTTTGAGACTATAATGGGATCTGAAACAATACTAGTATTAAGGTGCAGAGAATCAACCAAAAAATCGGATATAAAAGAACGAGAAATGCCAAAATCAAAAAAGTCCTAACAATATAATCAGAAAGGGAAATCAAACCTTCGACGGAAACTTTCCTACCTCTGTCTAGTCCATTGGCCTCAAGAGCATGCACCTGCCCTCCAGAAGATCCTTCTCCTTGTCCATGTCTTTGCTTCATCGGGCATTCCCTAGTATAGTGCCCAACATCACCACGGTTGAAACAAGCATTTTTCTTCTTTCTACAGTCCTTGACCAAATGACCCTGGCTCCCACAACCATAGCATTTGATTTTCTTCTTGATCCGAGCCTTGTCAGTCTTTCCACCTTTCTTTTGCGCTTCTTTCCTGGGTCACCCTTTCTTGTCTTGTGCCTCATCAGTCTTAACCTCTTTCCTCTTATCCTTACCATCTTCATGCATTAAAGCCATGTCAACAAGTCTTTCAAAAGTTGCCCCCATCGGTATATGAGATAATGCCAATCCTTGGAGAGGTTGATTCAATCCTCTCACAAACCATTGAGCTTTCTTGTGCGGGGTATTCACCAATTCCAGACCAAACCTTGCCAACTGATTGAACTTATTGACATACTCTTTGACAGACATATTCCCTTGTTTAAGAGCCAAAAATCTATCCATCTGCATACTCTCTTCTGCTTGAGAAAGAAACTTCCTCTCGAATCTCTGTCGGAAGTCATCCCAAGTATCTACTGAACGTCCTGCCTATATCATTTCACACCAAAACGAAGCCTCATTCTTGAGTTGTCATGCAGCCAACTGAATCTTCCTACGATCATCAAGCTCGAAAAGATCGAAAACACTCTCGGTCGCGGATAACTAATTGCGCGCCTCAAGGTAACTCTCAGAACCACGGAATGTCTTACCACCCATCGCGCAAAAGTCTTTGCAAAGCTTAGAAAAGGCTAGATGAGGAGGTTGATCTGCTTCGACTATAGCTGGAGGTGGGGCATTTAGGACTCCGGTAGGTGTCGTAGCCTCTAAATACCTATGGAACCATGCCGGGAGGGCCATGCCCTCAGGAAGATTAGGTGCCACAGACTTGCTGAAAAGAGAAGAAAAGGAATTCGAACAGAGAATCGAAAAGATATTTTATATGGCTTTGGGGGATATGTTTTTTTTTTCAAAAACAGGCTTTTCTTCTTGAAAATACTTTATTCTTGGAAACAATCTTCAAAACTCTTCTCTGATCTTGTAACCTTCAGCTCTGATACCAAATGAGACACCCTACGTCCGTTAATGTTACTCTTTATCAGAATGCAGTAAGTTTCGTGAAGCATTATAGGTAAACATAAACATAATCTCACAAGATAGATATATAAAAATAGCAGTGGAATTAAAATTTCATTATTCAACAGAAAAACAACATAGTCTCAAAACCAGTTACAACATCAAGCTAATATACTGAAACCAAAAAACTCATGCCAAAACATTTGTCTTATACTAAAAACCATCAGAGTACAAAAATGTAAAGTCATAATCCGCACAAGTAGCCATAATAAAGTAGACAAACAGTCGGAGCTGTACACCAAAGCAGATCCAGATCCAATCATAAATAGAGGAGAGAGAAAGTCCTAATCACGATTGAGCGTTCCCTTCCTGAAAACCTAGGGGGAAAAGAAAGAGAGAATGGAAAACAAAAAGGGTCAGACATAAATCTGGCGATTCCGGTGACTTTTAGCAAATAAAGAAATAAAAGAATCAAGGCAAGTAAATAAAACTGGATGAGAGATAACAGTAACATATAACGGGCATAAACATGAATAATAGGATGAACAGGATAAACAGGATAATATGGACCAAGTTATGCTTCTCAATAATATCCTAAAACATATCTAACTTATTTCTCTCTGCACCAATACTAGTATAACCGGATCAATGACAAGTTTAGGTGTTGCCTTAATTACCGAACAGAAACATAATAACAGGATGAACCCAACAGGAATATAATAGGATGAACCCAACAGAAATATAACAGGATGAACCCAATTGGAATATAATGGTAGGATTCGGTGTGCACTAGTTATATAACAGGTGTTACCCCAACAGAAATGATAGGTGTTACCTCAACAGAAATGACAGGTGTTACCCAAACAGAAATGACAGGTGTTGCCCCAACAGATATATAATTAGCAGGACTGGATGTACCCTAATTACTACCCAAGAAATCGACTCCCTATTATGTAAATACCATGTGTCAGCCCCACAGTAGGGTGTATCACTCCTTTTAGTGGAGAATAACAGTAGGACACAGACCTATTTACCGATGCTACAGCGTCCTATTTTCCCTAATCGGACCCATGCACGCTCATGACTCCACCTAAACACGCCCGTACACACACCTTCTTTCAGATGAACCTCTTACTATCAGCTCAGTAAAGCGTGCCCTGACTTCTGCCTAGTCCAGGGTCCCTATTTGATACCAGAAGGGATACTGACTGATACGGGTCCCACACAACAAATGACACAAGCCAAGCCCTCTAAGTTTGTGTCCCCAATTAATTAGGATTTTAACTTAGCAGGTCAAGTCTTACAGATTTAACAGGTTCATATAAACCCACAAATTTAACGGGTTTACTTAACCCCACAGATTTAACAGGTTTACTTAACCCCGTAGATTTAACAAGTTTACTTAACCCTACTGATTTAACAGGTTTACTTACAGTTTCATTAACATGTTCCACATAATCTTTGAATTAAGCCCAACTATTAACAAGTTTACATAACCTCCAAATTTACAGTCGTATTCCACGGTATATGATATGCCCTAATTTCCCTCTTTTATTATCATTTCAATTCATTCCCAATTATCCTAATTTCTTTCGTACATATATCTCAGCGAGATTGTCCTAGGCCCGATGGTAGCCTAGACTTATAAAATAAAAAGGGAAAAGAGAGGGAGAAGAACAGAAATAGGCATATAATAATAACTGAACAGCAGAACATGGGTACAGGAAAATACATGTAATTATATGAAAACTGTTTATATATGAATCAGTTAATTAACAGGCATAGTCTTAGATTTAGGTTTATAAACTTGTCAGGAATACTGTTAAATTTTATATCTAAAAGTAACTTGAACTCACAGAGATTGGATTTAACGAACAAAAGATAGTATGTTGATGTTGCAGAAGGGAATCTTGTATAAATTAGATAAGAATTGTCTTGGTTCAATCCAGGTTGCGACAACATCTCCTTATTCTCATCTTAAATTTTTAGAATAGAAGTTTGAGGAAGAAGTATGAAGAAGTGTAATTGATTTGATAGGAGTGCATGCCTTTATATAGAGTTTACAGGACAATCCTTAACCATCATATTTTATGTTTTTAAATCCAACAACACATTAAAATAATGAACCAGGTATTTAAAATAGTCCAGAAACAACCAATGTATCTGCCCAGATCAGGGGTGGGTCGACCCACCTACCACCTGGGTCGACCCACCAGTGCTTGGGTCGACCCTTGGTTCGATCCAGGCCCAGTGTGGGTCATCCCACAATGGCCTACTGCTATGTATTTTCCCTCGCTTCGTCTCCTTCGAATTTACTTTGAACTGGTTGCAATTATATTGACATATATGACTCCTTATGTGTATACAAACTTCTAACCTTCATATCTTTCCCATACGATGTCGGTTTTACGCAAACTCGGAGTCTATCTGAACCAGATTTCTGAGATGAATGTAATGGTATAGTCCGTTTAACTTAATTCTTACTATTTGATTAAGTTTTCTTTAGTTTACTGCCATTAATGTATAATCTAATGTTTTATTAAATTACGGGGTGTTACATGTGTAAAACATAACATGGATAAAACATAGTAATGACACACTTGAACTTACATTTAATTTAACAAACAAGACAAATACAACATATGAAACCAATTCAATTCACATACATATCGTTTCCATTGTATTAACCCTCAATTTATTATTTGTTCAAGTTATAAAAATTCAATTCACTTTGATTTACATTAAAATGTATGCACACATTCATTATTAACGTTTATTTTGTTAACGCTGATTTTATTTATACGTTTCATTTTATTTACATTTCTTTCAATTTTATATTTTTTATTTGTTTTCAAATCATTCACTTTAAATTTACTTCCATTTATTTACATTCAATTCATGCATCCGTTCACTTTATTTACTTACATAAAATTTGTTTATTTACTAGTTGTTCGTTTTTAACATACTTACCTTGCTTAATATTTATATTCATCTATTTTGCTTTAATTCCATTGAACTTCCATTTCACCCATGTCAACCATTATTTTAGTTCACTAAATTTACGGATTCATTAACTTGTATTATATATTTATTTCCATTTTTTCATTCGATTGTCAAACTTCATTATCATCGACATTCTCTTCTTTTGAATTAAATATATTTTCAAACTATTAAGTTTCATTCATTTACCAAGAATGATTTTTTGTATTACTCGACGTATCGATTGGAATAATATATTTTCTCACTTTTGAAACTTGAAATAAACACTAGTGATTCTGCGACAATCACCAGAATTATTTTCAAGCGACTAGAGTGTGTTTCTATATCTATCCAGTACGTATAGGCTTTTGTACATATGTTAGCTATGCATATGTCCAGAAAGCTTTACGTAATCGATAGTCCAATCTTGACATCAGATAAATATAATTGAAACTCTTCTTTTAAAACAAAAGATATATACTAATTTCCTAATATATATTATGTCATCCAAAATGACGATTGAAAGCAGATGAATAATTACTTTACAGCAAGGCAATATGAATATTCTTGCATAATATAAGCACATAAGTAGTAATAGTGTAGCAACCCGAAAATCCCCATAACTCGAATTGAACGCAAGGTCCGATCCGAAAGTCGGAAATCCTCGAATACGCTAACTTTGGGTGCACAACACATTAGAACAAACAACAGAAGAATTTTATAAACAGCATAATAATGTTACATCAGAGTATAGAATATCAGAGTACATCGAAAATAATACAGCGGAAGACTATGAGTTTAATTATACAACTTAATCGGAGTAATTAATCAATCTACAAGGTGTGCATACCTAACTCAAATTGTTATACATCAACTGTCGTGCACTCAAGTGAGAGAGACAACCCTATCAAATCCTGCGAACTCAACTAAACAGGTAATCTGCGAGATAATATAGTAAGCAGAAAATGTACATCATAATATAAATAATAATCAACAAAACAGAAAAATGTTAAGTTATTTAAGGGGCTGCATCACTAGCACTTGTGACTGCCTACGTACCCCTATCTAATTGGGTACCCAATTAGATACAGGATCAAGCCAACATAGTTTTCCTATTCGCAAATAGGACTCAAGGAGCCTACGATGCACAACCAATATGCAATTCCCAAACTACCCATTTAGGCTTAATCTTCAATTTTAGGTTTATATAATCTAATCAGCCTTATTATTTTTAAAATCCAATTATTTTGAAAATAATCTCTTTGAACTTAAAATCCCGCTTTCATTTCAAATCATTGAAATCATATATATTTTTCTTTAATATTAAATCATACTTCATTTCGAGATTTCATCCCAAAACATTTGGAAATATGAATTCCAAAATATCACAATGCATACAAACAGTATGCAACCAAATATCGGGAGGTTTCTCCTAACAAGGCAAAGGGCACGTTCCTTAGTCACTCTATAAATATGGCGCATCTCCCACACCCTCGAGGAAAATACACTATCCAAAACCATTTAAGGTTATAATAACCATACTTTTGGTCGCATGGGTTACCCGAATCTTTAGCCACATACTAAATCATTTTTTCCCCGAAATATAGAAAATCATTTCACAACATAATAATCACAATTAATAACAAATCATATTATTATTGCTTTCCAAAACATTCAAACATTGGGATTCAAGCAGTCGAGATTCTATGTCTATAAAACATCTTTATAAACCACTTATCACTTCAAAATATTTATTTCCAAATATTTTCCACTTTCATAAATCAATTATTCATTTCATATTTATTTATGAAATCCACTTTCATCACCGTTCATCTAAATTTTCATTCATAATTTTAAATGAATTAAATATTGTCGCTAACCACCTTTCAGTCAAATCGTGAAATTAATCACAAGGCGTTAGCAAACAAATATTTTTCTACCCAACTCAATGCTAAATAGAAACAAGATATTTGCTCATAAACTGGTCGAGCGAAATCAACACAATCAGTCAAACAATAATAATCAACGATAAACGACAACAATAAATGACGAATGTTTATCAATACAAATCAAATGACATATAAATGAATGTCCAACTAATTATAATAGCAGAACAACGTTTGATTATGTTAATGGATGTCACTAAAATATATTATTTAATTACGTTGACCATAATTAAATCCGTAACTAAATTTTAAATATTCTATGCTTAACCAAACATGTTCAACTAGCGTTTTCTATTTGTCTATACGATTATAATGTTGGAAACTGTGGATAGAACAGAGTTCATAAAAATGAGTTAAACACATATAAAGTGTAATTTTCTAATGACTGAAATCAAAACAACTAAATAAAATTTCTCACCTATTACCCAATAGGCTCGGCCCAACTAAGCATGTGCCAGAAATGATATGCAGCTGCCTTATTCTTATTTCCTTCCCTATCTTATCTCGTCTCCACCCGCTCACGTCCTTAAAAAACACAATTATTCCTGGTTTCATTCGCATGCACGCACCCTCATTTTTACGCAAGTTCCACCAAAAAGAAAACACAAAGCCGGCTTCCCTTCCTTCCCTTCACGTTTCCCCCTTCCCACTCTTATACACATGCATACAAACTCACGACATATATATACTCCACGCCTCCCAGACACACACATATACTGACACACACACACATATGTAAATACACTCACACATATATACACAACACGCACATACATGGCACATATTCACGCACACAAGGGCGCGCACACACAAGTAACAGCACACACACGACACACATATATATAAATATATACTCACATACTGTAACAACCCGGAATTTTGGGGCTAGTTTAAAATTTTTATTTTAGAAATTTTAATGGATTTTAATATTTAAAACAATTTATTTTAAATAATAACGACTAAAAATTTATTTTAAAACGAATAAATTTAATTTAATTATAAAAGGAGTTTGAAACAGCGCTACAGTTTGAAAATTTGAATTTGAACTTTAACTGAATGTACAGGATTCAAAATAAATCGGATTTCAACGTAACAAGAAATATTTAAAACTGTTTAATCATATCTCTCTAACGAATCTGAAAAACTGAATTTTCACTTTAAAAGTTGTAAGTTATGGTCAGTTCAAAGTATCGAAAAGTCGCTGTAGAATTTATATAATTTTAATATAATATATTGGCCTTTAAAATAGTCATTTTGCAAACGACCTCTGTTTTCGACGAAACCACTTTTGTTGGAATCGGAATGTCAAATTATTGCTAAGTTTCAATTTTCATAATTTTTCGAATCAATATGTGAGCGTGGTAAAAGAAAATGTGTTTTGACTATTTTAGTCAAATTTAATCGACTCGAAAATGGCCATTTTTCAAACGGTCTCAGAATTCAACGAAATTAGTCTTGTTAGAACCGTATCATCAAAACATAGCTAGAAATATTTTTTCTGTTATTTTTAGAGTCTGTATGTGGCCCCGATAATTTAAAATGTACGTTTGAATTTAATAATTAAATGATTTATAATTAAATTTAAAGAAAAACATATCGTAACAGCCGAATTGGGTTACGAAACATATTCCATTATGTCCGGGATGAGGGTTTTTGGCTAGGGGCGACATTCATTGATTTTGATTTGGAGTTCGTATTGATTAACATGATTTTTTTTATAAAAGGAATTAAATAAAATAAAATACGGTATAAATACAGCGTATTAGTACAAACCCTAAGCCTAAGAACCCGTAGCCGCCACCTTATCATTCTAATGGCTAGAATCGTTCAAATTTTGTTCATCAAGTTCTCCCAAAATATTATGAATTAAAGTATGATTTCAAATGGAAATTAGAGAGATAATTAAGGGCTTTCGATCCGTACGGAGATGATGGGTTCTCGAGGGGTATTACGCATAGATTTCTGGCGCAAAGTGGAGTCGTTCATCGCCGGTTCCTAGCTCGTTGGGGTGACCGGGTTCACCAGTACTCAGGGCGGAGGCGCGTGAGGTGAAGGGCTTCGATGTCAGGTGTTTGGGTGGGCGGTGTAACGAACTGGGATTTTCGACTCCGAAAATCAACATCAAACTACCATATTGACCCTTCAGACATCGAACATTCCAGATCATTAATAGAAAGAAGTTAGAGGGTGAGATAAGAAAGAAAGAAATATTAGAATAGAAGAAGGAGAAGAACACCAACACAGAGTCTCACATCGCAGCGGAACAAAATATAATACAGAACTAACCTTTATTGAAAGCTTTTGAAATACTTACAATATCAGAGTACACATCTGGACAGTGATACTAATCTGTCCTCATATAACACACAGCGGAATAGTAATATCATACGTCTGGACTCTTCCAGCTCGTCTCTTCACAGCAGTCGATAACCTGAACCTGTACAACCCGGCCTAACCCGAGCATTTACAAAACACCGGGTCAGTCTGGTGAACCAGAGTGAGAAAAACTCGCACAGTATTAAGGGTAATCATCCAAATTGCTTTTAAAGTTCAAAATCTTTTCAAAGAAAGGATAATCGTAAGACCAAATCCACACATAAACACGGACGGTTTTTACCTTACGATAACCCAAAACATTTTTGAAACCAATATCTTGTCTGATATTATAATAATGTCTAAATACAAGTAAATAGAATCTAGTGGAACACTTGCATCTCACGCTCCACATATATAGTATACAATCAAAAACCGCAGGCGCTTATTGGAAATTGGATTCCGACTTGACAAGGTATGGGTCCACCTTCCGATAGTGTATCTCTAGAGACGAATACACTGGGTTCAACAAGAACTTCTTGCAACCCGGCCCTCACATGACCGACCACTCATTTCGCTTGAGTGTATCGAATGTATATCACCGACGGTTGGGATCAGCAACCGTCTCCCGAAAAGGGACAGCATCGAAACATAGATTTAAGAAACAATAGGATTTCCTCTAGATAGGTGATCATACACCCTAATGGGAGCGACCCACATAGCCATGTTGCCTGCCCGATTTTTGTCATTTCCCGGTTGATGAGGCTTGAGGCTTAGATTAGCTTTTGAACATCTGGTCATCATTCACTTTGAATGCCACATCGTCAGATCCGTCAGATATCACTAATTGACGTCCACAAAAATACTCTAGCTGAAAGCTAGAGAATGGCAATTCCCTGCCAACAACCATAGCACGTTTGAAGAAATCAACGTACGTGATCCTTTGGAAATACTTTGTCAGACATCCGTCCATATACGTCATCCAGGAACAGGATGAACCGAAGGCACTCTCCTACCGCATCCACATAGGAATCACCCCATGGATCAGTAGCGAGAAGTCCTTGCAACCCGTAGAATCCAACTACGACAGAATCACAGTTTATCTCTGCTTGCCAGGCAGACAATATTAGTGGTTCTTCCGTGTATGAAAATCCACAGTCTTCAATGCTCCATCTCAACCATCTTCTTAGAACTTTCACGTATTTGTTGGTCGGAACGGTTTTCGAATATAAATTCGTTCCCGGTCTTTCCATACCAACAATCGTATTGGACAGGTTTGATAGTCGGTGTTTTAACTATCAAAATATACAGTGTTTCAAACATGACACTCCAATGAGTTCACTGATTCAGTATTTAGCATCATTTGGCCTTTAACAAACTAATTTACTTTTTGTTAAATTGAAACTTCCAATTCTTTTAATATTCAAAAATATGATATTTGAATAACTCTAATTTCAATTAACTAACATTCGACTTACTCTATTCGCTCGACTCTAGATCGCAGCGATCACAATGGTTACGCCTAATTCCCTCAGGAAACATCCGACCGCCGTAGGCTATCTACAGCCCTGCGAATTACGCTAGCAGTCGTACGAAATGGCAACTTAGCCGAATAATTATGTTTGGCTAATTCTATCTCGAATAACTATATTCAATTTCCCATTTAAAATCTTCCTTCAAATCATCCTTTAAATTCGGAAATCCATTAGTTTTTAACAAAGAAATTTATAGCACATATGTTATAACAATAGCGTTATAATTACTATTTAGATTTACAAAACAACAGCACTATAATCGCTGTTTAGGTTTACAACCCATTTACTATAGCAAAAGCGCTACAATCGCTATATTAGATTTTCAAAACATATATTATAACAACAGCGCTAAAATCGCTGTTTAGATTTTCCAAAACATATCCACTAACGTCTTTTACGATTACCAACTAATACTATCTTCAGATAATCCCGATGTTGTTCAAGTTGGGGTATTTTAATTACCTCTCAGACCTTGATCAACAACGTTCTTATCCTCAGATAAATGTCAGTTGTAATCCAACACCAAAATTCCACTCCCGTCTCAAAACAAATCCCCTTTTTTTTAAATTGGGTTTAGTTATACAATCTTATGACCCATTTCTTTATCCCCAAATTTCACTTTCTATCGATCCCCTTTCAATTATTTTCAACCCTTATCCACTTTGGAGATCTTATTTCCCTTGTCCCATTTTTACTTGATTTCACTCTCACGTAACGTTAATGTAAAGTTAACGCTTTACACTTTGAATCTCACTTAAAACCTCTGGTTTATAATAAACCCTTTTTATCGTAATCTCCCTTCACTTAATTCATATAATTGAGTACGTTTATTTCCTTTCACCATTCAATTTTGCTTGCATCTCACATTCGGTAACTTTTTAAATGAATTCCCATTTAAAAATATATTCCTAAATTCAGCATTAATTAAAATAATAACTTATTTCAACCATTAACTACTTTAGTAGTTAATCCCTTTATTAACTAAATTAAATATTAAATCCCCTTTTAAATCCTTATTTAAATTCAAACAATATTCATTTAACTATTTTAGTCAAAACACATTAACTTGATAAACAATTCTAAATTCCAAACGGTCGATTTAATTAACTCAAAAACTTGATTATCTCATTAACCGATTTCAACAATCCTCGCTTTAAATTAATTAAAAATATAATTAATTTAGATAGATTCTCATTCTTTGTTTTCTTTACAAACAAATTTTCAGGGTTTAACCATTTAATTCATTTCTTATTCTTCAACTGGTAAATCTGATTAACATCAGCATTTGCTTTGCAAAATAACTTCATAACAAATCAAAGTCTTAAACAAATAAAATATTTATTTATTTTTCTTAAATAACTTTTATTCAAATAATATAATTCAAATCTAACTCTGGTTATAAAATAAATTTTATAATCTCAACTCTATCGATTCACCTGTCGGTGAATCAATATCTATAACTCGATTGGTTTTAAAGGCCATACTCTGCCAAACACTTAACCAATATCACCTATTGGTTCAAACTAAACAGATGTTGAATATTCAATTAATAATCAATCATCAAATCAATCACACAAACAGATCAGTTCATATATGATCATATGAAAATAAATAATACATTTGAGGAATCCGGTTGGATCCCTCCAACCTGTTCTTCCCTGTATTCAAATGGTTATCTCAAATCAGACGGTTCAGTTTTGTTTAACTGATAACACTAAATGGCAACCATTCAACATCAACCACAAGCAATTCAAACAATTCAACCATTTAAACACGTTTATAAATCAACGTGACCAACCAAGGTGAGTTACCTTTATTGGAATCAATCGTTAAAAATAACGATTTGGTATTTCACTGAAATTAAACACAGTTTAATTTCATCGGTTAAATCAACAAACAATTGTATAACTAGCAAAGCAGTCAACCATTTTCAAGCAGAGCACACAAAATAAAAATACCCAATTTATATAAAATATAAAAAGGGTAACTGAGTGAGTTTAACTCACCTTGATTTGATTCGCTGTTTAAACAGTTTGTTTTCAGTTAAATTAATCATGTAGTCAATTTAACTGAAAAAGCCCAGTTGATTCTGATCTCTTGCACTCCTGTTCCATGGTATGGATCTCGTCAAATTGGTTCCAACGTCGGTTGTCTGGTTTAATTCTGTTAACAAAATATAAAATTATTCACGTCTAAATAAATATGATTAATTAAATTATAGATTTCCTTTATCCTACATAGTTAAACTAATTAGTTGGCTTAAATGTTTAACAAGCTCTCATTCCTTCAGATCCAATTCATTTTTAATTTCTCATTGTATGATTAAATTAACCTCAGATTCCTTACCGTTAATGTTCAAAGTAATATTTAAACCATGTTAAAATAAAGTAATTATTTTTACCATTACTAATTACGTTGACCAATAAGTAAATATTTCGGTCCAATTTTGGGTTCTCTGCATCTCCAAACAACCGACGCCATCTTTAATTTCTGCCCTCAAAAGCTGGACCTCGTATACCTGCAACGATTTAACATTCAATTAATTTCCCCTAATTACTTAGTTAATAAATTAAATATGGTTTTAAATAAGCTAACGCAGACAATTACTGTTAAATTTACTTTCACTTGTTCGGAGCAATACTGGATCGACCCCCCCTCATGTTCTTACACCGCTCCAACTCCCACCGTTCCTCGCCAAAACAGACCGCCAGACCCCGATCGAGGTGTGCCAACACCACCGCCTCCCAGCTGCCCACCTACGCCCCCAGTATCACGCCCAACCAGGTCGCCATTGATGAGCAATCGACGCCGAACTGATGTGAGTTTCAACTCCCGTCCTGGCCAAGTTGTCAGCCGAAACAACATCATCGCCGTTGGATTACGAGACATCATTCAGCTACTCAGTTTGATGAAGAAAGTTGGTTGAATGGATCATTAGATTTTAAGATCAGAGGGGAAATGTTTGAGCAGTTTTGGGACGTTGATATTGTATATGGCGGCTTAGACAATTCCACTACAGAGAAGGGTTTTCGAGCCTCATTCCGATCAACTCCGGTCATGGAACTCCATCGTGACCGTCCATTAGGTAGGACTCGAGGAGCTTTTGAAGTTTGAGGTTGAAAGTTTGTAAATTGATCATTGGATTAGGAGATTTCCGAGAGGAAAGGAGGGAAAGTCTGGTTCGTTCATTTTTGAAGAAGTGGCGGCTCATTGAATTAGTTGACCAGAGAAACAAGTTAATAAGGTTTTACTGTTCCTAGTATGGTATTTATAATGGAACCAAAATGTGGAAGGCACGGTTCCTAGTTTGGCTTGCAAGGAATCAGTTGTTTGGCCGCCAAGTCATTGAAAGTGTGAGGTGTTGGATCTAGAATAACCCTAGAGGGGGGGTGAATAGGGTTTTTCACAGTTTTTAACTAAATTAAAAACTTAACGAGATATATAATAATAAACTGATCACATAAAATAGCAGAAACTGAAATGCAGAAAATAAATCACACACTGATGTACCCAGCTTCGGCAAAACCCTGCCTACTGCTGCATTTCTAAGGTTTCTACTAGGTGATAGAACAGTTCCCGCATACAAGACCATGTACACTCGCAAACACTGCTTCTATTCTAACCCTACGCTCAAATCCCTAGACTGATCCAATCCCCTAGATCAGATTTCCCGAATTACAAACCCTGTAACTCGTAATTCCAGATTTTACAGACACTGAAACTGGCAGTCAACACCTTGACTGATATCCTAGACTTAACAACAGATCTAGACACTGATTCATTTGTTTACAAAAGAAATTCAAAATGCAAAAGTAAAAACAATACAATTTAAAATAACAAAAAAAAAAAAAACTAAGGAGATTAATTTAAAGGGGTCATCCCCTTATCCATTTAAGACATGGCCGGCCCATTCATTTTTCTTTCACCCGATCTCTTTGCTTTGTAAAAAAAAAAGAAATGGCGGCGGCTTTGGCGATTTCTAGGGTTTCTGAAATCGATTCCCAAATTGAAATCGATGCTTCTGGAAATTTGATCTCTGATGGCTCTTGTCTTTGTATCTTGCGTGCTGATGTCGATTTGCTGGAGTTCTCACTTGAACGAAACCCTAAAAATTGTGAGTAATTCGGATTTGATTCTTTGCTTGAATTTGTGACGCTTGGTTTCAATTTTTGATTGAATTGTTTCTCGGTTTCGATCATCCCTCATGCCTGTGATGATATGGTGATAAATAGGATTTTAGAGTCCTTTAATTTCTCTGATTTCGTTTAAAGGACTTGGTCTGATTGTTCCTTGATTTTTGCGGTTTCTTGTTCTGGTTTGTGGTTGTGATTGATGATATCTGAATAAATTCTTGCCAAATAGAAGTTGTTGTCCCACTAATTTGTTTCCAGAAGAGATAACCCTAGCTGACTTTGTTCAACGCTGATTTATAAACTGATTTTCTTGTATGATATTTCGTGAATGAGAAAACTTGCCAAAAACTATGCTGGTCAAAATATTGAAGCTGATATCCTCGGCTTGATTTCAGGAAATTGTTTATTGCAGAAAAAAAAAAAAACATTTCCTTTTGCTTGAAATTTCTTGCCCTATGTGTTCTTGTGAGATTTCTGAAAAGTAATGTTATTGCCAAAAGTTACATTCCCTTTTTGCTCTATAACTTCTGTTCTGGAAACATTTTAAACCCATATAAATTTGACTGCAAATTAATTGCTTGTCAAAAATATGTTGTCCAAAACTGGAAATGAATATTGCCAAAAACATTATTGATATATTTCCTAATCATCTCTCGGCTAATTCTGGAAATTGATTTCTGTTTTGTTGTACCCTTGAACAATTCTTGATTGATTGATTTCTGGAAAGAATTCTTGTCTTGCTCAAAACTTTCTGAACCAAACTGGAATCAAATGACTGATTTCTTGGATTGCCTTGGTTTGATTTTCCATGAATATAAACAGCATTGAATAATAATAAAAAAATGCCATTTGACTTTGCTGATTTTTGCCTAAAAAAAATGTCGATGATACCATTTCTAGAAAACAGTAGCATGATTTTTGGAACCATTTGAGCTTGCTAAAGTATATCTTAAAGCTTGCCATATATTTCTTCATTTTAAAAAAAAATTGTTGCCAACTGTTTTACTTTCCATTGCTAAATGTTGCTGAATATTTGATGCTTGTCTTGACCATTTGAAACTAACCTTGATTGTGCACTTACACATTTGAATCCCCTTGCTTGACCATAAGTGTGTTGTTCACCTGATTCGTATGCACCCACTGCTTTGAATCATTGTGTATATATCAGTGGATTTGTTGTTGCTGTACTTGTTAACTTGTCATGCTTGGTGCTGAGTCCATTTTGCTGAAACAATATGTGCACTTGAAACATGTACTCTTGACCATGTTCTAGCTCAACCACTTTTGCATTTTATTCTGTCACACTGTCTTGATACTTTGTAGTTGACACTGCTGTTCCATGATGTTCACTTTGTTGTGATCATGCTGCTCGACTTTTGTTGACTGTTTTGGTCATGCTTGAGTGTCATCCATGTATTAGCTTCTATGCTCGGCCATTTATTTTGAGTTGCGCCATTGAGTTTACTTGGCAAGCTCACACAGTTTTGATTTGTTTTATTTTTGAAACTTTTGAACCCTATTTCTTTCATACATGTTTGTCCATGGTTTTGATATTCTTGTTGCTTCACCATGTTAGGTTCCTTATTGCATTTCTGCACACTTGAACAATGCTTGCTGTTTTGCTTTAGAACTTGAATCATGCCACTTGTACATACTTTTGCAGAACCATATTAACATGTTGATTAGTGCTTTTGACATATCTCGACCATGTATTTGCTGTCTCAACTATTTGATGTTGTTGCCTCGGCCACTTTGACTTGTCATGCATATTTCTTGGCTGAAACATTGTGTTTTTCATCTTCTGTCTTGTTCACATGAGTTTTCAATTGAACTGAGTCGAGAAGGTCCACTGCGGCTACTCCTCAGTGGCAAACTGATTTGGCGAGGCAGTGCACACGTGTATACACGTGTGTACATGTAGCCATCAGACGAGTTGTCCCTGTCCCTGCATTGAAATATATATGTTGTCTGCCTTGTGGTATTTACAGTGTATCACTGTGAATATCACAAGTTGTCTAGACACAGATTGATGGTTTTATAATTCAGATCAAGTCATGAAAAATGATGAGAAACACACCAGAAATCTGAGGCAAATAAAATTTTAAAAATAAAATTTAAATTTGCATGTATTCTGTTTTATTTCTATTGCAGTGTACTGTGTGTGTGTGTTTCATGTGTGACAGGTAAGCTGGGATGACTGGACTGACTGTGATGACAGGACTGACAAGCTGAAGATAAGAAGACAGTGTGTGGTGTCAATGAATGTATGAGTCTGTATATACAAGTGAAAGTGGATATATATGAAATGTAAACTGAATGAATGTATGAGTGTTGCAGTGAGGAGCTGTGTATATATGAAATGTACTGATGTCTGTAATAAACAAGTTTGATTGAAATAAAATATCATTTTATTGTTGTCAAACGAACTTGTCTATTTTATTCTGTTTATACAAGTACAAATATTCTGTGAATGTATAAATAGTGGAGTTACAAATAGTTGTACAGTTTGAATATTGAAATAAAATATTCTATTTAAATAAAATACTGTGTTAATATTTGAATTTCTGTACAGTCGTATTTTATTTAAATATAAATATTATATTCATTGCTGTGATGTATATATATATAACAGTACAGTACCAAACACATTTATAATAGAAATATATTTGGTTGTTATCATCAAACAAAAATCATATAATTGTGTATACAACACCGTTATATACAACAATCTCCCCCTTTTGATGATGACAAACAAATAAAAGAAAGATTTTGAATATAATAAATGTGTTTGTTCGTGAATATTTGAACTCCCCCTATTTTAACGCTCCCCCTATAACTATGCATGAGTGAAATGTATGAATGCTCCCCCTATAACTATGCATGAGTGAAATGTATGAATAATTAAATTTTCAAAATTAAAAATATTTATAAAATATTCACTCATAAATCAAATTAAAAATATTTATAAAATATTCACTCATAAATCAAAATCTAATCCATTCTCCCCCTTTTGTTATCATCAAAAGGATACAGATTTTTAAAATATAGATGAAAAATGACTAACAAATACTATATCAGCTTAAGAGGAAGAACAGTTATCATAAATCTCAATCAGTCAAACAAAAATCATAATATTCTAAGAACAGGTGGCATATTTCACATTGTAGAAAATGACGGATATACGATGAATTTTAAAAATTGGATAGAGAAAAATATGAATATTTTCCAACTATTTTTAAAACAGATTTTAAGAAATTGAGGCACAAAACAGTGATGAATTTGGACTATAATTATAAATTCAACTTAAGTGACAAAATCAGATAGTCTCAAATCCCAATAGCTATCAATCAACAAATCATAATACTTCATAAGATTTCAATACATTTCACAAATTAGAATATGGATTGATAGGCTAGTTTTTATATACACCAAGGAGAATTTCATATAAATCTTTATTTTATCCAAATTATTTTCTTTTCTTTTTCTTTTTAATTTAAGAGCTCACTGACCACGCATAACCAGATCTTGGATTTTTAAATGAGATCAGTTGCAGCTTAAATATAAGTAATCTCGTAACCATGCATAACCAGAGCTTGGATTTTTAAATGAGGTTAGAGAAATACTTATTAAATTATTATCTTTTTCTGTTTCAAAAAGAAAAACTCCTCGAAAAAATCAATATGGACGATAGAAAGTGTGGTAGGTACAGATATGGACTGTGAAATAAATTTCTAAATTAATTATATTATGAAATATGACCAACTGTACCGGGATTATTGCAAATTTTCAATTATCACTAATTCTGAATAATAATATAACCACAACTCCATCACAAATATTTTCACTGTTTATTTAAAAACAATTTTATAAAAAATTAGACTCTCCACATTAATATAAAACATGATGGATGTCAGAAGGATGATAAGTAATGAAGATGGTCATGAAATAATTGCCAGTCCAAAGATATTATAATAAATATTCAACCATCATGAAAATCTAAATAAAATTCTCCTCTTGTTGTGAAATATACTGCAGTCACAATTCATCACAATTTCTAAATCTGGTTATAATTTTGATGAATTATAAATACAGTTTAATTTGGATATTGATTTCAATTTCTGAAAGAATAATCAATAAATAATTTTAAACTTGAAAATCAATTACAAGAGTAATATGCTGATCTATGCATTACAAGAGGAAAAAAAATTCATATATACAGCAAAAAATATGCAGCACTTTTAAACTGATACCACATGGTGTCTCTACAAAGTGAAAAATCAGAACAGATGGATGTGACAAATATAAGGCGCTTCTGATACCAAATGTTCTTGCTTTCTCAAGGATTTTAATGACACCCCGGTGGCAAATAATGGTACCTCAGTCAATAGAAAAGACTTAAATACAAAGCAAGCAACTCAAGCACACAAATTTCATTTATCAGAACACGATAAATCTTTGATACCAAATCAAGCAGTCCTCAAAAAATATTTACAATTCAATTTCTTATAATCAGTGCAACATGATTCCAAAACAAACATTTTTCAAAAACAGTATCAGAGCAGCACAAAGAAATCAGTATCACAACAGACTTGTCAAGATGTTGGTCACATAAGGTGGTTCATGATCCAAGATTTGCAAATATACTCTATTTTAAATCATTTGAAGAAATGTGAAAGTATTAGGATTTAATGAATCAATCACACCAGGTTATATTTCAGATTCAAGATGTGTGTGAGATCCAATAAATCAATAATTTCAAATGATTTTAAACAAACATATATTCAAATCAAATAATCATGAAATAACAATGATTTTCAAAGACCATTTTCAAAAAGAACATTTTCAAGAATTTCTCAAAACTATTTCCGACAAGCCCAAGAGAAATTTCAGGTCATTTACATCAAATTTGAAAATATTCATGATCGGGATAATTTATTTGAAATCACATGAATCAATGTAAAGTTTTGGGATATTATGAATCAGTCACACGAGATTGACAATTTCAAAAATAAGAGGTGTGTGATATTCAAAATATCTAGAATTTCAGATGATTTCAAACAAACATATTTCAATATAATGATCATGAATAAAGATGAATTCCAAGATGTATCACTGATACAAGCCAATCTGAAAATCAATGAAATTATCACAACTGATAAATAACAGAGTGTTGTAATGAGTATAATATTTTGAGCTTTTCTAAAATGAATTAGAATAAACTCAGAACAACAAAGGTGTGTGACATTTCATTAAATATTCAGATCTTCAAAAATTTAGAATTCTAGTTAACAGTGTTCAAGATATGATATGAATGCATCAACACTGTTATGAATTCAACAATCAAAAAATAAACTTCAAAACAATTGCAGATATATACAAGTTCAAACTCAGGATATGGAAATGATTAACACATGATGATTTTATACAAGTAGGACAAATTTCCAAAAAATCATTAATTCTGCAACTGGAAGTTTAAGAAGTAGAGACAAAGAAGAATATGGCAGTGTCAAATATAAAAAAAAGGATAGAGGAAGGAATAAACACAGAAAATAAAAAACAAACAAAGAGAATGTAACGACCCGTGTTTTTCGACCATTTGAATATGAATATTTAAATTAGTTTTAAATATTATATTGGGAATATTAATGAAATTTAATATTGAATTCGCTATTTAGAACGAAGTTGAACGTTATAATTTATATATAATATAATTCGAGCTTGGAAATGGCGTGCAGTTCGTAAATTAGAGTTTTGAACTTCAACTGAGAATACAGGATTCGATATAAGTCGGATTTCTGTGAAACAAGACACGTTGGAGCCGTATTGACGATAATTTTCATATGAAAGAGAAAAATCTATATTTCGTGTTATAGTTTGATAGTTATGGCCAAATCAAATTTTAAAATAGTCGCTATGGAAAATCGTTATTAAATTATAGGCCTTTAAAATAGCCGTTTTGCAAACGGACTCAGATTTCAACGAAATCAGTTTCATTAGAACCGTATCGCTAAATTATTGTACGGTGGTAAATTGCGTGGAAAACCGATGTCGTATGTGACCACGGTAGCCATAAACGCCCGTTCAATTTCTATAGCGCGCATTTAAATAAATAAAAGGGTATTTGAAGGTAACTTGAGCAGACGATCGAATTAGGCCACGAAACCAGTTCCGTTGAGTTCGTATCGTCGATTAGAGTCAGAATAAGTATATAGTTTGTTATTTTTAAAGATCGGAAAATTTGGCGTTAAAAAGGGTAGGGCGGTTCGAGGTAAAAACAACCTATCGGGGCGACAGTCTCAGAATGCGACGAAATTAGTGCCGTTGGGTTCGTATCGAAAAGTCATTGTCAATGTTCGCAGTTTCAAGTGGATTTGATTTATCTGGTGACCGTGGAAAAATTAAACGTGTGTTCATTTCCGGTTTCATAAAGGAAATTTTTTCATATGACCTCGGATTTCGACGAAACCTGTCCCATTGGATCCGGAATATCTTTTTACATCAAGAATAGTTTTTTTTTTTAGAAAACAGGAATCGTTTGGGTTAGTTTTACGTGTTATTTTACCATGAAGTTTCGTTAGAAATGAAATAATGTTTTGCCCACAATATAAATACATGCAGACCTATTTTCTTAGACACTGTCTCCTATGTAGTACGAAACCACGCCAAGTCTAAATCAAAACATATTGAAGCACATGGCCATCCTACTCTTGCCTGTACAAATGGAAACAAGGCGCAGTTGGTATTTCATTTCAGTCGACCTCGCCTAGCCTACCCTATATGATACAGTAGTCCTACAACAAGCTATGACGTGGTTGCCAATCTTCTATGTCGTGCGAGCCAAGGTGTCTGATGTTATAAATACCGAGATTAGTTTCAAGCTTTCGATATTTTACAGTAAACTTAAGAAAATAAATGGCGAGCCACCTTTCGGAAACTAAAACAAAGACCCCTCTTCAAATATATAGAAACAAACGCCATTCATGAAACAAGATCAGCAGACCCCCCTTATATATATTATCAACCGAACTTCCCTTCTCTGTTTGGTGATACGCATGTTGGGTTACACGGTGGAAGTGAGTTCAGAGGAGGACGTGGTGAAACAGGAGGGACGGGAGGCGGAGTATGCGGTTTAGCAGTTGAGTGGAGTTTTCATGTGATGGGCGTTACGTGTAGGGGAAAACTGTGGTGTGGAGGAAAGAAGCAAGACCGTGAGTTGAAGAAAACGGCAGCAGGAACAAAAGGTGGCAAGGTGTTTGGTAGGGACGGTGCGTGAAGGATGAGGGTGGCTGGAGCTTCTTCGTGGAGCATTACGAAGAGCGGATGAGCAGAACGATGGAAACACGGTCCAGATCCGCCGATTCCTTTGCAATGATTAACGAAGTGATTAAAGTTTTTTTTGAGCTATGATTATACTAGTTAATCCCATTATTAATTATTAAGTATGATACATTACTTAATTCATTACAGGGAATTCGAATGAGGGCGGTATAATTGGATCAAAAAGGAAAGTCTGGGTTCCAGTATAACCGTGAAGAGCAGAAGGTCGGCCAAAAATATTTAAGGGACTAATTAATCAAATAATTGAGTTACTAAGTATATGATTATTAAATTAATGGTTTAAATACCATCTATGGTTGGTGCAGGGTCAGTACGAGAATTTCATTCAATAACAGGATAATGGAATATAATCGGCCTTGGGATGTTCGAAGAAGAACGAGGACAAAAAGGGAACAAAACAACACGAGTCGGGTTTATCCATAACCAAAGTAATTAGGCAATGTTAATTTTAAATAAAAGTTATTAAGAATATAATTAAAACCATATGCTTTAATGTTAATAACTTCTTATTGCGTTGACAGAATTTGACCAAACCAATTTCTTTCGAACCGTATGACCGAACTCTGTGTTCTAGAATTTGTTTGGGCAAGACTGGAAGCCACTGGAATTTATTGTTAAATTAAACGGGGTTTAATTTAACTGGGAACTGAACTGCTCCAATGACGACAGAAATCAAGGTGAGTTAAACTCACTCAGTTACCCTTTTTATATTTTATATAAATTGGGTGTTTTTATTTTGTGTGCTCTGCTTGCCAATGGTTGACTGCTTTGCTAGTTATTTTAACCGATGAAATTAAACCGTGTTTAATTTCAGTAAAATTTCCAAATCGTTATTTTTAACGATTGGTTCCAATAAAGGTAACTCACCTTGGTTGGTCACGTTTATTTATAAACGTGTGTAAATGGTTGCATTATTTGAATTGCTTGTGGTTGATGTTAAATGGCCATTATTTATTGTTATCAGTTAAACAGAACTGAATAATCTGGTTTGTGATAACCGTTTTGAATACAGGGAAGAACAGGTTGGAGGGATCCAACCGGATTCCTCAAATGTATTATTTATTTTCATATGATCATATATGAACTGATCTGTTGTGTGATTGATTTGATGGTTGAGTATCGACTGAATATTCAACATCTGTTTGGTTTAAACCAATGGGCAATATTGGTTAAGTGTTTGGCAGAGTATGGCCTTTAAAAATCAATCGGTTTATAGATATGGATTCACCGTTAGGTGAGTCGATAAAAGTGAAGTTATAAAGTTTATTTTATAACTGGACTCAGATCTTGAAATATATTATTTGAATAAGTAAAAAAGAAAATTAAATAAAGATTTATTTATTTAAGACCTTGATTTATGGTTGGTTTATTTTATAAAGTATATGCTGATGTTAATCAGATTTTCAAGTATGAAAATAAGAAATGAATCGAAGGGTTAACTTTGATCATTGTTTTGGTAAAGAAACAAATAATTAGAATCTATTTAATTAATCATATTTTTGATTAATTTAAAGCGAGGGTTGTTGAAATCGGTTAATGAGATAATCAAGTTTTAGAGTTAATTAAATCGACCGTTTGGAATTAGAATTGTTTATCAAGTTAATGTGTTTTGACTAAAATAGCTAAACGAAGATTGTTTGAATTTAAATAAGGATTAAAAAGGGGTTTGATATTTAATTTAGATAATAAAGGGGTTAACTACTAAAGTAGTTAATGTTCGAAATAAGTTATTATTTTAATTAATGATAAATTTAGGAATATATTTTTAAATTGGAATTCATTTTAAAGGTTACCGAATGTGAGATGCAAGCCAATTGAATGGTGAAAGGAAATAACGTACTCAATTATATGAATTAAGTGAAAGGAGATTACGATAAAAAGGGTTTATTATAAACCAGAGGTTTTAAGTGAGATTCAAAGTGTTAAGACGTTAATTTTACATTAGCGTTACTTGAAAACGAGATCAAGTAAAAAAGGGGAATTTTAAATGAGATTTCAAAGTGGGAAATTGAATATAGTTATTCGAGATAGAATTAGCCAAACATAATTATTCGGCTAAGTTGCCATTTCGTACGACTGCTAGCGTAATTCGCAGGGCTGCAGATAGCCTACGGCGGTCGGATGTTTCCTGAGGGATTCAGGCGTAACCATTGTGATCGCTGTGATCTAGAGTCAAGCGAATGGAGTTAAGACAAAATGTTAATTAATCAATTAGAGTTATTCAAATATCGTGTTTTTGAATATTAAAAGAATTGGATGTTTCAATTTAACAAAAAGAAAATCAGTTTGTTAAAGGCCAAGTGATGTTGAATACTGAACCAGTGAACTCATTGGAGTGTCATGATTGAACACTGTATATTTTGATAGTTAAAACACCGACTATCAAACCCTCCCAATACGATTGTTGGTATGGAAAGACCGGGATCGAACTTATATTCGAAAACCATTCCAACCAACAAATGCGTGAAGATCTCAGAAGATGATCGAGATGGAACATTGAAGACCGTGGATCTTCATAAACGGAAGAACCACTAATGTTCTCTGCCTGGCAAGCAGAGATAAGCTGTGATTCTGTCGTGGTTGGAATCGACGGGTTGCAAGGATTTCTCGCTACTGATCCATGGGGTGATTCCTATATGGATGCAGTAGGAGAGTGCCTTCGGTTCATCCTGTTCCTGGATGACGTATATGGACGAATGTCTGACAGAGTATTTCCAAAAGGATCACGTACGTTGATTTCTCCAAACGTACGATAGTTGTTGGCGGAGAATTGCCATTTCTAGCTTTCAGCTAGAGTATTTTTGTGGACATCAATTAGTGATATCTGACGGATCTGACGATGTGGCATTCAAAGTGAATGATGACCAGATGTTCAAAAGCTAATCTAAGCCTCAAGCCTCATCAACCGGGAAATGACAAAAATCGGGCAGGCAGCATGGCTATGTGGGTCGCTCCCATTAGGGTGCATAATCACCTATCTAGAGGAAGTCCTATTTGTTTCTTAAATCTATGTTTCGATGCTGTCCCTTTTCGGGAGACGGTTGCTGATCCCAACCGTCGGTGATATACATTCGATACACTCAAGCGAAATGAGTGGTCGGTCATGTGAGGGCCGGGTTGCAAGACGTTCTTGTTGAACCCAGTGTATTCGTCTCTAGAGATACACTATTGGCAGGTGGTCCCATACCTTGTCAAGTTGGAATCCAATCTCCAATAAGCGCCTGCGGTTTTGATTGTATACTATATATGTGGAGCGTGAGATGCAAGCGTTCCACTAAATTGATATTTACTTGTATTTAGACATTATTATAATATCAGAACAAGATATTGGTTTCAAAACTGTTTTGGGTTATCGTAAGGTAAAAACCGTCTGTGTTTAGGTGTGGATTTGGTCTTACGATTATCCTTTTCTTTTGAAAAGGTTTCGAACTTTAAAATCATAATTGGATGATTTACCTTTATACTGTGCGAGTTTATCTCACTCTGGTTCACCAGACTGACCCGGTGTTTTGTAAATGCTCGGGTTAGCCCGGAGTGTACAGGTTCAGGTTATCGACTGCTGTGAAGAGATGAGCTAGAAGAGTCCAGACGTATGATATTACTATTCCGCTGTGTGTTATATGAGGACAGATTAGTATCACTGTCCAGATGTGTACTCTGATAATGTAAGTATTTTAAAAGCTTTCAATAAAGATTATTTCTGTATTATATTTTATTCCGCTGCGATGTGAGACTCTGTGTGGTGTTTCTTCTCCTTCTTCTATTCAATATTTCTACCTTATCTATTCTCACCCTCTAACTTCTTTCTATTAATGATCTGGAATGTTCGATGTCTGAATGGTCAACACGGTAGTTTGATGTTGATTTTCGGAGTCGAAAATCTCAGTTCGTTACAGTGGTATCAGAGCTGAAGGTTAAGTAATTACCTTGGCTCTGTGGCGTGACTCAGTAGAGATGGGGTTAGTAATACCCTAGATTGAGTTTGAGTGTATATATATGAGCGCGTATTTGTAAATTGATATAAAAAACTGTTTATATTGTGTTGGTTGGTTTGTCGAGTAGTTTATGAATTCTGGTCGATACAGTAATGCAAACTGTGTCGATAAGTGTTTCTAAACTCTTGAACAGAATAATTCGACACAGTATGTTTTTGAAAAAGGGTAAATGAAATAATTTTACCCAAATGGTATTTTAATATAAAGGAATGATTAATATTTGAAATATTATAATATATTGGTTGTGTTGGTTGATAATAATTGAAATGGTTATATAAATAACCAATTAGAATTCGTATAACATGGAATCAGATGAATTAAATCTGAAATAAAAATCAGAATTTGAAATTAAAATTCCTAAAAGTAGGAAAGATGATTGCAAATGAACTTGAATTAAATATATGAGAATTTTAAAATCCTGGGAGATTTTAATTTTGTTACAAGCATTGAAAGGGATATTTTGAAATGGATTTCAAAATGAAAGTGTTTAGAACTGGTTTTGAAAGTGATATAGTATTGAACTCACTTTGATAGCTGGGAAATAACTCTGAGGATGCTGGCCACATCATCAGTGTGCATTTTCGAGTTCTAAGTGACGGATTACTACCAAAGGTTTTGTTTTGAATTGCTTTAAGAAAGACAAGTTTGAATCCTGAAAAAGATTATTTGATTTTTGAAAGAGCTGAACTGTTTAAAAACTCTCAGGGGAAAGTGTTTGAACAAGAACAAAACTAAATAGAAATTTGGGAAAACAAACATAAATTGAATTGAAACCGAATAAATTGGAAATTGAATCGGGATATAATATATCAAGTAGAATCAGATTTTGAATTATGAGACGGGAATCTGGAATGGTGTTGGACTGGTAAGTTAAGAGTTGATTTTGAGGATGGATGGAAATTGAGTTAAGAATGAGATTCGGCTTGGATGCATGAAGGATTTGATTTTGAGGATGAAATTGGAATTTTGTTTGGGAATGCATTTGCATATGCTGACAGGGCAGCAGATGGAAAGGATTTAAGGATATGCCCGACAAAAAGGTACACGTTTATTTTATATGGATTTGGTGATTTATAAGCCTATTTGGCAAGCCGCTTGGCTGTTTTATTTTCTTTTGGATTGGAGAAGGCCCAGAGAGGCGAGTTGTGGTTCTACCGATTGAGCCGTACAAAGGAGGTGCTGGCGAGAATTTTCGGAAATTTAAAGTGTTAGAAAATTTTCGATATTTTTGAAAATATTTATTTACAGTATTGAATTGGTTTCTAATTTAATATAAAATTAGATTTGAATTTAATAAGTTTATAGCGTTCTTTCTTACCTTAGCAATTTCGAGGACGAAATTATTTTAAGGGGGGAAGAATGTAACGACCCGTGTTTTTCGACCATTTGAATATGAATATTTAAATTAGTTTTAAATATTATATTGGGAATATTAATGAAATTTAATATTGAATTCGCTATTTAGAACGAAGTTGAACGTTATAATTTATATATAATATAATTCGAGCTTGGAAATGGCGTGCAGTTCGTAAATTAGAGTTTTGAACTTCAGCTGAGAATACAGGATTCGATATAAGTCGGATTTCTGTGAAACAAGACACGTTGGAGCCGTATTGACGATAATTTTCATATGAAAGAGAAAAATCTATATTTCGTGTTATAGTTTGATAGTTATGGCCAAATCAAATTTTAAAATAGTCGCTATGGAAAATCGTTATTAAATTATAGGCCTTTAAAATAGCCGTTTTGCAAACGGACTCAGATTTCAACGAAATCAGTTTCATTAGAACCGTATCGCTAAATTATTGTACGGTGGTAAATTGCGTGGAAAACCGATGTCGTATGTGACCACGGTAGCCATAAACGCCCGTTCAATTTCTATAGCGCGCATTTAAATAAATAAAAGGGTATTTGAAGGTAACTTGAGCAGACGATCGAATTAGGCCACGAAACCAGTTCCGTTGAGTTCGTATCGTCGATTAGAGTCAGAATAAGTATATAGTTTGTTATTTTTAAAGATCGGAAAATTTGGCGTTAAAAAGGGTAGGGCGGTTCGAGGTAAAAACAACCTATCGGGGCGACAGTCTCAGAATGCGACGAAATTAGTGCCGTTGGGTTCGTATCGAAAAGTCATTGTCAATGTTCGCAGTTTCAAGTGGATTTGATTTATCTGGTGACCGTGGAAAAATTAAACGTGTGTTCATTTCCGGTTTCATAAAGGAAATTTTTTCATATGACCTCAGATTTCGACGAAACCTGTCCCATTGGATCCGGAATATCTTTTTACATCAAGAATAGTTTTTTTTTTTCAGAAAACAGGAATCGTTTGGGTTAGTTTTACGTGTTATTTTACCATGAAGTTTCGTTAGAAATGAAATAATGTTTTGCCCACAATATAAATACATGCAGACCTATTTTCTTAGACACTGTCTCCTATGTAGTACGAAACCACGCCAAGTCTAAATCAAAACATATTGAAGCACATGGCCATCCTACTCTTGCCTGTACAAATGGAAACAAGGCGCAGTTGGTATTTCATTTCAGTCGACCTCGCCTAGCCTACCCTATATGATACAGTAGTCCTACAACAAGCTATGACGTGGTTGCCAATCTTCTATGTCGTGCGAGCCAAGGTGTCTGATGTTATAAATACCGAGATTAGTTTCAAGCTTTCGATATTTTACAGTAAACTTAAGAAAATAAATGGCGAGCCACCTTTCGGAAACTAAAACAAAGACCCCTCTTCAAATATATAGAAACAAACGCCATTCATGAAACAAGATCAGCAGACCCCCCTTATATATATTATCAACCGAACTTCCCTTCTCTGTTTGGTGATACGCATGTTGGGTTACACGGTGGAAGTGAGTTCAGAGGAGGACGTGGTGAAACAGGAGGGACGGGAGGCGGAGTATGCGGTTTAGCAGTTGAGTGGAGTTTTCATGTGATGGGCGTTACGTGTAGGGGAAAACTGTGGTGTGGAGGAAAGAAGCAAGACCGTGAGTTGAAGAAAACGGCAGCAGGAACAAAAGGTGGCAAGGTGTTTGGTAGGGACGGTGCGTGAAGGATGAGGGTGGCTGGAGCTTCTTCGTGGAGCATTACGAAGAGCGGATGAGCAGAACGATGGAAACACGGTCCAGATCCGCCGATTCCTTTGCAATGATTAACGAAGTGATTAAAGTTTTTTTTGAGCTATGATTATACTAGTTAATCCCATTATTAATTATTAAGTATGATACATTACTTAATTCATTACAGGGAATTCGAATGAGGGCGGTATAATTGGATCAAAAAGGAAAGTCTGGGTTCCAGTATAACCGTGAAGAGCAGAAGGTCGGCCAAAAATATTTAAGGGACTAATTAATCAAATAATTGAGTTACTAAGTATATGATTATTAAATTAATGGTTTAAATACCATCTATGGTTGGTGCAGGGTCAGTACGAGAATTTCATTCAATAACAGGATAATGGAATATAATCGGCCTTGGGATGTTCGAAGAAGAACGAGGACAAAAAGGGAACAAAACAACACGAGTCGGGTTTATCCATAACCAAAGTAATTAGGCAATGTTAATTTTAAATAAAAGTTATTAAGAATATAATTAAAACCATATGCTTTAATGTTAATAACTTCTTATTGCGTTGACAGAATTTGACCAAACCAATTTCTTTCGAACCGTATGACCGAACTCTGTGTTCTAGAATTTGTTTGGGCAAGACTGGAAGCCACTGGAATTTATTGTTAAATTAAACGGGGTTTAATTTAACTGGGAACTGAACTGCTCCAATGACGACAGAAATCAAGGTGAGTTAAACTCACTCAGTTACCCTTTTTATATTTTATATAAATTGGGTGTTTTTATTTTGTGTGCTCTGCTTGCCAATGGTTGACTGCTTTGCTAGTTATTTTAACCGATGAAATTAAACCGTGTTTAATTTCAGTAAAATTTCCAAATCGTTATTTTTAACGATTGGTTCCAATAAAGGTAACTCACCTTGGTTGGTCACGTTTATTTATAAACGTGTGTAAATGGTTGCATTATTTGAATTGCTTGTGGTTGATGTTAAATGGCCATTATTTATTGTTATCAGTTAAACAGAACTGAATAATCTGGTTTGTGATAACCGTTTTGAATACAGGGAAGAACAGGTTGGAGGGATCCAACCGGATTCCTCAAATGTATTATTTATTTCCATATGATCATATATGAACTGATCTGTTGTGTGATTGATTTGATGGTTGAGTATCGACTGAATATTCAACATCTGTTTGGTTTAAACCAATGGGCAATATTGGTTAAGTGTTTGGCAGAGTATGGCCTTTAAAAATCAATCGGTTTATAGATATGGATTCACCGTTAGGTGAGTCGATAAAAGTGAAGTTATAAAGTTTATTTTATAACTGGACTCAGATCTTGAAATATATTATTTGAATAAGTAAAAAAGAAAATTAAATAAAGATTTTATTTATTTAAGACCTTGATTTATGGTTGGTTTATTTTATAAAGTATATGCTGATGTTAATCAGATTTTCAAGTATGAAAATAAGAAATGAATCGAAGGGTTAACTTTGATCATTGTTTTGGTAAAGAAACAAATAATTAGAATCTATTTAATTAATCATATTTTTGATTAATTTAAAGCGAGGGTTGTTGAAATCGGTTAATGAGATAATCAAGTTTTAGAGTTAATTAAATCGACCGTTAGGAATTAGAATTGTTTATCAAGTTAATGTGTTTTGACTAAAATAGCTAAACGAAGATTGTTTGAATTTAAAAAAGGATTAAAAAGGGGTTTGATATTTAATTTAGATAATAAAGGGGTTAACTACTAAAGTAGTTAATGTTCGAAATAAGTTATTATTTTAATTAATGATAAATTTAGGAATATATTTTTAAATGGGAATTCATTTTAAAGGTTACCGAATGTGAGATGCAAGCCAATTGAATGGTGAAAGGAAATAACGTACTCAATTATATGAATTAAGTGAAAGGAGATTACGATAAAAAGGGTTTATTATAAACCAAAGGTTTTAAGTGAGATTCAAAGTGTTAAGACGTTAATTTTACATTAGCGTTACTTGAAAACGAGATCAAGTAAAAAAGGGGAATTTTAAATGAGATTTCAAAGTGGGAAATTGAATATAGTTATTCGAGATAGAATTAGCCAAACATAATTATTCGGCTAAGTTGCCATTTCGTACGACTGCTAGCGTAATTCGCAGGGCTGCAGATAGCCTACGGCGGTCGGATGTTTCCTGAGGGATTCAGGCGTAACCATTGTGATCGCTGTGATCTAGAGTCACGCGAATGGAGTTAAGACAAAATGTTAATTAATCAATTAGAGTTATTCAAATATCGTGTTTTTGAATATTAAAAGAATTGGATGTTTCAATTTAACAAAAAGAAAATCAGTTTGTTAAAGGCCAAGTGATGTTGAATACTGAACCAGTGAACTCATTGGAGTGTCATGATTGAACACTGTATATTTTGATAGTTAAAACACCGACTATCAAACCCTCCCAATACGATTGTTGGTATGGAAAGACCGGGATCGAACTTATATTCGAAAACCATTCCAACCAACAAATGCGTGAAGATCTCAGAAGATGATCGAGATGGAGCATTGAAGACCGTGGATCTTCATAAACGGAAGAACCACTAATGTTCTCTGCCTGGCAAGCAGAGATAAGCTGTGATTCTGTCGTGGTTGGAATCGACGGGTTGCAAGGATTTCTCGCTACTGATCCATGGGGTGATTCCTATATGGATGCAGTAGGAGAGTGCCTTCGGTTCATCCTGTTCCTGGATGACGTATATGGACGAATGTCTGACAGAGTATTTCCAAAAGGATCACGTACGTTGATTTCTCCAAACGTACGATAGTTGTTGGCGGAGAATTGCCATTTCTAGCTTTCAGCTAGAGTATTTTTGTGGACATCAATTAGTGATATCTGACGGATCTGACGATGTGGCATTCAAAGTGAATGATGACCAGATGTTCAAAAGCTAATCTAAGCCTCAAGCCTCATCAACCGGGAAATGACAAAAATCGGGCAGGCAGCATGGCTATGTGGGTCGCTCCCATTAGGGTGCATAATCACCTATCTAGAGGAAGTCCTATTTGTTTCTTAAATCTATGTTTCGATGCTGTCCCTTTTCGGGAGACGGTTGCTGATCCCAACCGTCGGTGATATACATTCGATACACTCAAGCGAAATGAGTGGTCGGTCATGTGAGGGCCGGGTTGCAAGACGTTCTTGTTGAACCCAGTGTATTCGTCTCTAGAGATACACTATTGGCAGGTGGTCCCATACCTTGTCAAGTTGGAATCCAATCTCCAATAAGCGCCTGCGGTTTTGATTGTATACTATATATGTGGAGCGTGAGATGCAAGCGTTCCACTAAATTGATATTTACTTGTATTTAGACATTATTATAATATCAGAACAAGATATTGGTTTCAAAACTGTTTTGGGTTATCGTAAGGTAAAAACCGTCTGTGTTTAGGTGTGGATTTGGTCTTACGATTATCCTTTTCTTTTGAAAAAGGTTTCGAACTTTAAAATCATAATTGGATGATTTACCTTTATACTGTGCGAGTTTATCTCACTCTGGTTCACCAGACTGACCCGGTGTTTTGTAAATGCTCGGGTTAGCCCGGAGTGTACAGGTTCAGGTTATCGACTGCTGTGAAGAGATGAGCTAGAAGAGTCCAGATGTATGATATTACTATTCCGCTGTGTGTTATATGAGGACAGATTAGTATCACTGTCCAGATGTGTACTCTGATAATGTAAGTATTTTAAAAGCTTTCAATAAAGATTATTTCTGTATTATATTTTATTCCGCTGCGATGTGAGACTCTGTGTGGTGTTTCTTCTCCTTCTTCTATTCAATATTTCTACCTTATCTATTCTCACCCTCTAACTTCTTTCTATTAATGATCTGGAATGTTCGATGTCTGAATGGTCAACACGGTAGTTTGATGTTGATTTTCGGAGTCGAAAATCTCAGTTCGTTACAGAGAATATACAAAGGTGAGTTTAGAGATCATACCAGAATCCAATGTAAAGCAGAATCTCTAACTCAACAGATGTGGCTAAGGAACTGTGAATGATTCTGTGATATGTAGCAGTTTTGAATCCAGTTTTTCTTTAGCTATGCAGTTCCTCAGCCTCCTTTGGTACCTAACTGTTAAGAGAATTGAGCGGTCTAACAAAATTTGTGAAACCACCCACAGTTTTGTTCAAATCTTTTGGTACCCAAACTTGTTTATATAACAAACCATCCGAATTTACCTTTGTGCCTTTAGGAACCCAAATCGTTTTGAATTTAACAAAACCCGTTTTATTTCCATTTGAGATCCAAGAATGTTTAAATGGTTTGTTATAAAACAAAAACTCATCTCGATTGTGATTTACAAATCCTTTGAAGTTTTCAGAGTTAGAACTTTCAAAACAAACATTTCTAAAGTGATTTGAGGGATTTTTAAAAACGTTTGTATTCTGCTTTTCAAGATCATTCATTTTCCCAAATCCAAGTCCATTTTTATTTCCATACGGAAATTGATTTCTCAACAACATATTCAACGATTTTTCTCCATTTGAAAATTTAACCAACGTTGATTCAAGTTGTTGAAGTTTAAATTTGAGATCATCATTTTCTTTCATTAAATCTGAACAATGATTTTTAGTGATCTTACAATTTTCAGAATCAACTTTCAAAACCAAATTTTCAATTTCAAGCAATTTGATTTTGGCTTGGGACTCAGAAATCTCAGCTTCAAAAAGTTTTTGTTTTTCCAATTCAAGTTTTTCAACATTCTTGAATTTTTCAATTTCAGATTCAAGCTCTTTCACAATCAAATCCGTTTTCACCAAATTTTCCTTTTCAAAAATTTCATGTTCTAAATTAATCTTATCCAACTCCTTCTGCAAAGCGTTAATTTTATGAGTCAACTCATCTTCGAGATTTATCAAAAACAAATTTTTATTTTCGTGCTTTCCAGAATGTTCATCAAGTTGAGCTAAATCAGTTTTCACATCCATACAGTTATTGCAGTCGGAGTTTTCAAATTTTAATTTCAACAAATTGTTATTGTGGGTCAACTCAGAATTTTCAGATTTCAAAGACTTGTTTTTCCGTTTGAGACGATCAACAGTTCTTGTTAAATTATTACAAAGAGATACCAGATCGTCATATGATAAGTTCCCATCGTCTGAATCCACATGAATAGTTCCAGTTAAGCACAGATCTGAATTTGAGTTGGCAGTTGAGGATTTTGAGAAGTTGTCAGAATTTCCATACCGCGCGTTGAGAGTTTTCCAGATGTCCTGCGCAGTTAAACAATGAGAGATAAAGTCAAGCTGATTATTATCAAGATAAGAATATAAAATATGCATAGCTTGAGCATTTAAAACCTTATTCGTCTTATTTGACATATATTCCATATTTTCAATAATATTCCAATAATCAAGATTAACAGATTTTAAATATGATTCGAAATTTGATTTCCAAATTGAAAAATCTGTTCCCTTAAAAATAATTGGAATATTACTGGACTGACTCTCATAAGACTGACAACTATGATCCATGTTTCTAGGGTTAATGAAATAACCCGCTCTGATACCACTTGTTGGATCTAGAATAACCCTAGAGGGGGGGTGAATAGGGTTTTTCACAGTTTTTAACTAAATTAAAAACTTAACGAGATATATAATAATAAACTGATCACAGAAAATAGCAGAAACTGAAATGCAGAAAATAAATCACACACTGATGTACCCAGCTTCGGCAAAACCCTGCCTACTGCTGCATTTCTAAGGTTTCTACTAGGTGATAGAACAGTTCCCGCATACAAGACCATGTACACTCGCAAACACTGCTTCTATTCTAACCCTACGCTCAAATCCCTAGACTGATCCAATCCCCTAGATCAGATTTCCCGAATTACAAACCCTGTAACTCGTAATTCCAGATTTTACAGACACTGAAACTGGCAGTCAACACCTTGACTGATATCCTAGACTTAACAACAGATCTAGACACTGATTCATTTGTTTACAAAAGAAATTCAAAATGCAAAAGTAAAAACAATACAATTTAAAATAACAAAAAAAAAAAAAAAACTAAGGAGATTAATTTAAAGGGGTCATCCCCTTATCCATTTAAGACATGGCCGGCCCATTCATTTTTCTTTCACCCGATCTCTTTGCTTTGTAAAAAAAAAAAAGGAATGGCGGCGGCTTTGGCGATTTCTAGGGTTTCTGAAATCGATTCCCAAATTGAAATCGATGCTTCTGGAAATTTGATCTCTGATGGCTCTTGTCTTTGTAGCTTGCGTGCTGATGTCGATTTGCTGGAGTTCTCACTTGAACGAAACCCTAAAAATTGTGAGTAATTCGGATTTGATTCTTTGCTTGAATTTGTGACGCTTGGTTTCAATTTTTGATTGAATTGTTTCTCGGTTTCGATCATCCCTCATGCCTGTGATGATATGGTGATAAATAGGATTTTAGAGTCCTTTAATTTCTCTGATTTCGTTTAAAGGACTTGGTCTGATTGTTCCTTGATTTTTGCGGTTTCTTGTTCTGGTTTGTGGTTGTGATTGATGATATCTGAATAAATTCTTGCCAAATAGAAGTTGTTGTCCCACTAATTTGTTTCCAGAAGAGATAACCCTAGCTGACTTTGTTCAACGCTGATTTATAAACTGATTTTCTTGTATGATATTTCGTGAATGAGAAAACTTGCCAAAAACTATGCTGGTCAAAATATTGAAGCTGATATCCTCGGCTTGATTTCAGGAAATTGTTTATTGCAGAAAAAAAAAAAACATTTCCTTTTGCTTGAAATTTCTTGCCCTATGTGTTCTTGTGAGATTTCTGAAAAGTAATGTTATTGCCAAAAGTTACATTCCCTTTTTGCTCTATAACTTCTGTTCTGGAAACATTTTAAACCCATATAAATTTGACTGCAAATTAATTGCTTGTCAAAAATATGTTGTCCAAAACTGGAAATGAATATTGCCAAAAACATTATTGATATATTTCCTGATCATCTCTCGGCTAATTCTGGAAATTGATTTCTGTTTTGTTGTACCCTTGAACAATTCTTGATTGATTGATTTCTGGAAAGAATTCTTGTCTTGCTCAAAACTTTCTGAACCAAACTGGAATCAAATGACTGATTTCTTGGATTGCCTTGGTTTGATTTTCCATGAATATAAACAGCATTGAATAATAATAAAAAAATGCCATTTGACTTTGCTGATTTTTGCCTAAAAAAAATGTCGATGATACCATTTCTAGAAAACAGTAGCATGATTTCTGGAACCATTTGAGCTTGCTAAAGTATATCTTAAAGCTTGCCATATATTTCTTCATTTTAAAAAAAATTGTTGCCAACTGTTTTACTTTCCATTGCTAAATGCTGCTGAATATTTGATGCTTGTCTTGACCATTTGAAACTAACCTTGATTGTGCACTTACACATTTGAATCCCCTTGCTTGACCATAAGTGTGTTGTTCACCTGATTCGTATGCACCCACTGCTTTGAATCATTGTGTATATATCAGTGGATTTGTTGTTGCTGTACTTGTTAACTTGTCATGCTTGGTGCTGAGTCCATTTTGCTGAAACAATATGTGCACTTGAAACATGTACTCTTGACCATGTTCTAGCTCAACCACTTTTGCATTTTATTCTGTCACACTATCTTGATACTTTGTAGTTGACACTGCTGTTCCATGATGTTCACTTTGTTGTGATCATGCTGCTCGACTTTTGTTGACTGTTTTGGTCATGCTTGAGTGTCATCCATGTATTAGCTTCTATGCTCGGCCATTTATTTTGAGTTGCGCCATTGAGTTTACTTGGCAAGCTCACACAGTTTTGATTTGTTTTATTTCTGAAACTTTTGAACCCTATTTCTTTCATACATGTTTGTCCATGGTTTTGATATTCTTGTTGCTTCACCATGTTAGGTTCCTTATTGCATTTCTGCACACTTGAACAATGCTTGCTGTTTTGCTTTAGAACTTGAATCATGCCACTTGTACATACTTTTGCAGAACCATATTAACATGTTGATTAGTGCTTTTGACATATCTCGACCATGTATTTGCTGTCTCAACTATTTGATGTTGTTGCCTCGGCCACTTTGACTTGTCATGCATATTTCTTGGCTGAAACATTGTGTTTTTCATCTTCTGTCTTGTTCACATGAGTTTTCAATTGAACTGAGTCGAGAAGGTCCACTGCGGCTACTCCTCAGTGGCAAACTGATTTGGCGAGGCAGTGCACACGTGTATACACGTGTGTACATGTAGCCATCAGACGAGTTGTCCCTGTCCCTGCATTGAAATATATATGTTGTCTGCCTTGTGGTATTTACAGTGTATCACTGTGAATATCACAAGTTGTCTAGACACAGATTGATGGTTTTATAATTCAGATCAAGTCATGAAAAATGATGAGAAACACACCAGAAATCTGAGGCAAATAAAATTTTAAAAATAAAATTTAAATTTGCATGTATTCTGTTTTATTTCTATTGCAGTGTACTGTGTGTGTGTGTTTCATGTGTGACAGGTAAGCTGGGATGACTGGACTGACTGTGATGACAGGACTGACAAGCTGAAGATAAGAAGACAGTGTGTGGTGTCAATGAATGTATGAGTCTGTATATACAAGTGAAAGTGGATATATATGAAATGTAAACTGAATGAATGTATGAGTGTTGCAGTGAGGAGCTGTGTATATATGAAATGTACTGATGTCTGTAATAAACAAGTTTGATTGAAATAAAATATCATTTTATTGTTGTCAAACGAACTTGTCTATTTTATTCTGTTTATACAAGTACAAATATTCTGTGAATGTATAAATAGTGGAGTTACAAATAGTTGTACAGTTTGAATATTGAAATAAAATATTCTATTTAAATAAAATACTGTGTTAATATTTGAATTTCTGTACAGTCGTATTTTATTTAAATATAAATATTATATTCATTGCTGTGATGTATATATATATAACAGTACAGTACCAAACACATTTATAATAGAAATATATTTGGTTGTTATCATCAAACAAAAATCATATAATTGTGTATACAACACCGTTATATACAACATGAGGCGCAAGGAATCTACAGTAAGCTACAGTGTTGTTGTGGGGAGGTTTATTTATAATACAATATAACGATACTTCATCACGAAGTAGTTGATAAAAACCACCATAATTGATTTCTGTCTACTGATAAAAAAATTATTCTTGATGTAAAAAGGTATTCCGAACCCAATGGGACAAGTTTCGTCGAAATCCGAGGTCATATGAAAATTTTTCCTTTATAAAACCAGAAATGAACACGCGTTTAATTTTTCCACGATCACCAGATAAATCAAATCAACTTGAAACTTGTATATCTTACAATAACTTTTTGATACGAACCCAACGACACTAATTTCGTCGCATTCTGAGACTGTTGCCCCGGTAGGCTATCTTTACCCCGAACCGCCCTACCCTTTTTAATGCCAAATTTCTCGATCTCTAAAAATAACAAACTATATACCTATCCTGACTCTAATCGACGATACGAACTCAACGGAACTGGTTTCGTGGCCTAATTCGATCGTCTGCTCGAGTTACACTCAAATATTCCTTTTATTTAATTAAATACGCGTTAGAGAATTTGAACGGGCATTTACAGTTGCTGTGGTCACATACGACATCGGTTTTCCACGCAGTTTGATTTTTTTGATAATGATTTGACGATACGGTTCCAATGAAACTGATTTCGTCGAAATCTGAGTCCGTTTGCAAAACGACCATTTTAACTCGTATATTTTTATATAACGATTTTCCATAGCGATTATTTCAAATTTTGATTTGGCCATAACTATCAAACTATAACACGAAATCTGGATTTTTCTTTTTCATATGAAAGCTATTGCCAATACGGCTCCAACGTGTCTTGTTTCACAGAAATCCGACTTATATCGAATCCTGTATTCTCAATTGAAGTTCAAAACTTCATTTCACGAACTGCACGCCATTTTCAAGCTCGATTTATATTATATATAAATTATAACGTTCAACTTCGTTTCAATAACGAATTAAATATTAAATTCCATTAATATTCCCAACATAATATTTAAAACTAATTTAAATATTCATATTCAAAGGGTCGAAAAACACGGGTCGTTACATTCTTCCCCCCTTAAAATAATTTCGTCCTCGAAATTGCTAAGTTAGAGAACAACCCTATTAACTGGTTTCGAATTATTCGTTTACTTCATTAATTTCAGTTTCAACTGAATTTATTATATATATACTTTTTCTTTTTTTCAATTAAATTATTACTTCATTTCAATAAACGAAAATTTTCAAAAATTCTGAAAATTTTCTTACACCCGGAATTTTCGAAAAATTTCGCCAGCACCTCCTCTGTACGGCTCAATCGGTACAACCACAACTCGCCTTTTCTAGGCCTTCTCCAATCCAAAAGGAAACAAAACAGCCAAGCGGCTTGCCAAACAGGCTCATAAATCACCAAATCCATATAAAAATAAACGCGTACCTTTTTGTCGGGCATATCATTATATCCTTTCCATCTGCTACCCTGTCAGCATATATAATTGCATTCCCGAACAAAATTCCAATTTTATCCTCAAAACCAAATCCTTCACACATCCAAGCCAATCCTATTCTTAACTCAATTTCCATTCATCACCAATTTCAACTCTTGACTTACCAACCCAATATCCTTTCAGATTCCAGTCTCCAATTCAAAATCTGATTCTACTTGATATATCATATCCCGATTCAATTTCCAGTTAATTGGTTTCAATTCAATTCATATTTGCTTTTCCAATTTCTATTAAATTTTGTTTTTTTTCAAACAATTTCCTTGGGAGTTTTAAACAGTTTAGCTTTTTCAAAAATCAAATATTTCTTTTCAGGATTCAAAACAACTCGTTCTTCTCAAAGCAATTCAAACAAGATTTTTGGTAGTAATCCGTCACTTAGAACTCGGAAATGAACACTGATGATGTGGCCAACATCCTTAGAGTTATTTCCCAGCTATCAAAGTGAGTTCAATACTATATCTTTTCAAAACATCAATTTTAAACACTTTCATTTTGAAATCTATTTCAAAATAAAATTCACGATGCTTGTAAACAATTTAAAATCTCCCAGGATTTTAAAATTCTCTTATATTCAATCCAGGTTCATTTGCAGTCACCTTTCCCACTTTCGGGAATTTTAATTCCAAATTCTGATTTTAATTTCGGATTACATAAGTCTGCTTTTATATTATACGAATTCTAATTGGTTATTTATATAACCATTTCAATTATAATCAACCAACACATCCAATATACTATAATACTTCAAATGTTAATCATTCTTTTATATTAAAATATAATTTGGGTAAAATTATTTCATTTACCCTCTTTCAAAACATACTGCGTCGGTTTATCATACTTGAGTGTTCAGAAACCCTTATCGATACAGTGGATCAAACTGATCGACCAGAATTCACAAACAACTCAACCCAATAAATCTCCACAATATAAAACAATTTTTATAAAATCTACAAATACGTTCACTCGTATATATACACTCAACTCAATCTAGGTTATTTCTAACCCTATCTCTACTGAGTTACGCCACAGAGCCAAGGTAATTACTTAACCAATAGCTCTGATACCACTGTAACGAACTGGGATTTTCGACTCCGAAAATCAACATCAAACTACCATATTGACCCTTCAGACGTCGAACATTCCAGATCATTAATAGAAAGAAGTTAGAGGGTGAGATAAGAAAGAAAGAAATATTAGAATAGAAGAAGGAGAAGAACACCAACACAGAGTCTCACATCGCAGCGGAACAAAATATAATACAGAACTAACCTTTATTGAAAGCTTTTGAAATACTTACAATATCAGAGTACACATCTGGACAGTGATACTAATCTATCCTCATATAACACACAGCGGAATAGTAATATCATACGTCTGGACTCTTCCAGCTCGTCTCTTCACAGCAGTCGATAACCTGAACCTGTACAACCCGGCCTAACCCGAGCATTTACAAAACACCGGGTCAGTCTGGTGAACCAGAGTAAGAAAAACTCGCACAGTATTAAGGGTAATCATCCAAATTGATTTTAAAGTTCAAAATCTTTTCAAAGAAAGGATAATCGTAAGACCAAATCCACACATAAACACGGACGGTTTTTACCTTACGATAACCCAAAACATTTTTGAAACCAATATCTTGTTTGATATTATAATAATGTATAAATACAAGTAAATAGAATCTAGTGGAACACTTGCATCTCACGCTCCACATATATAGTATACAATCAAAAACCGCAGGCGCTTATTGGAAATTGGATTCCGACTTGACAAGGTATGGGTCCACCTTCCGATAGTGTATCTCTAGAGACGAATACACTGGGTTCAACAAGAACTTCTTGCAACCCGGCCCTCACATGACCGACCACTCATTTCGCTTGAGTGTATCGAATGTATATCACCGACGGTTGGGATCAGCAACCGTCTCCCGAAAAGGGACAGCATCGAAACATAGATTTAAGAAACAATAGGATTTCCTCTAGATAGGTGATCATACACCCTAATGGGAGCGACCCACATAGCCATGCTGCCTGCCCGATTTTTGTCATTTCCCGGTTGATGAGGCTTGAGGCTTAGATTAGCTTTTGAACATCTGGTCATCATTCACTTTGAATGCCACATCGTCAGATCCGTCAGATATCACTAATTGACGTCCACAAAAATACTCTAGCTGAAAGCTAGAGAATGGCAATTCCCTGCCAACAACCATAGCACGTTTGAAGAAATCAACGTACGTGATCCTTTGGAAATACTTTGTCAGACATCCGTCCATATACGTCATCCAGGAACAGGATGAACCGAAGGCACTCTCCTACCGCATCCACATAGGAATCACCCCATGGATCAGTAGCGAGAAGTCCTTGCAACCCGTAGAATCCAACTACGACAGAATCACAGTTTATCTCTGCTTGCCAGGCAGACAATATTAGTGGTTCTTCCGTGTATGAAAATCCACAGTCTTCAATGCTCCATCTCAACCATCTTCTGAGAACTTTCACGTATTTGTTGGTCGGAATGGTTTTCGAATATAAATTCGTTCCCGGTCTTTCCATACCAACAATCGTATTGGACAGGTTTGATAGTCGGTGTTTTAACTATCAAAATATACAGTGTTTCAAACATGACACTCCAATGAGTTCACTGATTCAGTATTTAGCATCATTTGGCCTTTAACAAACTAATTTACTTTTTGTTAAATTGAAACTTCCAATTCTTTTAATATTCAAAAATATGATATTTGAATAACTCTAATTTCAATTAACTAACATTCGACTTACTCTATTCGCTCGACTCTAGATCGCAGCGATCACAATGGTTACGCCTGATTCCCTCAGGAAACATCCGACCGCCGTAGGCTATCTGCAGCCCTGCGAATTACGCTAGCAGTCGTACGAAATGGCAACTTAGCCGAATAATTATGTTTGGCTAATTCTATCTCGAATAACTATATTCAATTTCCCATTTAAAATCTTCCTTCAAATCATCCTTTAAATTCGGAAATCCATTAGTTTTTAACAAAGAAATTTATAGCACATATGTTATAACAATAGCGTTATAATTACTATTTAGATTTACAAAACAACAGCACTATAATCGCTGTTTAGGTTTACAACCCATTTACTATAGCAAAAGCGCTACAATCGCTATATTAGATTTTCAAAACATATATTATAACAACAGCGCTAAAATCGCTGTTTAGATTTTCCAAAACATATCCACTAACGTCTTTTACGATTACCAACTAATACTATCTTCAGATAATCCCGATGTTGTTCAAGTTGGGGTATTTTAATTACCTCTCAGACCTTGATCAACAACGTTCTTATCCTCAGATAAATGTCAGTTGTAATCCAACACCAAAATTCCACTCCCGTCTCAAAACAAATCCCTTTTTTTTAAATTGGGTTTAGTTATACAATCTTATGACCCATTTCTTTATCCCCAAATTTCACTTTCTATCGATCCCCTTTCAATTGTTTTCAACCCTTATCCACTTTGGAGATCTTATTTCCCTTGTCCCATTTTTACTTGATTTCACTCTCACGTAACGTTAATGTAAAGTTAACGCTTTACACTTTGAATCTCACTTAAAACCTCTGGTTTATAATAAACCCTTTTTATCGTAATCTCCCTTCACTTAATTCATATAATTGAGTACGTTTATTTCCTTTCACCATTCAATTTTGCTTGCATGTAACAACCCGGAAAATCTGGGCCAGTTTGAAAATTTTATTTTGGCCACTTTAGTGAATTTTGAATATTTAAAATGAATTATTTTAAATAATATCGACGAGAAATTTATTTTGAATATAATTAGAACGTATATATTATATACGTCGTCGTTAGAATATATAATATTTATATATAATTATAAAAGGAATTGAAAATGGCGCGGTAGTTCGAAAATTCGATTTCTAATTTCAAATGAATATACAGAATTCAATATAAGTCAGAATTGAACGAAACAAGAAATATTTGAATCTGTATAACTATATCTTTGTAACGAAGTTAACAAACTGAGATTTCATTTTAGAAATGATAAGATATGTCCAGTTTAAAATTAGAAATAGTCGCTGTAGAATTTATATATATTTTTATATATATAAGGCCCTTAAAAATGGACATTTTGCAAATGACCTCGGATTTCGACGAAACCAGTTTTGTTGGGTCCGCAGTGTTAAGTTATTGCTAGATTCCAAATTTCATAATTTTTCGAATCAATATGTAAGCGTGGCAAAGGAAAACGCGTTTGACCAGTTTCAGTTGATTTTAATCGACTGGAAATTGGCCATTTTTCAAACGGTCTCAGAATTCGACGAAACTAGTTTTGTTAGGACCGTATCGTCAATACAAAGCTAGAAAATATTTTTCGAGAATTTTTCTAGTTAGTATGTGACCCCGGTAATTTGAAATGTACGTTTAAAATTCAATATAGTGATTTAAAGGTAAATTCAACGGAAACTGATTGTAACGATAGATTCAGCTTGCGGTACATATCCCATTGTGTTCGGAATGGGGGTATTTAGCTGGGGACGATAGTTGGTGGATTTGAATTGGAGTTTATATTGCAAAAACACATAATTTCGAATTAAATAATATTAAAATTCTATATAAAAGGATCTTCCAAACCCTAGGTCAACTCATTCTCACGGTCAACCCCAGAACCCACCCCCAAATTCAACCCGCGATGAACGATTACAAAGCCCTCCCATCTTCTTCATTTTCCTCCTAATCCACGAAGTAATAATCGAAACTTAATAGATAAAAAGCAGCTAGCCCCTAAGTTCTTGAGATTCATATACCGATGATCGATTATCATCGATCGAGTTAGGGGTTCGCGGCGCTCAAAGCTGCGTCGTTCGAAGGCATCGTGCGAGCTGATGGCGAGCTCGAGCGTGGCGCCACCTCAGGCGTGGGGAGAAATCAGAGAGGCCGACATCGAAGGTACCTCAGTTCGTCCTCCAGTCAAACAGCGTGGCGTTGGTTTCGAAACCCTGATGGTGGGCATGGTTCAAGCAACAGCAGACGAAGATGGAAAAGGGATTAAGGTTAATTTAAAAGTCCTAATTCAATTTAGTTTATTTTATTGTTTAGAAACTAAGATTGACATTGCTTTAAAATAGAAGAAGGCTTTGTTTTTGAAAATAGAAATAGGATATGATTTTTGAAAATAAGAAATATATATATATATATGTCGTTGATAAAAAGCTGAAGTTTACATATATTATTGTTATAAAGATGTTGGTTTTAAAATTATAAAGACTTCGGTTTTAAAATTATAAAGACTTCGATTTTAAAAGTATAAAGATTTCGATTTTAAAATTATAAAGACATTCGTTTTAAAAATATACTTTGTTTAGAATAGAAATAAAGATGGAATTTTTATAAGACAACAGTAAAAATTCGATTTTTATATATTGGATAGCGAAATAAAAATTCGATTTTTATATATTGAACTTTGAAATAAAAATTCGATTTTTATATATTGAACTTTGAAATAAAAATTCGATTTTTATATATTGAACTTTGAAATAAAAATTCGATTTTTATATATTGAACTTTGAAATAAAAATTCGATTTTTATATATTGAACTTTGAAATAAAAATTCGATTTTTATATAGTGTACTTCGAAATAAAAATAGGATTTTTATATATTGAATAGCGAAGTAAAAATTCAATTTTTACATGTGTAGTGAAAGCGGACAACGAAAGGGACAGAAAGGCGAGTTGGCGAAGATTTCCTGCATTAGAAGTGCCGTGGAGCTAGGATAGCTATATGTGAGAATTTCTCACCTTTCAATTTATTTTTCTAATTATATATATATACTAGGATGCAGACGGTGCTTAGTAGCACCCGACACAATCGTCCACAGACCATGGACTTGTTTGTTTGACTGTTTGGTGATTGATTGCGATATTGGTTTGAATGTGGTTTGTGGTGTGAAAAATCGAATCGATAAATTGGTTAGGATTAGACGTGCGCCGTTATAAGGCGAAGGAGTAAGGCTAGGTTAGACCCTTACTCCAAATCTTGTGGTTTGCATAATGAAATTGATTTGATTGATGAGTGAATGGCGTGGGCCTTCACTAGACCGGGGATAAGGCTAGGCCTTGTCCCGTTTCTAGTATCGTGCCGTTATGCCGCCGAAATTTTCTAAAATAAGTTAGAAAAATAAAAATACCATTTTATTGAATAAATGAATTGAATAGAAATTCATAGGTTGGAATAAAATGTTTTATCGTTAAAAATATAATTTTTAACGTGAAGTGAATAAAATAAAATATTCATTTATAAACCGAATGGTTTGTTTATGTACACCTATTTGAAGGACATTGATTGGGACGATAAATTTTACACATCGCCCAACTGCACAAATAAAATATGCGTGTGATTGTTTGAAACCCCACACGGGTGTTGGGATGAAATTTGAAGTTCACTCATCCTGATTGATTAAATATGTCGATCGATTGATTGACAGGCTGTTATAAGCGTTGAATATCTATATTTGATGCTTATAAAGTGTAGTGCACTTTGGTTGATGGTTGATTATTTCTCAATGCTATGATATACATGTGTTGTATGAAAATCCATATAATTAACTTTATATGGTAATTGATTGGGCCTCATTCTAATTTGAAAAATAAAGAATATTATAAAATAAAAGTTCATGTGTTGACAGTACTCATTCATTGAGATTGGTCATGTGTTGAACGAAATATTTTAATATTAAAATTTACATCTTTATCGATATAAAATAAAAGTTCATGTGTTGACAGTACTCATTCATTGAGATTGGTCATGTGTTGAACGAAATATTTTGATAATAACAACTATTTTGAAAATAGAAATTTATGAAGCCGTGTTGATTAGATTGACGCCATTTTGACGTGAACGATATTTATATCGATTTTATTCATTTCGAAATGAATTGAATTGAAAACGATTTCGAAATGAATTGAATTGAAAACGAATTCAAAATGAATTGAAAACGATTTCGAAATGAATTGAGTTGAAAACGAATTCAAAATGAATTGAAAACGATTTCGAAATGAATTGAATTGAAAACGATTTCGAAATGAATTGAATTGAAAACGAATTCAAAATGAATTGAAAACGATTTCGAAATGAATTGAATTGAAAACGATTTCGAAATGAATTGAGTTGAAAACGAATTCAAAATGAATTGAAAACGATTTCGAAATGAATTGAGTTGAAAACGAATTCAAAATGAATTGAAAACGATTTCGAAATGAATTGAGTTGAAAACGAATTCAAAATGAATTGAAAACGATTTCGAAATGAATTGAATTGAAAACGAATTCGAATTGAATTGAAAACAAATTGAAATGAATTCAAATTGAATTGAAATTTGAATTGAATAGAAATGAATTTTGAAACGAATTTATAAAGAAGAATTCAATTTTGCTTTGAATTGAAATGGAAGTTGAAATAGCTTTTGAAACGATTTTAAAACTATTTATATAATTCGTTTTAAATAGAAATCGACGAAATATATATTATATATATTATATATATAATATAATGGCCTGAATAGAACGCGCCGCGCCGCGGCAGTTCGCGAATTTCGACCATTTATTTCAAACGGACATTACGGGAGATCCGACCGTCGGATTCTCCTAAAACCGGAATCGTTGGGTTCGTATCGAAAAGAGCTTTCTAACGAATATTAGAAATTTGAAATCTAACGGTTGGATTTGGAATTATGTCCAAATCAAATTCGAAAAAGGTCGTTGTAAGTGCAGTTCGATGGCCATTGATGGAAATCGACTGTACGGGCCTTGATAAAATTATTAAAAATAGTAATAATTTGTGTAAAATCATAAGAAATGATTTGTGAAGATTCGGGATGAAAAACTCCATATTTGAAAAGATAAAAATAGATTTTTATCGAAATGAACTGGTTTTGAACTAGAATTATAATTCTATTTATTTTTAAATAAATAAATTGAATTAAAAAGGGGAATTAAAACAAATGATTACTTCGATAAGTTTCGTTAATCCCGACTAGTTGAATCGAAATTCAAAGGATGATAAAAGAATAAATTCAGGAAATTACCTTGGATAAGATTAATGGGAACCTTTCCCTATGAATGTGAAAATTAGGAACTAACTGTCGGTTAGCTAAGCAGAATGGTTTTCTGAATATAGATCTGATGTTGGTTTCGGCCTTCGGGGTTAATGTTTGGGGAATTATTCTCTTGATTAATTTACGGTTAGTGACTAATGGATTGGAATGAGGCGTATGTTGTGTTTGTGTAACACTTATTTAATATATACGCGAGTTATTCGGAAAGACCGGGTTTATCCCATTCTGAATAACTGATACGACGATAAGTCGAAGATGAAGACGATGGTCGAAGACCGGAGGTCTTCACGTCGTTTGGGTAATTACTGATGATCTTGATTGGGTTGTACACCCAAGAAGATGGAAACAGTTAGTGATCGTCCAGACGTACTTGGAGATCGATGGATATGCGGGGTACTAGGTGCCTCCGGTTTCGTTCAGACCTGGAACGGACTTGTAAATGGATGGTGTGTCTGACATTGTATTCCTTTATATTGTATTTGTTGATCTCTGCTAAATATATATCTGTTTGGCGGCGGAGAATTTATTCTCTTGCTTAACGCCCTTCTCTGAGACATATGAGCTCAGAGGTTATATATTGGCAGAAATCAGTGGTACGATATGGATTGATAGTGTGGCATACTGAGATGCAGTGATCCAAACTTTTGTTGAAAAGCAAAGTTTGGTGGTTGATGATCAAAGCGCAGCTGATATAGCATGGCTTTGTGTATAGCGTTGATCCGCGAGCCTCACAGCCCGGGATGGTGGTAAACTGATGGTTTGATCAGTATACATTTTTTTTAGTGTAGTGGATTCGGTCGACCGATATTGAGCTTCGTGCTCGGAGGGATAGAGTAAGCGGTGTTTTCTCTTGCTGGGACGTAAGCCGCGGTGATACTTGAGTCCCCAAAAGTGCGGATGTGCATAGCGGTGTTTTCTCTCGCTGAGACGTAAGCCGCGGTGATTTGTACTACGCGAGCGATCTTTCGAATCAGGAGCCACCATGATGGAAATCCAATTTCCGATACGTGTATTTCGGCTTTATTTGTAGAGCCTAGTATGGCGACATAGTGGGATGGGGCACTCATGCCGTCTATGATTTATATTTATGATTGAAGTTGTTTTGACACTATACACTTATTATAGTATCAAATGATTTGTTTTAAACGTATCAAGCATGTTTGGCTGTTATAAGGGAAAACCCTATCCTCGGCTGCGTTGCATTGTGTGATGGGACCTGGGTCTTATAACAGCTTCATTTTTCTTTATTTAGCATTGCGCTGCTGGTTTTATGCACTGGTATTCTTGGGAGGAAACCCGTTCCGTGTTATACGGCGTGGTCCCTTGATTTACCTAGCTTTAAAAAAATAAAGATTAATAACTGTTTTAGTTCTCACACCAGTCACATGACTGACCTGGAGTTTATTGTTTTAACCTAAACTCTGGGTGCCCTTATTTTCGACACGGGCAGCTAGTAGTTTTGGTTTTGCAGATTTATATTCACAGGATCCTGGTTTACAGCTGGAACGATATCCGGAAAGCTTTGTATCCGTATATCTCTTCTAGTTGTGTATTGTATTATTTTCCGCTGCTATGTATTTAAATGTAATTTAAATCTCTGATATTTCTGTGTAATATTCATTTATACTCTGTATATTCTTGTAATCTGATGCATTGTTGTAATATACAATGAAATGTTCTTCTGTATGCGTTCTGTTGTGGTTTGTTCTCGAACTATCCGACGCTTTCCTTTACGGGGAAGTTGCGGGTCTTTACACGTGGTATCAGAGCTTTGGTTTACAAAGAAGAGAACAAGACACATTAGAACCGTACGAAGGAATTCATCAGAAATTGGATTAGTAATATCCAATGAGGATGACTCGTTAGAGATGGGATCAGTAGTGTCCTAGAACGAGTCGAAAGAGTGTTGTTTTTGAAAATAAAAGTGAAAACCCACTTTGTTTTGGAAATTCAAATCTTAAGTATTCGTATTTGAATAGTCTATTTAAATTGAATTTGGGCAATCGAGTATATAAAGATTTTGCATACACGCTTAGCGGCTTGTATTCGAAGTTTTAATATATTGGGTAGATATAGAATCCCTCTAGTGCCCGGGAGTAATTCTGGTGATGGGGCACTGTCGCCAGTATTTATTTTCGAGTGACGAAAGTGAGATTTCTATATATTTCCTATTGACTGGTGTGAGAACCAAAATTAGATAGGGCCTATTGTTGTGATTTGGCATCAAAAATCTGATTTTTGTCTATGTATCAAAGTTATGAATTTGAAACTCTAATTCACTAATTGATTGATGTTTATGTTGTTTGTTTATTTGTTTGCTAATTTTTAGCCATTTAGCCTAATAGCACCAAATATTGAATTATATTGAGAATTGGTCGCATATGCTTGCATATACATATACTTACATTGAACAGGTCATAGCAAGGAGGCTAGAGCTGAGAATAAAATTTGTTTGCCCGACAAATAGGTACATGTTTACTACATAATTTACTGTTTTGTTTGGGTGATGATGATTTTGTGAGCCTATTGGCTAGCCGCTTGGCTTTTTCTTTTTCTTTTTGAGATCTGAAGGACCGGGGAAGCTATTTGAAATTCCCCGATGCTCCGGGTGCAGGGGAGGTTATGGCGAAATTTTTCGAAAATTTAGGGTGTTAGCCAAATTTTTGAAATTTGGAAAATTCTCAGAAACTAAAGAGTTGGAGAATGGAAGCCAGATCGAACGTAGAGTTGAATGATCAAACCACTTTCGACTTTGTTCCTTTTCGGGGACGAAAAGTTTTAAGTTGGGGAGATTGTAACAACCCGGAAAATCTGGGCCAGTTTGAAAATTTTATTTTGGCCACTTTAGTGAATTTTGAATATTTAAAATGAATTATTTTAAATAATATCGACGAGAAATTTATTTTGAATATAATTAGAACGTATATATTATATACGTCGTCGTTAGAATATATAATATTTATATATAATTATAAAAGGAATTGAAAATGGCGCGGTAGTTCGAAAATTCGATTTCTAATTTCAAATGAATATACAGAATTCAATATAAGTCAGAATTGAACGAAACAAGAAATATTTGAATCTGTATAACTATATCTTTGTAACGAAGTTAACAAACTGAGATTTCATTTTAGAAATGATAAGATATGTCCAGTTTAAAATTAGAAATAGTCGCTGTAGAATTTATATATATTTTTATATATATAAGGCCCTTAAAAATGGACATTTTGCAAATGACCTCGGATTTCGACGAAACCAGTTTTGTTGGGTCCGCAGTGTTAAGTTATTGCTAGATTCCAAATTTCATAATTTTTCGAATCAATATGTAAGCGTGGCAAAGGAAAACGCGTTTGACCAGTTTTAGTTGATTTTAATCGACTGGAAATTGGCCATTTTTCAAACGGTCTCAGAATTCGACGAAACTAGTTTTGTTAGGACCGTATCGTCAATACAAAGCTAGAAAATATTTTTCGAGAATTTTTCTAGTTAGTATGTGACCCCGGTAATTTGAAATGTACGTTTAAAATTCAATATAGTGATTTAAAGGTAAATTCAACGGAAACTGATTGTAACGATAGATTCAGCTTGCGGTACATATCCCATTGTGTTCGGAATGGGGGTATTTAGCTGGGGACGATAGTTGGTGGATTTGAATTGGAGTTTATATTGCAAAAACACATAATTTCGAATTAAATAATATTAAAATTCTATATAAAAGGATCTTCCAAACCCTAGGTCAACTCATTCTCACGGTCAACCCCAGAACCCACCCCCAAATTCAACCCGCGATGAACGATTACAAAGCCCTCCCATCTTCTTCATTTTCCTCCTAATCCACGAAGTAATAATCGAAACTTAATAGATAAAAAGCAGCTAGCCCCTAAGTTCTTGAGATTCATATACCGATGATCGATTATCATCGATCGAGTTAGGGGTTCGCGGCGCTCAAAGCTGCGTCGTTCGAAGGCATCGTGCGAGCTGATGGCGAGCTCGAGCGTGGCGCCACCTCAGGCGTGGGGAGAAATCAGAGAGGCCGACATCGAAGGTACCTCAGTTCGTCCTCCAGTCAAACAGCGTGGCGTTGGTTTCGAAACCCTGATGGTGGGCATGGTTCAAGCAACAACAGACGAAGATGGAAAAGGGATTAAGGTTAATTTAAAAGTCCTAATTCAATTTAGTTTATTTTATTGTTTAGAAACTAAGATTGACATTGCTTTAAAATAGAAGAAGGCTTTGTTTTTGAAAATAGAAATAGGATATGATTTTTGAAAATAAGAAATATATATATATGTCGTTGATAAAAAGCTGAAGTTTACATATATTATTGTTATAAAGATGTTGGTTTTAAAATTATAAAGACTTCGGTTTTAAAATTATAAAGACTTCGATTTTAAAAGTATAAAGATTTCGATTTTAAAATTATAAAGACATTCGTTTTAAAAATATACTTTGTTTAGAATAGAAATAAAGATGGAATTTTTATAAGACAACAGTAAAAATTCGATTTTTATATATTGGATAGCGAAATAAAAATTCGATTTTTATATATTGAACTTTGAAATAAAAATTCGATTTTTATATATTGAACTTTGAAATAAAAATTCGATTTTTATATATTGAACTTTGAAATAAAAATTCGATTTTTATATATTGAACTTTGAAATAAAAATTCGATTTTTATATATTGAACTTTGAAATAAAAATTCGATTTTTATATAGTGTACTTCGAAATAAAAATAGGATTTTTATATATTGAATAGCGAAGTAAAAATTCAATTTTTACATGTGTAGTGAAAGCGGACAACGAAAGGGACAAAAAGGCGAGTTGGCGAAGATTTCCTGCATTAGAAGTGCCGTGGAGCTAGGATAGCTATATGTGAGAATTTCTCACCTTTCAATTTATTTTTCTAATTATATATATATACTAGGATGCAGACGGTGCTTAGTAGCACCCGACACAATCGTCCACAGACCATGGACTTGTTTGTTTGACTGTTTGGTGATTGATTGCGATATTGGTTTGAATGTGGTTTGTGGTGTGAAAAATCGAATCGATAAATTGGTTAGGATTAGACGTGCGCCGTTATAAGGCGAAGGAGTAAGGCTAGGTTAGACCCTTACTCCAAATCTTGTGGTTTGCATAATGAAATTGATTTGATTGATGAGTGAATGGCGTGGGCCTTCACTAGACCGGGGATAAGGCTAGGCCTTGTCCCGTTTCTAGTATCGTGCCGTTATGCCGCCGAAATTTTCTAAAATAAGTTAGAAAAATAAAAATACCATTTTATTGAATAAATGAATTGAATAGAAATTCATAGGTTGGAATAAAATGTTTTATCGTTAAAAATATAATTTTTAACGTGAAGTGAATAAAATAAAATATTCATTTATAAACCGAACGGTTTGTTTATGTACACCTATTTGAAGGACATTGATTGGGACGATAAATTTTACACATCGCCCAACTGCACAAATAAAATATGCGTGTGATTGTTTGAAACCCCACACGGGTGTTGGGATGAAATTTGAAGTTCACTCATCCTGATTGATTAAATATGTCGATCGATTGATTGACAGGCTGTTATAAGCGTTGAATATCTATATTTGATGCTTATAAAGTGTAGTGCACTTTGGTTGATGGTTGATTATTTCTCAATGCTATGATATACATGTGTTGTATGAAAATCCATATAATTAACTTTATATGGTAATTGATTGGGCCTCATTCTAATTTGAAAAATAAAGAATGTTATAAAATAAAAGTTCATGTGTTGACAGTACTCATTCATTGAGATTGGTCATGTGTTGAACGAAATATTTTAATATTAAAATTTACATCTTTATCGATATAAAATAAAAGTTCATGTGTTGACAGTACTCATTCATTGAGATTGGTCATGTGTTGAACGAAATATTTTGATAATAACAACTATTTTGAAAATAGAAATTTATGAAGCCGTGTTGATTAGATTGACGCCATTTTGACGTGAACGATATTTATATCGATTTTATTCATTTCGAAATGAATTGAATTGAAAACGATTTCGAAATGAATTGAATTGAAAACGAATTCAAAATGAATTGAAAACGATTTCGAAATGAATTGAGTTGAAAACGAATTCAAAATGAATTGAAAACGATTTCGAAATGAATTGAATTGAAAACGATTTCGAAATGAATTGAATTGAAAACGAATTCAAAATGAATTGAAAACGATTTCGAAATGAATTGAATTGAAAACGATTTCGAAATGAATTGAATTGAAAACGAATTCAAAATGAATTGAAAACGATTTCGAAATGAATTGAGTTGAAAACGAATTCAAAATGAATTGAAAACGATTTCGAAATGAATTGAGTTGAAAACGAATTCAAAATGAATTGAAAACGATTTCGAAATGAATTGAATTGAAAACGAATTCGAATTGAATTGAAAACAAATTGAAATGAATTCAAATTGAATTGAAATTTGAATTGAATAGAAATGAATTTTGAAACGAATTTATAAAGAAGAATTCAATTTTGCTTTGAATTGAAATGGAAGTTGAAATAGCTTTTGAAACGATTTTAAAACTATTTATATAATTCGTTTTAAATAGAAATCGACGAAATATATATTATATATATTATATATATAATATAATGGCCTGAATAGAACGCGCCGCGCCGCGGCAGTTCGCGAATTTCGACCATTTATTTCAAACGGACATTACGGGAGATCCGACCGTCGGATTCTCCTAAAACCGGAATCGTTGGGTTCGTATCGAAAAGAGCTTTCTAACGAATATTAGAAATTTGAAATCTAACGGTTGGATTTGGAATTATGTCCAAATCAAATTCGAAAAAGGTCGCTGTAAGTGCAGTTCGATGGCCATTGATGGAAATCGACTGTACGGGCCTTGATAAAATTATTAAAAATAGTAATAATTTGTGTAAAATCATAAGAAATGATTTGTGAAGATTCGGGATGAAAAACTCCATATTTGAAAAGATAAAAATAGATTTTTATCGAAATGAACTGGTTTTGAACTAGAATTATAATTCTATTTATTTTTAAATAAATAAATTGAATTAAAAAGGGGAATTAAAACAAATGATTACTTCGATAAGTTTCGTTAATCCTGACTAGTTGAATCGAAATTCAAAGGATGATAAAAGAATAAATTCAGGAAATTACCTTGGATAAGATTAATGGGAACCTTTCCCTATGAATGTGAAAATTAGGAACTAACTGTCGGTTAGCTAAGCAGAATGGTTTTCTGAATATTGATCTGATGTTGGTTTCGGCCTTCGGGGTTAATGTTTGGGGAATTATTCTCTTGATTAATTTACGGTTAGTGACTAATGGATTGGAATGAGGCGTATGTTGTGTTTGTGTAACACTTATTTAATATATACGCGAGTTATTCGGAAAGACCGGGTTTATCCCATTCTGAATAACTGATACGACGATAAGTCGAAGATGAAGACGATGGTCGAAGACCGGAGGTCTTCACGTCGTTTGGGTAATTACTGATGATCTTGATTGGGTTGTACACCCAAGAAGATGGAAACAGTTAGTGATCGTCCAGACGTACTTGGAGATCGATGGATATGCGGGGTACTAGGTGCCTCCGGTTTCGTTCAGACCTGGAACGGACTTGTAAATGGATGGTGTGTCTGATATTGTATTCCTTTATATTGTATTTGTTGATCTCTGCTAAATATATATCTGTTTGGCGGCGGAGAATTTATTCTCTTGCTTAACGCCCTTCTCTGAGACATATGAGCTCAGAGGTTATATATTGGCAGAAATCAGTGGTACGATATGGATTGATAGTGTGGCATACTGAGATGCAGTGATCCAAACTTTTGTTGAAAAGCAAAGTTTGGTGGTTGATGATCAAAGCGCAGCTGATATAGCATGGCTTTGTGTATAGCGTTGATCCGCGAGCCTCACAGCCCGGGATGGTGGTAAACTGATGGTTTGATCAGTATACATTTTTTTTAGTGTAGTGGATTCGGTCGACCGATATTGAGCTTCGTGCTCGGAGGGATAGAGTAAGCGGTGTTTTCTCTTGCTGGGACGTAAGCCGCGGTGATACTTGAGTCCCCAAAAGTGCGGATGTGCATAGCGGTGTTTTCTCTCGCTGAGACGTAAGCCGCGGTGATTTGTACTACGCGAGCGATCTTTCGAATCAGGAGCCACCATGATGGAAATCCAATTTCCGATACGTGTATTTCGGCTTTATTTGTAGAGCCTAGTATGGCGACATAGTGGGATGGGGCACTCATGCCGTCTATGATTTATATTTATGATTGAAGTTGTTTTGACACTATACACTTATTATAGTATCAAATGATTTGTTTTAAACGTATCAAGCATGTTTGGCTGTTATAAGGGAAAACCCTATCCTCGGCTGCGTTGCATTGTGTGATGGGACCTGGGTCTTATAACAGCTTCATTTTTCTTTATTTAGCATTGCGCTGCTGGTTTTATGCACTGGTATTCTTGGGAGGAAACCCGTTCCGTGTTATACGGCGTGGTCCCTTGATTTACCTAGCTTTAAAAAAATAAAGATTAATAACTGTTTTAGTTCTCACACCAGTCACATGACTGACCTGGAGTTTATTGTTTTAACCTAAACTCTGGGTGCCCTTATTTTCGACACGGGCAGCTAGTAGTTTTGGTTTTGCAGATTTATATTCACAGGATCCTGGTTTACAGCTGGAACGATATCCGGAAAGCTTTGTATCCGTATATCTCTTCTAGTTGTGTATTGTATTATTTTCCGCTGCTATGTATTTAAATGTAATTTAAATCTCTGATATTTCTGTGTAATATTCATTTATACTCTGTATATTCTTGTAATCTGATGCATTGTTGTAATATACAATGAAATGTTCTTCTGTATGCGTTCTGTTGTGGTTTGTTCTCGAACTATCCGACGCTTTCCTTTACGGGGAAGTTGCGGGTCTTTACATTGCATCTCACATTCGGTAACTTTTTAAATGAATTCCCATTTAAAAATATATTCCTAAATTCAGCATTAATTAAAATAATAACTTATTTCAACCATTAACTACTTTAGTAGTTAATCCCTTTATTAACTAAATTAAATATTAAATCCCCTTTTAAATCCTTATTTAAATTCAAACAATATTCATTTAACTATTTTAGTCAAAACACATTAACTTGATAAACAATTCTAAATTCCAAACGGTCGATTTAATTAACTCAAAAACTTGATTATCTCATTAACCGATTTCAACAATCCTCGCTTTAAATTAATTAAAAATATAATTAATTTAGATAGATTCTCATTCTTTGTTTTCTTTACAAACAAATTTTCAGGGTTTAACCATTTAATTCATTTCTTATTCTTCAACTGGTAAATCTGATTAACATCAGCATTTGCTTTGCAAAATAACTTCATAACAAATCAAAGTCTTAAACAAATAAAATATTTATTTATTTTTCTTAAATAACTTTTATTCAAATAATATAATTCAAATCTAACTCTGGTTATAAAATAAATTTTATAATCTCAACTCTATCGATTCACCTGTCGGTGAATCAATATCTATAACTCGATTGGTTTTAAAGGCCATACTCTGCCAAACACTTAACCAATATCACCTATTGGTTCAAACTAAACAGATGTTGAATATTCAATTAATAATCAATCATCAAATCAATCACACAAACAGATCAGTTCATATATGATCATATGAAAATAAATAATACATTTGAGGAATCCGGTTGGATCCCTCCAACCTGTTCTTCCCTGTATTCAAATGGTTATCTCAAATCAGACGGTTCAGTTTTGTTTAACTGATAACACTAAATGGCAACCATTCAACATCAACCACAAGCAATTCAAACAATTCAACCATTTAAACACGTTTATAAATCAACGTGACCAACCAAGGTGAGTTACCTTTATTGGAATCAATCGTTAAAAATATCGATTTGGTATTTCACTGAAATTAAACACAGTTTAATTTCATCGGTTAAATCAACAAACAATTGTATAACTAGCAAAGCAGTCAACCATTTTCAAGCAGAGCACACAAAATAAAAATACCCAATTTATATAAAATATAAAAAGGGTAACTGAGTGAGTTTAACTCACATTGATTTGATTCGCTGTTTAAACAGTTTGTTTTCAGTTAAATTAATCATGTAGTCAATTTAACTGAAAAAGCCCAGTTGATTCTGATCTCTTGCACTCCTGTTCCATGGTATGGATCTCGTCAAATTGGTTCCAACGTCGGTTGTCTGGTTTAATTCTGTTAACAAAATATAAAATTATTCACGTCTAAATAAATATGATTAATTAAATTATAGATTTCCTTTATCCTACATAGTTAAACTAATTAGTTGGCTTAAATGTTTAACAAGCTCTCATTCCTTCAGATCCAATTCATTTTTAATTTCTCATTGTATGATTAAATTAACCTCAGATTCCTTACCGTTAATGTTCAAAGTAATATTTAAACCATGTTAAAATAAAGTAATTATTTTTACCATTACTAATTACGTTGACCAATAAGTAAATATTTCGGTCCAATTTTGGGTTCTCTGCATCTCCAAACAACCGACGCCATCTTTAATTTCTGCCCTCAAAAGCTGGACCTCGTATACCTGCAACGATTTAACGTTCAATTAATTTCCCCTAATTACTTAGTTAATAAATTAAATATGGTTTTAAATAAGCTAACGCAGACAATTACTGTTAAATTTACTTTCACTTGTTCGGAGCAATACTGGATCGACCCCCCCCCCCTCATGTTCTTACACCGCTCCAACTCCCACCGTTCCTCGCCAAAACAGACCGCCAGACCCCGATCGAGGTGTGCCAACACCACCGCCTCCCAGCTGCCCACCTACGCCCCCAGTATCACGCCCAACCAGGTCGCCATTGATGAGCAATCGACGCCGAACTGATGTGAGTTTCAACTCCCGTCCTGGCCAAGTTGTCAGCCGAAACAACATCATCGCCGTTGGATTACGAGACATCATTCAGCTACTCAGTTTGATGAAGAAAGTTGGTTGAATGGATCATTAGATTTTAAGATCAGAGGGGAAATGTTTGAGCAGTTTTGGGACGTTGATATTGTATACGGCGGCTTAGACAATTCCACTACAGAGAAGGGTTTTCGAGCCTCATTCCGATCAACTCCGGTCATGGAACTCCATCGTGACCGTCCATTAGGTAGGACTCGAGGAGCTCTTGAAGTTTGAGGTTGAAAGTTTGTAAATTGATCATTGGATTAGGAGATTTCCGAGAGGAAAGGAGGGAAAGTCTGGTTCGTTCATTTTTGAAGAAGTGGCGGCTCATTGAATTAGTTGACCAGAGAAACAAGTTAATAAGGTTTTACTGTTCCTAGTATGGTATTTATAATGGAACCAAAACGTGGAAGGCAAGGTTCCTAGTTTGGCTTGCAAGGAATCAGTTGTTTGGCCGCCAAGTCATTGAAAGTGTGAGGCGCAAGGAATCTACAGTAAGCTACAGTGTTGTTGTGGGGAGGTTTATTTATAATACAATATAACGATACTTCATCACGAAGTAGTTGATAAAAACCACCATAATTGATTTCTGTCTACTGATAAAAAAATTATTCTTGATGTAAAAAGGTATTCCGAACCCAATGGGACAAGTTTCGTCGAAATCCGAGGTCATATGAAAAATTTTCCTTTATAAAACCAGAAATGAACACGCGTTTAATTTTTCCACGATCACCAGATAAATCAAATCAACTTGAAACTTGTATATCTTACAATAACTTTTCGATACGAACCCAACGACACTAATTTCGTCGCATTCTGAGACTGTTGCCCCGGTAGGCTATCTTTACCCCGAACCGCCCTACCCTTTTTAATGCCAAATTTCTCGATCTCTAAAAATAACAAACTATATACCTATCCTGACTCTAATCTACGATACGAACTCAACGGAACTGGTTTCGTGGCCTAATTCGATCGTCTGCTCGAGTTACACTCAAATATTCCTTTTATTTAATTAAATACGCGTTAGAGAATTTGAACGGGCATTTACAGTTGCTGTGGTCGCATACGACATCGGTTTTCCACGCAGTTTGATTTTTTTGATAATGATTTGACGATACGGTTCCAATGAAACTGATTTCGTCGAAATCTGAGTCCGTTTGCAAAACGACCATTTTAACTCGTATATTTTTATATAACGATTTTCCATAGCGATTATTTCAAATTTTGATTTGGCCATAACTATCAAACTATAACACGAAATCTGGATTTTTCTTTTTCATATGAAAGCTATTGCCAATACGGCTCCAACGTGTCTTGTTTCACAGAAATCCGACTTATATCGAATCCTGTATTCTCAATTGAAGTTCAAAACTTCATTTCACGAACTGCACGCCATTTTCAAGCTCGATTTATATTATATATAAATTATAACGTTCAACTTCGTTTCAATAACGAATTAAATATTAAATTCCATTAATATTCCCAATATAATATTTAAAACTAATTTAAATATTCATATTCAAAGGGTCGAAAAACACGGGTCGTTACAGGCGGTAGATCAATTCCAGAGCCGGGGCGCAGAGAGAGAGGGGATCGACGTTGGGTTCCTTGAACCGACAGTAACGATGATGAAGAAAGGGGGTTAGGAGGGGTTAATCAAAGGTTAATTAACCTTAATTATATTTAAATAATAAATAAATTATTCTATGTTTAAAATGGTGTAACTTTTTCATATTAGATCGAAATTTAACGAAACAAGTTGCGTTGCGATCGTATTGAAGAACACTACAGCATGAAGTGGTCTAGATCTGAAACAAAGCAAACCAAAATTCAGGGAAAAATTCAGATCTGAATAGCAATGTGAGAAATTCTATTTCTTTTCTTTTATATAATTAAATTTTCTTAATCATGAAATGTATCTAGAATGGATGTTGTTATGTGGATCTTCATATGTGATTTGGTTGATGATGACTGAGTTATTAGATTTGTTAATTAACGATTGTGTTAATTAAATGTGTCGATTCAAAAAGATTAACCATGGTATTGATTGAAGGATAGTTAAGACAAATATATCATATATGTAAACTGAAATAATTGAAATAAATATGTCAGGTTGTTATTATAAAATTGTTGTATACAATTTTATAATTTTTGTTATAATGAAATAGATTGAACAAAATCTCACATTTTTGTTTATTTAAACAGATTAGACTAAATCATCATATTTTTGTCAAACTTGATTAGTGAATAGAAATTAACATTTTTGTGTTAAACTTGATTAGTGAATAGAAATTAACATTTTTCTGTTAAACTTGATTAGTGAATAGAAATTAACATTTTTCTGTTAAACTTGATTAGTGGATAGAAATTAACATTTTTGTGTTAAACTTGATTAGTGAATAGAAATTAACATTTTTCTATTAAACTTGATTAGTGGATAGAAATTAACATTTTTGTGTTAAACTTGATTAGTGAATAGAAATTAACATTTTTGTATTAAGCCTGATTAGTGGATAGAAATTTACATTTTTGTGTTAAACTTGATTATTAAAGTAAATTCACACTTTTGGTTAAAACTTGATTTTGACAAATAAAATTTACTTTTTATTTGTCATTAGAAATGTAAATTTGTTATGCAAACAAAATCATGTTTTGATTACATAAGAAAGATTTGAACAAAATCATGTTTTGATTACATAAGAAAGATTTGAACAAAATCATGTTTTGATTACATAAGAAAGTTTTAAACAAAATCATGTTTTGATTACATAAGAAAGATTTTAACAAAATCATGTTTTGATTACATAAGAAAGATTTGAACAAAATCATGTTTTGATTACATAAGAAAGATTTGAACAAAATCATGTTTTGATTACGTAAGAAAGATTTGAACAAAATTATCAGTTTGGTCATTTTAAAAAGAATGATATAAAAAGAGCCATTTTTTATACTTTTAAAAAGAATGATATAAAAAGAGCCATTTTTATACTTTTAAAAGAATGATATGAAAAGAGGCATTTTTGTTTATTTAAAAGAATTAGACAAAAATTTACATTTTTGTTTATTAAAAGGAATTAAAACAAAATCCTCATTTTGTTACATTGAAAAGAATAAACAAGATTATCATATTTTGTTACATTGAAAAGAATAAACAAGATTATCATATTTTGCTAAAACTTGTTTTGTGAAAGAAAAATAGCATTTTTGTTATGAATTGTCCTCTAAGAGGAAATTAACATTTTATTATCAAATGTTATATTAGAGGAAATAAACATTTTATTATCAAATGTTACATTAGAATAAAAAAAATACATTTTTGCTAGAAAATGTGATTAGAATAAAGAATACATTTTTGTTAGAAGATGTAATTAGAATACATTTTTATTAGAAAATGTAATTAGAATCAAGAATACATTTTTATTAGAAAATGTAATGAGAATAAAGTATACATTTTTGGTTAAATTGTTTACATAGAATAAAACTAGCATTTTTGGTTAAAATGTTTACATGAAATAAAAATACACATTTTTGTCACATATAAAGGAATGAGTTCCAAAGGATCATTTTTGTTACATATAAAGGAATGAGTTCAAAAGGATCAATTTTTTTCACATATAAAAGAATGAATTTGAAAGGATCACTTTTGTCACAGATAAAAGAATGAATGAACTAGAAATGATTATTCTTGTCACATTAAAAAGAAAGATTTGAAATGTTTATTTTTATACATTAAAAAGAAGGAAATTTAAATGTATATTTTTATACATTAAAGAAGAAAATATTCATTTTTATGTTAAAACATGTTAGCGGAGAAAATATTCATTTTTATGTTAAAACATGTTAGCAAAGCAGAATATACATTTTTGTTAGAAAATGTAAATTAGAATAAAAAGGACATTTTTGTTAGAAAATGTTTATTACAATGAAAAGTTATATTTTTTATTTGCATTCCTTGTTGCAAATAAAACTAGAAATGAAAAGTCACATTTTTATTTGCATTCCTTGTTGCAAATAAAACATGCATAAAATGTCGCATTGAAATTTTGATACATTTTTGTCATAAAATGTCATATGAAAATTTTGCTACAAAAATGTTAGTAATAGAATTTACATTTCATTGTAAGAAGAAAAAACAACCATGTCATTCATATGTGTGAAATATGTGTCTGCAATGTTGAAGTGTTAAACGTATTACAGATAATGTTAGAATATTCAAATTGAATATTACACTTCCATTTACAAGTTATCCAACTTGTTTATGTGATTAGGACGATAATTTTCACACATCGCCCAAGTGCACAAATAATTTATTATTTGTTTGTTGGATGAAACCCCGCACGGGTGTTGGGATGATATTTGATCTACACTAGTCCCAATATTTAGTGTAGAATCCACTCTGGTTGTATTTGGATGTTTAATAAATATTTATCATTGATTACATGCAGTATATGGTTGTTGATTGAGTCACATTCCAATAAAGAATATTCTAGAAAATAACATTTTAGAAAATATATTTTATAGAAAAGAATTATTTTATAGAAAAAGAATATATTTTAGAAAATATATTTTTATTGAAATGAACTAGTTATTAACTAGAATAAATCGTTAAATTTAGATTTAATGAAGTTTTCCAATTTGTTAATATTTAATTGAAGTTAAATTAAATAGATTGGATTTTGGGTTTGTCTTGAATAGTGTCTTAAATAACACTGTTCTTAAACCCCATATAAAAAAAATCTTTAATTTAAGATTATTAAAGTTTTCAATTATATTTAGTAATTGGAATAAGATGAAACATGAGTTGGGTTTATTGTGAACCATGTTTTTAAGTGAGATGTGTTCTTTAACCCAACTGACAGTGGAAAATATGATTTGGAATTTATAAATCTTTTATTAAGATTTAAATGGGAATTTTCCAAAAGCTAAGCTTTCCAATTTAATATATTAAATTGGAGTTGAATGGAATTTGAATTAATAATAACTGAGATAAGCTTCTGTAAAAGAAGACCGATACTACATATGGAATTTAAGAGGCTTTGCCGTTATTCCATTTATATCATTGGTCGGATACAGAAATTTATAACGATTATATATTGATTTGATTTCTGTGAAGATTCCATATTTTATGGAAGACGATTTTGGGTTTACCGTGAACTATGTTTTAAATGACATTAGTTCTTTAACCCAGTTAAGAATAAGATTAATTTCTTAAATTTGAATAATCACTGAATAATGATTTATGATATTTAAAACCAAACTGGGGTTGTAATAAATCTTTAAAAGAAGGATTTAAGAATAATTTAAAGAGTTTATCTTTGATAAAATAATGCGAATATTTTGTTAGAAGAATATTCTGAATTGGAATGAGGCATTGGTTGTGTTTTTATAGTACTCTATTTTTAATTATAAATACATGAGTTATTCGGGAAGACCGGATTTAACCCATTCCGAATAATTACTACGACGATGAAGAGTCGAAGATGAAGACGGTGGTTGAAGACCGACGATCTTCACATCGAATGGATGTGTTGCTACAGAGACCCTTAATGGGAGTAGCTACCTTGAAGGGGTTTCAGTGGTGGCCGTCCGGACTATTGTTGATTGTTCGGATTTGGTTTTCGCTTAGACGCAGAGCATAAGCTAGTAAATGGATGCGTGTCTGACATTGGATTTCATTCCATGTGAATTAAACCGATTTCTGTTAATGTATGTTTGGTGGTGGAGGATTTATTCTCTGCTTAACACCCTGGTATATATTAATAGTGATTGATCGCATGGCGTGAATTATCAATATGGCACGCCAAGATGCAAATAATCAAGGCTTTTGTTGAAAAGCAGGGCTTTGTGGGATGATCAAAGTATAGCCTATTACGGCATAACTTTGTGTATATCGTGACTTCGCGAGCCTCATACCCCGGTATGAGTCAAAAACGGGATATGGACCGTAGGGAGTGCACACGTTTCTTTCTAGCTAGTGGTAGTGTCAGTGCTTAAACTGGCTGGCATTTCACTTATGTGGATGATGGATTTTGAGGCGCCTCGGATTTTTTATAGGCCGTTAGTGGTCATACTATAGGTTCAAAGGAACCGGGAAACGTGTGTTCAGGCATAACCAATCCACTGCCGATAGGCGGGGATCGGCCCTACCGCTCCAAGGGTTCACTGCGGGGGATCCTGAGGCATTTGCTAGAGTGTCTCGAATCAGAGAGGAGCTTGCCCCTAGCCTCGACTCATGATGGAAATCCAATTTCCAATACGACCTTGCGGTTTTGATTGTAGAACTAGTATGGCGACATAGTAGGATGGGGTACTATGTCGTCTATGATTAATACATTATGATTGAAATTGTTTTTGAAATATATATATATATATATATACATCCATAGATATACACACTAATATTAAATCCGTTTTACCGTATCAAGCATCTTTTGACCATTATAAGGTAAACCCCTATCCTTCGGTTTGCGTTGCATTGTGTGATGGGACTTGGGTCTTATAATGGTTTCATTTTTCTAAAAAAACATTGCGTTGTTTAACGTCTTACTTTATTTTATGCACTGGCAATCCAATGGAGTAAACCCGTTCCGTGTTAGCGGCGTGGTCCTGTGATTAGCCTTATTATTAGATAAGTTAAGTTAAGATTTCTCATACCAGTCCCATGACTGACCTGTAGTTTGTTTCACTGGCGAACTTGGGTGCCCTTATTTTCCACACAGGCAGTCGAGTAGCTTTTTGCAGATATATTTACAGGATCCTGGTTTACAGCTGAAGCGGTATTCAGAAAGCTCTGTATCCGTGTATTCTTTTCAGTTGTATATTTGTAATATTTTCCCGCTGCTATTTAAATGTAATTTAAAACTCTGATATTATTGTATTTCTATTTTTTTGTAATTAGTATTCATACTCTGTTACATTATTGTACTCTGATGTAATTGTTGTAATCAGCGATAAAATGTTCTTCAGTTTATGTTCTGATGTGTGTTGTTCTCAAAGCAATCCAGGCTTTCCTTTACTGGGAAGTTCGGGTCGTCACACATACACAACACTCACACAAAACAGTACTTCACACACATATATATACTAACACATATACACAAACATACTTATAAATACTACACACACATAGCACCGCACACACCCACACTCACAACATATACACATTCGAATATGTATACACATTCATGCATGAATTTCCATTTGTTGGAAAGGAGAGAGGTCATGGAGCCTAGATGAGAATGGAGAGAGAGTAGGGTGCGTGAGGAAGCAATGTAATATAATGTTGTTGTGGCTCCAAAAATGAGAATGAAATGAATGCCTTGTGTGAGTTTCCCAAATAATGAAGATAAGAGGCTCCTACTGTTCTTTGGAAGAGAAAGAAATGGGAAAATGGGTTTTGCCTGAGAAGAGAAATAATGTGTCTCCTTTATGTTTGCGTGTGTGCATAAGAGGTGTGTTTGGGAAGTGAGTTGCTGTAACAACCCGGAATTTTGGGGCAAATTTAAAATTTTTATTTTAATTATTTTAGTGGATTTTTAATATTTAAAATGGTTTATGTTAAATAATAAGGACAAAAAATTTTAGTTTCGACGACGCTGCCACGTATAAATTTATAATTTATATATTACGAGCCCGAAATGGCGCGGTAGTTTGAAATTTCGATTTTAAACTTTGGAAAATTATATAAAATTGAATATAAATCAGAATCGAACGAAACTGAAAAAGTTGGGAGTGTATTGACGATATCTTTCTAATGAATGTAAGAAATCGAGATTTCAGTTTATAAATTGTAAGTTATGTCCAAATCAAAATCTCAGAAAAATACGGGATAATTTATATATATAACATATATGGCCCAAAACGCTACTTTTCACATACGAATGAATTTGGACTCGAAACCACTTCCATTGAGTTAAAAATGACGTTTCTGAATTCAAAAAGTATAAACATCGATATATTTGAGATTTGGAATTTATTCATTTAAATATGTATTTTTAATATTAAAATATATACGTCTTAAAAATGGAAATTTTGCAAACGACCTCCGAATTCGACGAAACTACTTTCTATGGATCCGGAATATTAAATTATTGCTAGATTCCAAAATTCGTGATTTTTTGAGCTAGTATGTGGTCGTTATTAATTTTACAATGGAAATGGTCAATTTTCAGACTTTAATAATTCATTCATAATTCATACGGACTCAGAATTCAACGAAATCAGTTTCTTTGGATTCGTAATGTTGAGAAATAGTTGTGTTTCAAATTTAAGCGAAATTGGAATTCGTATGTATTCACGCGGATTTTTCAATCATGAAAAGGATCAAAACTTAATGGACTATGTGCATAAGGGGTCATAATTATAAAATAAAACGCAATTAAAATAGACAAGGACTAAACTACAATTTTCTAACCTCTATATAATAACATGAACCCACCCATAACCCTAATGAAAACCCTAATCCTCCTCTTCATCTTTTCATGGCGGCTGCTCTCTTCCTCTATCAAATTTCTTTTACAAATAAGACCCTAAAATTAAACAATTTAAATCTCTCAAACCGTAAACAATTAACCCAAACCATTTCTGGCATTTGGATCACCATAGACAATACATACCATAGAAAATCCATGACCTATCGCCGCACGGATTCGCTGGAATCTGAGATTGAACAGAAAAATTCAGTTTCGGATTTTGAGTTTCTAGGCCAAACCGTCAAGAATTAGATGATGGTGTCAAAGAAGAAAATGTAGACAACGGACAGACGAACAACTTTGCTTTTGATCGTTTCGTCTGAAAGTGTATGGATTGACGGGAAAACATAGATGAATGGAACTGCCAAAAACAGAAGCTCAAAACAAAGATCGCCAGTTTCCGACGAGCTCAGGCGATGTCATGAGGCGAATTCCGGTTCGAGGGGAAATCGCGGCGGTTGACGGCGATAGGGGCGGTGGCGATTGGCAGGAAGGGGCGTCGGGGATCTGCGATGGTGCTGGGATGGGTGGCCGACTTCCAAGGGGTGCAGATCGACGGCGGTAGGCTAGGGTTAGGGTGGAACGGTAGCTGGAATGAATTGGGGGTAATTTTGTAAATTAAATTAATAAATAAATAAATTAAATTGTATAATGTTTGTAACGTGATATCTTTTACATACATATTCAGAATTGCGCGAAACTGGATCTGTCGCGATCGTGGCGACGAGACCTTCGAGTGGACACCAATTTTGTCCAATTTGGAGCAAGTTGAAATTTTGGGTAAAATTTACAATTCTGAGAATTATTTAAATTGATTTCATAACTTCGCAAGTCCATAACTTTTTGTTACGATATCGAAATTGCATGGAACTGAATCCTCTGCGATCGTTGTGTTGAGAGCTTCGAGCGAGCACTAATTTTGTCCAATTTGGAGCAAGTTGAAAATTTGGGTGATTTCCACAATTTAAATTAATTATTTAATTGGTTCAAACTTTGAAAATTCATAACTTTGTGTAAAGAACTCGAAATCGCGCAAAACAGGATTTGCTACAATCAATGAGTCATAAGTTTCGCATAGACACCAATTTTGCCAAATTTGGAGCATGTTGGATTTTGGGCCAAAATTGGATCCGGACCGTCAATTAAAGATTGACGGAGTGGAACCCAAAGGTGAGAACTTTATCTCATTAAAAATTTTGAATAGCTATTTATTTTGTAATTAAATATAAATTAATTATCTGTGTTGGAAATAATTGCTTGTTGGAATAATTGTTGATTTGGATGTCTGTTATGAAATGTTTGAATTTGGAACATGTAACATGTTAAAATAATATTATCACTTTTATGATGTTTAAAAACATGATTACACTGCCATTAACAAGTTTCTGGACTTGTTTATGTTGATTGGGACAATAATTTTCACACATCGCCCAAGTGCACAAATAATAATATTTGATTTGATTATGTGTTGGGCGAAACTCTACACGGGTCTTGGGATGATATTCTGATCACACATCTCCCTTGTGATTAGTTGTAAAATGCACTCTGGTTGTTATTTGAATGTTTTGTCGTTATTATGAAATTAATGCGATGTATGAAACCCATATAATTAAAATTATATGGTAATTGATTGGGTCTCATTCCAATTTAGAATTAAAAGAATATTTTAATCTAATATTCAGTTAAAGGAATCAAATGATGGTTTTGATGTTTTCAAATAAAAAGATTATGTTTTTATTGTTAAAAAATTACAATAAAAGGATTACATCAAAAAGATTACATTTTTATTTGTCAATATGTTGAAATAAAAAGATTTGATTTCAAAATTATACATTTTGAAAAGATTATTATAATATTATTATAATAATATGGAAATTTCAAATTTTTATTAAGAATTGAAATGTGAGTTAGAATATTTGAAAACAAAGGATTTTATGACAATTTAATATAAGGATTATTTTTAACGTAAAGAATATTTTAATAGAAAGAATGTTTTAAAATAAATAATATTTTAAATTCATGATATTTTAAAATAAGGAATATTTTGAAATAATATGTTTCAGTAAAATAATTATAATTATAAATTATAATTGCACATGGACACGAGGTTAGGTTACATTTGTGGTGGAAGTCTGCCCAGACCCGACCAGCATATCCAGCAGCCATTGATGTTGAACCTAATGTGAGAGGTCCAAGTGCACAAATACGAAGCGGGTTATGACACGAGATTAAGCCCAACTTGTGGGATAAGTCTGCTCGGACCCAACCATCATATCCAACATCCATAAGTTGTAGGCCTAATGTGAGAGGTATGGCCCATTACAAAACATAAATGGATATAGTAATGAATTGGACTATTTAGTCCGTTTTAAATAGCAACGCCATTTTTACCCGAACGAGTTTATAGATTTATTTTACCCAGTTTATAATGAATATTAAAAGAGGTGATTTTAAAATTAATATTTTTAAAATAATATTATTTTAATATGAGAAATATATAGAATATTCAAAATTGGATTTACAATTGAAATAAAAGTTGGAATCGTTTTCAAAACGAATTTATTAACGTTTTAAAATACGTTTGAATAGAAATCAATGATATTATATATATATATATAATGGCCTGAATAGAACGTTTCGCGCAGCGACCGTTCGCGTATTTCGACCATTAACTTCGATTGGATGTAGCGGGAGATCCGATCGTCGGATTCTTCTAAAACCGAAACCTATGGGTTCGTATCGAAAATAGCTTTCAAATGAGTATTTGAGTTTTGAAATCCAACGGTTAGATTTTGAGAAATGTTTAAATCAAATTGGAATTAAAACAGCACCGATGCAGTTAAATGACCTGAAACGTCATTTAACTGAATACGCCTATTTTTAATTAGATAAAAAAAATAGGGAAAAATTATGTAAAATCATTATAAATGATTTGAAACGGTTTTTCGATGAAAAATTCCAAGTTATAAAGGTAAAAGATATTTTTATCAGATTAAGTGATTTATTTATTTTGATTAAACAAATAAAGGGAATTTAAATAGTTTTAATAGAACCAAGGTTTTCTAATATATAAATTAGAATGGATTTGAATCGAAATAGGTTTCGGAATATTCCGATATTGGGTTCCGTGATTATACGTATATTGTTATGGGAATTTGGAAAATATTAATATTGTTATTCCCAATACAATATTTGTTGATTTCGGGATTTGATATAAGCCGATATAATTTCTATTCAAAACCTTGTATTTAATATTGAATTGGATTTTGGGTTTGTCGTGAATAATGTCTTTAATAAAACTGTTCTTAAACCCAATTGAGGAAAAATAAATCTTTTAATTAATATTTAAAGAAATTTACTTATTTATTAATATTTAATTGGATTTGGATTGAAATTGGGTTTGTCTTGAATAAGGTCTAAATAACATTTGTTTTACCCAATTAACAATATAGTTATAATTTAGAGTTTATAAATCTGTTTATTTAAAGAATTAAATGGAAATTTAATATATACTAAATTGGAATGAAATGGATATGAAATAATTGGATTTATCGAATTTATGAAAAGACTGAGAATACCACCAGTTTTACTCCAGACAGTTGTTAAATCTTTAATTAGATTTAAAACGGAAAATGGTAATTAAATTTACCGGAACACATTGGAGTAAGATATGGGGTACAGCCAGTTTTATTCCATGGGATGGATAGGTTGGGATTGGGGTTAATAAATAAAGTATTACTTCAGTAAGGCGTAAATCCCGACTAGTTTGGAAAACCTTAATTCGGTTTAGAAGTGTGAAAAGATAAAATCAAATCTTTTGGAGTGAAGATCAAAAAGGAAGATTAAAGAATAAATTTAAAAGATTTATTTTTGATAAAATTAATGGGAACCTTTCCCTAATAATGTGAATATTTTATTTAAAGAATATTCCAAATTGGAATGAGGCGTATGATGTGTTCTTTTTATAGCACTCGATTTTAAAATATGCAAGTTATTCGGAAAGACCGGGTTTAACCCATTCTGAATAATGAATACAACGACTAACAGTCGAAGAGATTGAAGACGGCGGAAGACCGACGATCTTCACATCGAATGGATGTGTTGCTATTGATGCCCATGATTGGAGTAGCTACCTTGAAGGGGCTACAGTTGTCGTCATCCGGACGTACTTGTTGACCGTTGGATATACGAGAACCTCTCTTTCGTATTGGACATACGGGAGAAGGAATAAGGTGTCTTCGGTTTCGTTCAGACCCAGAACGGAGTTGTTGTAACAGCCCGTCACTTTGATCGCCCAAATCAGTTATTAGACCAGCTCAAGGCGTTCAAAACGACGGATTGTTATTGGCTTACAGGGTTTAAAAATGGAATTTAACATAGAATTGCAGTGCACAAGACTAGGAGAAAAATAAAATTTTATACAACCCAGAGTGACAATATTTATACAATGGAAAAGAAATAAAGTACATAAACTTTTATAAATAAAAGTCCACAAATCTTTGCAGAGCTTTGTGCGTCAGTGCGTCTTCTTGTGTCTCTCCTCTTTAAGAGCTAAAATTTTTGCACTACACGTTTCCTTTTATGTCACTATATGAAAAATAGAACTGATTTTTGATAATTTACTCATTGTGAAGAAATCAGTCTTTTGGTGCACCATATGTTTCACAAATTGCAACACCGTTTCCCAGTTCATTGTTATTAACTGGTACATGCGCTTTACCATAATTGACAAATTTCCAAACCAAGGCACATTTTTCATAAGCTAAACTACAAAACACAGTTCATTATAATTCTCACTTTGGCATATAGGGGAATTTACTACAAATAAATAAATGGGTATTTGCAGTTTACATTTTTGAATCAGGAGGCTACAAATTATATAGCCATGGTTATGAACTAAAAGTGTCAAGTTTTCTTGCCAATATGATTCATGAAAAACATCACACATATATATAGTTCCATTCAAACCTTTCGAAAAACATTTATAAAAGTTGTGTATGTGTCACAAAACACTGGAAGTACCACTGAAACGGTATTCACACAAGGTCACCAATTTCACTAGTAGACAGTGAGAAAACACTAATTCTTACTACTGAGACTGTCACTGATTCCACACTTGTGTTCATGAAAATCTTGTTTAATATAGTAAGTGTAGAAATAGTGTCTTACACATAGAAATAATGTCAGAAATTCCCCCAAAAGTATAGTACGAGTGACAAAACACTCGGAAATTGTCACACATAAACAAGCATGAATCTTGATGAACTATCGATTTCGAGGCTAAATTCCGGCAACCAAATTAAGTCGGAATTAAACGAAAACTACAATACAACAACTAGAGAACATTGTGAACATAATGCAAAAAGAATTCACAATTTCATTCAGAAGTGGCGAAAATACACAGCTTTGAATATGATCTTTCGTCGGGATATCAGCTCAGAAATGATCCTAACTCGACGAACTACCAACTTTGAGGTTGAATTCCAAAGACCAAAACAACCCCGAACTTCATGAAATTTGGTATGAAATTACTAGAGAAAACTATGAACACAGTGCAAAAAGAATTTCTCAATTTTATTAAGAATTGACAAAGATGCACAGCTCTCAACTTGAGCTTTCGTCGGGATTTCAGCTCAGATATGTGTTATCCCGACGAACTGCCAACTTTGAGGTCAAATCCCAAAGACCAAAACAACCCATAACTTCATGAAATTTGGTATGAAATTACTAAAGAAAACTATGAACACAGTGCAAAAAGAATTTCTCAATTTTATTAAGAATTGGAGAAGTTATGCAGCTCCGAACATAAGCTTTCAGCTAGATTTGCATTTTCAGACACGCTTAGAAAGGAAACTTATTACTTTCAGATTTACACAACAAATTCACATAGATTAAGAAGATTTAGAGCAACATTAATCAGCAATTGGAGAAGATTTTCCTTATAAAGAGCAGCAAAGGTCTGAAATTTTTCCCAATAATTATGAGAATGATCATCTAAGGGGCAATTATACATACTTTGCATGCGATAAAATCATATGCATGCAACAAATATGAGGCATTTAAACATATACCTTGCATGCAATAAAAGTTTCATGCATGCAACCAATTTCAATTTATAATGCCTTCAATTTGCAATACAACCGCAAATCTATTTCAAATCTAATTAAATTGCCCCAAGCATAGCCAGAATAAATCAAACATAGGGGAAAGAGCTAATTACAATCAAAATTTCACCTTTCACCCATCATGCATACAAAATTCATGATTTATAGAGGAAAAAGGTATAAACTTTGCTCACCTTCAACGCCAAAAAATGCAATCTTGAAGCTCTATAACAGTTTGCCTTTGAATGCAATCCTTTTCTTGAAGAATTGGGTATCTTACTTCAACCTTTGATAGCAAATTTCTAATTTTTATTTTGATTGAGATGAGAGAATTTAATTTCTTCTTTTTGTTTTTCTCTGTGTGTGAGATGTTTCTGGTTTCAGCTTACGGTGAGGAAGAAAAGATACGTACTCATGTTTTTTTTATCGGGAGAAAGAGGGGTTATGTATTTTTATTCATAAGTCCCCCTCTAGATTCTTCCTTCTCTTTTATTTATTTATTTCCCCTTCTCTTCTTATGTAACATGATAACACTTTGTCTCTTTATGAGATATTTTCTCCTTTTCATACATTTTATATTAGTTTCTAGAGTTTTCCTGCATGATGTAAAATAAAAATTGTTATTATTGTTATTTTCTCTTTTTATAATTTTTTTTCTTCATAACTCAAAACAACAAGAAAACTTTATTTTTATATTATTTAAATATTACACATTGAAATAAACACGCTTTATGAAATCAAATTTTTCCACTAATTTTACACTTTTCCATTGCATTGAAATTTGTCCTTTTTATTTCATGCAAAAGACTTGTCTACAACCTTCACCAACTTATAATTACATTTTTTTTCTCTTCTTTCTAAAAAAATTTCATTTTTCCAAAGTTCATTTGCTAAAATAAATTACATCATGCAACAAAAAAAAAGATGAAATTCTTCATATTAACTATGCATAAACAATTTATTAATCGTCATCTATAATTTTTTTTCTCTCATCCATTTTATTTATTTATTCATTGTTAAATATTTTTTCTTTCTAAATTACCAAATCAATTAGTTGATTTTCAATTCAATATCCCTAAGAAAAGAGGGTTGTTGAAAAGCAGAAATTTGTGGTGACGATCAAAGCACAGCTTAAATAGCATAGCTTTGTGTATTACGTAACTTCACGAGCCTCACACCCGGTATGAGTCTAAAACGGGACAAGGGAACGTAGGGAGAGCAGCACGTTTCTTTCTAGCTAGGAGTGGTGTCTGCATTTTACAAGCCCATGCATTTCTACTTATGTAGATGATGGAGGCGCCTCAGATATTGGACCTCAGTGGCCAAATGATAGGTTCTATAGGACCGGGAAACGTGTGTTCAAGAATTGCCAATCCACAAACCGTAAGCGTGAACCGACCCTGCTGTATCCAAGGGTTCTCCGCGGGGAATCCTGAGACATTAGCTAGAGTGTCTCGAAATCGGTAAGGAGATCGTTCCTAGCCTTGACTCATGATGGAAACCCAATTTCCAATACGACACATTTACGGTTTTAGTTGTAGAGCCTAGTAGGGCGACATGATATATGGTACCCATGCTATCTATGATTGATACATTTATATTCGAAATAATTTTTACACTATGCACTATAGTAATAATAAAAGATAAATTTCGCGTACCAAGCATGTTTGGCTATTATAAGGTAAAACTTTATCCTCCGGTTTGTGTTTGCATTGTGTGATGGGACCTGAGTCTTATAATAGCTTCATTTTTCTAAAAAGCATGGTGTTGTTTTATGCACCGGTATTCTTGGGAGTAAACCCGTTCCGTGTTAGCGGCGTGGTCCCTTGAATTACTTAACTTTAAAATCAAAAGTTAAATAACTGTTTTAGTTCTCATACCAGTCCCATGACTGACCTAGAGTTTATTGTTTTAACCTAAACTCCGGGTGCCCATATTTTCCACACGGGTAGCTAGTAGTTTTGGTTTTCGTAGATACTTCTTTTTCCAGGATCCTATATTACAGCTGGAGCTATATTCGGAAAGCTTTATATCCGTGTATTTCATTCAGTTGTGTTAGTCATTGTATTTATACATTTAAAATTTTCGCTGCTATGTACTTTAATTCTCTGATATTTTCTTATGTAATAATTATTCATACTCTGGAATATTCTTGTACTCTGATGTAATTGGTGTAATAGCAATTGAAATGTTCTTTTATTTGTGTTTTTATGCGTATTGTTCCCAAAACAATCTGGGCTTTCCTGAAAGGGTGAGTTTGGGTCGTTACAGCTGCTAAGAAAGAGAATGTGTCTTCCATCTTATTTTCATTGCTTCAGGCATTTTTGAATCCTTCCATAAAAGAAAAGGTGAAAAGAATGTTGCTATCGAAAGACAAAAAGAATCAATTCGAAAGTGAAGAGTGTGTTATGTTTGTTTCATGGGAAAGGAAAGAGACGATAAAAATAATCATAAGTCTAATTGTTTTTTTGCCTGGAAGAAAAAAATGACCTCCCTCCTCCCTATTCCTTGCGTGAATTATATATCAGACAGATTTTACTTCCCAGCTAAGGAATGGCGTACAGTATTTGCATTAAATGAAAATGTGAGTGGCAGCAAAGAGAAGTGAGTGAAGTGAGGGGGTATGGTGAAGATAAGAATGGCATAAGATAATTTGAAGATAGGTGCTAGGAACGTGCATCTTAATATATATGTTTTGAGGTCTTAAAGTTTAACATATCCAGTTGCCTAACATTTCTTTCAAGTACGAACCACGAGCGACGAAAACAAAATACGGCTGTGTCAAGCAATGCACCACAATTTCAAAACTATAATAAAATAGACAAATTGACTTATTTAGTAAAATTCTCAAAACGCTGATATAGGACGTACAATATTTCAAACAAAAAGTTGTTTATTTTCCAAAATAAAAATTATAGAAAATTTCTATAAATTAAAATAAAAATACGTCTCAGAAAATCTTGTCAAATTTCAAAACCAATATTTTATAATATTTAAATTCATATTTAATGACGTAAATCCCAAAATCGACTGTAAATGCATGTAAAATTCATTAAAAATAAATTTTAATTTGGTCCTTTAAATCAGGGTTGTTACAATCTCCCCCACTTAAAACTTTTCGTCCTAGAAAAGGAACGAAGCTAAGAAAAGAAGACAGAAGCAAGTTTTTTTTAAATATAACCTTTCAAAATCAATTTTGAAAACCTATTTCGTATTACGATTATGATCTTTCCTATGCGTAAAACTCTTAACCCATTCTAGGGCATTACTAACCCTATCTCTAATGAGTCACTCATTCTAGAATACTATTGATTTTATCTCTAATGAGTTTTCTTTTATAGGATATTACTAATCCTAACTCTAATGAGTCTTTTGTTCCATTCTAACGAGTTATACCCCCAAAGATTTGAGTTAACCAATGCTCTGATACCATATGTAGCAACCCAAAAATCCCCGTAACTCGAATCGACCGCAAGGTCCGATCCGAAAGCCGGAAATCCTCGAGTATGCTAACTTTGGGCGCACAACATCTCAGAACAAACAACAGAAGACTTTTATAAACATCTTAATAATGTTACATCGGAGTACAGAATATTAGAGTACATCGAAAATAATACAGCAGAAGACTACGAATTTAATTATACAACTTGATCGGAGTAATTAATCAATCTACAGGGTGTGCATACCTAACTAAAATTGTTATACATCAACTGCCGTGCACTCAGGTGAGAGGGACAACCCTATCAAATCCTGTGAACTCAACAAAACAAGTAATATGCGAGATAATATAGTGTAACGCCCTACCTCTATACTCGCGTTAGCCAAGGCCATTGCAAGCAATAGTGTCAACTAACCCGAAGAATAAGGCTGTTGAGGAGCGACCATCTGTATATTAGCTTTGAACGAGTGTTAAATGTATCGGATAATGTGGTCTAACTTTTTATTTCTCCTGAGGAAATCCAACACATCTAACTCAAGTTCAAAGCCACTACACAGCGGCTATGCATAATTCGGAAAGTAATATAGAATACATAACAAAATAATCAGAGTCAGACACATATATTCACATCACTAAGGTGGAAATAGATATGAATATAACACATAAGTGTAAATACAAGATAGTGGTCATGGTCGATCCACTATACAACAAAAGAATAGGTACAAGGCTACTCAAAATAACATGTATACAGAGGAGTCTTATATACATATAACCCAAAAGTACAACACTAAGGTAAATTGCCTAAAAATGGAGGATAGCCCATACTGGAATCAAGAAGAATCACCTGAAATACCTCGGTCAGACCCGAGTATTATTTACACAAAGGTAAACAATAAAAGGATCAGTCTAGCTGTACTTATCTCATAAACTAGGATATAATAAGAGATATAAATAAATGTAGACATAGAAAATACTATAATAAAAGTGACACACGCGATGGTGGAACTCAAGAATGTCTACAGTATATCTCATAAATATATATCAGGCTATAAAACAATATCTCATTCAAACTTATATAACTACTCAAAGAAATGATAAATCATATCAAATCAATACGAAAGTTGACAACTCAAATGTTAAAGAAACTAAGATTGATAAATTAATACCAACACGAGATTGACACCTCATATGTCAATAATACTAAGATTGATAAGTTAATACCAATACGAGATTGACAGCTCATATGTCAATAAAACTAAGATTGATAAATTAATATCAATAAACAAAGATCACTACACCATAATGGCCATTTGCCAACTCTTATTTTTTTCAACTGCCAACACTTATTTGTGTTGTAGGCTAGTGACACTAATATGTGTTGCTATAGTAAAAATGTGTCACCAAAAATGTGCCAACACTTATTTGTGTTGATATGCCTGGTCAACACTTATATTTTGAGGGTAAAATGGTAAGTTTTCACCCATATCCTAATCGCTGCCTGGATCCTCTCACCCTCAACGCTTATTCCTCTGAAGGCCGCTTCATACGCAAATAAAAATAAGCGATCCCTCTCTCCAATCGATTTCAATATCAGCGACGATACCAATATTAACAATACTAAGGATTTTGGATTTCTCAAATCGGTATTATAGTCTCTCAAATCCTCTCTCCATCTGTTTCTGGATCATCGACTGCGAATTAGGGCTTCGGAGACTTTGGCTTCGCAAATTAGGGGCAATCGACTTCGTCTTTGTGTGAATTACGGTTTCAACGAATCATGCCTTATAGGAATCACGATAATAGGTAAAAAAATCGATTTTACTTTCCCAATTAGTCTTCTTCTTTTATTGTTTGTTAATTAAATTTGACTGAATGATTATGATTGTTTAGGGATAGGGAACATAGGATATTTGAGGATACACGATTTGAACTACATTTAGTTATGCGTAAAATCTGCACAAGTAATAGCAGCCGACCTAGTCTCCACGCAGGTCATATAATCTTCTTGATTGTATTAAGAATGTATATATTTAAATGACATGTTTCTCCTTAGTTTCTTTATATCGTTAAAGTAATGATGACAGAAGCATGATCACTTTGAGTAGTAGGAATAGCTATAGTTTTCTTGGTTTCCTTGGTTATCCTTGGTTTCCTTAGTTTCTTTTTATCATTAAAATCTCCACAGGCTGACCGCTTGCTTATCTTTAGGCTATAAAAAATTATTAAAATCACAAATGCTATTCAGGGCATGTGAATCCAATTAACAGTAAGATCAAACAACAACCATAGTTTCTCCCTTTCTATGTATGTGTTACTAGCATTTATGAAAGTGAAGTGCAATGAAATTCCTTTGAATTTTGGGTTGATGTTTATGTATATATACAAATAAATAATTGAATACTTACCATACCTTTTATACAGTATCTTCATCTTGGCAAGTTAGCTATGATTTTTACTTTATTTTCTTAATACTTGATTAACTTGTGATTAATCATTTCTGCTCACTTTTTATTTGTATGTCATATGGTAGTCTTGAATACCATACCTTTTTTTCTAGTCCAACAATGAAAACGGTTGCTAAAAGTAAAATGAGAGACTGTTGATTGATGTTTCTCTAATTTTGGTAACCACTATGGTTTTTGGTATAATAGTAGGTTTAAAAGCTAGGTTGCACTGTTAACTGCATTTGATTAACTACACATATACTTTGCTCAAAGTATTTATTTGAAGTTATTAATTAGAAAACATGCATGTATATTTCACAGTATAATATATAAGTCAGAAGTAATTGCTGGTTACAAAACGAATGAAATCAAGCTTTATTGTGAAACAAATGCAAGGATTGCCTAAAAAATAGAAAATAATGAAAACATCTACTTTTTGGATATTCTCAATAGAATTTTAAGCCATCATCTGATCGGTACTAGGCGTTTGATGAAATTAACCCCTACTACAGTCGAAGTACCATTTGCAAATGTTGTTTAGACGACACCATTTGCAAATACATAAACATTCATCTTTTAATACCACTACAAGTTTTACATTAATCATTTTTAATCGTAGATAGAATAAAGTAGTCATAACCAGCAGTTGAAATTTTGATAAATGGACATCACGTTGGAATTCCTCAATCAATCCATTGCATAACAAATAATTGTAACACTTGTATATTTTTCTTCCATTATTTATAAGAGCCAAGAAAATATAATTACAAAATAGTCATCGATAAGAAAATCTTATGAGAAGTAAGGAAATTAGTAGATTATATAACATTGAATTCCTAGAAATATTATAGTGCCGACATCGAAAATACCCTTTTGCCATTTGTTCATGGACTTAAACATCAACGAACACTTCCATCTTTAGATCGATAGAACTAATAATGCACAGAACTAATAGCAAATTAATGTTCAAAAATTCATATTCCATTTACAGCCATTGGTAATTAAAGTTTCTTAATACTGATGCAATTTTAGTAGATCAGTCATTGATTGCTGCAGTAGTATGAATCTGATTTAAATTTGCACAATACTTACATATTTGTTAAAATGTTTCGATTTTATTTTAATATATTTTTTATGTTATTTCATATGAAACAGGCTGAGTTAAACTAAGGTAGTTTGTACGAATTGAGAGAGTGAAAGGAAATGTGTGGAAGGTCAAGAATAACATACTGTTTCTAATACATTACAAGAAGCAAAGCAGTTAAATATTTACAACTCAGTCTTCCAAATTTCAGGTCAGTTTGGATTCTATTTCTTTTATATTAAGTTTTTTCTTTACCTTGTTCTGCACCTTTAACTGCTTGCACCATATTTTGGTATATTCTCAGGACACCGTATCTTTAACTTCCAGTTCATTAATGCGGTCATTCAATGTACTTCTCTCATAATTTGTTATATAGGAACATATTGTATTCTTTAATATATATATATATATATATATATATATATATAGCATTTTTTGCAAGTTGTGTCTTAATACTTGTGCAATAAAGTATGTGAACTGTTTTAGGGGACATTAGTGAAAGTGAGTTAATTATGTATGACTATATTTGTGCATGGAGATTGGGTTGAGTTAATTGCATTAATTTATGTATGTGCAGGGATAGTGGGTCAATATTTTGATCATTACACTATCATGTAAACAACATTTGCTTTTTGTATGTAAATTACTGAAGTGTAAAAATTGTTTTTGGTTGTCCAGTGTTTTGCCCCAGCCGCAGCAGTGCTTCATGAACACTTTATGTTAGTGGAGAATACGATGGGAATAAATACCCACGATAAGATGTTTCCTTTCATGTTTTTTGGTTGATCTTCATCATAAATGCTTTTATGCTATATTGTGTGATAAAAAAAAGTCTCCTTCCAATTTTAATGAGCAACAACACACTTTGGCTGTTGTGACCCCTTCTAGTCTGAATTCTTAGCTTTGCCATTGTCTATGCCTCAATGTTTTTTAGAGCCGTACAATCTAATATGTGCAAATATATAGATGGGTCTTTAAATATTCATGATTGTCTTCACAAAAAAATGTTCTGTTTGGACTGTCCTAACGCTGTCTATCTACAATATTTTTTTTGTTTCAACTGTATAACTGTATAGACATTGAGGTATAGCATAATGGATGTAGCCGATAACTACAAAAAAATAATTTGTATTGCTATTAGTTCCATCCTTATAAATCATTCGTGTCAAACCGTATAGGAGTGTTAATTTTTTTTGGTTGTCCGTTGTTCGACTTGGATCGAACAAAAATTGTTCATTTGTGTTCGTCCGATTTTCATCTAGCATATGAATTAGAACAAGAAAAATTATGTAATATTATCACTCATACGAATTGCTCGACAAATTTTCTATTACTCGTGCGTCTTCCTTTCGTTGTTCGTTACAAACTGTGTTCAGGATAAGGATTCATTTGGTCAGTGTTCTAGAAACTATTATAGAATATAAACACAGCAACCGTTTTGTTCGGTGGATAATTTTTGGATGTGCATACTTTCGTATCTGCATCCATATCCATTTCCCTATCATCAGATATTTATCTAGTTTTTCCTAATACAGATGTTGTTGGATTTTAGATTTTCGGATATCCAAAAGCAAACTTATTTTGTATTCTTGAGGAAGAAACATATATGAACTATTTAGTTTACTGGGGAAGTAATAATTAATATAGGAGTAGTGGGCTGATGATGATATGCTGTAGGGTTTATTATTGCTGACTGCTTATTTGACATTTCAATCTTTCTATATCAAACCACACAAACATTAGTTGTGTGTTTATTCTAAATTAAGCACTGTACTTGTATGTCAAGGACCTTTAGTTCAAGTGGTAAATTTTTTTGGATTGTGATTTATGGGTCTTGGGCTCGATCTCTTGACACCAAAATGAGTGCTCTGCTTAAATTAAGTATCACTCTCATTATATAGAAAGTACTGTACTTGTATGAGATATTAATGTTCGAGATTCAACAGTTTAGTTGTTTTCATATTGATTTCCTTTTTGTTTTTTCTTATCCAACTGAAAGTCCAAGTGGAAAGCATTTCGCCACATGCAAAGAAGTTTCATCGAACATTCTCTCTCTCAATGGACAATAAGATTCGTCTAAACCAAATTCTGGCCAACCTGACTACTCTGTTTGTAGGAACGACATATTGTCTCCTGAAAGTGTAAGTCTTAAAATGTGTTTTTGTTCTCACAAAAATGCATTGCCTTATTTCATTTTGACTTCAACAGTATGATGCGCTCTGTGTGTGCGTGAAGGGTTTTTATCTCTCCTTATACACACGTGTTTTGTGGGGTTGTTTTCTTTTTGTGTGTGTATTTTATTTTTTTATTTTTTTTAGGGGGGGGGGAGGGGGGAAATTGCAACACTAGCAACCCTGATCATATCATAGTTGATTATAAGCAAGAAACTCACAGTAGCAGTCCTGATAATATCATGGTTACTTATAAGCCAGAAACTCATGTCCATACAAGCAGAGGAATGTCCACATATATTCCTAATGAAATAATTGACTTTTCATCCAGGGGTAATATTGAAGGTGCACAAATTAATGAATGCGAGGTCACTGCTTATAATTGTAATACTAGTGCTGTTGGTACATCAAACACTATGAATGTTGAATCTAATGAGTGTATAAATGACTTGTCTCCTTTACCAAATCATGCTGATAGCACGAACTTTGTGAATCTTGATACGAGCGAAAGCGACGATGGAGATCAAAATGAGACGGAGGAACATCACTTTCTTTCTTTCGCTGGAAACAAACCAAATTTTGGAGTAGAAACCTATGGTAATGGTTTCTTTACTTCTAAAGTGAAAGAAATCGTAGAATCAGATGACTACGTGCATGAAAAATCTGCCATCACTAGTACTATGCACAATGAACTTAATGTGAGCTGTGATTTTCCAAATATTGCTAACGAACCTACTTCAGGTATTGAAACCAATGCAGATTGCATGTTCCCTGGCGATCTGAACAAATCCTTGTTTGATGACATTGATAATGTTGGTTATGAGTTTCAAAACTATTTTCATAGTAGAAATGCAAGGAATGAAAATCCTTCAGGAAATGTAATGCACAACAATGTTGAAGGACAATCTCAAGTTAATATGGCTGACCAATCTTCAACATGGATGCAATCGTCGGATGGTTTGAACTTTCTTGACCTAATGCCTGATCAGGTACAACTTTATTTCAGCCATATAAAATGCGTGTTATAAAGTTTAATGTTTAAGCTGTAGCTATTATCTAAATTACGTTGACAGATGGTGCTGTTTTGCCGCATCCTTGTTTCTTCACTCACTTGATTTGAATCATAATGGAATGCCTTTCGTAGAAGGCTACAAGTAATTACATGAATTAGAAGTTCGAACATATAATTCACTTGTTTATGTATGGATGACATATGCCATAAAACATATAATTCACTTGTTCAATAAGTTACACAGTAAATTTTAGTCATTTATTTTCCCAGTCAAATCATATACGAATTAATTAGTCAGGTACAATCTTATAAGATGCAGACATGCATGTTTTCAACATATGCTTGTATGTTACTAAAGCATGCATATATCTGATGAAACAATCTTATGTAATATCATCAGAATATGCAAAGGACTGAGCAAATAAGCATATCAGGATTTGATGATTTGACTCTTGGAAGCATAGAGCCTTCAGATTTTGCTCTATTCACTGGTCAGAGTTCAACATCAGTAACTCGATCGACAATGGAATTATTTCCAGATAGTCAGCTTGAATGCCCATTTGAAAGATGTTTTATTAGCTGATTTGTGGTGAGTAAATTCCTCACTCTTTTCCATGATTGTATATGAATAACATAGTAGGATTTAGGATTCATCAAGGATTTTGTCAGAAGTAACTATCGAGGAAATCTGAAATTGACCTGTTACACTTGTTTCCTCCTTATCATGATCATTTATGTTTCTTCATGCAGAACATTCACTGTTTTTTCGATTGTAAGCAAACTTATCAAACAATATAATAAGTTAATAACAATAAGCGGTCGGACCATTTACCGAATGTCTTTAGCATGACCTGCTTCCCCTCTTTGTACGTATATTTAATATTGTGTTATTGTTTTTTCACTTGCTTCCGACTAAGCCGAAAGGATCAGTTTCGAATTCCGATCGATCCTAAAGCTCAGTTTAGAAACTGAGCCTGAGGCCCAGTTTATATTCGCTAAACTGAGCAGCTCAGTTTAGTGAATCGAAACTAAGCTTTTTAGCTCAGTTTCAATCCGAAACTGAGCTTTTTAGCTTCAGTCGAAACCGAGCTGCTCAGTTTCAAATTGAAAATGTGCCAAAAGGCTCAGTTTCGGTTCGCTAAACCGACCCTTTTGGCTCAGTTTTGAAAACTAAGTCGCAGCGACTCAGCTTTCAAAACTAAGCCAAAAGGGTTGGTTTAGCGAATCGAAACTGAGCCTTTTGGCTCATTTCCAATTTGAAACTGAGCAGCTTAGTTTCGACTGAAGCTGAAAAGCTTGTATTGAATTTGTCATTTTTGCGATTACACTTGTTATTTGTCAATTTTGCAATTACAATTGTTATTTATCAGTTTTGCAATTTGTTATTCTAAAAAAATGAGTGCATTTATATTTTGTAGGCACTTGTGGAGGAGGAAAAAAACATAATTTGGAATGTAATGGCAACGAGAAAGCAAATATGTGTGATTTTGACAATGATCCTATCTCCGAAGTTTTTGGTTCTGATAAAAGGAAAAAATATTGTCGTGCAATTAGCTCCACTTCTTCCGTAAAGCAAGCAAAGATGATACAAGCTTCAAAAGCAATTGCCGACAAGAATAAAAAGACGATTTTCATCAATGGTCTACGGAATTACAAAATCAAGTTGCAAGTCAAGTGGCGAATCAAGTGTCAATCCAAATCAACGGTAAATCATTTGCTTCATCCTCAAAAAGGACATTACAAGCTTTATTTTCGGATGGAGGCTTTGTGATATGGTCCACATTTCGCCTTCGCAGTATGTAAAATTCAGTGTATCTTTAGTAAAACTTTGTATTGCTTTTTATAATTCGAACTTGATATTTTGGTATTTTGAAATTGGAAGCATTATGCAAAAGTGACATTATTAAATTTGAAATATGGAAGTGTACCAAATACTTTTTTTTGAATTGATATGTTGAATTATATATGTGATTGAAAATCATAAAAACATGTTATATGAGTGTTAGCAATTTTTGTATGCTAACATTTATAAGAGTTAGTAGGATTATGATACTGACATTTATAAGTGTTACCATATCTTATAGTTCCAACATTTATAAGTGTTAGCAATGAATATGTTTGTAACTCTTATAAGTGTTACCATATCTTATAGTTCCAACATTTATAAGTGTTAGTAATGAATATGTTTGTAACACTTATAGGTGTTACCATATCTTATAGTTCCAACATTTATAAGTGTTAGCAATGAATATGCTTGTAACACTTATAAGTGTTAGCGGTTACTCTGTTCGTAACACTAATAAGTGTTAGAGGAAATTCCTCACACGCTGTTGGTGACACATAAAAGTGTTACAGAAATTATTTGTAACACATATACTTGTTGGGAATCCACTGTTTTGGTGTAGTGGATTCTAGAAATCAAAAACAATAAATCTAGAAATCACAAAGGAAACAAGGGGGTAGCCCTCGAGATGGGAGTCCAAAGACTCAACCTGGGAATCCGAAGACTCAACCAACATGTGTATCGAGATGAGACGCGATCTCTAGGTAGCTAGCCTATAAATTGAGCCGAAGCTCCTCAGATGGTCCGAAGACCGCGGGTCGCGACCCCGCAAAACGGTCTGAATGCCGTCAAAAGCATAAATCCATAAAAATGAACCGAAGTTCCTCAAAATGATCCGAGGATCAATAAAATACTCAAAATGAAGCTAAGTTCCTCATATTGATCCGAAGATCATTAAAAATATGGAATAAATTCCACAACTCAGAGACATCGCATAAAGCTAGTCTAAATCACAAAAAGATCATAAATGATCAAGGAAAGAGTAAATTACTACAAGCTAGTAATTATAAGAGTTTAGCTATATGTCCCGTAACCACTAGCTCTACTCGAATATTTACGAAGAAGTTGTATATTCCACTAAAAACAAAAGACGATCATTGCCACGGTTTTTCAATCGAACGAGTCCAATAATTAACCATCGAATTAAACGCAAGGGGTCATAGTCCTTGTTTTTACTAAGGTGTTTAATTAGATTTCTCATACGAACGAGAAAAAGGTTTATAAAATATATATTAGTAGATTTGAAAATGATTCATAAAACGATTTCGTAAAATAACTTCGTATAACAAAGTAGGTTTAGAAACCAGTTAAACAAACGAATTTGATATCTACTACTAATATAAAACCCTTTCTTATATGGTTTCGAAATGGCAAATCTCGTAAAATATCGATCGTAATAATGATCGAACTCAAAATTCAATTTTAATAACGCAAATCAAATCTCATGAATATCAATCATAAAATCATTCATAATGAATAAATCAAACTTTATAAAAATATAGCTGTAGAAATCTGTAAAGCAAAAAAAATGAAAAGTCACAAAAAAGGTCGAAATGGGCCGAAACTTGGCCGGAAATGAGCTCAAATGGGTCTAGACTCTTGACCGTGGTCTCCACTAGTCAATAGCAGAAAATAGCCAACAGACGTCTGACCCCCTATGGACAGACGTCTGAGCTGAAAACCTGAAAATTTCTGTTTTTTTTTTCGAGAGCTTGGACAGACGTCTGACCTGATGCAATTAGTGATTTTGCATGCTCAAGACCTCTAAATCGACTTCGGACAAGCTCGGACCAATGGTGATGATAATGATGTATTCTAAGTGAAAATGGAGCCTATAAGGCTTGCCGAAACAACCTGTAACACCAAATTCAATACACTACAAAGATTCACACATGAAATCATCGAATTGAAATCGAAACTCATAAATTATAGAATGTTAAAACAAAAACCAATCATCAAACCAAATGCACACACCATATAAGTGCCAAAGGCACACTTTACAAGCATAAATGCTTGAGGCATAGATGTGAGTTCGTATGAACTCAACTCTGATCTTAAGGAAGGAAGTAGAAACTTCAAAACCAAATGAGATCGACCTCTCTTCAAACAACTCTCTAGAATTTCCAATCTAAGATCATATAAATAGGATTCCTAAGAGTTAGGTATTAGGAATTCATACAAATTGAAGAGGAATAGGGTTAGAGAAGATAGAGATGGAGCTTACCTCTCTTTTTTATGAATATACACTTGATTCCCTTTGATTTGGATCTCTAGAAGCCAACCCTAGCTTTGGAATTTTAATTTCCAATTCCCTCTTCCATTTTCTAATTTGTGGAGTATGAGGAAAATGAATGAGGAAGAGGGTGGGCTAAGAGGGGTTATAGGGAAGTGAGTTAATGGGCTAGGTTAGCTAACACAAGCTCAAGCCCAAAGTCCCAAATTTCCGAAACTCGAAACATATCGAAGCTTATAGTTTTCGAACACGTTAACGATGTTTTGAACTCAATTGAAGTAGTTTCGAGTCCAAATTTGATCATTTGCACAAAGTGACTTTTTAAGGTCATAAGGGAGACACGAGCCAAATTTCACTTACTCCAAACATGTTGATGTTTACAGTTTTAAAAGCCACAAACGTCATTTTGAACTTGATGGTAGTGGTTTCGAGTCCAAATTCATCCGTATGCAAAATGTGACTTTTTGGGCACACAACCGATTAACGATTAAAGATTAACAACGTTATATTTAAATAAAATATTTAAATATATTATCGTTAAATATGTGGGTTGTTACATATAGTAAGCAGAAAATGTACGTCATAATATGAATAATAATCAACAAAACAGAAAAATGTTATGTTATTTACGGGGCTGCATCACTACCACTTGTGACTGCCTACGTTCCCCTATCTAATTGGGTACCCAATTAGATATAGGATCAAGCCAACGTAGTTCTCCTATTCGCTAATAGGACTCATGGAGCCTACGATGCACAACCAATATGCAATTCCTAAACTACCCATTTAGGCTTAATCTTCAATTTTAGATTTATAAAATCTAACCAACCTTATTATTTTCAAAATCTAATTGTTTTGAGAATAATCTCTTCGAACTTAAAATCCCACTTTCATTTCAAATCATTGAAATCATATATATTTTTCTTTGATAATAAATCATACTTTATTTCGGGATTTCAAAACAAAACATTTGGAAATATAAATTCCAAAATATCATATTGCATACAATAGTATGTAACCAAATATCGAGAAGTTTCTCCCATCAACATGGCAAAAGGGCACATTCCTTAGTCACTTGATAAATATGGTGCACCTCCCACGCCCTCGGAGAAAATACACCGTCCAAAACCATTTAAGATTATAATAACCATACTTTTAGCCGCATGGGTTGCCCGAATCTTTAGCCACATACTAAATCATTTTTTTTCCGAAATATAGAAAATCATTTCACAACATAATAATCACAAGTGATAACAAATCATATTATTATTGCTTTCCAAAACATTCAAACACTGGAATTTAAGCCGTCGAGATTCTATGTTTATAAAACATCTTTATAAACCACTTATCACTTCAAAATATTTATTTCCAAATATTTTCCACTTTCATAAATCAATTATTCATTTTATATTTATTTATGAAATCCTCTTTCAACACCGTTCATCTAAATTTTCATTCATAATTTGAAATGAATTAAATATTGTCGCTAACCCGCCTTTCAGTCAAATCGTGAAATTAATCACAAGGCGTTAGCAAACAAATATTTTTCTACCCAACTTAATGCTAAATAGAAACAAGATATTTGCTCATAAATTGGTCGTGCGAAATCAACACAATCAGTCAAACAATAATAATCAACGATAAACGACAACAATCAATGACGAATTTTTATCAATACAAATCAAATGACATATAAATGAATGTCCAACTGATTATAATAGCAGAACAACGTTTGATTATACTAATGGATGTCACTACAAAATATTATTTAATTATGTTGACCATAATTAAATCCGTTACTAAATTTTAACTATTCTATGCTTAACCAAACATGTTCAACTAGCGTTTTCTATTTGTCCGTACGATTATAATGTTGGAAACCGTGGATAGAACAGAGTTCATAAAAATGAGTTAAACACATATAAAGTGTACTTTTATAATGGCTGAAATCAAAACAACTAAATAAATTTCTCAGCTATTACCCAATACGCTTGGCCCAACTAAGCATGCGCTAGAAATGATATGCAGCCTTCAATAATGCTATTCTGCCCAAAGAAATACGCACCCGAAACACAATCCAGCCGTTCTTTTTTCATACAGTCTCTGAATTCAACCACGGACCGTGAATTGCGGATCATCCGAACTAATAATTTTCGGGTACTGTAGCATCATTCAACTGCCTTATTCTTATTTCCTTCCCTATCTTATCTCATCTCCACCTGCTCACGTTTAAGCAAAAACACAACACAAATGCTTGAGGCCCCGAAAGAACAGCCAAAAACAGGTACGGCTGAAACGTGGATGAGTACCCGTGAATTGGGTGCCACAATCGAACGGTTTTTCTCATTCCCGCACAAACCCGCACATATTTCCTTCGGGCTTCCTAGCACAGCTCCACAACACAATTGTTCCTGGTTTCATTCGCATGCATGCACCCTCATTTTTACGCAAGCTCCACCCAAAAAAAAAAACACAAAGCCTGCTACTCTTCCTTCCAGGGGCGGACCTACGTTCACTTCAGCTAGGGCAGAGGCCATAGCTGGATTTTTATATTTTGGTAAGAATATAAAGGCTGAAGCTAAAGGCAGAAGCTAAAAGCTAAAGGTTGAAGCTAATTTGCCCTACCTGCTAAAGGCTGAAGCTAAAAGCTAAAGACTAAAGCTAATTTGCCCTACCTGAAGCAATAGGCTGGGTCCGCCCCTGCTTCCTTCCCTTCACGTTTCCTCCTTCCCACCCTTATACACATGCATACAAACTCACGGCATATATATACTCCATGCCTCCCAAACACACACATATACTGACACACGCACACATATGTAAATACACTCACACATATATACACAACACGCACATACATGGCACATATTCACGCACACAAGGGGGCGCGCACACAAGTAACAACACACACACGGCACACACATATATAAACATCTACTCACACTATCAAAACTAAGAATACTAAAGGCAGTTACATCTGCCCTTGTTACTATAAATAAAGGCAGAAAATTGAATTATATGGCCCTTAATGTTAAGGGGGGCAGACTAAAATTTGCCCCAGAAACAGGCGTCCCAAATAACTTGTAGAGGCTGACTTGCACTTATAATTGCCCCAATAAAAAACGTTGCCACATAAGAGATGACCAAATATCAGGGACTAATAAAACGGCCCCTATAAATGTTAAAGGCTAAAATTGCCATATGCCTCTACTGACCTTGAATATTCCATCCACAATTGATTTTGCAGCTCATACAACCGCCTCTATTGGCATAAATGCAGTAGCCAGTCAAAACAGTCCACAACAGCACAGTTTTTTCAGAAAATAAAAATAACCAAAACATTTCTGAAACTGATGTGTGAACTGCACATAACTACACAAACAAAAATAATGGTGTCCTCATGCACATTATACAAATCATCTCAAGTTATATTCAAACTTGCACAAATTAAATACAATCAATCAGTACATACCAAAAGTGATAAATGCCAGCCTTTTCAGTTTTCCAGCTTTTATGATGATGGTTTAGTCACTCTTAATTGAAGAGTTTTGCCGCATCTCACCCAAAGAAACTTGGATTACATCAAGTTTTCTGGGGAAAAAAAACACATTAGTACTTGGCAATTTCTAATAAAAGCAAATGAAAAGTAGATCACATAGACTTCTTGAACCGTCGATACAGATTACAAATTTTACGTACTAGGCAGATACCTAAGAGTTAAATTTGAAAATATAACATCCTAAATCCAACGAAAAAAAAAAACCTTAGACCATTTTAACTCTTACTACCATGTCCATTATTTGAATAGCCTTTACTTCCGTTTCTCGCCTAATTTGCTGGAAATCTCAGGTCGAGTGCCTAGTACTATTTGGGATATAGTGCCATTCACTCTTATTGACAAAAGAATATTAATACAAGCACATACGATTATGCCTAGTACTGTTTGGGACATAGTACGGTTCATATGTGGCCTAGGAGGGACTCGAGGATTTTCCGTTGCCATTCAAGTATTCAACACAATGTTTTATGCTATAATACAAGCAGTTTAACAAAATAGAAAATGTTTCATACTAGAAATACAACCAAATCTGTTTTGTTCATTAAATGAACAGCCTGAATCTTGTTTCTACTTATTGGATTTTATGCATCCGTACAATAAGTAGATTGCTTAGCTGATGCTATGATTAATAAAGTGCTCGTCCAAGAAAAAAAAAGCATTATTACTTATAGTGCATGGCTAAATAATTAATTTTTATTTTGTAGAAAAGAGAGGCCTTACTATATATTGCTATATTGTGATATATATATTTGCTTCCTTTTTGTTTCATATTAGTATTATTATTATAGTTATTAATTTTCTTCCTATGTGGCTCCACTATAACATCACTACTCCGCTGCTTCAAATATAACAATGATTGATGCAAACAAGGGGATGATAATCAACAAAAGAAAAAAAATACAATGTAAGCATTGCGCCAGATCTAACCAAATCTAAACAGAAAGGCATGATAGAACACATAGGGTCTGAACAGGTGAGTCTGAATAGCAAAGTGAATGCAGCCAAACATGAGCACAACCCACTAACTGTACACATATTGAAAGCCCTATAATCCTCATGAGAATCAAAACCCAACCCCTTATCCACTGTCCCAAACAGTACTAGGCTCAACCCCTTTCTATTCAAGTTCATTTTGACTACATTTGCTCCACAGCTTAAATTAACGATAGCTTAAATATTAAAACATCAATAACATAGTGCCATTCACTCTGGGACGGCCTTGCGTGAAGGCAACCATTAAACAATTTGATGCATGTAGCAGCTAAATCTATTAACCGTTTGGATAGTTAAAGCTGAAATCATATTTTTGAAGCTTGTAATTTTGATTTTCATTATACAAAACAGCACTTAAAACAAATGGTAATTGAACATTAAAATATTTAATTTTACAATGCATAAACAAAAATGTGATGCACGTTTTCGTGAGAGATCCTATAATCAATACTAACGCTGAATAGCTATCCCAATTTCTAAGAGACCAGGCCCAGTACACCAAACCAGTACACCTAATCAACAGTGTTAAAAATATAGTGGTACAGGTATCATTTAATCCACGTTTAAATAAAAGTAAATATTATTTAATTTCGAGTATAATGATTAATAACATAGTGCAGTGCGATTAAATTAGCATTGGTTGTACCTAACCCCATAACATTTGACTGAGGAAAGTCTAAAAACACATTCGTTCGAGGCAAAGATTGCTTAACACTTAAGTCTACATATGTACATATCTACATGCAAAGATTGTTTAACACTTAAGTCAAAGATAATGGGGCATTACATGGAAAGTGAGGTGCTATGTGAATCATTTAATGAGACTGTGAAGATGCCCTAAAAAGCAAAGAAGTGAACGTATTGTTACAAGAGAAAAACCGAAAATCCACGGACATTTATGGAGCAAGCAAGCTAAAAATCATAGCAGTTATTAAGTTTTATATTAGCAAGGTGATGGTGATCACTCATTCAACAAAGACGTACACAAAGCAAAATCCATATTGCCACCAGGCATATATAAACAATAAAAAATGATGCGAGTAAAATGAGGTGGTGAGATCCATGTGTGAAGTACATGTGAAACAAAGGTAAGTATGTTTATCAGTTTATCAATACTACCTCCTATTATGCTTCAATTTATCAAGTTTGTGAATAAGCACAAAACTTGATCAATTTTGGCATCCTATACCATGCTTCAGTTTATCAATACTACCTCCTAATACTGAACATGGCCCTGAACTATCAAAATTTTGTGGCCTAGGAGGGACTAGAGGATTTTTCTTAAACCGAAGGGATGACATTTCAATGACAGGCATTGCAGGTTCAATCGATCCTATTACAATGGCAGAGAGATCAAAGACTGACCTTTCTAAGGTTAAGAAAAGAAAAGAGTTTATAATCCAAAATTATGTCTAATATGCAGTGATAATCCCTCTGCAAAAGTCATTTTCAACTACTTATGTAAGTTAGAAAGGTGCTCATTTTTTGACTATACTGCATGATTAAATCATTGTCTTGTGGATTTTGAATCAAGTACCGCAGATCAGATTAGCTTCAAGCATATCATGGGATTACTATTGATTCCAAACCAAAAGAATGCAAATCTGCACATGATTCCTAAGGCTATGTAATATGATTTTTCAAAATACTTAAATCTGGACTTAAAAAAATAAAAAAAATACATACCAATTTTCAGCAGTCTGATTATTTCTCAGGGGCTCAACTTGCGGCATTGATTCAATCCCACTAAGCATTGATGTAAACTCTCCACTTTGGTTATTTCTCTGATGAAATCCTTGTTGCGAAAAATCTGCCACGCTGAAGCCTCCATTTTGATTATTCGCCAATGGCGGCACTTCTCGGGTAAACTCGTTTCCATTTAACATTGATGTAAACTCTCCAACTGGATATGCCATTTGCGGGTAAAAAGAAGGACGATATGAAGGGTAGCATAATTGGCTAGACGATGATAGAAATTGACCGGGATTGAAATGCGGACGTGACATATGTTGTTGTGTATAATCTACATGTGGAGAAGATGACTGTTGTTGCAGGGGTTGGTTGATGTAGAATGGTGGAAAACTGATGGGTGTGCGATTGTTGTTGAGCAGGAGGTTGTGACCGATGCTCTGAATATGAGCAGTGTTGAGATGCTGGTTCTCGTGACATAGAATGGGACGACTGCTGTTGTGAAGACAAAACCATAAGTTTTAACTCTTCTATCTCCTTACTTTACTTTTCACACATACATTCTAGATCTAAACATTTCGACTCCAAAGATGCATATTCTCGTCCTCTGCGTGATTTACGAACTGAGGACGTTGGTTGAGTTTGTTGTACCCAGGGTACCATGCTTGGTGTCACAAGATCACCGTAACAACGAACTCTATTTCCAGTCTCAGGCCCCATCACTGCTACATAAGCTTGCAACCTCAGTTCCGGAGTCTCTTCGCCATGGGTTGCTACAAGTTGGTTAAGTTCACGTGATATTCTAGTCTGCAAAAAAAAAAAAAAAAAAAAAAAAAAAAAAAAAAAAAAAAAAAAAAAATTGCAGCTGAGTATGATTCAATGTAGAATACTATAAACTAAGTAAAGCCCTGCATGTAAACTAAATATTCAGTGCAAACTGAGCATCAAACATAAAATTTAATCAAATGTTCAAGGTAAACAAATTAACATTTTTGTCCTAAAGCTTTGCTTTATCAACAAGTTTACTCAAGTTTTGTTCAATGACTGCCAAATTATTGCAGACTTATTTTCTGCAAAGACTTGTGCTCAAACCAAATTTTTGCTTAATCAACAATTCATATATAGTTTTGAAATAATACTGAAATTCATATGGTGTGAAGAATAAGTTCATTGCAATACAAGTAATAGTACGGAAATTTTGATTAGTCATGTCATTTTAGTTATAAAAGGGTTCACTTATGTCATTTTAGTTCACTTTTCAAAACACGCACATATCTATACGGACACACACCCGATGAATCCAGAGAAGTTCAGAGCCATGCAGTTTTAATATACTCATGATCCAACCTCAAAAACAGTGCAGTTGATATACAGATAGCATAAACAGTTAAGAAGTAAACAGGTTTGAGAAAAATAAAATTGAACATGCATTTATTGATATTATCAATTAGTGGAGTAGAACTTGGTATCAATTAAATGAACATATAGATACAAAAGTGGATATAAAAAGCAAAGCATGAACTAAAAGGCATAGTGCTTAATTATATTCGTAGACGGCACATCCTTAATTCAGCTGGAAAGGTTTAGACAACTGATAAGACCAATGCAGCAGCGATAAAAGCGTGGAGAGTAAGATATACACGAAGAACAAAATAGTTATATAAATTAAAAAACTGGTTACAGGAACTTATTCTAAGTCAGAATTTAAAGAAGGAAGTATATAAGCCTGTTGTAATGCTATAATAGAATAAACTACCGAACTAATTGCCATCCAACATAGTTTGTACTTTGTAGACAATAAAAAAGGTATGAATTTAAACAGCTCGTATGCGGACATAGGTAACAAATAGTAAACTGAAAACATATATAGAATTATATGAAAGACGGTTAAAAAATTGAACAACAAGCTGTAATCTAAAATGAACAATAGTGTGAACTGGTACGAAAGGAGAAACATGAAAACTGAAGTGCAATAAGCTCATAGGGTACACAAGCAGGAAGACGATAGATCTAAAAAAAACTATATATTTGGAAACAAAATTACGATTAGATGCTATAAAATCCACAAATAATGATACACAGAAATCAATGAACGATGTTCTTAACTTGGTTTAAGATATAGCTTCAGCTATTTTGCAGAGTAATTTCTTTGAAAATTGGTGTAATTAAAAAAAAAAACAGTTGTCCACATTTGGATAGCCTTAACCAAAAAAAAATTAAGGCTGGACGTCTTACTAAGCTTATGCAACATGAATATAATATATGGTATAATATAAGTTTTAAAATGTAGATAAAATACCGCCACTTGCTCTGACCCAACATCCACCCAAGTTTTGTGTTTGTCCTTTCTTCTGTGAAGCAACTCGTATGCTTCAATAGGATCAGGTTCACGACCATATTTTTCTTTCTATTAAGACAACAAAATAACAATAATTAGACAACGTACATCTAATCCAACACAATACACAGGTAAATGAGATTCAAGAACTAATTGATCATGTACAAATCAGTGTTAATAGTATACTTGCTTCTTTTGGACATTTAAGTGTTTGTATGTTTCATGCTTGCTTATGTTTGCAAGTGTAATTAAATCTTGCAAAAATAAGTATTTATATGTTTATCAAACATGAGAAACCTGCCATAAACTTTAGCGTTGTTGATTGTCTAATGTAGTAGCCTAATGTGTTTGTCAAGCTCATTGCACATGAAATTATGTCCAATAAAGTAGCTCATCCTATGCTGTTTATGCATGGATCATCCTATGCTATTTAAATTAAATCTTTGTCTCCATATACAACTTACAAGAGTTAATTTCAGTGATTGATCCAGTATTTCTTTAGTAACATTGCATCGCCGCTGCATTCTTGTACATAAGACGAAATATTGTTTTAAACCAATCAGTAAGTTGTATGTGGAGACAAAGATGTTTGAATCGGCATGACGGTTTACTGATAGGAAGGATATTTTTCAACTATCTCAACTCAATCAAAATTATGTATCAAAGGTTCCATGTATCAACAATTATATATGGACATTGTAGGATGCATAATATAAACAACCAGAAATATATATGGGGCTAGCTAAGTTTTATTATAAATTTGTAATGTAATGCAATCTATGTAAAAAAAAAAGACAAATTTTGCTATGAAGTAAGTTGATTCTTGTTACTTTCATGCCCATGAATTTTAACTGGAATCTAAATACCGCTGTGATAATCAGGTGGAATCGGTTTGAACCTAATGAATCAATTACCAGCAAGATTTAATTCAAATCTTGAACCTTACTCTTTTTGTTATATGCTAACTTAGTAAAAACTGCAACAACTTTTCTAGCCATCTAAGGGATTGGAGCATGAGTTTTGCTGCTACAACAGTTGCAACAATTCACTACAAAAACAAAGTTCTTTTGATTTGTATCTAGTCAAAAGATTTTGTTTTTAACCAGCTAGATTTTTTTTAAACCAATCAATAATAAGGAAATAAAAAGATAACCTGTAGTGCTAAAATGAAAATATAATAACTAGTTTCATTCATGTCAAAGTACTTGCAGACTATTTGGTTCTTATTCTCTAATTTAACTACTGCAGTATCCAAATTTTGAATTTGTATGTGTGTGTCTACGTACACACACACACACAATATTTTATATATATATATATATATATATATATATATATATATATATATATATATATATATATATATATATATATATATATATTCATATGTATGTTAAAGAGCAAGAAAAACTATTTATAAAAACTGAAGTATCGGTACTTACATAATCAGCTAGGTGTCTCACGAAACTCTTTGACCCGCCCGTGTGACTAGTCTTCAATTTCTTACGGTTTGCAATGTTTTTTCAACTTTAATCTACAATGAAAAAATAAATGCCATTTCAATTAATAATGTAAATAAAAAAGAAATAATAAGACTATGAAGAAAGAACAAGAAACATAAGACGACCTACTTTATTTTGTTCATCATTGTCCCAATACTCGACTATTTTCTTCCATTGTTCAGTATCCACATGATCATCTCCACATGTAAAACGTGATGGTAAACCCATATATGGAGTGTAATATTTCTTTTTTAATGCATATCTATTGTTCCTGATCCTTTTACAAAGTCTTTCTAGAAGTGCATATTTTATAGTAGGCATACGAGGAAGATCTTCAGCACGCCAATCAATAGAATCCTTGAAATAGAAAACAATTAAGTTAAATTATAAGTAGAATTTCAAGAAAAACATATGTAACCAAACTTTACACTTATTTTTTTCCAAAGACACTTGCTACAAGTATATTCATATTAATTGTGATGCAAACTAGACTCGGCTATGTATTCTCATATCGTGATGCAAACTAGACTCGGCTATGTATATTCATATTTGCATTTTTTATGAATATAATATATATGTATACATATGCATAATAAGTAAATTTAGATTCATATTAATTATGATGGAAACTGGATAGCATTCATGTATTGGTACAGTGTATTATGTTCAGCCAGAACATACTTTCATTTGTCTTCTTTTGATGTTTGAGTTAAAAAATTATTACATGCAGAGGAGTGGGCTCAAGTAATAAAATGTAATTTAACTTACCGATATAATTTTCCATATTTTCTTCACTTCTGGAGCAGCAAGTGATCGCCAATCCATTGGTGATAATGGTATTAAATTGTAGTTCCGTGCTAAGCTACCTAGATAACTTCTTGTCTTTGGGAACAATGCATAACCCATCTTTGGTGAATTCTATGCTTTCTTTGCCCAACTTACCCCATTTGGGTTTGTCAAAGCCACGTCCACGTCTTCTTCGTAATCCTAAAAAAAGCGATTGAAACATGGATTAGACTGACTATAGCAACATAAAAATTATGTTCGTTTTTAATATAGGTATTTCAATTATACAAACAAAATCATTAAAAGTAGTACAGTAATTGTATTTGGGAAATTCTAATGAAAACCATTACCATAATAGCAGATGTGGCAGAAATACCCAATTTGATGCTTAAGAGTTATTTTCTTATATAAACTTGAAAACCAGCAATGTGATTTCATCTTCTTCAAATTACGAGTCTACAAGTTCCCCAACAAACATAGCCACAAAATATCCAGTAAATGTTCCTACACATAGCCTCTAAAATAATTATCTTCTCTTAAATACAAATGGACCAATTCCAAAGAGTCCATTCATATTTAAGCTAGATATAAAGGGACTGCTTAACAAACTGCCTTGCATTCCTGTTCTAGAAGGAAGGAACAATGACTTTCCACAATTCAATTTCACAACAATCCAAATGTGTGGATAGGTCTCAGCTGTTTAAGATACATGCCACCCTCATCCTGCTGATCCTAAGAAATATAACTATAAACGTGGTTAAAAGGCTGGCTTGTCTACGCAATGGAATAAAATAGCGACACATCATTGTGGTATAAAGGATACTGATATACTGCTTGAAAATGAGATAAGGAGAAGGGTCGATGATTTTTGATTGGCTAGACAAACCCGAGGACAGACGCGTCTTACTACATGGGTAACAAATACATATGAGAATTTGGCATCAAAGTATGTGTTGGATGGGTAGTGACAGAGAAAGGTGATGTGTATGGTTTCGGAGTGGTGGCACTATAAATTATGAAAGGTAGGAAGGCAATAGATATGTCTTCATAGACGAATACAGTTTTGGTTACTAACAATGCATGAAGTTTGTTAAAGGCAGTGGAGGATAGAGGCAGTATTCAGAAAGAATACATTGAGGGTTGGTGAAGAGAAGTAAAATTTGAGGGGGTAATGAAGAGATTTGTGATAATTGGGGTATTATGTTCCAATGTGATTGTTTTTTCAAAACCGACTGCATCAAAAGCAATCAAGAACTCAATCTCTGAAATCACGTGCAAACATTTACCACAACCTGCGCTATCCACCCTGCGGCCCCACCAAATGTACTCTGAAAGCTAACTGTTTATAAGCAGCACAATATTTAGTTTATTTGCAAATCTAAAATGAGAAAAGCTAAAAGATTTGATATCGATTACCACATAAAACTCAGTATAATAATCTATGAAACATATAACTTTTTTTCTAGAGTCGCAATTTTCCAGTATATCATCGTCTGAATGATCCTCTTGGCTAGAATCTGAATGCCCAGAGCTACTCATCTAAACAACTAAAATAAAAGAAGCCAGTAATGCCCGTTATTCTAAGTAATTATAAGATCATGCACTTGAAACAAATAATATTTTTAGAAATCAAAATACATTAAAACTAAGTAAAATAAACTATTTTTTAAGCACTTAGCGTAAGCTATGAACTAGATATTCAATATGATTTATGCTTAATGTGACGGCAAGGAATTTCGCTCGGTCCGAACCAGTCGCTAAACCGACTCAGTCCGTTCGAAATGCCCTATCGTTTGAGAACACGACAAAATAGAACGCATACAGAAGAACATTTCACTATATATTACAACAGTGCATCAGATTACAAGAATATACAGAGTATAAAAGAATATTACACAGAAATATCAGAGATTTAAATTACATTTAAATACATAGCAGCGGAAAATAATACAATACACAACTAGAAGAGATATACGGATACAAAGCTTTCCGGATATCGTTCCAGCTGTAAACCAGGATCCTGTAAATATAAATCTGCAAAACCGAAACTACTAGCTGCCCGTGTCGAAATAAGGGCACCCAGAGTTTAGGTTGAAACAATAAACTCCAGGTCAGTCATGTGACTGGTGTGAGAACTAAAACAGTTAATCTTTATTTTAAAGATAGGTAAATCAAGGGACCACGCCGTATAACACGGAACGGGTTTCCTCCCAAGAATACCAGTGCATAAAACAACAGCGCAATGCTAAATAAAGAAAAATGAAGCTGTTATAAGACCCAGGTCCTATCACACAATGCAACGCAAGCCGGGGGATAGGGTTTTCCCTTATAACAGCCAAAGAATGCTTGATACGTTTAAAACAAATCATTTGATACTATAATAAGTGCATAGTGTATAAAACAACTTCAAATCATAAGTATCAATCATAGGCGGCATGAATGCCCCATACCACTATGTCGCCATATATAGGTTCTACAAATAAAACCGCAAATGTCACGTATTTGGAAATTGGATTTCCATCTATGAACCGAGGCAAAAGATAGTCCTCAACCGATTCGAGACGCTCTAGCCCGCCCCTCAGGATCAGAGCTCGAGTGACCCTTGGATCGTCAGGGCCGGTCCACACGGAGTGGATTAAAATGCCTGAACATGCGTTTCCCCGCCCTATGGGGCGTAAACGAGCCAACTAAATGACTCCATCGGTTCGAGAACGACCGATCAATCCGAGGCGCCTCGCAACAGCAACAACCACATAAGTCAAACTCGTCAGGGCGTGTAAAACCACTGACGCCACTTTTTAGCTAGAAAGAAACACATGCCCTCCCTGACGTCCTCTCCCGTTTTTGGTTCATACCGGGTGTGAAACACGCGAGGTAAACGTTACACAAAGCTACGCCACAAAGGCCATGCTTTGATCATCACCACAAGACTTTGCTTTTCAACAGAAGCCTTGATCATTTGCATCTTAGCATGCCACACAGGCAAACCATCCTATGCAACCGATATCAGTCACACAGAATGAAATCCGATGTCAGACACACAGTCCATTTACAAGTCCGTCCTGGGTCTGAACGAAACCGGAGGCACCTAGTACCCCGCATATCCATCGATCTCCAAGTACGTCTGGACGATCACTAACTGTTTCCATCTTCTTGGGTGTACAGCCCAATCAAGATCATCAGTAATTACCCAAACGACGTGAAGACTTCCGGTCTTCGACCATCGTCTTCATCTTCGACTTATCGTCGTATCAGTTATTCAGAATGGGATAAACCCGGTCTTCCCGAATAACTCGCGTATATTTTATAAAAGTGTTACACAAACACAACATACGCCTCATTCCAATTCATTAGTCACTAACCGTAAATTAATCAAAAGAATAATTCCCCAAATATTAACCCCGAAGGCCGAAACCAACATCAGATCAATATCCAGAAAACCATTCTGCTTGGCTAACCGACAGTTAGTTTCTAAATTTCACATTCATAGGGAAAGGTTCCCATTAATTTTATCAAAGATAAATTCTTGAATTTATTCTTTAATCTATTTTTGAATATCAATTCAAACTAGTCGGGATTAGCGAACCTTACCGAAGTAATCATTTGTTTTAATTTCCCAATCCCAACCTATTCATCCCATGAAGTAAAACTGGTAATACTTCATATCTAACACCACAGTGTTATCGGTAAATTCAATTACCATTTCACGTTCAAATCTAATTAAAGATTTAACTATCGCCTGGAGCAAAACTGGTGATACTCCATTTTCGATCATTTCAATCTAATTAAAGATTCATTAAAACTCCACTTAGTTTTAATCATTAACTGGGTTAAAGAATCCATGTCATTTAAAAGCACGGTTCACGATAAACCCAAAATCACATTCATTAATCATCGGGTTAAAGAACGAGTGTTATTTAAAACACTGTCCACGATAAACCCAAAAATCAATATCGATTCAATTCCAATTAAATATCATTTAATTGGTACACTTCATTAAATCTAAATAAAAAGATTTAATCTTTTCTCAACTGGGTTCAAGAACAGTGTTAGTGAAGACGCCATTCACGACAAACCCAAATCACATTCGATATTCAATACAAGGCTCTGAATAGAAAATATATCGGCTTATATTCAATATCGAATTCTACGACTAACAAATGTCGTATTGGAAATAACGATACAAATATATATCTTTCAAATTTCCATAACAACACCTGTAATATCACGAATTCCAACATCGAAATATTCCGAAGACAATTTCGATTCAAATCCACTCCAATGCAATCATTGGAAATTTTGGTTATTTTCAAAACCATTTCAAATTCAATTTATTTATTTAAAAATAAATAGAATTATAATTCTAGTTCAAAACTAGTTCATTTCGATAAAAATCTATTTTTATCTTTTCAAACATGGAGTTTTTCATCCCAATTCTTTCTAAATCATTTCTTATGATTTTACACAAATTATTACTATTTTTAATAATTTTATCAAGGCCCGTACAGTCGATTTCCATCAATGGCCATCGAACTGCACTTACAGCGACCTTTTTCGAATTTGATTTGGACGTACCTCCAAATCCAACCGTTAGATTTTGAATTTCTAATATTCGTTAGAAAGCTCTTTTCGATACGAACCCAACGGTTCCGGTTTTAGGAGAATCCGACGGTCGGATCTCCCGCAATGTCCGTTTGAAATAAATGGTCGAAATCCACGAACTGCCGCGGCGCGGCGCGTTCTATTCAGGCCATTATATTATATATATAATATATATAATATATACTTCGTCGATTTCTATTTAAAACGAATTATATAAATAGTTTTAAATTCGTTTCAAATTCTATTTCAACTTCTATTTCAATTCAAAGCAAAATTGAATTCTTCTTTATAAATTCGTTTTAAAATTCATTTCTATTCAATTCGAATTTCAATTCAATTTGAATTCATTTCAATTCGCTTTCAATTCCATTTGAATTCGTTTTCAATTCAATTCATTTCGAAATCGTTTTCAATTCAATTCATTTCGAAATCGTTTTCAATTCACTTCATTTCGAAATCGTTTTCAATTCATTTTGAATTCGTTTTCAATTCAATTCATTTCGAAATCGTTTTCAATTCATTTTGAATTCGTTTTCAATTCAATTCATTTCGAATTCGTTTTCAATTCAATTCATTTCGAAATCGTTTTCAATTCAATTCATTTCGAAATCGTTTTCAATTCATTTTGAATTCGTTTTCAATTCAATTCATTTCGAAATCGTTTTCAATTCATTTTGAATTCGTTTTCAATTCAATTCATTTCGAATTCGTTTTCAATTCAATTCATTTCGAAATCGTTTTCAATTCAATTCATTTCGAAATCGTTTTCAATTCAATTCATTTCGAAATCGTTTTCAATTCATTTTGAATTCGTTTTCAATTCAATTCATTTCGAAATCGTTTCAATTCATTTCATTTCGAAATCGTTTTCAATTCATTTTGAATTCGTTTTCAATTCAATTCATTTCGAAATCGTTTCAATTCATTTCATTTCGAAATCGTTTTCAATTCATTTTGAATTCAATAAAATCGATATAAATATCGTTCACGTCAAAATGGCGTCAATCTAATCAACACGGCTTCATAAATTTCTATTTTCAAAATAGTTGTTATTATCAAAATATTTCGTTCAACACATGACCAATCTCAATGAATGAGTACTGTCAACACATGAACTTTTATTTTATAATATTATTTATTTTTCAAATTGGAATGAGGCCCAATCAATTACCATATAAAGTTAATTATATGGATTTTCATACAACACATGTATATCATAGCATTGAAAAATAATCAATCATCAACCAAAGTGCACTACACTGTATAAGCATCAAATATAGATATTCAACGCTTATAACAGCCTGTCAATCGATCGATCGACATTTTTAATCAATCAAGATGAGTGAACTTCAAATTTCATCCCAACACCCGTGTGGGGTTTCAAACAATCAAACACCTATTTTATTTGTGCTGTTGGGCGATGTGTAAAATTTATCGTCCCAATCAATGTCATTCAAATAGGTGTACATAAACAAACCGTCCGGTTTATAAATGAATATTTTATTTTATTCACTTCACGTTAAAAATTATATTTTTAACGACAAAACATTTTATTTCAACATATGAATTCCTATTCAATTCATTCTTTAAATAAAATGATATTTTTATTTTTCTAACATATTTTAGAAAATTTCGGCGGCATAACGGCACGATACTAGAAACGGGACGAGGCCTAGCCTTATCCCCGGTCTAGTGAAGGCCCACGCCATTCACACATCAATCAAATCAATTCGTTATGCAAACCACAAAATTTGGAGTAGGAGTCTAACCTAGCCTTACTCCTTCGCCTTATAACGGCGCACGTCTAATCCTAACCAATTTATCGATTCGATTTTTCACACCACAAATCACATTCAAACCAATATCGCAATCAATCACCAAACAGTCAAACAAACAAGTCCATGGTCTGTGGACGATTGTGTCGGGTGCTACTAAGCACCGTCTGCATCCTAGTATATATATATATATAACTAGAAAAAGAAAGTGAAAGGTGAGAAATTCTCACCAATAGCTATCCACTCACACGATCCTTCTTTAATAGAAACTCCGCCTTCTTGTTGCTTTCGTTGACTGTATCCTCTACATAGGTAAAAATCGGATTTTTACTATGTTATTCAATATATAAAGATTGCATTTTGACTTCGCTATTAAATATAAAGATTATATTTTTATTATTCTTATGATGCAACTATTATATTTTTATTGCTTTAAAAATATAAGAATCATACCTTACTATTTCTACTTAACAAAAATTCCATCTTTTCTGTTTTTAAAAATATGATCTTTATTTTCAAGTTCAAAATTTTTCTATTAAAAGATCAAACCTTTTTCTTATTTCAAAGTTAAAAATAAAAATCATTTCCTTTTCCTTTTCAAACCAGTTTTTATTTTCTTTTCAAAACAGTTTTTAAAATATATTTTTTCAAAACAGTTTTTAAAACTCTTTTATAAAAATGCAGTTTTTTCTTTCTCTTTTAAAAATTCTGTTTTTTAAAAACTTAAAACAAAAATCAGTTTTTAAAATTCTTTTAAAAATAACAGTTTTTAGTTTCTTTTAAAAATAACAGTTTTTAGTTTCTTTTTAAAAAAAACAGTTTTAACCTTTAAACATTTTTCAGTTTTCAGTTTTTTTTTTTTTATTACTTTTAAAAATATCAGTTTTTTTTTTCCTAATTAAAATTCAGTTTTATACCTAATTAAAATTTAGTTTTATATCTAATTAAAATATAGTTTTAATACTGTTTATATACAGTAAAAATAAAATAAATGAAATAAAATAAATAAAATAAAAAACTTACGGAGGAGGGGGGGTTCGTAGATCGTCGGACTCGCCGGAGTTCGGCGTCGGAAGTGCTCGCAGGGGGGAGGCTTCTCTGGCGTGGCGGATGAAGGGGGAGGGGTCTCGACGTCTTCGAACGGAGGCGGGGAGGGACAGGCGATGGTGGAGGAGACTGGAGGGGTGCGGCGAGGTCGGCCGACCTCCGGCGGCGGCGCGAGACAGAAGCGTGGGGGGGAATATCGAGGTACCGGAGGTTTTTTTCTTTTCTTTTTTTTTTTTCCTGGAGATCTGATTTTTTGAAGAGGGGGGGCCAGCGGGTTTAAAGGAGAAAGATATTTTTTTTTTTAATTTATTTTATTTTCAACCCTAAACGTTGACTTTTAATTCGAACACCTAACGAGACCCAACGACTGTCGCCCCTTGCTAAATACCCCCATTCCGAACACAATGGGATATGTATCGCAAGTTGATTCGATCGTTTGAATTAGTTTCCGTTGAATTTACATTTAAATCTCTATATTGAATTTTAAACGTACATTTCAAATTACCGGGGTCGCATACGAACTCTAAAAATTCTCGAAAAATATTTTCTAGCTTCGTATTGACGATACGGTCCTAACAAAACTAGTTTCGTCGAATTCTGAGACCGTTTGAAAAATGGCCAATTTCCAGTCGATTTAAAATCAACTAAAATGGTCAAACGCGTTTTCCTTTGCCACGCTCACATATTGATTCGAAAAATTATGAAATTTGGAATCTAGCAATAGCTTAACATCACGGACCCAACAAAACTGGTTTCATCGAAATCCGAGGTCGTTTGTAAAATTGCTATTTTTAAGGGCCTGAATTCCATAGCGACTATTCCGAATTTTCAACTGGACATATCTTATCATTCCTAAGATGAAATCCTAATTTTTCGGATTCGATAGAAAGATATCCACTATTAGATTCCATTATTTTTGGTTTCACTAAAATCCGGATTGTTTTGCACCCGGTACATTCAATTGAAGTTTGAAATCGAATTATCGAACTACCGCGCCATTTTCAATTCTATTTATAATTATATATAAATATTTATATTCTAACGACGACGTATATAAATATATACGTCGAATTATATTCAAAATAAATTTCTCGTCGATATTATTTAAAATAATTCATTTTAAATAATCAAAACTCGCTATAATTGCCAAAATAAAAATTTTAAACTGGCCCCGATTTTACGGGTTGTTACAATCTCCCCCACTTAAAACTTTTCGTCCCCGAAAAGGAACAAAGTCGAAAGTGGTTTGATTATTTAACTCTACGTTCGATCTGACTTCCATTCTCCAACCTTTAGTTTCTGAGAATTTTCAAAATTTCAAAAATTTGGCTAACACCCTAAATTTCCGAAAAATTTCGCCATAACCTCCCCTGCACCGGGAGCATCGGGGAATTTCAAATAGCTTCCCCGGTCCTTCAGATCTCAAAAAGAAAAAGAAAAAGCCAAGCGGCTAGCCAATAGGCTCACAAAATCATCATCACCCAAACAAAACAGGAAATTATGTAGTAAACATGTACCTATTTGTCGGGCAAACAAATTTTATTCTCTGCTCTAGCCTCCTTGCTATGACCTGTTCAATATAAGCATATGTATATGCAAGCAAATGCGACCAATTTTCAATATCGTTCAATATTTGATATAATTAGGCTAAACGGTTCAAAATTATCAAACAATTAAACAAACAACACAAACATCAATCAATTAATGAATTAGAGTTTCAAATTCATAATTTTGATACATGCACAAAAATCATGTTTTTGATGCCAATTCACAACAAAGCGTTCTAGCTATATAAGATTTGGTTCTCACACCAGTCTAATGGAAATATATAGATATCACACCTTCGAAACACGAATATAAATACTGATGATGTGGCCACATCATCAGAATTATCCCCGGGTGTCTAGAATGTGACTCTATATCTATCCAGTATATTAAAATTTCAAATACACGTGGATCAGACATATACGCAAAATCTATATATACTGGATTGTCCACATCAATATAAATAATCAAATACGAATAATTGATTTAAATTTTCAAACCAAAAATGTTTTCATTTGAAAAATATACTCTTCACACTCGTTCTAGGATACTACTGATCCTATCTCTAACGAGTCATTCTCATTGGATTTTACTAATCCAATATCTGATGAATTCTTTCGTACGGTTCTAATGTGTCTTGTTCTCTGCTTTGTAAACCAAAGCTCTGATACCAACTGTGACGGCAAGGAATTTCGCTCGGTCCGAACCAGTCGCTAAACCGACTCAGTCCGTTCGAAATGCCCTATCGTTTGAGAACACGACAAAATAGAACGCATACAGAAGAACATTTCACTATATATTACAACAGTGCATCAGATTACAAGAATATACAGAGTATAAAAGAATATTACACAGAAATATCAGAGATTTAAATTACATTTAAATACATAGCAGCGGAAAATAATACAATACACAACTAGAAGAGATATACGGATACAAAGCTTTCCGGATATCGTTCCAGCTGTAAACCAGGATCCTGTAAATATAAATCTGCAAAACCGAAACTACTAGCTGCCCGTGTCGAAATAAGGGCACCCAGAGTTTAGGTTGAAACAATAAACTCCAGGTCAGTCATGTGACTGGTGTGAGAACTAAAACAGTTAATCTTTATTTTAAAGATAGGTAAATCAAGGGACCACGCCGTATAACACGGAACGGGTTTCCTCCCAAGAATACCAGTGCATAAAACAACAGCGCAATGCTAAATAAAGAAAAATGAAGCTGTTATAAGACCCAGGTCCTATCACACAATGCAACGCAAGCCGGGGGATAGGGTTTTCCCTTATAACAGCCAAAGAATGCTTGATACGTTTAAAACAAATCATTTGATACTATAATAAGTGCATAGTGTATAAAACAACTTCAAATCATAAGTATCAATCATAGGCGGCATGAATGCCCCATACCACTATGTCGCCATATATAGGTTCTACAAATAAAACCGCAAATGTCACGTATTTGGAAATTGGATTTCCATCTATGAACCGAGGCAAAAGATAGTCCTCAACCGATTCGAGATGCTCTAGCCCGCCCCTCAGGATCAGAGCTCGAGTGACCCTTGGATCGTCAGGGCCGGTCCACACAGAGTGGATTAAAATGCCTGAACATGCGTTTCCCCGCCCTATGGGGCGTAAACGAGCCAACTAAATGACTCCATCGGTTCGAGAACGACCGATCAATCCGAGGCGCCTCGCAACAGCAACAACCACATAAGTCAAACTCGTCAGGGCGTGTAAAACCACTGACGCCACTTTTTAGCTAGAAAGAAACACATGCCCTCCCTGACGTCCTCTCCCGTTTTTGGTTCATACCGGGTGTGAAACACGCGAGGTAAACGTTACACAAAGCTACGCCACAAAGGCCGTGCTTTGATCATCACCACAAGACTTTGCTTTTCAACAGAAGCCTTGATCATTTGCATCTTAGCATGCCACACAGGCAAACCATCCTATGCAACCGATATCAGTCACACAGAATGAAATCCGATGTCAGACACACAGTCCATTTACAAGTCCGTCCTGGGTCTGAACGAAACCGGAGGCACCTAGTACCCCGCATATCCATCGATCTCCAAGTACGTCTGGACGATCACTAACTGTTTCCATCTTCTTGGGTGTACAGCCCAATCAAGATCATCAGTAATTACCCAAACGACGTGAAGACTTCCGGTCTTCGACCATCGTCTTCATCTTCGACTTATCGTCGTATCAGTTATTCAGAATGGGATAAACCCGGTCTTCCCGAATAACTCGCGTATATTTTATAAAAGTGTTACACAAACACAACATACGCCTCATTCCAATTCATTAGTCACTAACCGTAAATTAATCAAAAGAATAATTCCCCAAATATTAACCCCGAAGGCCGAAACCAACATCAGATCAATATCCAGAAAACCATTCTGCTTGGCTAACCGACAGTTAGTTTCTAAATTTCACATTCATAGGGAAAGGTTCCCATTAATTTTATCAAAGATAAATTCTTGAATTTATTCTTTAACCTATTTTTGAATATCAATTCAAACTAGTCGGGATTAGCGAACCTTACCGAAGTAATCATTTGTTTTAATTTCCCAATCCCAACCTATTCATCCCATGAAGTAAAACTGGTAATACTTCATATCTAACACCACAGTGTTATCGGTAAATTCAATTACCATTTCACGTTCAAATCTAATTAAAGATTTAACTATCGCCTGGAGCAAAACTGGTGATACTCCATTTTCGATCATTTCAATCTAATTAAAGATTCATTAAAACTCCACTTAGTTTTAATCATTAACTGGGTTAAAGAATCCATGTCATTTAAAAGCACGGTTCACGATAAACCCAAAATCACATTCATTAATCATCGGGTTAAAGAACGAGTGTTATTTAAAACACTGTCCACGATAAACCCAAAAATCAATATCGATTCAATTCCAATTAAATATCATTTAATTGGTACACTTCATTAAATCTAAATAAAAAGATTTAATCTTTTCTCAACTGGGTTCAAGAACAGTGTTAGTGAAGACGCCATTCACGACAAACCCAAATCACATTCGATATTCAATACAAGGCTCTGAATAGAAAATATATCGGCTTATATTCAATATCGAATTCTACGACTAACAAATGTCGTATTGGAAATAACGATACAAATATATATCTTTCAAATTTCCATAACAACACCTGTAATATCACGAATTCCAACATCGAAATATTCCGAAGACAATTTCGATTCAAATCCACTCCAATGCAATCATTGGAAATTTTGGTTATTTTCAAAACCATTTCAAATTCAATTTATTTATTTAAAAATAAATAGAATTATAATTCTAGTTCAAAACTAGTTCATTTCGATAAAAATCTATTTTTATCTTTTCAAACATGGAGTTTTTCATCCCAATTCTTTCTAAATCATTTCTTATGATTTTACACAAATTATTACTATTTTTAATAATTTTATCAAGGCCCGTACAGTCGATTTCCATCAATGGCCATCGAACTGCACTTACAGCGACCTTTTTCGAATTTGATTTGGACGTACCTCCAAATCCAACCGTTAGATTTTGAATTTCTAATATTCGTTAGAAAGCTCTTTTCGATACGAACCCAACGGTTCCGGTTTTAGGAGAATCCGACGGTCGGATCTCCCGCAATGTCCGTTTGAAATAAATGGTCGAAATCCACGAACTGCCGCGGCGCGGCGCGTTCTATTCAGGCCATTATATTATATATATAATATATATAATATATACTTCGTCGATTTCTATTTAAAACGAATTATATAAATAGTTTTAAATTCGTTTCAAATTCTATTTCAACTTCTATTTCAATTCAAAGAAAAATTGAATTCTTCTTTATAAATTCGTTTTAAAATTCATTTCTATTCAATTCGAATTTCAATTCAATTTGAATTCATTTCAATTCGCTTTCAATTCCATTTGAATTCGTTTTCAATTCAATTCATTTCGAAATCGTTTTCAATTCAATTCATTTCGAAATCGTTTTCAATTCACTTCATTTCGAAATCGTTTTCAATTCATTTTGAATTCGTTTTCAATTCAATTCATTTCGAAATCGTTTTCAATTCATTTTGAATTCGTTTTCAATTCAATTCATTTCGAATTCGTTTTCAATTCAATTCATTTCGAAATCGTTTTCAATTCAATTCATTTCGAAATCGTTTTCAATTCATTTTGAATTCGTTTTCAATTCAATTCATTTCGAAATCGTTTTCAATTCATTTTGAATTCGTTTTCAATTCAATTCATTTCGAATTCGTTTTCAATTCAATTCATTTCGAAATCGTTTTCAATTCAATTCATTTCGAAATCGTTTTCAATTCAATTCATTTCGAAATCGTTTTCAATTCATTTTGAATTCGTTTTCAATTCAATTCATTTCGAAATCGTTTCAATTCATTTCATTTCGAAATCGTTTTCAATTCATTTTGAATTCGTTTTCAATTCAATTCATTTCGAAATCGTTTCAATTCATTTCATTTCGAAATCGTTTTCAATTCATTTTGAATTCAATAAAATCGATATAAATATCGTTCACGTCAAAATGGCGTCAATCTAATCAACACGGCTTCATAAATTTCTATTTTCAAAATAGTTGTTATTATCAAAATATTTCGTTCAACACATGACCAATCTCAATGAATGAGTACTGTCAACACATGAACTTTTATTTTATAATATTATTTATTTTTCAAATTGGAATGAGGCCCAATCAATTACCATATAAAGTTAATTATATGGATTTTCATACAACACATGTATATCATAGCATTGAAAAATAATCAATCATCAACCAAAGTGCACTACACTGTATAAGCATCAAATATAGATATTCAACGCTTATAACAGCCTGTCAATCGATCGATCGACATTTTTAATCAATCAGGATGAGTGAACTTCAAATTTCATCCCAACACCCGTGTGGGGTTTCAAACAATCAAACACCTATTTTATTTGTGCTGTTGGGCGATGTGTAAAATTTATCGTCCCAATCAATGTCATTCAAATAGGTGTACATAAACAAACCGTCCGGTTTATAAATGAATATTTTATTTTATTCACTTCACGTTAAAAATTATATTTTTAACGACAAAACATTTTATTTCAACATATGAATTCCTATTCAATTCATTCTTTAAATAAAATGATATTTTTATTTTTCTAACATATTTTAGAAAATTTCGGCGGCATAACGGCACGATACTAGAAACGGGACGAGGCCTAGCCTTATCCCCGGTCTAGTGAAGGCCCACGCCATTCACACATCAATCAAATCAATTCGTTATGCAAACCACAAAATTTGGAGTAGGAGTCTAACCTAGCCTTACTCCTTCGCCTTATAACGGCGCACGTCTAATCCTAACCAATTTATCGATTCGATTTTTCACACCACAAATCACATTCAAACCAATATCGCAATCAATCACCAAACAGTCAAACAAACAAGTCCATGGTCTGTGGACGATTGTGTTGGGTGCTACTAAGCACCGTCCGCATCCTAGTATATATATATATATATAACTAGAAAAAGAAAGTGAAAGGTGAGAAATTCTCACCAATAGCTATCCACTCACACGATCCTTCTTTAATAGAAACTCCGCCTTCTTGTTGCTTTCGTTGACTGTATCCTCTACATAGGTAAAAATCGGATTTTTACTATGTTATTCAATATATAAAGATTGCATTTTGACTTCGCTATTAAATATAAAGATTATATTTTTATTATTCTTATGATGCAACTATTATATTTTTATTGCTTTAAAAATATAAGAATCATACCTTACTATTTCTACTTAACAAAAATTCCATCTTTTCTGTTTTTAAAAATATGATCTTTATTTTCAAGTTCAAAATTTTTCAATTAAAAGATCAAACCTTTTTCTTATTTCAAAGTTAAAAATAAAAATCATTTCCTTTTCCTTTTCAAACCAGTTTTTATTTTCTTTTCAAAACAGTTTTTAAAATATTTTTTTTCAAAACAGTTTTTAAAACTCTTTTATAAAAATGCAGTTTTTTCTTTCTCTTTTAAAAATTCTGTTTTTTAAAAACTTAAAACAAAAATCAGTTTTTAAAATTCTTTTAAAAATAACAGTTTTTAGTTTCTTTTAAAAATAACAGTTTTTAGTTTCTTTTTAAAAAAAACAGTTTTAACCTTTAAACATTTTTCAGTTTTCAGTTTTTTTTTTTTATTACTTTTAAAAATATCAGTTTTTTTTTTCCTAATTAAAATTCAGTTTTATACCTAATTAAAATTTAGTTTTATATCTAATTAAAATATAGTTTTAATATTGTTTATATACAGTAAAAATAAAATAAATGAAATAAAATAAATAAAATAAAAAACTTACGGAGGAGGGGGGGTTCGTAGATCGTCGGACTCGCCGGAGTTCGGCGTCGGAAGTGCTCGCAGGGGGGAGGCTTCTCTGGCGTGGCGGATGAAGGGGGAGGGGTCTCGACGTCTTCGAACGGAGGCGGGGAGGGACAGGCGATGGTGGAGGAGACTGGAGGGGTGCGGCGAGGTCGGCCGACCTCCGGCGGCGGCGCGAGACGGAAGCGTGGGGGGGAATATCGAGGTACCGGAGGTTTTTTCCTTTTTTTTTTTCCTGGAGATCTGATTTTTTGAAGAGGGGGGGCCAGCGGGTTTAAAGGAGAAAGATATATATATTTTTTTTTAATTTATTTTATTTTCAACCCTAAACGTTGACTTTTAATTCGAACACCTAACGAGACCCAACGACTGTCGCCCCTAGCTAAATACCCCCATTCCGAACACAATGGGATATGTATCGCAAGTTGATTCGATCGTTTGAATTAGTTTCCGTCTAATTTACATTTAAATCTCTATATTGAATTTTAAACGTACATTTCAAATTACCGGGGTCGCATACGAACTCTAAAAATTCTCGAAAGATATTTTCTAGCTTCGTATTGACGATACGGTCCTAACAAAACTAGTTTCGTCGAATTCTGAGACCGTTTGAAAAATGGCCAATTTCCAGTCGATTTAAAATCAACTGAAATGGTCAAACGCGTTTTCCTTTGCCACGCTCACATATTGATTCGAAAAATTATGAAATTTGGAATCTAGCAATAGCTTAACATCACGGACCCAACAAAACTGGTTTCATCGAAATCCGAGGTCGTTTGCAAAATTGCTATTTTTAAGGGCCTGAATTCCATAGCGACTATTCCGAATTTTCAACTGGACATATCTTATCATTCCTAAGATGAAATCCTAATTTTTCGGATTCGATAGAAAGATATCCACTATTAGATTCCATTATTTTTGGTTTCACTAAAATCCGGATTGTTTTGCACCCGGTACATTCAATTGAAGTTTGAAATCGAATTATCGAACTACCGCGCCATTTTCAATTCTATTTATAATTATATATAAATATTTATATTCTAACGACGACGTATATAAATATATACGTCGAATTATATTCAAAATAAATTTCTCGTCGATATTATTTAAAATAATTCATTTTAAATAATCAAAACTCGCTATAATTGCCAAAATAAAAATTTTAAACTGGCCCCGATTTTACGGGTTGTTACACTTAATACATTTCATGTACGGTTACGTTTCAAACATTCTATGCAAAAATTAATTTAAAATGAATGCATTCAATGCGAATTTAACATAACAAGTCTACTTCTAAATGAGAAATAAAAGGATGCACGTAACCAGTTTTACAAATGTTGTTGTTATCTACAAAACGACTTTTGACACATACACACATGAATACACACACACACTCACCGTCATGTATGAAAACTGGTTAGTGCACAAAACTTTGTGTGATAAAACGAAGAAAAAAGAAGAAACGTCATCAGCATTTTCAATACAACTATAGAAAACACAATCTCCATAACATAAATGTAGCAAGTTTAACACAAATTTAACAAGAACTTAAATACTAAATTTCATAACCATCGTCATCGTCGTCATTATGTTCATTCCCTTTAGGCATGGCATCGCTCTCATCATGCAATGGCAATATTTTGTTAACATATACACCACGAACATTAGTCCTTATTTGTAGTTCTTGATTGTCTAAACTAGGATCATCAAGATTAGATGTTGAATAGTAATCATCTATGTCAAACTCATCATTGTCATCCATTACATCATAGAAATCCCTAGGCTTCGTTTTAACTACAACACTCCAACCCGGTTCTTTTGGATTAGCAACATAAAAGACTTGAATAGCTTGTGAAGCCAATACAAACTTATCATCATTTTGTGCTACACGATTGAAATTCACTAAACTGAAACCATATTGGTCATTTTTCTTCCCTGAATTGCTTACCCAGTCACACTCAAACAATGCTACTTTACATGCTTGATCGTCACTTTCTCTTGGAAATCTATAATCAAGCTCATAAACATTCTTTAACATGCCATAATAGTCAACGTTGCCGGTAATAGGATTACAATCCCTTATGCTTGAATAACTTGACGTTTCAGCACTCACAAAGACACCACAATTTTGATTTTTGAATCTTTCATCCATCAGGTAAGTTCGAAACCTATAGCCATTGATGACATACTTCTTATAATGCTTTACAGTCAGATTTGGACCATTTGCCAATCGAATTAAGTCTTCGGATATTGATAAATCGCCAGCATCACGAAGATTATTTACCTAGCGAAATATAGAAATAAGCATATTGTCTTACACTATTTGAAATTTAAATTATAATCTATGACATGACTGCATATTATCAATCACGTATATCAGAAAATAATAATACATGAATTCTAAACCAAGTACGAAAGTCTTTGTTCCTCAAAACCTCTACTTCTCGAATAGTTTTTCGTCGGTGAATATTTCGTAATTCCTCCAATCTTTTTCTATCAAAACACAAGTTAGACTATTTAATTTAAGTAGCAAACCATAAAGTATAATTGGATATGGAAATTAAATCGTGCGGTTAAGAAGTAAATCTTGATATTCAAAAGAATTATCTTACTCTAAATAAGGTGCTACTGCACTACAGTTAAATAAGACACAAGAGTGGCATTGTTCCCACCATTTTTTTTCTAAATCAACTTCCGTGCATTTACCCAAATGAAGACCACTGTTTGCAAATACCGGTAGACCACCGACAACATCACGAGGCAAAGAAGTATCGGCATTGCGACCTCGTCGATTTTTACGGTTCTCGACGTTTGTTAAGTACATCGAACAAAAAAAACACTCTTCTGCAAGATATCCTACTGCAATACATCCTTCTGGATAACTTTTGTTTCGAACATACCTCTTTAATGTTTGTAGATACCTAAAAATATATATAAATATTTACTTTAGTAATCAATAAATAATCTAAAATTTATATTGAAATGATAAAATTTGCCTTTCTATTGGGTACATCCAACGATATTGAACCGGTCCTGCAATTGCTGTTTCATGAGCTAAATGGATGATTAAATGAACTGATATGGTGAAAAATGAAGGTGGAAACATTTTCTCCATCATGCACAAGGCTAGCACAATCCTCTTTTTCAATTGCTCGATTGATGCAACGTATAGCCTTTTACTACATAATTATCGAAAAATTGAACATAATTCAAGCAATACAAGTGTGACGGGCCTAGGTAAAACTCGGCGAATTGCAAGAGGAAGCAAGTGTTGCATAAGCACATGGTGATGATGACTTTTTAAACCACTATCTTTTTTCCCTTTACATCCACACATCGAGCTATGTTAGCTGAATATCCATCGGGAACACGTACATTTGAAAGTACTTTACAAAACAACATTTTTTCTTCATTGGTCATAAAGAAAATCGATGGAGGCATATATGTTTTATTCCCTTCACGAATTGGTTGGAGTGCTTCTCTGATTTTTAAACTTTCAAGGTCAGCTCGAGCTTCAATTCCATCTTTTCCTTTTTTTGAAGTTCCAAGTAATGTCCCTAAAATATTTTCACTAACATTTTTTTCAAGATGCATGACGTCGATGTTATGACGCATTAAATGTTGTTCCCAATATGGTAGAGTAAAAAATATACTTCTCTTACTTCCATGGTCCTGTAACTCTAGACTCTCTACTAAAATTTGAACTCCTGCGCTTCTTCTGTCCGGTAAGAGGTTCAACTATTGGAATTTTACCAAATGTAAATCTCAAATTAGATAATTGTCTTAAACACTCCAATTCGGACAATGGTTTAGACGGAAGATCATTCTCATGCTTTCCATTGAATGAGCAAACATCATATCGAAACCTATGTTTGATTGGTAAAAACCTACGACTGCCCAAAAAACTTTGCTTCTTACTATTGGGTAAACGTATTGAATATGTTTGGTGATTGCAATGCGAACATGCAAGCTTTCTAGATGTACTTCATCCTGACAAGTTTGCATACGCAGGTAGGTCATTTATAGTCCACAAAATTGCTGCTCTCATATTAAATGTTTGGTTAGAGAAAGCATCATATGTATCAACGCCGATCTCCCATAATTCTCTTAGCTCCTCGATTAAAGGCTGCATATACACATCAATATCATTTCCAGGCTCATGAGGTCCGGGAATTAATAAAGACATAAACATAAAAGATTGCTTCATGCACATCCAAGGAGGAAGATTGTAAATAGTCACTATGACTGGCCAAGTACTATGTTTACGGTCCACGCTAGAGAACAGATTGAACCCATCACTTGCAATGCCCAGACGCACATTGCGAATTACCTTTGCAAAATCAGGGTATGTAGAATCTAAGTGCTTCCAAGCCTTTGAATCAGCTGGGTGCCTCATAACTCCGTCGTTAGAACATGATGAATGTCATATCATATGTTCCGCAATATATTTCGACATATATAACCTTTTTAAGCGAGGAACAAGAGGAAAATAACGAAGCACCTTAGCTGAAACTTTCTTACAACCATCCTCACCTGCATCATTAACTCCATACCTTGAAGTACCGCAATGAGAGCACGCAGTCAAGTGTGATGTATGCTTCCAAAATATCATGCAATCATTTGGACATGCATCTATTTTTTCATATGTTAGACCCAAATCATCAATAAATTTTTTAGCTTGTGCAGTCGACTTTGGCAAACAATTATTATCTGGCAACATTTGCTTGAATACTTCCAAGAATATAGAAAAAGCTGCATTGCTCACATTTCCCAAGCACTTAATCTGGTATAATTTCACAATTGCATCAAGTTTCTTATGCTTACTGCCATGGTACAAATTTTTGTTAGCTTCATCTAGTAACCTTTGAAATCTTTCAACTTCAGGATCTTGATTCTAAAAAATAGGAGGTTGGCTTGACGAACCAACATTTTGTCCGATCAAGGGTTGCAAGAATGTTTCATTGAGAAAACCACGCATCTCACCCCCATCTTCATTGCTATTGCTATATGTTTCCATATTATCCGTAGAGTTAATATCATTCCCTAGTTCATTGTCTTGATCCATAAAAAAAAGCTCACCATGGTCTGTCCAACAAGCTGTTCTATATAAGGTATCCATCCCTTGCCAAAGAAGATGACCTTCAACAGTTTTTCTATCGTTAAAATATCGATTACAGCATTTCTTACATGGGCATAATATTTTATCTTTTCTTGCAGATCTAGCAAATGCGTCATCCAAAAATAAATCCAATTTATATCTATATTCATCTGAACTACGATCAAGATCTACCCAACTTTTATCCATGGTTTTAGCTTGACCGACATATAGGAATCAAGCATGTGAACTGTTAAATTAGCATTATATTTACATCATTTTTATAACAAGAATGTCTAACATGCCTAAAGGACCATATAATTATCAAAGTTTCCACAACTAGTTTTTTTTATGGAACAATAATTTGGTAATTTATACTACTCAACAGTAAAATTTAACCACCTAGCAATAAAAAATTAGTTCAAATACCAAGAATTCATGACTGTTTTTTTTAGAACAAATAGTAGCCTAACTACAGCAAAATTGAAGACCTAAATATCCAAAGCATACAACTTGTTCAGTGTTTGCCTCGCTCTTGCACAAAACAATAACCAACTTCAACTCATACATACCAAACATGAAAGAAACTGTAAATTTTCGAGCAATGATATCAAAATTTGAACTGAGGAATATATAGTTGAAAATATATAATGCACTCATCTTTTTCATGGCAGTATTCATTTTACAACCCAACTAATCAAAAGCGAGTTTTCCTTTTCCGGTTTGTGTATTTAATGTCTGGAGGTACTTCTTACCTTTTTTAATTACTTCAAAATTAACAATAGGAAACAGTTTAATTACTTTCACATAACATTTTGTAAATGTAACTTCCAAAAAAGCATAGAACTGGCTTAGGATAGTTTGCAAGGCCACTATAAGACAAATTTCTCTTTGATTTGTTTGATAAATGAAACTAATTAAACTATATCAAAATATTTGTCATGTTTGGATCTGGGTATTAATTCCAGTACTATATTAGTATAAAAGGTGCGGTATGCAAAATATGATGTGTCATTTTGAAATCGAAAGCAAATAGTAAACACACGCACATAACCTATTCTTGTTGGTAAATTAGGTGATATATGAACCAATACGAATCCATCAAAGTGGAAATTGTGTGCCATCGATTGCTATGCTTGAAGTTGTTTCACATTTTGGGTTTTGCTCAACATAGCTCGATTAAACACTTTGGTTTTTATAATGTTACCTGAGCGATCTTTGTATGAATCATAATGACTATATATTTATTCAATTGTTCACTTAGTTGTAGATTTAATAGAAATGGCCACACGAAAGGTTTATCAATGTTAGCTAAAAGTACACTGCAATTTACATGTGTTTGTGTAATTCTCAAACACCACAGAAATTAAGCATAACTGTTTTGCTGGAAATTTTGTTTAGTCAGATTGCTTGGTTTTGATAACTACCCTATTAAACTAAATATGATTTGTACAACTTAAAAAAAAATCAAAATCAAACTTTATATATTATTTGCAATCTCACATTCACTTCAGTCACCATCAACTCATAACTAGAGCATGCACCTTACAACTTGGCAAACATGCACACTTCATCAACCCAAATTACAAATTCCATCACCAAACGGGACAACCTCATCGTCAAAAACTGACTGTCACGCACTCAAATATCAACTATACATTCAATCAAACTGTCCCCATCATGCAAAACAACCCCAATCGAAAAACCGTGACTACCTTAAGCCAAACCCAATCTATCGAAACCTTCATTTCAACCTTGTTGCTGCCACAATCTCTTTTTTTCAATCTTAAGTTTGGACTAAAGACATAAATGAGAAGGTTGAAATTAATGGTTCCCACTGTGCATTCGAGGCTTTTTTGATTGATAGGCTGGACTGTCCTACTACAGTCATGCGCAGCCTACAACTTGCTCGTAAACATGCAGCAACCGAACTCGAGCGTCTTGTATACGAGGGATGGATTCTTTATGATATTGGACATTGTGAAGAAGCGCCAGGCATGTGTAGCATTATAACTACAATAATTTTAGATTTTTTTTTTCATCTTTTTTTCCTTTTCCTCTTTTCTTTTCTGAAAAAGAAAAGAGAAAAAGAAAATTCATTCTTGTCACAAATTTTTTTAATATCTATTCGTTTACCTTATTTTGCTCCTATAAAACAAATGAATATTAAATTGGCTTCCGAGCGATTCATAATAGCGTGGATTGTCACTTCAGTTACAAATAGCTATAATCAGATAAACTATCTATGTGTGATTTTTTTTCTTTAATCCTGCTAATTCCATAACCAATCAATTAATTCTTTATTTATTTGGATATCCACTACAAGATATGTGATCCCATTTGTAAATTATGATCCACCAGTTCACTTGCATTTTAGAGAGCCAAAATAAAAAATCGGTTTGCAAAGCATACACCAGCTCCACAATTAAACGCTGATATAATGATAACTACACACTACAAATTGGTAGTGTGGATAAGGAAAAAAGCAATATAAAAGTGCCTACTATGGTTTCTCTTTATGGGACTGAGAAGCTAAAGATTACGACATGGAATGTGAAACATTTAGCAATTGTATAAATACCAAGGAAAGCCACCAAAATGATACATTAAATCATCTTCATCAGTGTTAATATATCTATTTATTGCAAGTAGTTCAATAGAAGATAGTATGGCTAATAGCGGCAATAGTAGCTTCTAGTAGAAAGGACCGTGGATACCAGAAAAAAACAAGATTTTGATGGATCATGTTGAAATCCATGGCCAAGGAAAATGGAACTCTGTTTTCACTCTTACTAGCATATTTTGTTTAATGATCAAATTTTATGAAACAAAAACATGGATATGTAGGCTAATAAGGATAGTTCATCAGCTCAATAGAAGGCAAAAAAAACAGATTGTAAAATAGCACTGAACCACATGCGTTATGCATTGAAAAATAAGAATAAAAGCATCTCCGTCTAATCTTTGCGAATGTAGGCGTAAACTGTGTAAAGAAGGCGAAAACGATGACAAAACCAAAATTTCCTGCAGCCAAATTATTTTTTACTTATCTTTTTCATTTCTATTACTATATTAATATGAATTTTATTTTCCTATACATGTAGCCAGGATATGCCCATTTACAGGATCTATGAAATCAAGATTGTCAAAATCTATATAATTATATGTAATATGAACAACTCTTCTTGCATAACTAATACCCTAGCATCCATCATCCAATCCAAAAATCAAGATAATAATGAAATTTTGAATCATAGCAGTATTAAACAGTGTTATCTATGTGCAGTATATAAATGCAACGATCCAAATAAAGTTACACGACTGCATTCTCATCAAAAGATTAATATGAAATACATGCAACTTTCTTAAAAACGGTTCTAAGTTTCCACACACACCATCAAAAATTAATTAAATCAGTAATACGTCCAAGTTTAAAGAAATATTGTCTACTGTAAAATATGTTCGATGCAGTAAGAATTGAGGAAAGAGGAATAAGTATCAAAATAAGAGGGAAGTATGAGGAATGAGGTTAGCAGCATACGTTACTTAAATTAATCAAAATACTCATAAATATTGAAAATCAAACCCTAATACGAGATCGAATCTAAGATTTCTTGTCCTTGAAATGACATTGAAATTAGGGTTTCGAACAGCATACGAGATTGTATCATTAGATAAATTAAATATACCTTGGATTTTGAAATGACACTGTAAGTAGGGTTTCGAACAGAATACGAGATTAAATCATTAGATAAATTGAATATACCTTGGATTTTGATAAATAAGATGAAGGACGTCGGTGAAGTTGCGATGAGTGGAAGAAGGAAAATGGTTCCGTCGTTGTATATCTCGATTTATGAGAGGAGGATGATTTTCCTAGCGATAAGAATAAAAGGCAAAATTCACTTTTGTCCCTAATAAGAATGACGAGGCGGTTCCATGTGCCTCAAAAATTGTTAACTAGGGGCTGTTTCCAACTTTGCCACTAATCTAAGGGCTAAGGCTGATTTAAGTGCCCCCTTAATTATTAATAAGGAATGGTATAAAATTTGCCTCAATTAATTATTATTAAAGGCTAATCGTTTTTAGTGCCCTTAATTAAGCGTCTCCAATACCAATAAAATTGGTAGTGTCACATACACAACACTCACACAAAACAGTACTTCACACACATATATATACTGACACATATACACAAACATACGTATAAATACTACACACACACCCACGCTCACAGCACATACACATAAGAATATGTACACACATTCATGCATGAATTTCCATTTGTTGGTAAGGAGAAAGGACGTGGAGCCTAAGTGAGAATGGAGAGAGAGTAGGGTGCGTGAGGAAGCAATGTAATATATAATGTTGTTGTGGCCCCAAAAATGAGAGTGAAATGAATGCCTTGCGTGAGTTTCCCAAATAATGAAGAGACTCCTGTTGTTTTTTGGAAGATGTTGGAATTGTTCCATATCGGGAATTTCTCTATCTAATCTACCTTAATATATGAGGAGTTCCCCCTTCATATTGCCAATTGGTTTTGTGATAATATGGGGGTTCCATCATTTCTTCTTCATGGTATCAGAGCGCTGATCCAAAACTCTTCTTCATGATCTGTCCCACATCACCCAAAAAAAGATCCACGTGTTAGGCTAAAGATACACCACACGTGCGGGGGCGTGTTGAAATTGTCTCACATCGGAAATTTATCTATCTAATCTCCCTTAAGAAATAATGTGTCTCCTTTATGTTTGCTTGTGTGCATAAGAGGTGTGTTTGGGAAGTGAGTCGCTGAGAAAGAGAATGTGTCTTCCATCTTATTTTCATTGCTTCAGGCATTTTTGAATCCTTCCACAAAAGAAAAGGTGAAAAGAATGTTGCTAACGAAAGACAGAAAGAATCAATTCGAAAGTGAAGAGTGTGTTGTGTTTGTTTCATGGGAAAGGAAAGAGACGATAAAAATAACCATGGGTCTAATTGTTTTTTTTGCCTGATTGTTTTTTTTGCCTGGAAAAAAAAAAATGATCTCCCTTCTCCCTGTTCCTTGCGTGAATTATATATCAGGCAGATTTTACTTCCCAGCTAAGGAATGGCGTACAGTATTTGCATTAAATGAAAACGTGAGTGGCAGCAAAGAGAAGTGAGTGAAGTGAGGGGGTGTGGTGAAGGTAAGAATGGCATAAGATAATGTGAAGATAGGTGCCAGGAACGTGCATCTTAATATATATGTTTTGAGGTCTTAAAGTTTAACATATCCAGCTGCGTAACATTTCTTTCAAGTACGAACCGCTAACGAAAACAAAAATACGGCTGTATCGAGCAATGCGCCACAATTTCAAAACTATAATAAAATGGACAAATTGACTTATTTAGTGAAATTCTAAAAATGCTGATATATAACGTAAAATACTTCAAACAAAAAATTGTTTATTTTTCAAAATAAAAATTATAGAAAAATTCTATAAATTAAAATAAAATTCATCTTAAAAAATCTTGTTAAATTTCAAAACCAATATTTTACAATATTTAAATTCATATTTAACGACGTAAATCTCAAAATCTACTGTAAATGCTTGTAAAATTCATTAAAAACAAATTTTAATTTGGTCCAAAAAAACAGGGTTGTTACAAATAGACTTAACAATAACTAACCTACCAAAGTTGATAATTTTGCCACAGGCCAAAAAGGAGGTCTAGAAATGGCTATCTCAAACAAAGTAAGGGATTGATTAGTTTTCACTCTAGAAATAATTGGAGGAGCTCCAAGATGAGATTCACTGTTTTCCAAAGAGGGCAATGAAGACATGAAAATAAGATTTGATTTAAGAGCGTCATATAAAACAGCAACTAGAATTTTAGGCGTACTTCTACCTCATCATATACAACAACTAGACTTTTAGGCATACTTCTACCAAGAAGATCAATTGTTTCATTAGATTTAGCGAGCTAGAGAGTACTCAAGGCTCTATTACCTAATTTGGCATTTCATTTTGTGAAGAGCATTAGATCTACTAACAACATAAGGGTAGAAATATTAGGGCTTTACATATAGAATGCATATCAGTTAGCTTCAGGGCAATGAAATTGTTAACTATAGTTCTAAGGAGTTCTATTACGCAAATAAAGAGATAATGGGAGATATGATCACCTGTCTAATTCTTTGAGTACCAGCAAAATAACATAAGTTTGCTCATTCAAACTTAATAAATATTTAATAGTAAAAAGGCAATAACACTTGAATTTGGATAAAATTTAGTTGCAAAACACAATAAAATCTATAAGTGCTTGAAACCTTTTTTTTATTTCTGTTGCAGCTAACAACAACCGCACTTGATTATCTTTTTTCTCTTTTTTTTTGGTATATGTTATTGCTGCTAATAGGAACAACCTCTAACTTTAGATTTTTTTTTTTATTGGCAGCACTTAGCTTTCATTGCACTTTTATATTCAGCAGCAGATGTTTCATAACATTGTTTATCTTATTTACATGTCTCATCTATGGGTTTTTAAATGAAAATAACTCATTTGGACTACTCATCATAGAACGACATGCTTGTTCCATCGATATGCATTGCACAATTATTTATTTCAACCAATATTATGAGAGAATTTTACATCTATTTAATGCAAAAGGAAAAAATACTCAGGCCTTAGAACTAAATTACTGATACAGGGATATTGAAGACACTCCTAGTTAACACTCAGCATCTCACAATTTTCTAGATATACACGAAAACCAAGCATAAACTAAATTTGAAACTTCATGATACAGTGTGACATTTAAAAAGAAAGAAACCTTAGACTTTTTATGCTGTTAGTAGCTTTCCTACATTTCATATGTATTCTACATGGTTTTGGTCGTTATCCTGGTTATCCTTCGATTAGATTTGTGAAGTTTATTTTAACTATTTTAATACTCAAATTGTAACTAGCAGCCTAACAAGATAACATTGTTGGAAGGTAGGCCTCCGGTTGCTTTGGTCAGTATGGTAGGGAAACAGCAATACAAAAAAATACAAAACAAAAAAAAAAAAAAAAAAAAAAAAAAAAAAAAAAAAAGCGAAAGATATATATATTACTTCCTTCAGGTAGGTTTCTATTTAAACAATGTTCATTCATCTCTTTCACCAAAAACTCTTTAATTCAAAACATAATTTCTGCCTTCCCAATGAAATATATATATTAGGCTGAATCATATTAGGAAGTGTTAAGCTACATATATGTGAGTTTCTTCACATTAGAAATCAAAGTATATAAGGCTACCAAAAAGCTTATATGTTACTTATAAAGATTAAACTTAAAACCATATTTATTTGCAACTACTATATACATGCATATATAAGTTTCAAAATTGGATATATTCATAATGGGATTTTAAGAACTATTCCACTTAACTTAAAAATTCATAAAACAAAATTTATATCATTTTTCACTTTTAATATGAATATAAACCTTAGCATTCACTATGACCATAATATAATATGCATCACCATTTAAAAATTTCACACACGATTTATTTAGCATGCATCTTCATATTGGACATCTAGGGTTCACAAATACTAAAATAATACATAAATTCCCAAACTAATTATTATAATTAAACATTTTGTTTATCTCGGTTTCCCTTTATATAACAATTTTAAGTTCTGAAACACATGATCTTGTAACAAACACCTTGAAATTACATTTATTAGTATTACAATTTTCCATTTAGAAACTCTTATACTATAGTATCTTTAAAATTGGCTTCGAATTCATAGTTAAACCAAGTGATCATTTCTTAGTTATAAATTCCATAAAATTTATACTTAGATTTTCTCCGATTTATCCTAGAAAAGATTAGGAATAGATTAAGCAAAAGAACCAAGATTTAGACCTATGGAATCTTAATCAAAGAAATTCTAACAAGGAAGATGAATTCGGTAGAGTACGGATTTTCAAAAAAGATGAAATTTTAAACAATTTATATTTTCATAAATACGCTCTCTTAAGAGCGATTCTAGTGATGATTCCACTCATTCTAGGGTATTTTTATCCTATCTTTAATGAGTTTAAACCCCAAAAGATAAGGTTTTTTCAAACGAAAGCTCTGATATCACGTCGTAATGACCTGCTATTTCCAACCATTTAAGTCGATAATAAAACTAACTCAAATTGTTCGAAACATCATATTGTTATTGCTATGTGGTTTAGTAAGAATCAAATCATAGAATCACAGATAAAGAATAAAAGTACAACATCTCACAGTGGAATAAACTAATACATCAGAGCTAGAATTTAAGTACAGTAGAAATTTAGATACATATGATTTGTATTACATCAAGAATTAATAGAGATAAAAAATTAAACAAATGAGTCTTCGTCAAGTCTCCTACTCCGAAAGATGTTGTCTCAGGCTGTAATACTTGGTCTGACCAGAGCATAATGCAAAAGAAAAAAATATACTCGACTCAGGATTGTATTCTTTGGCATGTAAATCAATTTCAAGTAAAATATAACTGCATCAGTAAATTTTGGAGTTCTCACCTCTAAGGATCCGTGGAAGTAGATATATATAACATAACGTGCTATTATAATAGTGTCTACAATAAAGTAAAGTACTAAAATAGCGCAAGTAGGATTACCATATTACCTTTACACCGTTTATACCATTGGTGTACAGTTTGCATATAACACGATGGTATGTCGAGAGATATGTATACGCCGTGATACAACAATGTTAAATCAAAATCGTAGAAGGCTCGATCAGGATAATATGATAAGTCACACGAGGCGATCCTCAAGGTAGGAATCTACTGATTGCACTCCCGAACTGGTGGTAACGCATAACTGCAACTACCACCCACCTCGGTCAACACTCCCATAATAAAGATGCACATCAATCAAGTCAATCGAACCGAGAAAATGAGATAAATATAAAAGGAAGGACTATTTCCATAGGGGTAATCAATTCACTTGGTCACGGTATAGCTCCTGTTTTTGTCATTTTAATTATGATTCGAAGGTCAAGGCTATCCATCATCGTTCTCTTTCTTTACATCCAATAATCGCCGCCAAATCCATCCTACTTCGTTCGGGATTCTCGGCCATGTGCAAAGTTGTTAAAATGGTATCAGTATTGGTAAAGAGTATGACAATAACGACTCCATTCTCTTTAACAACCCAAACGCTTATTTCACACCGTAGTCGTTAATATTTCAAATCATATTCAATATTGTAAATCAATAACTTCTAGTATCGGTTACATTTCTCAATTCTCTCATACCAGTTTCGACTATTCATTATAGTTTTCAAATTTCAATATTTACAGATCGATTCATTATTAAAATTCACATTTGATCTTAAATTCCAAGATATAATTTTTTGTTATTCACTTGAATCTCTATATTTAGTCATTTCGGACCTAATAGCTCGGATTGGACATACATATTTTATTAAAAATAGTTAAGTTAAATATAAACTAGTTTGAATAAAATAGTTAAGTTTGGTATAAAATATTTTAGATACAATGGTTAAGTTCAGTATAAAATAGTTTTAATTAATATTTAAGTTAGATATTAAATAGTTAGGTTTGATATAAAATAGTTTGAATATAATAATTAAGTTCGATATAAAATAGTTAAGTTTGGTATAAAAATAGTTTAACTAAAATTGATAAGTTTGATGGAAAATAGATTATTAAATAGTGGTAAAATATTTATGTTAGTTGGAAAATAAAATAACCTAATTTCAAGAAATAATCCAAATCTGAATCAAATATCTGCATTCTCAAAAATTTAACTTCATATTACTTCAAATTACGTAATTTAATTCAATTTAATTAAAACTCAATCGACATATATTTTAAATTTAAAACCAAGTGTTCCCGTTAGATTGCAACTCGAATTCCGAATTTAACCATTAGCTTCAATTTGGTTTCAAACCAAAAGTTCCAAATTCATTTCATTTCTTGTGTTAAACCGACATTCAAAATTTTCAAGTTTTCAATTAAATTAATCCTTCGAAAGTTCAAATTTATTGTTTAAATCAATTAACCATTAAGATCAATAAAATTCTTATGTCGACTTACTCAAAACTTCTCATTCAATAGATTAAGACAAATTCAAAATTTTTCTTTAAAATTTAAATCTGATTTTACGTATAAACTTCAAAAACAATAAATCTAATTTTAAAGTTATTTGAAACCATTCATTAAATCAGTTGAATTCAACATTACAAATTAAAATTACATATTGACACATTAATTTAATACTTAAGATAAAAATTAAGTATCAAAATCAATTTGATGAAACATTCTTATAAATTTCTTAAAATAATATTTTCTTCGAATAACATGTTCCATTTAGAAAAATCATATTGCATATTCATAAAATCAAATTTAATTAAATTCATACATTTATGGGGGGGGGGGGGGAATTCACTTCAAATCTTAATTTAAATAAAATATTTAAATTTAATTTCAAAATAGATACGTACTTATAATTTTTTAGAAATAGTTTTATTTATTAACTACGGTGTTTGTATTTAATTTTCTATCCTATAGCCAAGTGGTATGGATATATATGATTTCAATTCGCTTTACAAATTTGAATCCCAAGTGTATATCATTTCAACTTGCATCCCAAATTGGTTCATTTTATTTTCTAAATTTATACCGTCATTTAGGAATATACCATTTCTACCCATAGTGAACTTCCTTAATTCTATGGGAACTTGCATTGTGATTTCAAGTATGATACAGAAAAAACAAACAGTTCAAATAAACAATCATATCAACCATAATCTAAACAAACATCAATCAATTTTTTGGTCTTCCGAACAGCAATGAACATTATAAGAGTATCAATAAATGATTATGCGAAATTTTTAACATTTCCTATAATATCAATAAACTTGCAACCAGAATTTTAGTCGTGGGTAAGGAGAAACTCACCTTCCATGGATTGGTGACAATCCAAGCAACAATATGAAACTTTGCGTATATTCATGCGTGGAGATCGACCAAATACAATTGCAGCAAGAAGAAAATAGATTTTTGTTTTTTTTTTCAAAAAAAAGTGAAGGGTGGAAACAATGTTGTTCTTGTGAGTAATGAGGTTTGGCTTGAGTGAAGTTCAGAGGTGCACTTGTGCGGAGGAAACTACATGCAGAGCTACTTGATCGGAAGGGAACTTGGTGTGACGTTTGTTATGCTGGAGGAAGTTCATAGAGGTAATGGTTTATATGTGGAGATTATTTCCGGAGAGGGGATTTGGAAGAAGGCGGTTTAGGGTGTGGGTCCAGTGGCTGCTCTAGGTGCGGTTTCTGAGGGAGCAAAGGCATCGTGGTATGGGATGAGGAGAGAAACATTGGTAGGGAAGAGATAGAAGCAGATCGGTGGTATTAGGAAAGAGTATACTGATTTGTGTTTTTTTATTCATACAAGTGAGATTTGAAATTTTTTGAATTAGAAGAAGTGAAGGTAAGAAAAGACGAAGGAATTTGGGGAATAAACAAGTATATGCGAGTCATATAAGTTGCATGTTTATTTTGTTTTTCTTTCTCCTTATTTTAATTAGGTATTTTTTTTCCTTTTTTTTAACATTAATTTCCGATGAACTTTTCAAATTCACATGATCACATGGATCATGTGATTAACAAGAAATTTGAGATCTTATTATAATTTACAATTTCGAATTCGATGAAACTGGTTTCGTTAAATTCTGAGATTGTTCATAAAATTGATATTTTCTATGTAAAATATTATTTCATTATATGATTCGTATATCGATTGAAATCCAATATATATCATTGCGTATAAATTTTCAAATACATTTAGAATGGGTATTACTTAACTAAACGTTGTCAATTGATATTATTGAATCAGTTTTAATGAATAATCAATCGTCAATTCAAAATTTTAAGTTAAACTTTAGTTAACTATATTAATTTAAAATGCTCAAATTTTCGAGTCTTTACAGACTCCATGATGTTCCAATGAGTATTGTGAGCAATAAAGACTTGATTTTTAGCAGTGAGTTTTGGAGGAGTCTACAAGAGAATTTAGGGGTATTGCTAAGATTAAGCACGATTATCACCCCTAGACTGATGGACAGACTCAAAGGGTGAACAAGATTTTAGAGTATCTACTGAGCTTGTGTATCTTGGATTTAGGAGGGACATGGGAGGAGCATTTACCCCTTGTGGAGTTTGCTTATAGTAATAGTTTTAACACTAACATCATCATGGGACTCTTCTAGGCTTTATACGGATGACCTTGCAGATATCCCTCGTATTGGTAAGAGTTGACGGATAGGCTACTTCCTGGGAAGAACATGATTAGAGAGACCTCCAATAAGATTGATTTGTTTAGGAGGAGGATGAAGGCGACACAGGATCGACAAAATTATTATGCAGATAAGGGAGGACTGATCTAGATTTTGTTGTTGGAGACTTGGTTTATGTCTAGGTATCGCCTTTGAGGAATGTAGTGAGATTTGGCTCTGTAGGCAAGTTAGCACCAAGGTTCGTTAGGTCGATTCCGATTACAGAGAGAGTATGGTAGATGGCATATAAGGTTCAACTACCTAAGAGAATTTCTTGTGTTCACGACGTATTTCATGTTTGACACTTGTAAAAGTGCTTACATGACTCAACAATGGTAGTGGAGCCTAGTTTGTTAGAGGATGTGGAGATTGAGCGGAAGACATCTATTCGACGAGCACCTATGCGGATCGTACACTATGAGACCATGAAGCTAAGGAATAAGGAGGTGCGACTTGTAAAGGCTCGGTAGGAAGATGATTCTAGTGAAGCCACTTGGGAAACAGAGGAGAATATGCATGTTTCTTATCCATACTTTTTGACGGTATGCTTCGATCCTTTTTCACCTTTTGTTCTTAAATAGATTCTACCTTTCCATTCCTCTGAATCTGATCTTAGGAAAAACCTATGGATGGTAGGAAGTGGTTAAAACATGTTATTGGAACATATTATGTTTGATGGATGCAAATTGACGCAAGTGTTTTGTGACACCCCACGTCCGTTAATGTCACTCACTAAGGGAATGCATTAAGTTTCGTGAAGTGTTAAAGGTAAACAGACACAGAAATATCACAAGACAGATAATTTAGAAATAACAACGGAAAAAAAACTTCATTAAACCAAGAAACTTAGTAGTTAAAAAACCCAGTTACATGCCAAGTCTGAAATACTAAAAACTTATCATAACATAAGTCTTCTGCCTTGTAATAAAAGATCATCAAAGTACATAAAACAGCGTATTCCCCATTGTATAAGCTACAACAAAGAAGGTAAGTAACCAAGCAATACATCTAGCACTCCAAAAGAAGAAATCTAAATCAAGCTTGAGTATTTCCACCCTGAGAACCTAGGGGGAAATGAAAGAAAAGAAGAGGAAACAAAACTGGTCTGACATAAAGCCTGGTGAGTCCAGTGACTTTTAGCATGCAAATAAGTAAAAGCACCATGATAGGTATAAGAACTGGATGAGATGTCATGGATAAGCATAGCAACGTAAACAGGATAATCATGATGGAATGTCTATTGCGCTTCTCTAACACCTTTTTATATTTCTTTACACCAATACTAGTACCACGTAACAAGATGAACGCAACCCAACATATGGTAGCCTTAGGTGTACTCCTAGTGAGAGGTTCTCACCCCATACAATAACAGGAGACCCACGTGCTCCTAACAAGACTAGATGTACCCTAACTACCCCTAATTGATTGGCTCCCTAACTCGTAGATACATGTGCTGGCCCCACCGTAGGGTGTATCACTCCCTAGGCGGCAACCCGATACAACCAGAATGCACAGCTTATATCCACTGGTGCCACAGTGTTTTATTCTTCCTCCACTAATCCGGAACCATGCACACACATGACTCCGTCGGAACCTACGTTGCCAACAACCACGCTCTTTTGACCTCTTACAATCAACTCAGTAAGCGTGCCCACACCGTGTCCTAGTTCATGGTACTCACTGGATACCTGGATGGGTCACTGACTGATAAGGGTCCCCCATAAATGATACAAGCCACCCCTAGGCTTGCATCCCCACTACTAGGATTCCTCCAGGGTATGCCTGTCTCCTTTGCATTACCCCACATCTTATCAGGGTAAGCCTTGTCTCTATTGCATTACCCCACATCTATCAGGGTACGCCTTGTCTCCATTGCATTACCCCATATATAGGTTAAGTTTGTCTGTCTACCCAAGTTAACTTAACCCCACCCACTCATTCAATCAACATGTAATATTAGTTAAGTTTGTCGTCTTACAAAAGTTAACTTAACCCCACCCACTTATTTAATTAACATATTTCTTTATCATACAGGGTTCATCTTGAGTAAGCATTAATTAATTATTAATGCACTGACCTTTCACATTAAGTTGACCACTTGTGATTGCTGGATACGTTGGGCGGTTCCGGGCAGACTTCTACTACAAGCTAGACTTAACCTCGTGTCTAAGCATCACACAATTATGCCTTAAACCTCTCACATTAGATTGACCGCTTGCGGTTGCTGGATATGCCGGGCGGTTCCGGGCAGACTTCTACCGCAAGTGGAATCTAACCTCGCATCTAGGCATGTTCATTCTTAGCCAATTATTTCATTTACAGTTCATGCCCAAATTAAGGTTTCAGATTATAGTATATACCAATTACCCAAAAATCCCAATATGAGTTATGCCTATAATCCCAAACATAAGTTATGCCCCAAATTTCCCAAACATTTCCCAATTTCGTTCGCACGTATATCTCCATGAGATTTGCCCTTGGCTCGAAGGTAGCCTAGACTTATAAAAAAAAAGGGAAAGAGGGAGGGAAGAGAACAAGAACAGACATAATAACAAATAGGCATATAATGATAAAACTGATCATAATGGCAAGATAGGGATATAGTGATAGAATTTGGGTATAAATCTGATACAAACAATAATAGATCTGAAATGATTCAACTTTCTAACAGGAATAGGCTTAGAACCAATTTATAAACATGTCAGGATTACTCATTAGTTATTTAAATCTAAAAATAACATGAACTCACAGAGACTGGATCTAAGAATAGAGAATTTGATTGTTGTAGTCATAGCACCGATCTCCGAATATGTCTAACTTTAGTTGTTGAAGAAGAATAAGCTGAATTAATCCGAGTTGAAGCAGCGTCATGTCGTCACCATTGTTTTTGGTGAAGAAACAATGGGATTAAGGTCCTTCATATAACCATCAGCTCGCGAATCATGATAGATTTCTGTCCAGATTCATTGGAGGGGTCAACACCTATGTCGACATAGGGGTCGACACCCCCTATATATGTCGACACAGGGGTCGACACCCCTAAGGTAGGGGTCGACACCCTATCGGCGGCTTTACCTACTTCTCCCGCTTCGTTTGAATTTGAATTTGAATTTATTTATTTAGTTCATAAGTATAAACTTATAGGCTCCATAACTTCTTCATACGGTGTCCGTTTTATGCAAATTCGGACTCTATCTCAAGCGGAATTCCGAGATGAACGCAATGGCATAGCCCATTTTACTTAATTCCCAGTATTTAATGAAGTATTCCTTAATTTATCATTTTTAATGTCCTTAAAAATTACGGGGTGTTACATTCTCTGTAATAACCCGAAAATCTGGGCCAGTTTAAAATTTTTATTTTGGCAATTTTAGCGAATTTTGATTATTTAAAATGAATTATTTTAAATAATATCGACGAGAAATTTATTTTGAATATAATTCGAACGTATATATTATATACGTCGTCGATAGAATATAAATATTTATTTATATTTATAAAAGGAATTGAAAATGGCGCGGTAGTTCGATAATTCGATTTCAAACTTTAATTGAATTTACCGGGTGCAAAACAATCCAGATTTTAGTGAAACCAAAAATAATAGAATCTAATTGTGAATATCTTTCCAACGAATCCGAAAAATCAAGATTTCATAGCGGGAATCAAAAGATATGCCCAGTTGAAAATTCTGAATAGTCGCTATGGAATTCAGGCCCTTAAAAATGGGAATTTTGCAAACGACCTCGGATTTCGACGAAACCACTTTTGTTGGATCTGTGATGTCAAATTATTGCTAGATTCCAAATTTCATAATTTTTCGAATCAATATGTGAGCGTGGCAAAGAAAAACGCGTTTGACCAGTTTTAGTTGATTTTAATCGACTGGAAAATGGCCATTTTCAAACAGTCTCAGATTTTGACGAAATTAGTTTTGTTAGGACCGTATCGTCAATACAAAGTTAGAAAATATTTTTCGGGAATTTTTAGAGTTAATATGTAACCTCAGTAAATTAAAATGTACGTTTAAAAATTCAATATAATGATTTAAATATTAAATCTAACGAAAACTGATCGTAACGGCCGAATCAACTTACGATACATATCCCATTGTATTCGGAATGGGGGTAATTAGCTAAGGGCGACAGTCGTCGGGCCTCGTTTAGAGTTCGTATACAAAGTCAACTTTTCATGGATTAAAATAAATAAATAATAAATAAAATATATATTTTCAGAAAGCCCCCTCCCTCTTTCATTTGCCCTCCACATTGAATTCATTAACAGAAAAAAAAAGAGAAACGACGAACGATCATCGGCGCCCCTCCACCCACCGTCGACCTCGCCGAGAGCCGCCTCCCTCGGCCAAGCCCCAGCTCCCTCGCTCCTCCACGTGCCCCTCAGTCCTCTCTTCCCCCGCTTGGAACCACCGCAACCCCCAAATCAGCACCCAACCACCACCGCACCTCGTCAGCCACCCCCCTCCTCCACATCGCCGTCGAGGCCACCCCCTCCCTTCCCTTCCGTCTCTCCGTTCCCCCCCCCCCCCCACCCCGTAGAACCGCAACCCTAGTCCCTTGAAGTCCTAGAAACCCGCCGTGCCACCAGACCAGACCACCAGTCCTCGAGCCATCTCACCGGATCCGACGCAGCGCACACCCCTTCTAGCCTGGGATCGACATACAGTGAGTTTTAATTTTGTTTGATTTGTTTAGGGAATTAAAATGGGATTTTTGTATGGAAAATTTTAGAATAGAAAACTAGATTTTTTATAATCTGATGCATTGTTGTGATATACAGTGAAATGTTCCTTTGTATGCGTTCTATTTTGTCATGTTCTCAAACGATAGGGTGTTTCGAACGGTCTGGGTCGGTTTAGCGACTGGTTCGGACCGAGCGAAATCCCTTTTCGTCACAGTTGGTATCAGAGCTTTGGTTTACAAAGCTCAGAGAACAAGACACATTAGAACCATACGAAAGAATTCATCAGATATTGGATTAGTAATATCCAATGGGAATGACTCGTTAGAGATGGGATCAGTAGTATCCTAGAACGAGTGTGAAGAGTATATTTTTGAAAATGAAAACAATTTTGTTTGGAAAAATTTAAATCAATTATTCGTATTTGATTATTTATTTATATTGATTTGGACAATGCAGTATATAAAGATTTTGCGTATAAGTCTGATCCGCGTGTATTCGAAATTTTAATATACTGGATAGATATAGAATTACACTCTAATCGCACGGAGATGATTTTGATGTTGGAGCTCCATCATTAGAATTTATGTTCGAGTGACGAAAGTGGGCTTTCTATATATTTCCTATTGACTGGTGTGAGAACCAAAATTGGATAGGGCTTATTATTGTGATTTGGCATCAAAAATCTGATTTTTAGAATATATATCAAAGTTATGAATTTGAAAAGCTAATCAACTAATTGATTGATGGTTGTGTTGTTTGATTACTGTTTGGATTAATTAAAATTTTAAACCATTTAGCCTAATTGAAACAAATATTGAATTGTATTGAAAAATGGTCGCATTTGCTTGCATATGCATGTACTTACATTGAACAGGTCATAGCAAGGAGGCTAGAGCAGAGAATAAAATTTGTTTGCCCGACAAATAGGTACATGTTTACTACATAATTTACTGTTTTGTTTGGGTGATGATGATTTTATGAGCCGATTGGCTAGCTGCTTGGCTTTTTCTTTTTCTTTTTGAGATCAGAAGGCCTATATGGCAATTTCGGGATTTTCCCGTGGCTCCCGGTGCAGGGGAGGTTATGGCGAAATTTTTCGAAAATTTAGGGTGTTAGCCAAATTTTTGAAAATTTGAAAATTCTCAGAAACTGAAAAGTTGGAGAATGGAAGCCAGATCGAACGTAGAGTTGATTGATTAAACCACTTTCAACTTTGTTCCTTTTCGGGGACGAAAAGTTTTAAGTGGGGGAGATTGTAATAACCCGAAAATCTGGGCCATTTTAAAATTTTTATTTTGGCATTTTAGCGAATTTTGATTATTTAAAATGAATTATTTTAAATAATATCGAAGAGAAATTTATTTTGAATATAATTCGAACGTATATATTATATACGTCGTCGATAGAATATAAATATTTATTTATATTTATAAAAGGAATTGAAAATGGCGCGGTAGTTCGATAATTCGATTTCAAACTTCAGTTGAATGTACCGTGTGCAAAACAATCCTGATTTTAGTGAAACCAAAAATAATAGAATCTAATTGTGAATATCTTTCCAACGAATCCGAAAAATCAAGATTTCACAGCGGGAATCAAAAGATATGCCCAGTTGAAAATTCTGAATAGTCGCTATGGAATTCAGGCCCTTAAAAATGGAAATTTTGCAAACGACCTCGAATTTCGACGAAACCACTTTTGTTGGATCTATGATGTCAAATTATTGCTAGATTCCAAATTTCATAATTTTTCGAATCAATATGTGAGCGTGGCAAAGGAAAACGCGTTTGACCAGTTTCAGTTGATTTTAATCGACTGGAAAATGGCCATTTTTCAAACGGTCTCAGATTTTGACGAAATTAGTTTTGTTAGGACCGTATCGTCAATACGAAGTTAGAAAATATTTTTCGGGAATTTTTAGAGTTAATATGTGACCTCAGTAAATTGAAATGTACGTTTAAAAATTCAATATAATGATTTAAATATTAAATCTAACGAAAACTGATCGTAACGGCCGAATCAACTTACGATACATATCCCATTGTGTTCGGAATGGGGGTAATTAGCTAAGGGCGACAGTCGTCGGGCCTCGTTTAGAGTTCGTATACAAAGTCAACTTTTCATGGATTAAAATAAATAAATAATAAATAAAATATATATTTTCAGAAAGCCCCCTCCCTCTTTCATTTGCCCTTTCACGTTGAATTCATTACAAAAAAAAGAGAGAGAGAGAGAGAGAGAGAAACGACGAACGATCATCGGCGCCCCTCCACCCACCGTCGACCTCGCCGAGAGTCGCCTCCCTCCGCCAAGCCCCAGCTCCCTCGCTCCTCCACGTGCCCCTCAGTCCTCTCTTCCCCCGCTTGGAACCACCGCAACCCCCAAATCATCACCCAACCACCACCGCACCTCATCAGCCAACCCCCTCCCTTCCCTTCCGTCTCTCCGTCCCCCCCCCCCGTAGAACCGCAACCCTAGTCCCCTGAAGTCCTGGAAACCCGCCGTGCCACCAGACCACCAGTCCTCGAGCTATCTCACCGGATCCGACGCAGCGCACACCCCTTCTAGCCTGGGATCGACATACAGTGAGTTTTAATTTTGTTTGATTTGTTTAGGGAATTAAAATGGGATTTTTGTATGGAAAATTTTAGAATAGAAAACTAGATTTTTTTATACAAGAAAGCCTTGATTTTAATACGGGATAATTTAGATTTTTAATAGCAAAGTAAAAATTCGATTTTTATATATTGAACAACGAAGTAAAAATTTCGATTTTTATATATTGAATAGCGAAGTAAAAAATTCAATTTTTATATATTGAATAGCGAAGTAAAAATTCGATTTTTATATATTGAATAGCGAAGTAAAAATTCGATTTTTATATATTGAATAGCGAGGTAAAAATGTGATTTTTACATATGTAGATAATACGGGTAAAGAAAGTGACGAAAGGCGAGAACGGCGAAGATTTCTATAAATGAAAAGTCGTGGTATTGGATAGCTATCGGTGAGAACTTCTCACCTTTCAATTTAATTTTTCTAGTTATAAATATATACTAGGATGCAGACGGTGTTTAGTAGCACCCGACACCCGTCATCCACAGACCATGGATGGCTTGTTTGTTTAATTGTTTGGTTGTATAGTTGGTTAGATTATTTGGTTTGAATTGAATTGTTTGGTGAAATGAAATTGATTTGATTGATGTGTGAATGGCGTGGGCCTTCACTAGACCGGGGGATAAGGCTAGGCCTTGTCCCGTTTCTAGTATCGTGCCGTTATGCCGCCGAAATTTTCTAAAATATGTTAGAAAAAAATAAAGATAACATTTTATTTAATAAATGAACTGAATAAAAATTCATGTGTTAAAATAAAATATTTGATCGTTAAAAATCTAATTTTTAACGTGAATGTGAATAAATAAATATTCATTTACAAACCAGACGGTTTGTTTATGTACACCTATTTGAAGGACATTGATTGGGACGATAAATTTTACATATCGCCTAACTGCACAAATAAAAATCTGTGTTTGATTGCTTGAAACCCCACACGGGTATTGGGATGATATTTGACGTACACTAATCCCGATGTTTAGTTGTATGTCGATCGATTGATTGACAGGCTGTTATAAGCGTTGAATATTTATATTTGATGCTTATACAGTGTAGAATGCACTTTGGATGATGGTTGATTATTCATCGTTGTTGATATATACATGTGTTGTAGAAAATCCATATAATTAACATTATATGGTAATTGATTGGGCCTCATTCCAGTTTTAAAATAGAAATATTTGAAAAAGAAATATTTGAAAATAGGAATATATGAAGCTGTATTGATTAGATTGACGCCATTTTGACGTGAACGATATTTATATCGATTTTATTCATTTTATAATGAATATCGAAAGTGATTTCAAAATCTGATATTTTGAAAAGAATTGAATATAAATAAATTCGAATTGAAATTGAATATAAATAAATTCGAATAGAAATTGAATATAAATGAATTCGAATTGAAATGGAAAAGAAATGAATCCGAATTGAAATTGAATTGAATTGAAAACGAACTGAAATTGAATTAGAAATCAATTTGAATTGAAATCAATTTGAAATCAATTTAAAATGAATTTAAATTGGAATATTCAATTTTGGATTTGAAATTGAATATGAAGTTGAAACAGTTTTGAAAATGAATTTTAAAACGATTTATAAAACACGTTTTGAATTGAAATCGACGAAGTATATATTATATATATAATATAATGGCCTGAATAGAACGCGCTGCGCCGCGGCAGTTCGCGAATTTCGACCACTGACTTCGAACGGATATTGCGGGAGATCCGACCGTCGGATTCTCCTAAAACCGGAACCGTTGGGTTCGTATCGAAAAGAGCTTTCTAACGAATATTAGAAATTTGAAATCTACCGGTTGGATTTGGAATTATGTCCAAACCAAATTTGAAAAAGGTCGCTGTAAGTGCAGTTCGATGGCCGTTGATGGAAATCGACTGTACAGGCCTTGATAAAATTATTAAAAATAGTAATAATTTGTGTAAAATCATAAGAAATGATTTGTGAAGAACTGGGATGAAAAAAATCCCATATGTGAAAAGATAAAAATAGATTTTTATCGAAATGAACTAGTTTTGAACTAGAATTATAACTCTATTTATTTTTAAATAAATAAATTGAATTTGAATTGGTTTTGAAAATAACTAGAATTTCCAATGATTGCATTGGAATGGATTTGAATCGAAATTGTCTTCGGAATATTTCGATGTTGGATTTCGTGATTATACAGATGTTGTTATGGAAATTTGAAAGATATATATATATATATATATATATATATATATATATATCGTTATTTCCAATACGATATTTGTTAGTCGTAGAATTTGATATTGAACATAAGCCGGTATATTTTCTATTCAGAGCCTTGTGTTTAATATCAAATGTGATTTGGGTTTGTCGTGAATGGTGTCTTCATTAACACTGTTCTTGAACCCAGTTAAGAAAAGATTAAATCTTTTTATTTAGATTTAATGAAGTGTACCAATTAAATAATATTCAATTGGAATTGAATCGATATTGATTTTTGGGTTTATCGTGGACGGTGTTTTAAATAACACTCGTTCTTTAACCCGATAATTAATGAATGTGATTTTGGGTCCATCGTGAACCGTGTTTTAAATGACACTGATTCTTTAACCCAGTTAACGATTAAAACTAAGTGGAGTTTTGATGAATCTTTAATTAGATTGAAATAATCGAGAATGGAGTATCACCAGTTTTACTCCAGGCGATAGTTAAATCTTTAATTAGGTTTGAACGTGAAATGGTAATTGAATTTACCGATAAACCATGGTGTTAGATATGAAGTATTACCAGTTTTACTTCATGGGATGAATAGGTTGGGATTGGGAAATTAAAACAAATGATTACTTCGGTAAGGTTCGTTAATCCCGACTAGTTGAATCAAAATTCAAAATAAGATTAAAGAATAAATTCAAGGAATTTATCTTGGATAAAATTAATGGGAACTTTTCCCTATGAATGTGAAATTTAGAAACTAACTGTCTGTTAGCCAAGCAGAATGGTTTTCTGGATATTGATCTGATGTTGGTTTCGGCCTTCGGGGTTAATATTTGGGGAATTATTCTCTTGATTAATTTACGGTTAGTGACTGATGAATTGGAATGAGGCGTATGTTGTGTTTGTGTAACACTTATTTAAAATATACGCGAGTTATTCGGAAAGACCGGGTTTATCCCATTCTGAATAACTGATACGACGATAAGTCGAAGATGAAGACGGTGGTCGAAGACCGGAAGTCTTCACGTCGTTTGGGTGATTACTGACGATCTTGATTGGGCTGTACACCCAAGAAGATGGAAACAGTTGGTGATCGTCCAGACATACTTGGAGATCGATGGATATGCGGGGTACAAGGTGCCTCCGGTTTCGTTCAGACCCAGAACGGACTTGTAAATGGACTGTGTGTCTGACATCGGATTTCATTCTGTGTGACTGATATCGGTTGCATAGAATGGTTTGCCTGTGTGGCATGCCTAAATGGCAATTGATCGAGGCTTCTGTTGAAAAGCAAAGTCTTGTGGTGATGATCAAAGCACAGCCTGTGTGGCACAGCTTTGTGTAACGTGAATTCGTGAGCCTCGCACCCCGGTTGTGAACCAAAAAGGGGAGAGGACCTCAGGGAGGGCATTTGTTTCCTTCTAGCTAGGGTGGTGTCAGTGACCTACCAGCTCTGACATTTATATACTTTTCATCTGTGTGGTTGTTGCTTTTGCGAGGCGCCTCGGTTAGATCGGACGATCCGGATCCGATGGAGTCATTCGTTGGCTCATTTACGCCCCAAAGAGCGGGGAAACGTAGTGTTCAGGCATTTTAATCCACATCGGTGGACCAGCCCTGTCGCTCCAAGGCTTGACTGAGTACTTGCCTGAGACATGGGCTAGATTGTCTCGAATCGGTAGAGGACGATCCCTGGCCTCGATTCATAGACGGAAATCCAATTTCCAAATACGCGACTTTGCAATTTTGATTGTATAACCTATATATGGCGACATAGTGTTATGGAGCATTCATGCCGCCTAGGATTGATACTTATGATTTGAAGTTGTTTTATACACTATACACTTATAATAGTATCAAAATGATTTCTTTTAAACGTATCAAGCATTCTTGGCTATTATAAGGTAAAAACCCTATCCCCCGGTTTGCGTTGCATTGTGTGATAGGACCTGGGTCTTATAATAGCTTCATTTTTCTTTATTTAGCATTGCGCTGTTGTTTTATGCACTGGTATTCTTGGGAGGAAACCCGTTCCGAGTTATACGGCGTGGTCCCTTGATTTACCGAGCTTTAAAATAAAGATTAATAACTGTTTTAGTTCTCACACCAGTCACATGACTGACCTGGAGTTTATTGTTTTAACCTAAACTCTGGGTGCCCTTATTTTCGACACGGGCAGCTAGTAGTTTTGGTTTTGCAGATTTATATTCACAGGATCCTGGTTTACAGCTGGAATGATATCCGGAAAGCTTTGTATCCGTATATCTCTTCTAGTTGTGTATTGTATTATTTTCCGCTGCTATGTATTTAAATGTAATTTAAATCTCTGGTATTTCTGTGTAATATTCATTTATACTCTGTATATTCTTGTAATCTGATGCATTGTTATGATATACAGTGAAATGTTCCTTTGTATGCGTTCTATTTTGTCATGTTCTCAAACGATAGGGCGTTTCGAACGGTCTGGGTCGGTTTAGCGACTGGTTCGGACCGAGCGAAATCCCTTTTCGTCACATTCTCCCCTACTTAATGGATTTCGTCCACGAAATCTCCAAGTTAAGAAGAATGTATATCCTACCATCCAACATCCATCTACTCATCCATCAACCACAAGCATCCATTGTCCTTAAAAGGTTTCTAATGATTATATGAACATATGCAAAGGTGTGTGTATATGTTCTTAATTCTAATGCAAAAATCAGGCCGTCCACTGATTCAATTGACCTCCTTAATGCAAATTATGTTAGCGCCATGAGTCCAGTATGTATACAAAGAGTCCTAGTATAACATGTTAATACTATATGCATGCACAATCATACATCCAAATTCAGCATCCATGTGATGATAATCCAATTACAACCATAAAACAAAAGCATGCATACGCATCCATATGCAATATGAGAGTGATTTGAGTCGATCTAGTGCCTAATGTGTGTGTATGCATCCACGAGCAACCACTAGCAAACACTTGCATCAACTTGCAACCATCAAACATAACATGTCTCAAACACATGTTTAAATCCATTGGCTCCTACCTAAGGATCGAAGATATGATCGAGAGGATATACTAATGATAGAACAAGCATGACTAAAACTTTGAAAAAGAAGTTGAGAATATACCCTCAAAAAGAAAAGGGTATGATGCGCGTATCTTGTCTTTTATCTCCCAAGTTGCATCTTCTTGACTATCTCCCCATTTAACCTTTACCAACTTGACTTCCCGGTTGTGCAATCTCTAAACCTCTGTTTCAAGGATGCGGGTAGGAACCCGTCTAACAGTCGCTTCTCGTTCCATTTCTACATTCTTAAGCATACTCGGCTCTACTACTTCTGCGGACTCATGTAGATACTTCCGTAGATGAGAGACGTGGAAAACGTTATGAACACCGGCCAGTCTCTCTAGCAACTTTACTTTATACGCCAACTGGCCAATCCTTTCTATTATGGGAAATGGCCCTACAAATCTTGGGGCCAATTTCCCTATAGATCCAAAACGAACCACGTTCTTCAAGGGTGAAACTTTTATAAAAACCATGTCTCCCACCTCAAACTCAATATCGGTCCTTCTCTTATCTGCGTAAGACATCTGCCTATCCTGAGCCATCTCCATACATCTTCGAATCAGGTCTATCTTTTCCGAGGTTTCTCTAATCATCTCAGGCCCAAGCAAAAGCTTATATGTAGATTCCCAATAACAAGTCGGTGATCTACAGGGTCGTCCATATAAGGCCTCAAAGGGTGCCATACCGATACTAGTTAGATAACTGCTGTTGTAAGCAAACTCCACTAAAGGAAGATGTTCTTCCCAAGTCCCTCCAAAATCTAGGATACATAGCCTCAAAAGATCCTCAAGAACCCTATTCACCCTTTCTGTTTGCCCATCAGTCTGAGGGTGATAAGCGGTGCTCAAACTTAACTGCGTACCTACTACCTCTTGTAAGCTCTTCCAAAACTCACTAGTGAACAAGGAATCACGATCTCTTATGATACTGGAAGGTATTCCATGTAGACGGACCATCTCACGAAGATAAACTAACGCCAACCAAGATTCCGTCCTTTTACTCTTAACGGGTATGAAATGGACGCACTTAGTAAGTCTGTCGACTACTACCCAAATACTGGTATTGCCTTTCCTTGACCTAGTCAACCCATCTATGAAGTCCATAGAGATACTTTCCCATTTCTACTGAGGAACTTCCAAAGGATGAATCAAACCACCGGGCTTCTTTTGCTAAGCTTTGATTTGCTGGCACATCAAACATTTAGAAATGAACTATGCTACATCTTTCTTCATCCCAACCCAAAGGAAAACCCTTTTTATATATTTATACATTTTGTCACCCCCGGGATGTATAGTCATCTTGGAATGATGTGCTTCCTCAAGGACAATCTTTAACAAACTTGCAACTCGTGGAACACATAGTCTCCCGTCTTGCCGTAACCATCCTCTCTTATCTATGGAATATCTACTGAGGTGACTAGAAGTCTCCCCTCTCTTTAACTTATCCAACATGTCCACTATCTCAGGGTCCTTTAGCTGTAAAGCTTCTATCTGGTCCAAAAGCTTAGGCCGCACTTCTAATGATGCCAATAACCCAGGTACAATCTCAGTAGAGGGTCCAAAATCAAAAGTCAATATATACTCCAAACTTTGCCTCTCTACAAATAAGTGACTTAAAGTCAACCTTTGTCTACTCAAGACATCATCTACCACATTACCCTTGCCAAGGGTGTAAGCAACCTCAAAGTCATATGATGCTAGAAACTCCATCCATCTTTGTTACCTCAAATTGAGATCATTTTGCGAGAATAAGTACTTTAGAGATTTATGATCAGTATACAACTCAAACTTTTCTCGAAACAAATAATGGCGCCAGGACTTAAGCGCGAATACAATGGCAGTTAATTCCAAATCATGGGTAGGGTAGTTCTTCTCATGGACTCTCAACTGTCATCCTCCATAACATACTACCTTCCCTTCTTGCATTAAAATAGTGCCAAGCCCTGTACCGCACGCATCGGTGTATACTGTAAACATCTTGTTCCCATCTGGCAAAGTCAAAACTGGGGCTATTGTCAGAGCCCTCTTCAACCGCTAAAAAGCATCATCACAATCACTATCTCAAGAAAAGGCCAGATTCTTCTTTGTCAATTTGGTAAGTGGGACTGATATCTTCGCAAAGTCTTTAATGAACTTTCTATAATAGCCCGCTAAACCAAGAAAACTTCTTACTTCCGTTGCATTTCTTGTGGTTTTCCAATCTTGTACCGCAACAACTTTTGCGGGATCCATTTCTATCACTTCCTTAGATACCACATGCCCTAGGAATCTCACCTCTTTCCTCCAAAAATGACATTTGGAGATCTTTGCCTTAAGCTGGTGTGCTCAAAGGGTATCCAAAACTTTCCATATATGTAAGGCATGCTCGTTCTTCGAGAAAAGAAAAATGCCATTAACAAAGACCACAACAAACTTATTTAATAACTCCTGAAACACCCTACTCATCAAATCCACAAAATAGGCGGGTGCATTTGTCAAACCGAAAGGCATGACAAGCCACTCAAAGAAACCATCTGGAGCTCTAAAAGCGGTCTTATCTATACTATCCTCAGCCACCCTTAACTGATGAAATCCTATGGCCAAATCTAATTGGGAGAAAACAGATGCACCAACAAGCTGGTCAAACAAATAATCTATTCTTGGAAGATGGTGTCTATTTTTCTTAGTGAACTTATTCAACTCTCGGTAATCCACACACACGCGAAGTGATCCATCAGCCTTTACAGCAAAAACAACTGGAGCACCCCATTTCGATATGCTTCGCCTAATAAACTCTTTCTCAGGTAGCTCCCCTACTTGTTTATTGAGCTCCCTTCTCTCTCTTGGAGCCATGTGGCGCATAGGCAGTGCAACTGGCTTTGCATTATCCACCAAGTATATGCGGAAATCAATCTCATGCTTCAGAGGTAAACCCCGAACCTCTTCAAAAACATCTGGATACTCACAGACTACTCATACAGATCGTAAATCATCGATAGATGTGTCAAGTGATTCTAGGTAGCTAAGAATAACAGAATCCTTAGGGTTACAAGAGATCTTGAGGGTCTCACCAAAGCAAGTCAAAGTCTAACCACCCTCCTTTCACAGTCTAGGACGACACCATACCTGGCTAGCCAATCCATCCCTAGAATCAAAACATAGCCCATGAAACCAAGAACATAGGCGTTGCACTCGAACTCAACGCCCAATATAGATATTCTCATATCCCAACAAATCATAGACAGATGAGCCGAACCCCCATTGGGATTTGAGACAACAACGGGATCCATAACCATACTAGTACTAAGGTGCAGAGACTCAACTACAGAAGCAGATATAAACGAATGTGAAGCATCAGATTCAAAAAGAGTTCTAACAGGATGATCAAAAAGGAAAATCAATCTTTCAACAGAAATTTTTCTACCTCTTTCAGGTGCACTAGCTGCGAGAGCTTGCACTTGCCCTCCCGAAGATCCTGTCCTTCGGCTCTTCCCTTGCCTCTTCGGGCAATCTTTAATAAGGTGTCCTGCCTCACCACACTGGAAGCAACCAGTTTTCTTCTTTTTCTACAATATTTGATAAGATGACCCATACGACCACAAAAGTTACACTTCCTTTTCTCTCGGGCTTTATCATTCTTTCCTCATTTCTTTTGTTCCTTCTTAGGTTCCACTTTCTTGTTTTGCACCTCATCGACCCTAGCCTCTTTCTTTTCCCATTTATCTTCTTCGTGAATCAGTGCCATATCAACGAGTTTTTCAAAAGTTGCTCCCATAGGAATATGGGAAATAACCAAACCATGGAGAGGTTCATTTAATCCCTTTGCAAACCTCAAAGCTTTCTTATGCGGGGTATTTATAGCTCCAGACCAAACCTAGCCAACTGGTTAAACTTATTGACATACTGCCTGACATACATGTTTCCTTGCTTAAGTGCCAAAAACCTTTCCATATGCATACTCTCTTTTTCTTAAGAGAGAAACTTCAACTCGATGTCGGAAATCAAACCGAGTCTCCACCGGACGTCCAACATTAGTTATCTCCCACCAAAACGAAGCTTCGTCTTTCAAATGCCAAACGGCTAGTTGAATCTTCCTACGATCATCAACCTCGAAAATATCAAACAAATCCTCTGTCTCTTTCAGTCAATTTCTAGTTCTACAAAGGTCTCAGTCCCATGAAATGATTTTCTGCCCCTAGCACGGAAATCCTTGCACATCTTAGAGAAAGCATCAATATGCGGAGGAAAAGGAGGAACAGCGGCCGCAGCTGGGGGAGGAGCGTCTGCTTGGCCTACGGCAGGAGCCATAACCTCCAGATACCTACGAAACCAAGCCGTTATTTGTACGCCCTCAGAAAGATTAGGTTCCCCAGACATGCTGAAAAGAAAAGAAAAAGAGGTTCAAACAGAGATTCGAAAGATAATCCATATGGCTTTGGGGAATATGTTTTTCAAAACAGACTTTTCTTTGAAAAATACTTCTTTTTAAAACCTTTTTGAAAACAATTTTCAAAATCGTTTATCTAATCTGATAACCTTCAGCTCTGATACCAAGTGTGACACCCCACGTCCGTTAATGTCACTCACGAAGGAAATGCATTAAGTTACGTAAAGCGTTATAGTTAACAACAGACACAGAAATATCACAAGACAGATAATTTAGAAATAACAGTGGAATAAAAACTTCATTAAACCAAGAAACTTCATAGTTCAAAAACCCAGTTACATGCTAATTCTGAAATACTAAAAACTTATTACAACATCATAACATAGGTTTTCTGCCTTGTAATAAAAGATCATCAAAGTACATAAAACAGCATATTCCCTAATGTATAAGCCATAGCAAAGAAGGTAAGGAACCAAGCAATACATCTAGCACTCCAAAAGAAGAAATCTGAATCAAGCTTGAGTATTTCCACCCTGAGAACCTGGGGGGAAACGAAAGAAAAGAAGAGGAAACAAAACGGTTTAGACATAACGCCATGTTGTAATATGTCCTCTTTTACCATGGGCAATGAACGTTGTAACAAGCGGTTGTAATAGACTTTTTACAACAGGTATTGACCGTTGTAATATCTTCTATAACAATAATATTAATAATATTTACAAGAATTGAATATTTAATTCAAAAATTATTTTTAAACAAATATTTATTACACTTTCAAATAGTACAAATGGCGTTACCCCTCTATTTACACAATCACTTGTACATACACTTCCTCACTACATTTCACTCATATACACGTACACAGTCACTCACACTCTCACTATAGTTTTAGTCTTTGGCTTCTTGCTTAAGAGTTTATACAAGATGTAAACAGTAGAACATACTCTTTAACAAATAATTAACTTGGCATCTACACCACAAAATAAGAGAACATCCCTGATTACTGAAGATCAAAATATCCACTTTCATTCGGTTTTGTTTGAACTTGCTTGATTCCAGTTGGATTCTTGGTCTGATTTTAAAACATAAACCTATGTATGTACACGAGCGTAATGGCACGCGCTCCGCGCGTGATCGTGGCACGCGCTTCGCGCGTGGATTATTATCGACCCATTATTCAAAGGCCAACGCATACATAAATGAAGTTTTGAAAAGAAAAAAAATCAACCGCACAAATCCTATTTTTATGGGACCCTTTATTTAAATTTAAAAAAAAATCAACTGCACAGATCCTAATTTTATGAGACCCTGTATTTAAATTTTTTAAAAAATCAACTGCACAAACCCTATTTTTATGGGATAGTTTTTAATTTTAAATAAAGGACAATTTTGGCATTTCACGGTCGGACCAAAAATGTGTTTCCAAGAGAATTATTAATAAAGATATATTAAAGCACAAAAATTGTAAGCCAAATTAAGAACATAATCCAAACTGAAACTAATAAAGCTTGATTTTGATACCATGACGTACAATGCTATGAATTCAGTATGAGGGAATTGCTTTACACTAGGTGAAAATGTTTATGCGCTCACCAGTTTTAACTTACCCGATTCTTTGTGCCAAAGCTGCAACAACTCACATCTCCATTGCCCAAGGATGGAAAACCTTCAATATATAGTTTATTTTTTAGACATTGAAATTATGGACGGTATTATCATTTAATCGGTAATCTAATTGGGAAACAGATATATTATAAGGGGAATTAAATTTGTTCTATCAATATAATGAAACATGACCTTTTTAAAACCCAGTATTATCAAGTACAACAGAGTTTCTTTCTCGGTAACTAATACACACATGTATAAGTGAAACATGGAACTTACTGTGGCAACTAATACACACATGTATAAGTGAAAGATTTTTTAATTTTTTTTGGCAGTCCAAGCACACAAATATCGATATCCAAAAATTAACCTGTTCCCTTGTTTTATCATATATTTAATATCACAAAAGAGTGCAGCAGCAAGCCTATAACATATCAATGTTATGGGTATACACATTGATAAGCATGAGTTCATATTTTTTTGGATAAGCAATTCATGAATTTGCCAATATACGGTTTAAATTTAAAGAGGGGAGTGAATCTGCAGTTTATGCATACATTTATTTTTCTTAATAAGTAAAATCTATATCTGTGATATTTTACTAGATGTCTGATTCTGCTTCTGAATAAGTTAATTGATAATTTATCTTATTTTATTTGAACGATTATAAAATAGACGGGTATTAATTGATGTCTTCATGCTCCATAAATCTATAATATATTCTCATATTTCAAGTCCCTGCTCCATACATCTATGCTGTAATAAGCATGAAATGAGGAGTCATGCTAGATGAGAAAGTTGTCCATTAACATATTTTCCTCTGAAGTATACCAATAAGCAGATATTGTTAATTAGGAATAGTCATAATCAGGCTGTCTTGGTCTTGTGCAAATATCAAACATAAACAAAGTAACAAACACAACTTAGCTGAATTTCATGGTAATAGTGTATTAAATATTAAATTAGACATACACACACAGAGAGAGAGGGAGGGGGGAAATGAAGTAGGAAAGATGAACTCATACTTCAAAATTGGAAAAGTCTTAAAATTATACCTCGTAATATAGATTCGTTATGTAATATGAAGGACAAGCTTTCTTCAAAACCAGCCATTTTAATTAAACAGAAAATAACTTGTTTGAAAAATGTAAATAACTGAAATGACTCATATACGTTTCTTATTAGGTAAATGTTTACTGAACCTATGTCGTCATTAAATCCCTTTTCTCCGTGCTTTTACTTGAACAATATCCATAGGAAATATGTTCATCTTCCTTTTTGTTGCAGTATTGAAAAGAAAATATCCATGGGAAATAATCATACAAACCTACTGTTTCCCCATTGAAATAGTTTCACAGAGTCCCAGAACAAGATCTCAAGAGAACGTAATGAGGCATAAGAAGAAACACATACCTGAAGGCTCCCAATCCACAAGTAACAGCCAAGGCCCGATGATGGAGAAAAGGAAAAAAATAGCACAGAGATCCGATAATGGGATTCAGTTAAAACCATAGTTAGGATTCCATACATCACATTGAAACAGGACATGAAAGCCTAACTTCACCAAATCCAGTGCCGAACATCAAGAGCATAGACCCGAGAACTAGAACACCGACCACCCTCAAAACCAGATCAGATCTAAATCCCTTAAAATCTAGACTGTTAGACTCTCCAAATAACCATCTCGAGAGAATCAATGGCCGACAACAACAGATCTAAAAAGAGACATCAACAACAAAAGCCTAGATTCCGAGAATCACAATAGGAGGAAGCGGGGATAGGCAAAGTTAGGACTACGAAAGTGAAGAGAAGGGAGAACAGCGTAATTAAAAATTGATTGGTTTTACGTTTTGAGAGCGAGAACGAACAAATTGGGGAGTAGCGGCTGAAGCAACGATTAGGGTTAAGAAAAAGACAGGTCGGGTTTCAAATAGCAGGGGATACGGGTTCAGAATAGAAGTGGATTTGGGTTAGGGTGCGTCCGCAGTCTTATTTTGCCACATTCAAGATTTTTGTGGCGTCCGACGCGTCGGACGGCAGCACCTCTTCCCCGTTCAAATGAAACGTTGGCTGGAAGCTGGAAATTATCCCGTTGGCGTCGGACGCGTCCGACGCAGTGATAATTAATTAGATCCTACTTAAACAAGAAAGAATAGTTAGCTCAGTTTGTAAGTGTGTATGGCTTATTGGGGAGAGATCAGAGATCAAGTCTCACCTTCAACCAAATTTTTAGTATTTTTTTGTATATTGCATTATTAATACTTAATGCCTAATGTAGACTATTTGTTAATGCTTAATGTCATTTTTCATTTTTTTTAAAATGGTAAAAACACATTCACTTAGTAGATTTAACGGTCCAATTAAAAATCAGTACATAAATTAATTCAAAACAATTAAATACCATGCTCAAATACCCCGTTCAAATACCCCGCTCAAATACCCCGTTCGTAGCTAAAAACTCATTCCCCGCTCGCTACAGTACCACGCTCACATTCCCCGCTCAAATGTCACGCTCAAATGCCCCGCTCGCGTTGGTTAAGAACGCACCCTTAGTAAAACGAGCATGCCACGTTAAAACGTACGTATTCTAAAGGGTTCATGTTTAAACATGTCTTTAGCATAAATTAATTATTAATCAATACCAGAAAAAGCTGATTTTAATTTTTTCCATTGATTTTTTTGTTTATTTTAAAACAAAAAACAAATATGATATACCGTGACGGGACGTTGCCCTGCACCCCGCCGGGGGCGCTGCCCCCTGGACCCCCGCGACCTAACCGGCTAGGTCGACCGCCGTTTGGAACGTCCGGCGTTCAAGTCGACTGTCATATTAAATTCCATGGTTGATTTGCGATGGATTAGCTATGAAAATCGTATGTTACTTTTTTACTAAATCCTGCTATGTATGCAATAATATAAAGAAAACATCATTATTTAAAACTTTTTTATATAACTATTTTGGTAGACACTATAGATGTTATTACTTTTACAATAATGTGATAAATAATATAATATTATTGCTAATAATTATTATTATTGATTAATGATTAAATATTAATAAATAATATTATATTATTAATTATTAGTAATTAGTAATATAATATTATAGTTAATAATTAGTAATATATGATTGGTGATTAATTAGATAAACATAATCAGTATTAATTTTACAGAAGTATTGTAATTATTAATTATTGACTGCCAAAATTGGCACCTATTACAAAGGGCATTTTATGATCGTTGTAGAATAGGCTTATATTACAACGGACATTTGTGAACGTTTGACATCTATTACAACGGGCCTAAAATGACCGTTGTAACAGCTATCTATTACAAGGTGCAGTTTTTACCTGTTGTAAAAAGAGTGTTGTAAATGATATCTATTACAACTGTCCAATAACGACTGTTGTAATAGCATACTATTGCAACGGGTAATCTATGCCCCTTATAAAAGGGTGTTGTAAAGGCATCTATTACAAAGGTTCAGAAAGTGACTGTTGTAATAGTATTCTATTACAACGGGCAGCTTGTGCCTATTGTAAAATGGAGGTTGTAATAGGGTATATTTGTTGTAGTGTAATTAGGTATTTTTTTTCCTTTTTTAACATTAATTTTCGACGAACTTTTCAAATTCGCACGATCACATGGATCATCTGATTAACATGAAATTTGAGATCTTATTATAATTTACAATTTCAAATTCGATGAAACTGGTTTCTTTAAATTCTGAGATTGTTCGTAAAATTGATATTTTCAATGTAAAATATTATTTCATTATACGATTCAAATATCGATTGAAATCCAATATATATTATTGTTTATAAATTTTCAAATACATTTAGAATGGGTATTACTTAACTAAATGTTGTCAATTGATATTATTGAATCAGTTTTAATTAACATTCAATCGCCAATTCAAAATTTTAAGTTAATCTTTAGTTAACTATATTAATTTCAAATGCTCAAATTTTCGAGTCTTTACGGACTCCATGATGTTCCAGTATTGTGAGCGATAAAGACCTGATTTTTAGCAGTGAGTTTTGGAGGAGTCTGCAAGAGAATTTAGGGGCATTGCTAAGATTAAGCACGGTCATCACCCCTAGACTGATGGACAGACTCAAAGGGTGAACAAGATATTAGAGGATCTACTGAGCTTGTGTATCTTGGATTTAGGAGGGACATGGGAGGAGCATTTACCCCTTGTGTAGTTTGCTTACAGTAATAGTTTCCAGACTAACATCATCATGGGACTCTTCTAGGCATTATACGGATGACCTTGCAGATATCCCTTGTATTGGTAGGAGTCGACGGATAGGCAACTTCCTGGGAAGAACATGATTAGAGAGACCTCCAATAAGATTGATTTGTTTAGGAGGAGGATGAAGGCGACACAGGGTCGACAAAATTATTATGCAGATAAGAGGAGGATTGATCTAGATTTTGTTGTTGGAGACTTGGTTTATGTCAAGGTATCGCCTTTAAGGAATGTAGTGAGATTTGGCTCTGTAGGCAAGTTAGCACCAAGGTTCGTTAGGTCGATTCCAATTACAGAGAGAGTAGGGCAGATGGCATATAGGGTTCAACTACCAAAGAAGATTTCTTTTGTTCATGACGTATTTCATGTTTGACACTTGCGAAAGTGCTTACATGACTCAGCAATGGTAGTGGAGCCTAGTTTGTTAGAGGATTTGAAGATTGAGCGGAAGGCATCCATTCGACGAGCACCTATGCGGATCGTATACTATGAGACCAAGAAGTTAAGGAATAAGGAGGTGCGGCTTGTAAAGGCTCAGTGGGAAGATGATTCCAGTAAAGCCACATGGGAACCAGAGGAGAATATGCATGTTTCTTATCCATACCTTTTTGACGCTACGCTTCGATCCTTTTCCACCTTTTGTTCTTAAATAGATTCTACCTTTCCATTCCTCTGAATCTGATCTTAGGAAAAACCTATGGATGGAAGGAAGTGGTTAAAACATGTTATTGGAACATGTTATGTTTGATGGATGCAAATGGATGCAAGTGTTTTGTGATACCCCACGTCCGTTAATGTCACTCACTAAGGGAATGCATTAAGTATCGTGAAGCGTTATAGGTAAACAGACACAGAAATATCACAAGATAGATAATTTAGAAATAACAACGGAATAAAAACTTCATTAAACCAAGAAACTTCGTAGTTTAAAAACCCAGTTACATGCCAAGTTTGAAATACTAAAAACTTATCACAACATCATAACATAAGTCTTCTGCCTTGTAATAAAAGATCATCAAAGTACATAAAACATCATATTCCCCAATGTATAAGCCATAGCAAAGAAGGTAAGGAACCAAGCAATACATCTAGCACTCCAAAAGAAGAAATCTGGATCAAGCTTGAGTATTTCCACCCAGAGAACCTAGGGGGATATGGAAGAAAATAAGAGGAAACAAAACGGGTCAGACATAAAGCCCAGTGAGTCCAGTGACTTTAAGCATGCAAATAAGTAAAAGCACCATGACAGGTATAAGAACTGGATGAGAAGTCGTGGATAAGCGTAGCAACGCAAACAGGATAATCATGATGGATTGTCTATTACGCTTCTCTAACACCTTTTTATATTTCTCTGCACCAATACTAGTACCACGTAACAAGATGATCCCAACCCAACAGATGGTTTCCTTAGGTGTACTTCTAGTGAGAGGTTATCACCACCATACAATAACAGGAGGCCCACGTGCTCCGAACAAGACTAGATGTGCCCAAACTACAACTAATTGATTGGCTCCCTAACTCGTAAATACCTGTGTTAGCCCCACCGTAGGGTGTATCACTCCCTAGGCGGAAACCCGATATAACTAGAATGCACAGCTTATATCCACTGGTGCCACAGTGTCTTATTCTTCCTCTACTAATCTGGAACCATGCACACACATGGCTCCGTCGGATTCTGTGTTGCCAACACCCTTGCTCTTTTGACCTCTTACAATCAACTCAGTAAGCGTGCCCACACCTTGACCTAGTTCAGGGTACTCATTGGATACCTAGATGGGTTACTGATTGATAAGGGTCCCCCATAAATGATACAAGCCACCCCTAGGCTTGCATTCCCACTACTAGGATTTCCCCATGGTATGCCTGTCTCCTTTGCATTACCCCACATCTTATTAGGGTACGCCTTGTCTCTATTGCATTACCCCGCATCTACCCAGGTACGCCTTATCTCTATTGCATTACCCCACATATAGGTTAAGTTTGTCTGTCTACCCAAGTTAACTTAACCCCACCCACTCATTCAATCAACATGTAATATTAGTTAAGTTTGTCGTCTTACAAAAGTTAACTTAACCCCACCCACTTATTTAATTAACATATTTCTGTATCAGACATGGTTCATCTTGATTAAGCATTAATTATTTATTAATGCACAGACCTCTAACATTAAGTTGACCACTTGTGGTTGCTGGATATGCAGCGTGGTTCCGGGCAGACTTCTACCACAAGATAGACTTAATCTCGTATCTAAGCATCACACAATTATGCCTTAAATGTCTCACATTAGATTGACCACTTGCGGTTGCTGAATATGCTGGGCGGTTCCGGGCAGACTTCTACCGCAAGTGGAATCTAACCTCGCGTCTAGGCATGTTCATTCTTAGCCAATTATTTCATTTACAGTTCATACTCAAATTAAGGTTTCAGATTATAGTATATGCCAATTACCCAAAAATACCAATTTGAGTTATGCCTATAATCCCAAACATAAGTTATGCCCCAAATTTCCCAAACGTTTCCCAATTTCGTTCGCACGTATATCTCCACAAGATTTGGCCTAGGCTCGATGGTAGCCTAGACTTATAAAAAATAAAAAGGGAAAGTGGGAGGGAAGAGAACAAGAACATGCATAATAACAAAAAGGCATATGATGATAAAACTGATCATAATGGCCAGATAAGGATATAATGATAGAATTTAGGTATAAATCTGATATAAACAATAGTAGTTCTGAAGTGATTCAACTTTCTAACAGGCATAGGCTTAGACCCAATTTATAAACATGTCAGGATTACTTATTAGTTATTTAAATCTAAAAATAACAAGAACTCACAGAGACTGGATCTAAGAATAGAGAATTTAATTGTTGTAGTCGTAACATCGGTGTATACTGTAAACATCTTGTTCCCATCTAGCAAAGTCAAAAGTGGGGTTGTTGTCAGAGCCCTCTTCAACCGCTGAAAAGCATCATCACAGTCACTATCCCAAGAAAAGGCCAGATTCTTCTTTGTCAATCTGGTAAGTGGGGCTGATATCTTCGCAAAGTCCTTAATGAACTTTCTATAGTAGCCCGTTAAACCAAGAAAACTTCTTACTTCCATTGCATACCTTGGGATTTTCCAATCTTGTACCACAACCACTTTTGCGGGATCCACTGTTATCCCTTGCTTAGATACCACATGCCCTAGGAATCTCACCTCTTTCCTCCAAAAATGACATTTGGAGATCTTTGCCTTAAGCTGATGTGCTCAAAGGGTATCCAAAACTTTCCTTATTTGTAAGGCATGCTCTTCCTCGTTCTTCGAGAAAATCAAAATTTCATCAACAAAGACCACAAATAACTTATTTAGAAACTCCTGAAACACCCTACTCATCAAATCCACAAAATAGGCAGGTGCATTTGTCAAACTGAAAGGCATGACAAGCCACTCAAAGAAACCATCTGGAGTTCTAAAAGCGATCTTGTCTATACTATCCTCAGCCACCCTTAGCTGATGAAATCATGTAGCCAAATCTAATTGGGAGAAAACGGATGCATCAACAAGCTGGTCAAAAAAATAATTTATTCTTGGAAGAGGGTGTCTATTTTTCTTAGTGAGCTTATTCAGCTCTCGGTAATCCACACACAAGCGAAGCGATCCATCAGCCTTTACTGCAAAAACAACTGGAGAAAACCCATTCCGATATGCTTCGCCTAATAAACCCTTTCTCAAGTAGCTCCCCTACTTGTTTACTTAGCTCCCTTCTCTCCCTTGGAGCCATGTGGCGCACAGACAGTGCAACTGGCTTTGCATTATCCACCAAGTATATGCAGAAATAAATCTCACGCTTCGGAGGTAAACCTCGAACCTCTTCAAAAACATCTGGATACTCACGGACTACTCGTACAGATCGTAAATCATCGATATATGTGTCAAGTGATTCTAGGTAGCTAAGAATAACGGAACCCTTAGGGTTACAAGAGATCTTGAGGATCTCACCAAAGCAAGTCAAAAGTCTTACTACCCTCCTTTCACAGTCTAGGACGACACCATACCTGGCTAGCCAATCCATCCTTAGAATCAAAACATAGCCCAAGAAACCAAGCACATAGGCGTTGCACTCGAACTCAACGACCAATATAGATATTCTCAAATCTCGACAACTCATAGACAGATGATCCGAACCCCCAATGGGATTTGAGACAACAACGGGATCCATAGCCATGCTAGTATTAAGGTGCAGAGACTCAACTACAGAAGCAGATATAAACGAATGTGAAACGCCAGAATCAAAAAGAGTTCTAACAGTATGATAAAAAGGAAAATCAATATTACAAAACAAAATTTCCTACCTCTTTCAAGTGCATTAGCTGCGAGAGCTTGCACTTGCCCACCCGAAGATCCTGTCCTTTGGCCCTGCCCTTGCCTCTTCGGGCATTCTTTAATAAGGTGTCTTGCCTCACCACACTGGAAGCGACCAGTTTTCTTCTTTTTCCTACAATATTTGTTACAATGACCCATACGACCACAAAAGTTACACTTCAGTTTCTCTCGGGCTTTGTCATTCTTTCCGCCTTTCTTTTGTTCCTTCTTAGGTTCCACTTTCTTGTTTTGCACCTCATCGAACTTAGCCTCTTTCTTTTCCCCTTTATCTTCTTTGTGAATTAGTGCCATATCAACGAGCTTTTCAAAAGTTGCTCCCATAGGAATATGGGAAATAGCCAAACCATGGAGAGGTTCATTTAAACCCTTTGCGAACCTCAAAGCTTTCTTATGCGGGGTATTTACTAGCTCCAAACCAAACCTATCCAACTGGTTAAACTTATTGACATACTCCCTAATAGACATGTTTCCTTGCTTAAGTGCCAAAAACCTTTCCATATGCATACTCTCTTCTGCTTGAGAGAGAAACTTCAACTCGATGTCGGAAATTAAACCAAGTCTCCACCGGACGTCCAGCATTAGTTACCTCCCAACAAAACGAAGCATCGTCTTTCAACTGCCAAACGGCTAGCTAAATCTTCCTCGATCATCGACCTCGAAAATCACAAACAAATCCTCTATCTCTTTCAGCCAATTCCTAACTTCTACAAAGGTCTCAGTCCCATGAAATGGTTTTCCGCCCATAGCACGGAAATCCTTGCACATCTTAGAGAAAGAATCAATACGCCGACGAAAAGGAGGAACAACGGCCGCAGTTGGGGGAGGAGCATCTACTTGGGCTACGGCAGATGTCGTAGCCTCCGGATATATACCTATGAAACCAGGCCGGTATCTGTAAGCCCTTGGGAAGATTAGGTCCCCAGACATGCTGAAAAGAAAAGAAAAAGAGGTTCAAACAGAGATTCGAAAGATAATCCATATGGCTTTGGGGAATATGTTTTTCAAAAAGACTTTTCTTTGAAAAATACTTCTTTTTAAAACCTTTTTGAAAACAATTTTCAAAATATTTTATCTGATCTGGTAACCTTCAGCTCTAATACAAAGTGTGTCATCCCACGCCCGTAAATGCCACTCACTAAGGGAATGCATTAAGTTTCGTAAAGCGTTATAGGTAAACAGACACAGAAATATCACACGACAGATAATTTAGAAATAACAGTGGAATAAAAACTTCATTAAACCAAGAAACTTCGTAGTTCAGATACCCAGTTACATGCCAAGTCAGAAATACTAAAAACTTATTACAACATCATAACATAGGTCTTCTGCCTTGTAATAAAAGATCATCAAAGTACTTAAAATAGCATATTCCCCAATGTATAAGCCATAGAAAAGAAGGTAAGGAACCAAGTAATACATCTAGCACTCCAAAAGAAGAAATCTGAATCAAGCTTGAGTATTTCCACCCTGAGAACCTGGGGGGAACAGAAGAAAAGAAGAGGAAACAAAACGGGTCAGACATAAAGCCTGGTGAGTCCAGTGACTTTTAGCTTGCAAATAAGTAAAAGCATCATGACAGGTATAAGAATTGGATGAGATGTCATGGATAATCATAGCAACGTAAACAGGATAATCATGATGGAATGTCTATTGCGCTTCTCTAACACCTTTTTATACTTCTCTGCACCAATACTAGTACCACATAATAAGATGATCTCAACCCAACAGATAGTAGCCTTAGGTGTACTTCTAGTGGGAGGTTCTCACCCCATACAATAACAGGAGGCCCACGTGCTCTTAACAAGACTAGATGTACCCAAACTACCCCTAACCGATTGTCTCCTTAACTCGTAGATACATGTGCTAGCCCCACCGTAGGGTGTATCACTCCCTAGGTGGCAACCCGATACAACTAGATTGCACAGCTTATATGCACTGGTGCCACAACATCTTATTATTCCTCTACTAATCCGGAACCATGCACGCACATGACTCCGTCGGAACCTGCGTTTCCAACACGCTCTCTCTTTTGATCTCTTACAACCAACTCAGTAAGTGTGCCCACACCCTGACCTAGTTCAGGGTACTCATTGGATACCTAGATGGGTTACTGACTGATAAGGGTCCCCTATAAATGATACAAGCCACCCCTAAGCTTGCATCTCCAGTACTAGGATTTCGCCAGGGTATGCCTGTCTCCTTTGCATTACCCCACATATTATCAGGGTACGCCTTGTCTTTATTGCATTACCCCACATCTATCAGGGTACGTCTTGTCCTTATTGCATTACCCCACATATAGGTTGAGTTTGCCTGTCTACCCAAGTTAACTTAACCCCACCCACTCATTCAATCAACATGTAATATTGGTTAAGTTTGTCATCTTACACAAGTTAACTTAACCCCACCCACTTATTTAATTAACATGTTTTTGTATCACATAGGGTTCATCTTGATTAAGCATTAATTATTTATTAATGCACAGACATCTCACATTAAGTCAACCACTTGTGGTTGCTGGATAAGCCGAGCGGTTCCGGGCAGACTTCTACTACAAGCTGGACTTAACCTCGTGTCCAAGCATCACACAATTATGCCTTCAACCTCTCACATTAGATCGACCGCTTGCGGTTGCCGGATATGCCCGGCTGTTCCAGGCAGGCTTCTACCGCAAATGGAATCTAACCTCGCGTCTGGGCATGTTCATTCTTAGCCAATTATTTCATTTACGGTTTATGCTCAAATTAAGGTATCAGATTACAGTATATGCCAATTACCCAAAAATCCTAATATGAGTTATGCCTATAATCCCAAACATAAGTTATGCCCCAAATTTCCCAAACGTTTCCCAATTTCGTTCGCACGTATTTCTCCATGAGATTTGGCCTATGCTCAAAGGTAGCCTAGACTTATAAAAAATAAAAAAGGGAAAGAGGGAGGGAAGAGAACAAGAACATGCATAATAACAAATAGGCATATGATGATAAAACTGATCATAATGGAAAGATAGGGATATAATGATAGAATTTGGGTATAAATCTCATGTAAACAATAGTAGATCTGAAATGATTCACTTTCTAACAGGCATAGGCTTAGATCCAATTTATAAACATGTCATGATTACTTATTAGTTACTTAAATCTGAAAATAACATAAACTCACAGAGACTGGATCTAAGAATAGAGAATCTGAATGTTGTAGTCGTAGCACCGATCTCCGAATATGTCTAACTTTAGTTGTTGAAGAATAATAGGATGAATTAATCTGATTTGAAGTAGCGTCATGGCGTCACCATTGTTTTTGGTGATGAAACAATGTGATTAAGGTCCTTTATATAGCCATCAGCTCGCGAATCAGGATATATTTTTGTCCAGATTCATTGGAGGGATCGACACCTATGTCGACATAGGGGTCGACACCCCCCATATGTGCCGACATAGGGGTCGACGACCCTAGGGTAGGGGTCGACACCCTATCCGCGGCTTTACCTACTTCTCCCGCTTCGTTTGAATTTTAATTTATTTTATTTTATTTACTTTATAAGTATAAACTTCTAGGCTCTATGACTTCTTCATACGGTGTCCGTTTTACGGAAACTCATACTCTATCTCAAGTAGAATTCCGAGACGAATGCAATGGCGCATCCCATTTTACTTAATTCCCAATATTTAATTAAGTATTCCTTAATTTATCATTTTTAATGTTTTTAAAAATTATGGGGTGTTACATGTTTGCAAGTGGATGCATATACACACACTAGGCATTATTGGTGATCGGCTGATAGGACACTTTCATATGCATATGGATGTATCCTCATTTTTATCTATTCCTATGGGTGCAAAATATGAATGTTATCAGATGGTTGTTGCATATGAATGATGGTTGAAGCATACATATAAAACTATCTATTATCAATATGATTTTTGCATACATTTGGATGCATTGCACCAACATAATTACATAAAAGGAAGTCATCCAAATCAGTAAATCGCCTGATCTTTTGCATTACCTAGGGTCACACACACCACACTATTGCATAAATACATGAATTGCATAAAAACAAAAGACAATGGTTGCTAATGGATGATGGTTGAGTAGATGGATGTAGATATGTTAAAACACTTATCTTACTCTTATACCTTAGAGATTTCAGGGACGAAATCCTTCACGGGGAGGAGAATGTAAAAACCCAAATTTCAAATACACAATGGTAAATCAAAAAAACTATTAATTAAATAATAAATTGTAAAGTTCTAGGAATTTGGCAATAGGAATTACATTATTGAGTCCGTTACGATTTTCTTATTCAAATTCATATTTGGTTTGCGTAAAACGGACTTAAAACGAAGGAGATATGGCAATTCAAAGTTTGAAATTCAAATCAAATTTTGAATAGAAAAAAAGAGTGGAATGTTGCATGGAACGACCTAGAATCTACCAGGTCGACCTATAGGTTGACCAAGGTTGCGTCTGGCTCGACCCATGTGTCGACCCAGCTGGTGTCTAGGTCGACCCATACGTGTCTGTCACGTATACTTGCCAGGCACGAAAACATTTTAAAAAACGAGCTTTTTTAAGTTGTTTAGGGCTGATGTGTTTTGTTTTGATACACTGATGTGGTAACTCTAAATTGATCCAAGGACATGGTCGGTTCCGATATAAAACCTAAATCTAACAACTGAGGATCTTTTACTCCACCTATAAATAAACCTCCAACCCTCTACGTTTCTTTACAACGCATCTCTTTCCCGCCTAGACTAGTCTCCTATTTGAGAGACAGGGCTAACCTAAATTTTTGTTAGTGCATTAAGATTAAATAAAAATATTTTCTATTTTATTTTCTTTTGGAGGTTCTATCGAGGCTATAGGGAAAGCAATTCTAATAAGTTTTATGATTATTTAGATTTTTGATTTGATTTGGTTAAATAGGAGTAACGGTAGCTGTAGTTCTGGTTTTGTTTACAGTTCTTTTACTTATAGTTTACTTACAATTTATGTTCATTCTTATTTTCTGTAAATTCTTTCTATAAGTAGATTTTATAGTTTTTCTGTCTTTTCTTACAATTTTTGTTTAATTAGTATTCGAATTACTATAAGTAATACTTTTGGTGTTCTTTCCCTCTTCCAAGCTGGATTTTTATAGTTTATTTTGGTTATGCCCAAATATGCCTAAAGGGTCATATGTATACGACTAATTTAGGGATAATTTTATATGACTAATTGACTACAATCGATTATTATCCTTTTATTCTACGCACGTTTGGGAAATATGATTGAATTAGAATGATGGAATCAAAATTGGATAATTTTGGGCTAATTTGACATATATTGTAAAACTGTAATAAAAAGGGAATATTGGACTGAAATTAGGCAAACTTGACAAATGGCTATGGCACAAGTTATGAAAAAAAAGTGAACTGTAATGTATATTTGCATAAATGTGATAAATTGGGAAATCATAATAAACCATTATGGTCTAATTGCAAATATGAATATGAACATGACTTGGACTGTAAATGAGACAATTAGGCTTAACATGAAAATTAACTTAAAATGATATTAAGTTATAAGCCTAAAACTATATTATTCTACGGTGGCCTTGGCGTTTATTGATATTCTATGAGGCCTAATAAAATAGGCTTCAATGATAATAAATAATAGTATATGTTGGCCATGTGATTAGGCGATATTCTATTGTGTCCTAGTGATTAGGCGATATTATATGGGACCTTATGATTAGGCGTTATTCTATGATAAATGAATGAACAGTTAGGCTTAATAAATATTGAACTTAAAATGAAATTAAGCTTAAAGCCTAATTTTATGGCTAATATATGGTTTCTATGGGGACCAAATCAATGGGGATTTTGGTCGAAAATTATTTGTTTGTTAGGATCCATACCAGACAGTATACCCTTTTATCACATATATTCTCATTAGGAGGCAAGGACGTGCACCATGTTGTGCTAGGTAGTAAGTTTGTCCAAACTTGAGGTGGGTATGGGTGCATTATGATAAGTCAATATGCGTGCATTGAGCCGACGACGGAAAATAAAACACAGTAACACCTGTGATTATTGCTATGTCTTTTGCTGATGGGTCGGGCCTGATAACCCCAAGGCCCTTAGTATGCATAAGTTATCACTCGATGGTATTAACAGTCGATTGGTGGGTAGTATTAGGGAAATCTTACTAATTATATTATGTTCTGAAATCGGTAGGAGTGCAAATAGTCAAAAGTGAATGAGAATAGTCAACACCATCTATAACCTTTTATGTTATCATATATGTTCACTGTTGGTGCGCACAGGCACTTACCCTATCTTACACTAAAACTATTGTTTTTTCTGTTTCCCTTGCTTATTAATTGTGCTAGTAATTATAACATTTCACCATACTTTATGTCTGGCCCATTTCCCCTTCTTTCTTTTTTCTTTCTCTCAGACTCACAAGCAGGAAATGCATTGTTCGGATTGTTCAGCTAATTCTGTCTTGGAGGATTTGCTTTGCAGTAGATGTATCATTCTTTGTTATTTTTTCTTTTCTATGGTTTTGTTGTACCTATTGACTATTTTAGGGATATTATTTATGTACTTAGATATTATTCATGACTGAGATCTTATCCTCACGAGACATGGTATTTTGTGACTGTTGGTTTTTCTAAAATAAATGGTTATGACACAAATTTTAGTTTGTCTTCTTCTACCTCTATGTTTTTATTTTATTTATTTCTTGTGAATCTTAGCCTCTATGATGCATTTCTATCTTTATACCTATAACACTCCATATTTTTTAGCGGGATCCAACTTTGGGTAACGTTAAGGGGTGTGGGGTGTTTCATCCATCCCCCTATGTTAACATCCAACAGTCAATTTTCGAATTTAACATTTCCTCCAATATCTATTTATTTGCTTATTTAAACTTCTAATTTCAAAATTTCTTGTCTCTTCACTTATTTCTCTCTGTAGTAAACTTCTGAAAATAAGAAATTAATGGCCTCCCCATCCAACAACATTAAAAATCGACACCTTTTCCTTCCCATCACCTCCTCTAGGACGATTTCAATATACTACGCTTGCTCTGTTATGAAATTGGAAGAGTCTTCAAAAGATTCTATGAAATGCTCACTGAAATTCAAGTTATGCAGCTTTGCATGGCCAAAGAACAAAAAAAAGGGAAAATCCTTAGCAATCTTCAAAAATTCCTAATGGATAATCATTCTGACTCTATCATTATTAAAGTTGATTCTTCCAATATACATATCCATAAGCCTATATAAGTTGAAGAGGAAGAAGTAAAAGAATAAGAAGAGGAGGATGAAGAAGAAATGGGCTATGGAAGAAGACGACCAAGTTATATGGGTCGGAAAGGTGTGTCTTGATAAAAGTGAGATTGTAATTGAACAAAATGGAGATTTTTATCTTCGTTATCCAAATTTTCCAATTCTCAAATCACCTATTATCAAAAATCCTCGTTAGATAGGTTAGTAAATTTGTAAATATTCGTTGTATAAATTAATCGAGGTCCTATTGTATTGTTAGACAAACTTATCTTGAATGTTCTTATATTTGTAAAATTAAATTATAAATATAAGTTCGGTTTAATTGTTATGTCATCTTGTTAACGTTTATATTAGTTCAAGGGGGAGTTTTATAGTCTAGACATAGTAATATAGTTTTTATTTATGATAAAGTGAGGGGAATATAAATTAGGTCAGATTAGACTTAGATTAGGTTAGACTAGGCTTAAATTAAGGGGAGTGTAACGACCCGAATTCTACGTATTGAAGGATCATATAATATTTATATTATTTAAATATGAGGTCGTATGACTGTATAACTTTTGTAAATGAAGAATAGGGTCATTTCCTATATTCACTATTTTGTAGAATTTTAATGTGATCATTTTACCCTTAATGGATCTTGTTTTGACCGTCATTTTTGACTGATAAAGAATTTAGATCTAAAACAACTTCCACTATATTTGGATGATAGTTTCCTATTCTGTAGAGTGGTCACATTAAGAAAATGGACTTACCGTTTAGTAGGAATGGCTAAAATAAGGTTGGGATGACTTAATTGGGTCGTTTAGTCATTAATAGGTGAGGACCACACCCCATTTTGGGTTTGATGGCTTGTGGGGGCTGTAGATATTGGAGAACCATCTCCTGATCATTTCACCACTCCTAAAATAAATCCCTATGCCTTTAGTGGCCTCAACCTCTCAAATCAACACTAAAAGCACATTTTACCTAGCCAAACAATTACCTTAAGGGAAGATCAAGTTAAATCAAAATCAAAACAAGACAAGAGCTACTGCAACACCTTGGAATATAGGCCAAATATTCTCTAATTCTAATCTAACACTTTTGTGGGTGATTAAGGCGAGTAAATAGTGTACTTACTCACTAATTAGGTTAAATGTAAACACCTTATAGAAGTATAGAAAAGTGCTTACAATTTGTTATTGCAAACACATATATAAATTTTGGTTGATTTGGGCATGATTTGGGAAACCTGAAATTTAAGGGGTTCGGGGAATATACACTTTTTTGGGGTGTTTAATCTTGTTTTTTAATCTAAATAGTGCTTAAGTATGTTTCGTGTGTGAAGACATAGCCTAGGAATGCTAGGATGGATGCAAATGCCTTCAAATGGCAAAATAGGATGCTTGAAATCACACAAAGGATGTAGCAGATTCTGGTTTGTCCATCGAGCCAGATCGACCTTACTCGGATTGACATGAAGTTTTGTGGGGACGACAAGGAAGGTCCCAGGACGATCTAGGCCAAGTTTTGATTCGTAAGGAGTTATAGAGACCAAGTTTTGGAGCTTACAAATCCGGTTCTATTAAATAATTTGGCTTCATCAGCTATGATAAAGCTAAGAATTGGGAAAGGGATGAGGAATGGAAGATCTTTCGGTTCGATGGTCGAGCCGGGCCTCGAATCGACAACATGCTCGAGTCTAGATTGACATATTGATTCGGATCTGGGTCAACCTAATCTGGATCGACTAGATGGATCATAATATAGCAATCCAAGTCTAGATCAACTAACTCGATCTAGAAGTGGTAACCAAAGTCCAGTTTGACCAGGTCGAACCGGAATGGGGTCGACCCAGAGAGGAATAAGGGTGTAGGGTCCTAAAGATTGGTACGTATCGTGGAGCTTATTCATGGTGATGAACGCGTTCTTCAGAAGACAAACTCTAATATGACTAACCTAAGTCTGAGATGCGAGGAAAGTCTAAATAGGGAGTTACCACCAAGGATCCAGATGGGAACCACCAAGGTGAGTTCCAAGTTGGACTTCGCAGCGGATACATGTGCAAAGGGATCATCGATGCTCAAAGCTTATGTGGGTACTTAGGATTTAGCAGTGGCGTGTCACTTGGACCAGGTCCGGGTCTCTTCTCTAGGTTCGGGAGATTTGTTCCTGGTTCGGGTAATTTGTGACACAAGGGACCGGGTTCGGGTCCTTATCCAAAGGTACCCTAGAAGTTAAGTGTGATCGTATATCCAAGGCACCAAGTGAGTGAACATGAGGTTGGATTCTATGTTTGGATGATTGTTATCACTTTATCATGTACACTTAGTATTGTGGTCGTCATTGAGTAGAGTACATAATTGTATGTGCTAACTCTTTGGATGCAGGGACAAGCTAGGTATGATTCTTCATACCTATGTTACTACTCTATTTAGTGACTGATATTACTATCACTTACACCAGACTTTGTCTAGCTTGGGGTTTTAAACATTTCTTCTTATTACTTTGGTTGATCTTAAATGTGCAGACTAAAGACAGGTTGGTGTGCTCGGGTAGTTGATCGGAGACGAGCAGGAGGCTCCACGTATTATATATACTCTTATCCATGTTTATGTCTATTGATCACTACTTTAGGCATAATTGTGTACTTTGAGTAGAGACAGTATTATGGAGATGTATCTGTATTTGACTATTTGGTGCTATGTTGTGATATGGGTCTATTACTCTAATGTTTATGATTCATTTCAGCTTATACTGTCTTGCCTATTTTATATTAGTCCTACGTTAATATTATATATTGTTCCATGCATTGTGAGAGTTTTTGGGTAACTTTTCTTACTTTAACCTTGATGATCGCCTTGCATTAGCCAAATGTCGCTATAGCGCAATACTTGGGTATTGGTAGTGCAAGGCGGTCGTCGCACTTAGTATCAGAGCTTAGGTTGCATAGTTAAACTAATCTGGAAGTACCAGGGGAAAAGTATTTATACGAGAGCATGTATTTGTGATACTTTGGTTTTTAGCTATACCTATATATACTATTAGTATACTTAACACTACGCCAAAAATTAAATCAGATAACAGTGATCACACAACATAAGCTTGATTTGCTATTGTCCCAACATTTTCCACTGTTTCACAAAACATATGGTAAAAATACCTTGTTGTCTGAATAAGTATGCGAATTCTCTATGTACAACCTTAGAATTCAGACAACATTTTATATGTCGTCTGATTTAAGTTATCAATTTTTTTAGTTTTGGCTCCAACTTTTCCCTCCCAGTTATTTCGTGGCTGCTCTTTTTATTTTATTTTTCCTCTAATATTTTGGTGGCCACCTTCCTCAGATTATTTCCCCCTCAATATTGTTCGTTCCCTCCCCTTCCTCTCAAAACAAAATCAGCAAAACCATTTAATCTCATTCTCAATACTAAATCGACAAAACCAAATCAACCACATTCCCTCTTCTCTCACTTATCGCTTCTCATCAAATCGCGACTTTGATGTTCGAAATGGGTGGGTGCTGGAAATTTAAGGCTTCTCGTTTCTGATCAAATCGCGAATTTGATATGTGAATACATCATCGTTGCTTCGATTCTCTATAGCTTTAGTCGGCTCTCCTCCTTGTCGAGCTCAACTGAGAAAGGTATGAACTTTTACCTTTTTGATTTGTGTTGTCTCAATTTGGATATCTGCCAATGATGAATGGGTGAAATTTATAGGGTAAAAAACCCTTATTGTCTGATTTTGATTCTCGATTACTTGCTTAAATTGTGTGCCTTGATTGATGAAGTTGTTGTCGTATATGCTATGACCGATTCCTTGATTTGTTGCCTTTATATTTTTTGATTTCGGCCTTTGATTTTGAACATAATTATTTTTTACTTTATTTCCTGTGATTTTGATCTTGAAATTCTTGAAGCTTGCACCTAATTCTGCTTGAATTTTACTTTATGACTTTGTGGATCTTGCATCTTGTTGCCTAATATTGGTTGATGTTTGGTTTGTAATTTTGATTTGTTTCCTTTACACCTAAAAAATATATTGCCATATATGTATACTACTGCAGTAGCTTGAAGAGACTTCTATGCCAAAAACAGTTTGATTTTCTCTGATTGCATTTGAAGCACAAACTTGGTATATAATGCATCTGTCTATTTATATATATATGTATGAGTATACACATATCATATATATGTATGTTCTTAATTATATACTAAATAAAACTGGCAAGATTTTCATTTGACTGTTCTGGCATGTGTGAATGTTCTTTTGATTCCACTATATCCATGCATTCATATATGTGTATATATATGTGAATGTTACACTTTCATTTTTCTATTTTATTGTGTGAACTTCCACGCTTGAGTTTCCTTGGGCTTGAACCAATTGATGAATTACTTTGATTAACTCCCTGAAGCTTGCCATGTTTTAGTCTTGAATAGGGCAGTGTGCACTGCCTTGAATTGTTTTGAGTTGAACCATTTTTAATTACTTGAGCTTGAATCATTTTCTAAACGATTTTGAGTTGCATTTTCACCATGAACAAGGCAGTGTTTGCATTGCCATGAACAAAGAAGTGTGGGCACTACCTTGCAGTGTGTGTCCTGAGTTTGATTTCCATTTTGGTTTACTGATTTTGTATATGCTTCGACTTTGATATTGTTGTCTCTGACCACTTGTATATTTATATATTGGTTTGTGATTTGTTTGGTTTGCTACCTGCATATTTTATACTTTGCGCATGCATATATACATGTATATATATATATATACATATGTATGTATGTATGTATATATGTATGTTTATGTATGAAAGATTTATCATTTTGAGTGTGCATTTTCTAGTTGTTACACTAGAGTGTGCATTTTCCTAACTGCATTTGTATATTTCTGGTTGGAGCACCTAAGTGCGCATTTCTGGCCGCACTTGTATATTTTTGGCTTCACTTATATTTCCGATTTGAGTTGCATTTCCTTATGCACCTGAGTTGAGCCCGAGGAGGCTTGGGCTTGAGCTTGTGCACATTTGCACTATGTTGAGCCTTCGGGCTTGACCTTTGCAATAGTCCGTGAGATTTAATCAATGTCTCTATCTAAACCATGAAGGGAAAATAATTTCATAAACTAAGGCAATATTAATATTCAAATTTAATTTATTTTTTGCAGTTTAGGTTTGTTTCCTTTTCCATTTTACTTCGTTGTTTATTTGATGGGTATAAGAGATAGATGGACACAAGTTGGAGCAAGCAATTAAAGATCAATATCAAAAATAAACTCGAGTAATTGTAAGTGGTGCTAATAAAAAGAATGTTATATATGAGAGTGTAGAGAAAAGTTGTATTGCAGTATTGCATTTGAAAATGTAAGTATAGTGAAAGTTGTATTGTATTTGAAAATGTAAGTATAGTGAAAGTTGTATGTTCTTTGAATTTGATTTGAAATATAATATTTGTTTAAATGAAATTGATCATTATTTCATTTTGCAAATATAACATAAGTGTAATTGATATGCATATCGGTCAATATTTATATGTTGTTTAATAGAAAATTTTAGAAATGATACTATAACATCAGACAACGTATGGTTTATTTTCTCTTGATGTGTTAGTGCATATCAGACGATGGGGTATATCTGTGGTCTGAAAATGAGATGGCATCGAAAAAGACGACAGATAGATATTCAATCAGACAATGTTGCATATCTATTGCCTGATTCGATTTCTGGCGTAATGTAAGGATGAAGTCGCACTACACATGCACCACTTAGTAGGATTCCTATGAAAGATGATTAATCGACTTCTTTACAGATTGAACGATGAGTCATCATGTAAGGAACACTGTTTGAAACTCCACTTCTGGAGTTAAGGAAAAAGCAGGATCAGGAGCCAACAATGTTAATACTCCTGATATGCGGACGATGTTTACTGCTTTCATGAGAGGGATGCTTAGGAATGCTCAAGGAGCTACTCCAAATGTTGCTAACGGTGATGGTGCACTAGTGCACGCTCAGGGATAACTTTGCTAAGATCAGTAAAGACTTTACAAGTCTAGGTGGTAAAGTGTTCCAGGGAATGGAGTCAGCTACATAAGTCTAGGATTGGCTTGATACCTATGAACGCATCTTCGAGTATCTTGGATTCTATGATGCTACGAGTAGGAGGTTGGATTTGCGTCAGCTTCAAGTAAGGGCTATGAACTAGTGGAATTTCATCAAAGCTTCTACTTCCGAGGATCAGATCACTTGGGATCAGTTCAAAGCTCCTTTTTGTGAGAAATTCATTCCGACTGCCCAAAAGTCGGAGTTGTTTAGGAGCTTTGTAGAGCTAAAGTAAGAGGGTAGGACCATCTCTGAATATATTGTTGAATTTGATGCTCTATCAAAATATGGGATGTCTTTCATCGATGGTCCTAAGAAGAAGAACGAGAAGTTCATCAATAGTTTGAATGACTACTTAGGGAAAGGCTTATCAATCATATCGATGAGACCTTTGAGTCTATCGTTGGAAAAGACCTGAGGTCAAAAAGCCTTTGCCCCAAGTCAAAGATAGAGGTATCTGCTATCCCTAAGGAGGAGCCAAAACCGCAGGAAAGCGATGGAGGAAAATAGAAATGTCCTAACTAGAGGAACCCTTTTCCGGCTAAAGATGGATAAAAAAATAGGTATAAATTTGAACTGGAATACTTCAAATGCGGGGAAATGGGCCATTATATCAGAAAGTGCAAGGTCGAGGGCTAAAAATGTTTTAACTGCAATAAGCCTGGACACTTGAAGAGGGATTGCCCTAACCCAGCTGAGCAAAAGCGGTTAGTGAAAGCATATGCTACTAGCATTGTTCCTTCTTCGTCGAATTCCCCAACAACAACGGATAAGGGAAAGGTTGTTATTTAAGGTATGCTTTCTGTTTATGGAATTCCCATTCGATTTCTGTTTGATACCGCGGCTTTCCATTCCTTTATATCTAGTGACTTAGTAGATAGGTTAGGATTGGACCCAAAATTATTGACCGCCCTTTAGTTGTGACAAAATGAATTGGTGGACTACTAGCCTTTGCAAGATTTGTCGTGGGTTGGTCATATCGAGTCATGGATGCATTTTTGTGTGTGACTGTTTCGTTTGTGCTTTACTATGTTTGGTATTATCCTCGGAGTCGATTGGCTCCAAAGATATGGGGTGGTGGTGGACTGTGGGAGGTCTTTGGTGACCAACTGGGCAGATGATGGGTAAAGAGGTGTGTTAGGTTGTCTACCTGATGATGAGGTGATGGTTAGTCTTCTATATTCGCTAGATATTATACACGATGAGTTATTAGGTATACCTGTTGCTGTGGAGTACCTGGATATCTTCGTGGAAGTGACCAGACTTCCACCACATCGAGATATTGAGTTTTCTATTGATTTGGTGAAAGATGCGAGAGTGATCTCTTAAGAAAGGGATTTATTTAGAGAAGTATTTCTAAGTAGGGAGAACCAGTGGTCATCGCTAATAAGGAATATGGTTCCCTTTGTTTATTTGTAGACTATCATGTGCTAAATAAAGTAATGAGAAAGAATAAGTATCCTCTTCCACGTATAGATGATTTTTTGACCAGCTGAATGGTGCAAGGATATTTTCTAAATTGGATTTCGAAATGGGATTTCATTAGCTACGAGTAGCATAGAAAAGTGTTCCCTAAACAGCATTTCAGATGTCGACTGGTTTTTATGAGTCGTTGGTTATACCGTTCAGATTAACCAACGAACTAGCGTATTTTGTGAATCTCATGAATCGTGTCTTCAAGTATCAATTAAATATGTTTGTACTTGTGTTCATCGATGATATTTTGGTCTACACTCGGACTAAGGAAGAACACAAGGAACACTTGAGTATTGTATTAGAGGTATTTTGGAAACACCGGTTTGAAGCTAAGTTTTCTACGTGTCACTTCTGGAGAGGAGAAGTGAGGTTCTTAGGCCATGTTGTTTCAGAGAATGGTATTGTCGTGGACCCTGCAAAAATAGTGACAGTCAAGGATTGGACTACTCCTAAGAATACGACCGATGTAAAAAGTTTCTTGGGATCAGCTGGGTACTACTGAAAATTTATCCAGGATTTCTCCAAGATAGCGACACCGTTGACTCAGTTGACTAAGAAGAATCAGGCTTTTATCTGGGATGTAAGGTATGAGCATGCATTTGTCAGTCTAAAGGAAAAGTTGATATGTGATCCAGTGTCGGTTATCCTGAAGGGAAATGAAGAGATGTCAGTATACATAGATGCTTATGGTACCGGGTTGGGTGTAGTGTTAATGCAAGGGGGTAAGATTGTCGCTTATGCCAGTTGACAGCTAAAACCTTACGAGAAGAAGTACCACACTCACGAATTGGAATAGGCAACGATAGTGTTTGTGTTGAAGGTATGGATACATAATCTTTTAGGAGAAAGATTTGAGATGTTCACGACCATAAGTCATTGAAATATCTTTTCTCTTAGAAATATTTAAATCTCCATCAACAATGGTGTTTGGAGTTTTTAGCTTCCTATGATTTTAACATCACATACACCTGGAGATAGGGTAATGCGGTCGCTAATGAATTAAGTAGGAGACATGCTAGTTTCGGGGTACATTCCTAGAATGGAAGCAATTAGACTATATTGTTCGTTATGACTTCGGACCAAGATGTGAGCTGGAGCTAGAATTGTTAGCAAGTTTAATGATTAGACAGACTTTGATCGAACCGATCAGTTCTAGCCATAAGAAAGATCCTGAATTGTTGGAGAACATTACCAAGGTTATGACTGATAGGGATATTGAGAATATGAGAGTGCATGGACTCGACCGAAATGGTTGGCTTCGGAAGAAAGGACGACTGGTTGTAGACAATGTCGATTGTTTGAGGCGTGAAGTTCTTCGAGAGTGTCATCACTTGAAGTTGACTATATTCCGGTGGCAATAAGATGTACCACGAATGAAGCAGACCTATTACAGGGAAGGTATAAAGAAGGATGTTGGGACATTTATCTTAAAGAGCATGAATTTCCAATCAATTAAGGTAGAGTAAATGAAACTTAGTGGTTTGTTACAGCCGCTAGAAGTGCCTGAGTGGAAATGGGAGCAAGTATCAATGGACTCTATTAGTGAGTTGCCAAGGAGTCGGATAGAACACGATAACATTTGATTCATTGTGGATCGATCAACCAATAGAACCAAGTTTATACCCATCAAGTCAAATAGGATGACAGCCAAGCTAGAAGAATTATATGCGAAACGGGTTGTGCGATTCCATGCAGAACCGAGAGGCATAGTGAGAAACCGAGATCCATTATTCGCTAGTGGATTCTGGAAGAGCTTACAAGAAGCTTTGGGATCTGAGTTACAGATCAGTACCGCTTACCATCCACAAACTGATGGTTGGGCTGAAAGGGTGAATCACATATTAGAGGATCTCTTGAGATCTTGTGTCCTATATTTTAAAGGTTCATGGGATGACCATTTACATTTGGTTGAGTTTGCATACAATAATAGCTATAAGTCTAGCATTGGCATGACTCCGTATGAAGCTTTATATAGGAGATCGTGCAACGCTCCTTCATGTTGGATGGCGGTAGGTGAGAAACTGATACTTAGGCCAGATATGGTTAGAAAGACTTCAGAAAAAATTGAACTTATTTAGCAAAGGATGAAGGCTGCTTAGGATGGGCAGAAGAGCTATGCCGATAAATGATAGAGAGACTTGGAATTCTCCATTGGTGATTTAGTGTTTGTCAAGATTTCTCCTTTGAGAAATGTGATTTGGTTTGGTAATAAGGGAAAGTTGGCACCAAAGTTTGTTGGTCTATTTCCAGTCCTTGAGCGGGTTGGAAACTTGGCATATAGAGTTGAGCAACCTCAGAAGTTGTTAGGGAGCACAATGTGCTCCATATTTCCCATTTAAGAAAATTTGTGCACAATCTCGACGCAACTATCACAATAGATCAGTTAGATGACATTGAAGTGGAATCAAAAGATGTTGTATCTCGTAATATATTCGTATCGTTAAGAAAAACAATGAAGCTTGTCAAGATCCTGTGGGGGCGAAAGTGGGGGTGATTGTACTAGGAAATATCTAGAGCTCTTTACTGGGTAAGATTTTAATACATCACTCTTAACATGATATCATCAAACTTATCGTTTAGTATCCCGCATGCTAAGATAAGCTTAAATTGCTTTGCTATCATGTTTAAATGTGTGTTAGATTGCTTGTGGATGATTGATAGACGTGTCAGACAATATTTATTTGTTGTTTAAGAAATTTAAGGGGCGAAATTTCTTAAGGGGGGAGAATGTAATGACCACTATTCTATGTATTGGAGGATCGTAAAATGTTTATATTTACACGTGATGTCGTATGATGTATAACTTTGCAAAATGACTAATAAGGCCATTTCCTATCTTCACTATTTTTGTAGAATTTTAATGTGACCATTTTGCACTTGGTGGATCTTGTTTTAACCATAACTATTAATTGGTAAAGAATTTAGACTTGAAAGCACTTCCATTGGATTAAGATGATAGTTTCCCAGAGTGGTCATGTTAAGAAAACGAACTTACCATTTGGGAGGATGGCTAAAATAAGGTTGGGATGGCTTAAACGGGACCTACAGCCTATTTCGGGTTTGGTGGCTTGTGGGAGCTGAAGAGATAAGAGAACCTTTTGCTAATCATTTCACCACTCCGAAAATAGATCCATATACCTTTAATGGCCTCCAACTCTCAAATCAACACTAAAAATGCACTTTAAACGGCCAAACAACCATCCAAAGTGAAGATCAACTCAAATTAACATCAAAACAAGATAAGAGCTACTGCAACACCTTGGAGTCCAAGCCAGATATTCTCTAATTCAGATCTAACAATTTTGTGGGTGATTAAGTTTAGTAAATAGTATTCTTACTCACTAGTTAGGATAGATTAACATGTAAACACCTCATAAAAATACAGAAATTTGCTTGTAATTCGTTATTAACCATATGATGACACATATATAAGTTTGTGTTGATTTGGGCATGATTTGTGAAACCCGAAATTCAAGGGTTAGGGGAATATATACTTCTTTAGGGTGTTTAATCTTGTTTTCTAATCTAAATGTTGCTTGAGTATGGTTCTTATGTGGAGACATAGCCTAAGAGTGCTAGGATGGATGCAAATGTTGTCCAATGGCGAAATAGATAGCTTGAAATCACTTAAAAGATGCAGCGAACTCTAGTTCGGCCAAGTCTGGTTCGTCCATCGATCCAGATCGACCTTACTCGGGTCGACACGAATTTTCGTAGGGACGACAAAGAAAGTTCCATGAGGCTCTAGGTCATGTTTAGAGTCGTATGAAGGTCTACAGACCAAGTTATGATGCTTACAAATCCGGTTCGACTAAATTGTGGCTCTAGTTTGGCTAGGATCAAGTTGGCAATTGGCAAAGGGATGAGGAAGGGAAGAGCTTCCAATTTGGTGGTCGAGCCAGGCCTTGACTCGATAACATGCTCGAGTCCGGATCGACTAAGTGGATCCAGATATGGAAATCCAAGTCCAGATAACCTAAGTCAATCTAGAAGTGGTAACACAAGTTCGGCTCGACTAGGTCGAACCGTAGTGGAGTCAATCCGATAGGAATAAGGGGAATGGGTCGTAAAAATTGGTACATGGCGTGGCGCTTCTTCATGGTGATGATCACGTTCTTCTGAAAACAAACTCCAATACGACTAACCTAAGTCTGAGACGCGAGGAATGTCTAAATAGGGAATTACCACCAAGGATCAAATGGTAACCACCAGGGAAACTTCCAAGTTGGACTTCGCTACGGATACGTGTGCAAAGGGAACATAGATGCACAAAGCTTATGTTGGTACCTAGAACTTACCGGTAGTAAGTATGCGTCACTTAGAATAGGTTTGGGTCCCTTCTCTAGGTTTTGAAGATTTATTTCAGGTTCGAGAAATTGGTGACACACAGGACCAAGTTTGAGTCCTTATCCAAGGGTATACTATAAGTTAAGTTTGATCTTATATCCAAGGCACTAAGTGAGTGAACATGAGGATGGATTCTATGTTTGGATGATTGTTATCACTTTATTATGTACACTTCCATATACACTCAGTGCTGTGGTTGTCATAGAGCAGAATACATGATTATAGGTGTTAACTCTTTGGATGAAGGGACAAGTTAGGTGCAATTCTTTATACCTATGTTACTACTCTATTTAGTGATCGGGATTACTATCGCTCACACCAGACTTTGTCCGACTTGGGATTTTATGCATTGCTTCTTATAAATCTGGGTGCTCTTAAATGAACAGACTAAAGATAGGTTGGCGTGCTCAGGTAATCGATCATAGATGAGCAGGAGGCTTCCATGTATTGTTTATACTTCTATTCCTGTTTATGTTTGTTGATCATTAGTTTAGGCATAGTAGCGTACTTTGAGTAGAGACTGTATTATGGAGATGTATCTGTATTTGACTACTTGATACGATGTTGTAGTATAGGTTTATTGTTGTGATGTTTATGATTCATTTCATCTTATGCAATCTCGTCATTTTTATATCAGTCTTATGTTAATATTATATTTTGTTCCATGCATTGTGAGATATATGATAGGTTTTTGGGTAACTTTTCTTACTTCAACCTTGATGATCGCCTTGCATTAGCCGAATACTTCTATAGCACACTACTTGGGTGTTGGTAGTGCAGGGCGGTTGTCACAAGGAGTTACTAGTTTATGAGGAGATGTTGGTGTAAGGGGGAGTAATTGAAGAATCAAGGTTTCGGTAAGTATATTTTATATACAAAGGTTACCATCATCAAAAAGGGGGAGATTGTTAGGAATCAAGATGATGGTTTTGATGACAACAACCTTTTTAACTATTATTATTATAAAATATATACTAACACTTATATATATATACGCAGGTATTATATGCAAGTATTGATTATTGAAGACTGTACAGTATAAAAATTCAAGTTTGAAGATTACAAAGATGAAGAATTCAAGATTGAAGACTCATAAGTATCAAGAATTCAAGATATCAAGACATGTGATAGAGTCTATATTTATGTTAAAACTTCATAATAGCACTAAGGATGGAACCCATAAAATTTCAAAAGCGTTTCTCAAAAATATTTTCAAATTGATTTTTTAGCCTCAAAATCAAAACTATTTTGAAAAAGTTAATTTTGAATTCTTAATATTTCTTGTTTTCAAATATTTTACTCTATGTTATTTTCCTAATTTATTGTTATTTTTAAAATTTCAAAGTTTTAGCCTTAATCTCAAATTATGTTTTAATTTAATTTTCTTATATTCTTATTTATAGTTTTATATGTTAAGTACTATTTTCAAATCATTTTTTAGAATGTTTAACAAGTGTTATTACTTACTTACATTATGACTAGAATGCACTACAAGAAAAACAGCATATAGCAGCGGCAATATCTGCTTCTAATCCGTCGCTAAATAGGCCTTAGCGACAGATTTCCTGCATAATGTTGTGGTCGGTAAAAACCATGACGGTATCTGTGTCCGATTTTTGCGACGGAATTTAGCATGAATTTTCCGATAGTTTTCCGTCATTTTACTAATTATATAATAAAAATAAAGTTTTATTTATTAATTTAATTTTAATTTATATACCGACTATTTACCGACGGATAATTAATTTATAATAAATTATTATTTATAAAAGGCGTCGGTAAATCCTTACTAATTGCCAAGGGATTAGCGACGAAATTAAATTGAGATAAACTTAACCTTCCTTTTTTGTTGGTAATCCGCTGCTATTCCCCTTCTGATCTGCATATATATATATATATATATATATATATATATATATATATATATCACACACAATACACAATCCTAATGTAAATACAGCACAATTAATATCAACACACACATCTCATAATCAACGTATTATATTAATCACTCATCTCATAATCAACATTCAACATTACATTTTTTTCAAATAGAATATTTTCTAATCTTATTCTACTCTCGTTAATTTACATATGTTATAACAAGAAAATTAATATCATCAATTCATCAAAACAAATCTACAACTTCACTATTTACAACCTTCCTTCACCTCAAACTCACCTCAAACATATTCTTCAATCATAGCAACTTCAGCATGTTTTCCCTTCTTTTCGTCCATTTTTTGCCTCTATATGATCTTTAACAGCCTGTCGTTCTCCTCCGCAACTTCTTTCTTCTTCATACTATGCATGCATTAAAATCTCCTTATTACGATCACACAATGCTATATTTTTTTTTGTCAGCGTTGAATCAAAAACTTATGACTGGAAGCAAAAGATGAATGCATTGCTGTAATCAGTGAAACAAAAATCAATAGTAAGCAGGTCAGTCATTAAAATCTCCTTTAATAATGCAGTTGCAAACGCATTCGAGTAAAGTACATCAAAATGACCAGAAGTTGCATTAGATTTGGCAAATTTGCAAGTGATTGGAGAATATTTCGTATAACTTTTGTATTTCCATTGTTCTTTTGTATTTTCATATTCAAGATACTGAAGGTAAATTTTAGTATAACTTTTGTATTTCCATTGTCTGAAATTTAAATCAAAATATAAATTTATTTATAATTCAATTCTAGTCAGCAAGCTAACTGAACATGCTTTCCTGTTGTTCACCAACAGTGACAAAAAACTGGTCCACATTCATGGTATTTCTGGATGCAAAGAAGACTGGTGCACTAAACTAAAAATCTCTTATTAATAGTATAAGGCTGAGATGTACAACTCAGTATGCAAGAAAAGATCTTTATCATTATATAATAGTATGTTGCGGTTATGATATCATGAAGAATATAAGGCCGATATGAAAACTCACCTGGCCTCCACCTGCATCAGCAACCATCTCCGCAACAAAATGCAGAAAGTCATCTCTACATCATCAAAGCAATCCTGAGCCAGCTCAAATCCCATGCCCAAAAATTACATGTTCTTATGTGCCTGTTATATTGTATTAACTGGAAACTTTAGTTTCAATTTAAAAAACAAAGTCAAACATAGAGTATGGGAAAGAAAACATGGTAGCTTATTTTAGCAACTGTCAGTATGACATGCGAACAATGTAAGTCGGTGTAATTGTTAGCCTCAAACATAAGCTTCATTCTGTGCTTCAACAACATGGACATCAAGGAGACGCCCTTAATATTCCAATGCATCCATGGAGGTAACACCCTTTTCTAATTAGCAAGAGCCGTACAGGAAAAATGTCAACAAAAGGTATAATCGCAGGCCATGTTTGAAGACAAAATTATAAAGTTGGCAATGACATATGCTCATTTGTGAGAGTGAATTCATTTTATTTCATACAATGAACAGCCGATTTAATAACCATTGCTACTTGTAAAAAAAAAATCAAAATACTTGGTTTTGAAAACATACAAATAATCAAACTCAAATGGCTCACATACGAGGATAAATCAACCAGTTTCTCCTGTATAAAAATATAATTTTCAAACTAATTAAAACTAATCAAATAAAGTATCTACCTGCTTCTACATAGCCTGCTGGATCTAAACTTTGATTCGTGGAGGCAGATCAATCCAAAAATACTGTGTTTACTGTAGTAGTTTCTGCTAATTTACAAAGTCTGCCGTTAACCTGATGAAGGAGGACATTCCTTTCGCATGCCCCAGACTTGAATCAAATTTCTACAATCAAGCATAAAACGATTAAATAAAACATTCAAACGCAATAACCAATAAATAAAGTAACAATTTTTAAAATATGTAGATCCAAACCGTTTGGAGAATTGATGTCAGTTGGTGATGGTTTCTCTAGAGAACCGTTTGGAGGATCGGATTTTAGGGTTTCCTTCCCAAGGCATCGATTGTGGTCGGAACTCAATGGAGAGGCGTCAGGAGGAAGCCAAGCAATTGTCGGAGGCTGCGGCGGACTTGGAGAAGGCGGAGACGGGGGTTGAAATGTAGGCGGTGGACGCGCTTCTGTTTGCCACGAAAACTTTCGCGAGGTCTCCATTATTGACAAGATCGATTTTTAATTCAGGAGAGAAATGAAAGGAAGAGTGCGTGAGGGGCTAAAGTTATTACACGTGACTTAGTTTGGAATTTGGAACCTAATTTTCATTTGTCCCGCCTAAATTTCATGCTTTTACGTTAACATTTTATGGCATGTCACCAATTTTAGACCAGCGTTAATTATTAGGCTTGGTTATGGATTATTAATTATTTATTACAACGAGTAAAAAAAGTAATTATTGATTACTATTTAATGGTAAATTATCAATTATGTCTATTATTATTAATATTTATTATTTGAACAAATTATTTAATATTTCAAATTAATTATAAATTAATATCCATTATTTGATTAATTATTAATATTTAAAAATAATAATTTTTAAATTGATCATTCATTATCACTATTTGGTTATAATTAGTATTTATTACTTATTAATTATATTTCCATAATGCCTCAGTCTTTATGAAGAATTTATGTTTAAAAATTACTGGAAGTGACAAAGTTTGATATTCATTTCCTAATTTTCTATCTTAGAGAAATATCTTTTTATATTGCATGATACTAACACTTACCAAATGAGGCTAATGTAGAATACTTTTTAAAATCTTTCTTTCTATTTATGCTTTAATTTTGATGATTTAATCTTCAAAAATGTCTTTTTTCTTCTACACTCAAACCTTAATTAAAGTTCAACATTTTTGAACATTCGTATTTTTTCTAAGCTTACATTATAGCGTTTCTATGATACAAATTTCCACAAAGATTCGAAATTTCCAAAAATCCATTACTTTTAGTGATAAACATTTTTTTGAAGTTTAAAGATTTATGTTATTTAACTATTTTTAAAAGGATATTTTAAGGCAGTGTGAATATTAGTGAAGCATACCTCCTTACAATTGGAAAAATATATTCTAACCTTTTAAACATTCGTAATAATGCTTCTTTTTTTTGTGAAATAAGTTAATTTCTTAACTTCTTTCTTTTTATTAAATCAAATCTCTTGTTTTGTTTTTAGTTTGCTATGAAAATATAGTTTTAAGGTAAACAAAATGTGTCATTTAATTACACTGCAAAACAACATTACATAAATGTTGTTGAGGAAAGTTATCTTTTATGATATATATTAAAGATGAATTCAAAATTTTAAAATTTTCAAAATATAAAATATAGTTATCAACTACAATTATAAAATATTATAATTATAATTACAGTTAAATACAATTATTTAAAATTAATTATTGAATACTAGATATCATTTCATAAGTACTAAATTTTATTATTAATTATTACATAATTATTATAATAAACTAATTATTTCATTATTTAGGATAATAAATATAAAAGAACAATTTAAAATTTTAAGATTTAGCGCAAAATATAATGGCATACTGATTGAAATTTGTGATGAAAACAGGGAACTTAATTAAGAATTTAGTAATTACATCGGTTATGAGCAAAGATTATTTTGCTAAATCTAAATAAGCAATTATTATAATTTATTTAATATAGAACGTAAATTATTATTTATTACTACTTATAAATCATTAATAGAACAAATTAATTATTAATTATTGAAAATTTTAATAATTATTAAAAAAATAACACTAAGGTATATCTTAGAAAAATAATATAAACATATCTTACAAATATTTATTTAACTTCTTATTTTTAAACTTTGACCATTTTGTTTTTCTTAATTACTAATTATTTAAAATAATACGTACCAATCAATTTCTTAAAAGCAAATATGTATTAATAATTTCTTGATATTAATTTAATTAATCGTATTAAAGACTATTAAATAATCATTGATTATCAATTTTTTTTTAATAAACATCGAACAACAATGTATTTTATTAATTACTATTACCTCTTATTTATATTATATAGTAATTAATAATTAATCAGCATTAATTTTCAAAAAAAAATCAGCATTAACTATTGAATTTTATTTACTTCTAATAGTTATTATTTATTATTAATTACTAATGTATTATTAACATTAATTATTTAAAATTTAAATTTACTAAGTAATAACACAAATTTAAAACATTTAATAAATAAAAAATATAAAAGTTCGATTCAAATCTCTTGGAAAACTGCAGGAAAATAGCTTCAAAATTATGTCGACGGTAATCCGACTCTATTAGCAACGGAATTTAGCGTCAAATATTATATGACGGTAAAGAGCTGCAATTTCCATTGATTTAGCGACAGAATTAGTATTTGACGGTAATAATTTATAATAAAATGACATATAAAATCCAAAATATTTTCTCTTACAAAGCCCAAGGAAATCCGCCGCTAATTAGCGACGGAATTTTCCGCTGCTAAAAATCTGTCGCTAATCTCGGTTTTTCTTGTAGTGATGTTTTACAAATCTCAGAATTGTTTTGATAAGTTTTAGAGTCAAAATTTTAATATATACTTGAATTTTAATATCACTTTTATATATTATAAACATATATTTTAAATCTATATTCTTACTCTATGATACTACTTTATATTACAGGGAAATAGTTTGTTTAAACTATAGAATTAAATTAATGCATTTATACATCATTTCCATTATTTTTCGAAGTTCGAATTTTAAGAATAATATAGGGATGTAGACATAGGGGTACGACCCATGTTGACACGGTAGCCGTTTTTTCAAAATTTTAAAAGAAGCGTCTATTCGTTTAAATCTCATCGCAAATGAGTATGATAGTTGTTTCCCTATAAATACCCAACCAAAAAACGAATTTTTAACTACTTTTTCATTATCTTCTTCACTCCTCTTTATTTTCTATCTAAATTTTTAGAATTTTTTAACCAAACTTCACCGAAATTCAAAGAGAATCAAACTAGAATATCTCTAGTTTAATCTCTTCCCTCTCTCTCTCTCAAAGATCTAAGTGATATTCAGAGTTATATGAGCATTTGTAATCAAAGATCGAAAGATTAAAGTCCTATCGGGTCTCTCTACCAAACTATTACTGAAAAAGGTGTGGTTGGATCCCGCTTAAATCAACTAGATGTGATTGTAGCCCATAAATCAATTAAATGATCTTGTAGCCTGGTTATTCAAGAGAGCTCCTTGTGCTTGGAAGCATGTGAGGTGGACCTCGTAGCCCTGAAATCGAGGATAGTAATTTTGAATATTATTTGAAAAGAAATCTGCACAACCTTGAGTTGTGTGGGAGTAGATGTAGGATAACTGCAAACCAGTGTAAAATCCCGATGTATTCTTTCCTTTACTGCTTTTACTTATTATTTGCATTCGTGATTGATTCTGTGACTGTTTCATATCTATGATTTGCGTTTGATTCTGATATATTCAAAAAGATTCCAATTTTTCATAAATTCCAATAAATACTATTCATCCTCCCTCTAGTGTTAAATTAGCCTTCATATTCATAATCCGAATTCCCAACATAAAGATCTTTAAAGCTAAAGAATAAAGATTTTAGTTTGGCTAGGAGGACAAATATCTTGAAAAGTATGCTTGCCACTTGAATCCATCTAGGTTAAGTAGTAAGCAGAATCATTTGAGCACCTAGAGTTGAAATCTAACTTGAGACCATGAGGTCAAAGATGCCATTTGTAATCTTTTGAACTAGTGGTAAGAAAAATCATTTGAGCGTGGAAAAATGAAATTTAACTTGAGATAGTATGGTCAAAACTTCTGAAAAACAAAGTTTTTCACGTGAAGCCATCTAGGCTAAGTGGTAAGAAAAACATTTAAGCACCGAGAGGCAAATTCAAACTCGAGACCACAAAATCAATTTTTTTTTCTTTTGAAAATTGAGCTCTTCACTTGATGCCATTTAGGCTAAATGGTATGTGAAATCACTGAGCATCGGGAGGCAAAATCTTGCTCGAGACTATAAGATCATTTTTTTTTGAAAACTGAGCTTATCAATTGAAGCCATCCAGGTTAGTTGGTAAGTGAAATAATCTAAGTGCGAAGAGGTAATATCTAATTTGAAATCATGAGAATAAGACCATATTTATGTTATGAAATTTGTTTGTGACCATTCATGATTGGACTTCTTGAGGAATCAGTTATAATTCTGCATTAAATGTTAGTCCAGATGTCAATAGTTAATTAGTTATTTGCAAAAAGGATTCCTCTTTTCTTGAGTCCAAAATTGTGTTGTCATGGTGACCGCGGCCTCTGATTGGTGGAAATCAGCGGGGTTCATATGGGTCCCCCTGATTTCCACCAATCGGTGCGTGGAATCACCATGACACCACAATTTGTGGTTGTGAAAACCCGTAACTTCCCCGTAAAGGAAAGTGTCGGATAGTTCGAGAATAAGCCACAACAGAACGCATACAGAAGAACATTTCATTGTATATTACAACAATGCACCAGATTACAAGAATATACAGAGTATGAATGAATATTACACAGAAATACCCGAGATTTAAATTACATTTAAATACATAGCAGCGGAAAATAATACAATACACAACTAGGAGAAGATATACGGATACAAAGCTTTCCGGATATCGTTCCAGCTGTAAACCAGGATCCTGTGAATATAAATCTGCAAAACCGAAACTACTAGCTGCCCGTGTCGAAAATAGGGGCACCCAGAGTTTAGGTTAAAACAATAAACTCCAGGTCAGTCATGGGACTGGTGTGAGAACTAAAACAGTTATTAATCTTTATTTTAAAAGTTAGGTAAATCAAGGGACCACGCCGTATAACACGGAACAGGTTTCCTCCCAAGAATACCAGTGCATAAAACAAACAGCGCAATGCTAAATAAAGAAAAATAAAGCTATTATAAGACCCAGTTCCCATCACACAATGCAACGCAAGCCAGAGGATAGGGTTTTTACCTTATAATAGCCAAGAATGCTTGATACGTTTAAAATAAATCATTTGATACTATTATAAGTGCATAGTGTATAAAACAACTTCAAATCATAAGTATCAATCATAGGCGGCATGAGCGCCCCATCCCACTATGTCACCATATATAGGTTTACAAATAAAACCGCAAAGTCTCGTATTTGGAAATTGGATTTCCGTCTATGAACCGAGGCAAAAGATAGTCCTCAACCGATTCGAGACAATCTAGCCCATGTCTCAGGATCAGAGCTCGAGTGACCCTTGGATCGTCAGGGCCGGTCCACCGATGTGGATTAAAATGCCTGAACACTACGTTTCCCCGCCCTTTGGGGCGTAAATGAGCCAACTAAATGACTCCATCGGTTCGAGAACGACCGATCAATCCGAGGCGCCTCGCAACAGCAACAACCACATAAGTCAAACTCGTCAGGGCGTGTAAAACCACTGACGCCACTTTTTATCTAGAAGGAAACGCATGCCCTCCCTGAGGTCCGTCTCCCGTTTTTGGTTCATACCGGGTGTGAAACACGCGAGGTAAACGTTACACAAAGCTACGCCACAAAGGCCGTGCTTTGATCATCACCACAAGACTTTGCTTTTCAACAGAAGCCTCGATCAATTGCCACTTAGGCATGCCACACAGGCAATTCACTCCATGCGTTTGATATCCATCAATATATAACCCCTGAGCTCGTACGTCTCAGAGAAGGGCGTTAAGCAAGAGAATAAATTCTCCGCCGCCAAACAGATATATATTTAATAGAGATCAATCACACGGACTAAAATCCAATGTCAGACACACAGTCCATTTACAAGTCCGTTCTGGGTCTGAACGAAACCGGAGGCACCTAGTACCCCGCATATCCATCGATCTCCAAGTACGTCTGGACGATCACTAACTGTTTCCATCTTCTTGGGTGTACAGCCCAATAAAGATCATCAGTAATTACCCAAACGACGTGAAAACCTCCGGTCTTCGACCATCGTCTTCATCTTCGACTTATCGTCGTATCAGTTATTCAGAATGGGCTTAACCCGGTCTTTCCGAATAACTCGCGTATATTTTAAATAAGTGTTACACCAACACAACATACGCCTCATTCCAATTCATTAGTCACTAACCGTAAATTAATCAAGAGAATAATTCCCCAAATATTAACCCCGAAGGCCGAAACCAACATCAGATCAATATCCAGAAAACCATTCTGCTTGGCCAACCGACAGTTAGTTTCTAAATTTCACATTCATAGGGAAATGTTCCCATTAATTTTATCCAAGATAAATTTCTTGAATTTATTCTTCTTTTGAATTTCGATTCAACTAGTCGAGATTAACGAACCTTACCGAAGTAATCATTTGTTTTAATTTCCCAATCCCAACCTATTTATCCCATGAAGTAAAACTGGTAATACTTCATATCTAACACCACAGTGTTATCGGTAAATTCAATTACCATTTCACGTTCAAATCTAATTAAAGATTTAACTATCGCCTGGAGCAAAACTGGTGATACTCCATTTCGATTATTTCAATCTAATTAAAGATTCATTAAAACTCCACTTAGTTTTAATCTGTGACTGGGTTAAAGAATCAGTGTCATTTAAAACACGGTTCACGGTAAACCCAAAATCACATCACATTTCAATCAGTCCCTAATTGTAAATTAGCAAGTGAGCAATTCCCTAAGTATTAATCCCGAAGGCCGAAACCAACATCAGATCAATACCTCGGAAACTATTCAACTTAACTAATCTCCAGTTAGTTTATGATTTTCTTAACTCCTTTAGGTCTAAGAACTGTATTATTGAAGATACCGTTCACGACAACCCAAAATCACATTTCATTAATGATCGGGTTAAAGAACGAGTGTTATTTAAAACACTGTCCACGATAAACCCAAAAATCAATATCGATTTAATTCCAATTAAACATTATTTAATTGGTACACTTCATTAAATCTAAATAAAAGATTTAATCTTTTCTCAACTGGGTTCAAGAACAGTGTTAGTGAAGACACCATTTACGACAAACCCAAATCACATTTGATATTCAATATAAGGCTCTGAATAGAAAATATATCGGCTTATATTCAATATCAAATTCTACGATTAACAAATGTCGTATTGGAAATAACGATATAAATATATCTTTCAAATTTCCATAACAACATCTGTATAATCACGAATTCCAACATCGAAACATTCCGAAGACAATTTCGATTCAAATCCGCTCCAATGCAATCATTGGATATTTTGGTTATTTTTAAAACCCTTTTCAAATTCAATTTATTTATTTAAAAATAAATAGAATTATAATTCTAGTTCAAAACTAGTTCATTTTGATAAAAATCTATTTTTATCCTTTCAAATATGGAGTTTTTCATCCCAAACTTTCACAAATCATTTCTTATGATTTTACACAAATTATTACTATTTTTAATAATTTTATCAAGGCCTGTACAGTCGATTTCCATCAACGGCCATCGAACTGCACTTATAGCGACCTTTTCGAATTTGATTTGGACGTATCTCCAAATCCAACCGTTAGATTTCAAATTTCTAATATTCGTTAGAAAGCTCTTTTCGATATGAACCCAACGGTTCCGGTTTTAGGAGAATCCGACGGTCGGATCTCCCGCAATGTCCGTTTGAAATAAATGGTCGAAATTTACGAACTGCCGCGGTGCGGCGCGGCGCGTTCTATTCAGGCCATTATATTATATATATAATATATATAATATATACTTCGTCGATTTCTATTTAAAACTAATTATATAAATAGTTTTAAAATTCGTTTCAAAAGCAATTTCAACTTCCATTTCAATTCAAATCAAAATTGAATTCTTCTTTATAAATTCGTTTTAAAATTCATTTCCATTCAATTCAAATTTCAATTCAATTTGAATTCATTTCAATTCGCTTTCAATTCAATTAGAATTCGTTTTCAATTCAATTCATTTCGAAATCGTTTTCAATTCAATTCATTTCGAAATCGTTATATATTCAATTCATTTCGAAATCGTTTTCAATTCATTTCGAAATCGTTTTCAATTCATTTCATTTCAAAATCGTTTAAAAATCGATATAAATATCGATTCACGTCAAAATGGCGTCAATCTAATCAACACGGCTTCATAAATTTCTATTTTCAAAATAGTTGTTATTATCAAAATATTTCGTTCAACACATGACCAATCTCAATGGATGAGTACTGTCAACACATGAACGTTTATTTTATATTGAAAAAGATGTAAACTTTATTACTAAAATATTTCGTTCAACACATGACCAATCTCAATGAATGAGTACTGTCAACACATGAACGTTTATTTTATATTGATAAAGATGTAAACTTTATTACTAAAATATTTCGTTCAACACATGACCAATCTCAATGAATGAAACTGTCAACACATGAACTTTTATTTTATATTGACAAAGATGTAAACTTTATTACTAAAATATTTCGTTCAACACATGACCAATCTCAATGAATGAAACTGTCAACACATGAACGTTTATTTTATAATATTCTTTAATTTTCAAATTGGAATGAGGCCCAATCAATTACCATATAACGTTAATTATATGGATTTACATACATCACATGTATATAATAGCATTGAAAAATAATCAACCATCAACCAAAGTGCACTACACTGTATAAGCATCAAATATAGATATCTAACGCTTATAACAGCCTGTCAATCAATCGATCGACATATTTAATCAATCAGGATGAGTGAACTGCATATTTCATCCTAACACCCGTGTGGGGTTTCAAACAATCAAACATAGATTTTTATTCGTGCAGTTGGGCGATGTGTAAAATTTATCGTCCCAATCAATGTCCTTCAAATAGGTGTACATAAACAAACCGTCTGGTTTGTAAATGAATATTTATTTATTCACATTCACGTTAAAAATTATATTTTTAACGATAAAACATTTTATTCCAACATATGAATTTCTATTAAGTTCATTCTTTAAATAAAATGATATTTTCATTTTTCTAACATATTTTAGAAAATTTCGGCGGCATAACGACACGATACTAGAAACGGGATAAGGCCTAGCCTAATCCCCGGTCTAGTGAAGGCCCACGCCATTCACACATCAATCAAATCAATTTCATCTCACCAAACAATTCAAACAAATAATCCAACTAATCTATGCAACCAAACAAACAAGTCCATGGTCTGTGGACGATTGTGTCGGTTGCTACTAAGCACCGTCTGCATCCTAGTATATATATATAACTAGAAAAATTAAATTGAAAGGTGAGAAATTCTCACATATAGCTATCCTAGCTCCACGGCTCTTCATTTGCAGAAGTCTTCGTCGTTTCGCCTTTTTGTCACCTTCGTTGCTGCTTTCACTACATACGTAAAAATCACATTTTTACTTCGCTATTCAATATATAAAAAAAAAATATGATTTTTACTTCGACTTTCAATATATAAAAATCATATTTTTAGTTCGAAGTTCAATAAATAAAAATCATATTTTTAGTTCGAAGTTCAATAAATAAAAATCATATTTTTAGTTCGAAGTTCAATAAATAAAAATCATATTTTTAGTTTGCTATTCAATAAATAAAAATCATATGATTTTTACTATCAATATATAAAAATCTGATTTTTCCTTTAAAACAAAATCAGTTTTAAATCCCCCCTTTTTTTTAAAATCAGTTTTAAACCCTAACAAAAATCAGTTTTCACATTTTAGAAAATTCAGTTTTAAAATCCCTAAATAAATAAAAAAAAAACAGTTTTCTTTTTTCTAATATAAAAAAAAAAATAAGTTAAAAAGAAAAAAAAACTTACAGGGGGTTGCTGGGTCGATCAGGTGGTCGGATCTGGAACGGGGAGTCGGCGGAGGGTGGTTTGATCGGAGGTGGTGGCCGGAATTGGTCCTGGCGGCGGTGGGAAGTTACGGCGTTACTGGCCTCGATTCCGGTGGAGGAGGCACTGGTGGGGGTCGGGGTCAGGTCGGATTTGATCGTCGTGGGGAGGCGAAGGATTTCCAGGTGGTGGCGAGGTCGGCGGTGGCCTGAGGCGGTGGGAAATGGGGTTGGAAGGGGCGGACGATGATAATCGTCGATGTCGGCTGGGCACGAAGGGTTTTCTCTTTTTTTTTTTTTTTTAGATTAATGAATGGAATATTATGATTGGTCCGTGGTATATTAAATGGGAAAATACCACCTTTAACACACGAACACGGATTCAAACCCAACGACTGTCGTCCCTAGCGTTTTACCCCCATCCCGGACACAATGGGATATGTTTCGTAAGACATTTCGACTGATACAGTCAGTTATTCTTCAAATTAAAATATAAAACATTCAATTTCTATTTTGAACGTACATTTCAATTTGCCGGGCCCACATACTAACACGAAAAATTCCAGAAAAATTATTTCTAGCTTCGTATCGACGATACGGTCCTAACAAAACTAATTTCGTCGAATTCTGAGACCGTTGGAAAAATGGCCATTTTTCAGTCGATTAAAATCAACTGAAACGGGTCAAACGCGTTTTCCTCCGCCACACTCACATATTGATTCGAAAAATTATGAAATTTGGAATCTAGCAATAATTTAACATCACGGACCCAACAAAACTAGTTTCGTCGAAATCCGAGGTCGTTTGCAAAATGTCCATTTTTAAGGGCCTGAATTCCATAGCGACTATTCAGAATTTTCAATTGGACATATCTTATCATTTATAAAGTGAAATCTCAGTTTGTTAACTTCGTTGGAAAGATATCGTCAATTAGATCCTAATGTTTTTGGTTTCACTAAAATCCGGATTGTTTTGCACCCGGTACATTCAATTGAAGTTTGTAATCGAATTATTGAACTACCGCGCCATTTTCAATTCGATTTATAATTATATATAAATATTTATATTCTAACGACGACGCGTATAAATATATTCGTCGAATTCTATTCAAAATAGATTTCTCGTCGATATTATTTAAAATAATCTATTTTAAATATTCAAAATTCGCTAAAATTGCCAAAATAAAAATTTTAAACTGGCCCAGATTTTACGGGTTGTTACAATCTCCCCCACTTAAAACTTTTCGTCCCCGAAAAAGAACAAAGTCGAAAGTGGTTTGATTAATCAGCACTACGCTCGACCTGGCTTCCATTCTCAAACTTTTCAGTTTCTGAGAATTTTCTAAATTTCAAAAATTTGGCTAACACCCTAAATTTTTGAAAAATTTCGCCATAACCTCCCCTGCAATGGGAGCATCGGGGAATTTCAAATAGCTTCCCCGGTCCTTCAGATCTCAAAAAGAAAAAGAAAAAGCTAAGCGGCTAGCCAATATGCTCACAAAATCATCATCACCCAAACAAAACAGTAAATTTTGTAGTAAACATGTACCTATTTGTCGGGCAAACAAATTTTATTCTCTGGCTCTAGCCTCCTTGCTATGACCTGTTCAATGATATATATGTATATGCAAGCAGATGCAACCAATTTTCAATATAATTCAATATTCGGTTCAATTAGGCATAAAGGTTCAAAATTAGCAAACAAATGAACAAACAACACAAACATCAATCAATTAGTTGATTAGAGTTTGAAATTCATAATTTTGATACATATACAAAAATCATGTTTTTGATGCCAATTCACAACAATGTATTCTAGCTATATATAAGTTTTGGTTCTCACACCAGCCTAATGGAAATATATAGAAAATCACACCTTCGAAACACGAACATAAATGTTGATGATGCGATCGCTATCATCAATAATATCTCCGGGCGACTAGAGTGTGATGCTATATCTATCCAATATATTAAAACTTCGAATATACGTTCATGACGCGTATACGCGAAATCTATATATACTCGATTGTCCATTTTCAAAGTAAATAAATAATCAAGTACGTATAGAATGATTTAAATTTTCGAAAAAAAATTGTTTTCATTTGAAAAATATACTCTTCACACTCGTTCTAGGACGCTACTGATCCTATCTCTAACGAGCCATTCTCATTGGATATTACTAATCCAATATCTGATGAATTCTTTCGTATGGTTCTAATGTGCCTTGTTCTCTGCTTTGTAAACCAAAGCTCTGATACCAACTGTGAAAACCCGTAACTTCCCCGTAAAGGAAAGTGTCGGATAGTTCGAGAATAAGCCACAACAGAACGCATACAGAAGAACATTTCATTGTATATTACAACAATGCACCAGATTACAAGAATATACAGAGTATGAATGAATATTACATAGAAATACCCGAGATTTAAATTACATTTAAATACATAGCAGCGGAAAATAATACAATACACAACTAGGAGAAGATATACGGATACAAAGCTTTCCGGATATCGTTCCAGCTGTAAACCAGGATCCTGTGAATATAAATCTGCAAAACCGAAACTACTAGCTGCCCGTGTCGAAAATAGGGGCACCCAGAGTTTAGGTTAAAACAATAAACTCCAGGTCAGTCATGGGACTGGTGTGAGAACTAAAACAGTTATTAATCTTTATTTTAAAAGTTAGGTAAATCAAGGGACCACGCCGTATAACACGGAACAGGTTTCCTCCTAAGAATACCAGTGCATAAAACAAACAGCGCAATGCTAAATAAAGAAAAATGAAGCTATTATAAGACCCAGTTCCCATCACACAATGCAACGCAAGCCGGAGGATAGGGTTTTTACCTTATAATAGCCAAGAATGCTTGATACGTTTAAAATAAATCATTTGATACTATTATAAGTGCATAGTGTATAAAACAACTTCAAATCATAAGTATCAATCATAGGCGGCATGAGCGCCCCATCCCACTATGTCACCATATATAGGTTTACAAATAAAACCGCAAAGTCACGTATTTGGAAATTGGATTTCCGTCTATGAACCGAGGCAAAAGATAGTCCTCAACCGATTCGAGATAATCTAGCCCATGTCTCAGGATCAGAGCTCGAGTGACCCTTGGATCGTCAGGGCCGGTCCACCGATGTGGATTAAAATGCCTGAACACTACGTTTCCCCGCCCTTTGGGGCGTAAATGAGCCAACTAAATGACTCCATCGGTTCGAGAACGACCGATCAATCCGAGGCGCCTCGCAACAGCAACAACCACATAAGTCAAACTCGTCAGGGCGTGTAAAACCACTGACGCCACTTTTTATCTAGAAGGAAACGCATGCCCTCCCTGAGGTCCGTCTCCCGTTTTTGGTTCATACCGGGTGTGAAACACGCGAGGTAAACGTTACACAAAGCTACGCCACAAAGGCCGTGCTTTGATCATCACCACAAGACTTTGCTTTTCAACAGAAGCCTCGATCAATTGCCACTTAGGCATGCCACACAGGCAATTCACTCCATGCGTTTGATATCCATCAATATATAACCCCTGAGCTCGTACGTCTCAGAGAAGGGCGTTAAGCAAGAGAATAAATTCTCCGCCGCCAAACAGATATATATTTAATAGAGATCAATCACACGGACAAAAATCCAATGTCAGACACACAGTCCATTTACAAGTCCGTTCTGGGTCTGAACGAAACCGGAGGCACCTAGTACCCAGCATATCCATCGATCTCCAAGTACGTCTGGACGATCACTAACTGTTTCCATCTTCTTGGGTGTACAGCCCAATCAAGATCATCAGTAATTACCCAAACGACGTGAAAACCTCCGGTCTTCGACCATCGTCTTCATCTTCGACTTATCGTCGTATCAGTTATTCAGAATGGGCTTAACCCGGTCTTTCCGAATAACTCGCGTATATTTTAAATAAGTGTTACACAAACACAACATACGCCTCATTCCAATTCATTAGTCACTAACCGTAAATTAATCAAGAGAATAATTCCCCAAATATTAACCCCGAAGGCCGAAACCAACATCAGATCAATATCCAGAAAACCATTCTGCTTGGCCAACCGACAGTTAGTTTCTAAATTTCACATTCATAGGGAAATGTTCCCATTAATTTTATCCAAGATAAATTTCTTGAATTTATTCTTCTTTTGAATTTCGATTCAACTAGTCGAGATTAACGAACCTTACCGAAGTAATCATTTGTTTTAATTTCCCAATCCCAACCTATTTATCCCATGAAGTAAAACTGGTAATACTTCATATCTAACACCACAGTGTTATCGGTAAATTCAATTACCATTTCACGTTCAAATCTAATTAAAGATTTAACTATCGCCTGGAGCAAAACTGGTGATACTCCATTTCGATTATTTCAATCTAATTAAAGATTTCATTAAAACTCCACTTAGTTTTAATCTGTGACTGGGTTAAAGAATCAGTGTCATTTAAAACACGGTTCACGGTAAACCCAAAATCACATCACATTTCAATCAGTCCCTAATTGTAAATTAGCAAGTGAGCAATTCCCTAAGTATTAATCCCGAAGGCCGAAACCAACATCAGATCAATACCTCGGAAACTATTCAACTTAACTAATCTCCAGTTAGTTTCTGATTTTCTTAACTCCTTTAGGTCTAAGAACTGTATTATTGAAGATACCGTTCACGACAACCCAAAATCACATTTCATTAATGATCGGGTTAAAGAACGAGTGTTATTTAAAACACTGTCCACGATAAACCCAAAAATCAATATCGATTTAATTCCAATTAAACATTATTTAATTGGTACACTTCATTAAATCTAAATAAAAGATTTAATCTTTTCTCAACTGGGTTCAAGAACAGTGTTAGTGAAGACACCATTTACGACAAACCCAAATCACATTTGATATTCAATATAAGGCTCTGAATAGAAAATATATCGGCTTATATTCAATATCAAATTCTACGATTAACAAATGTCATATTGGAAATAACGATATAAATATATCTTTCAAATTTCCATAACAACATCTGTATAATCACGAATTCCAACATCGAAACATTCCGAAGACAATTTCGATTCAAATCCGCTCCAATGCAATCATTGGATATTTTGGTTATTTTTAAAACCCTTTTCAAATTCAATTTATTTATTTAAAAATAAATAGAATTATAATTCTAGTTCAAAACTAGTTCATTTTGATAAAAATCTATTTTTATCCTTTCAAATATGGAGTTTTTCATCCCAAACTTTCACAAATCATTTCTTATGATTTTACACAAATTATTACTATTTTTAATAATTTTATCAAGGCCTGTACGGTCGATTTCCATCAACGGCCATCGAACTGCACTTATAGCGACCTTTTTCGAATTTGATTTGGACGTATCTCCAAATCCAACCGTTAGATTTCAAATTTCTAATATTCGTTAGAAAGCTCTTTTCGATACGAACCCAACGGTTCCGGTTTTAGGAGAATCCGACGGTCGGATCTCCCGCAATGTCCGTTTGAAATAAATGGTCGAAATTTACGAACTGCCGCGGCGCGGCGCGGCGCGTTCTATTCAGGCCATTATATTATATATATAATATATATAATATATACTTCGTCGATTTCTATTTAAAACTAATTATATAAATAGTTTTAAAATTCGTTTCAAAAGCAATTTCAACTTCCATTTCAATTCAAATCAAAATTGAATTCTTCTTTATAAATTCGTTTTAAAATTCATTTCCATTCAATTCAAATTTCAATTCAATTTGAATTCATTTCAATTCGCTTTCAATTCAATTAGAAATCGTTTTCAATTCAATTCATTTCGAAATCGTTATATATTCAATTCATTTCGAAATCGTTTTCAATTCATTTCGAAATCGTTTTCAATTCATTTCATTTCGAAATCGTTTAAAAATCGATATAAATATCGATTCACGTCAAAATGGCGTCAATCTAATCAACACGGCTTCATAAATTTCTATTTTCAAAATAGTTGTTATTATCAAAATATTTCGTTCAACACATGACCAATCTCAATGGATGAGTACTGTCAACACATGAACGTTTATTTTATATTGAAAAAGATGTAAACTTTATTACTAAAATATTTCGTTCAACACATGACCAATCTCAATGAATGAGTATTGTCAACACATGAACGTTTATTTTATATTGATAAAGATGTAAACTTTATTACTAAAATATTTCGTTCAACACATGACCAATCTCAATGAATGAAACTGTCAACACATGAACTTTTATTTTATATTGACAAAGATGTAAACTTTATTACTAAAATATTTCGTTCAACACATGACCAATCTCAATGAATGAAACTGTCAACACATGAACGTTTATTTTATAATATTCTTTAATTTTCAAATTGGAATGAGGCCCAATCAATTACCATATAACGTTAATTATATGGATTTGCATACATCACATGTATATAATAGCATTGAAAAATAATCAACCATCAACCAAAGTGCACTACACTGTATAAGCATCAAATATAGATATCTAACGCTTATAACAGCCTGTCAATCAATCGATCGACATATTTAATCAATCAGGATGAGTGAACTGCATATTTCATCCTAACACCCGTGTGGGGTTTCAAACAATCAAACATAGATTTTTATTCGTGCAGTTGGGCGATGTGTAAAATTTATCGTCCCAATCAATGTCCTTCAAATAGGTGTACATAAACAAACCGTCTGGTTTGTAAATGAATATTTATTTATTCACATTCACGTTAAAAATTATATTTTTAACGATAAAACATTTTATTCCAACATATGAATTTCTATTAAGTTCATTCTTTAAATAAAATGATATTTTCATTTTTCTAACATATTTTAGAAAATTTCGGCGGCATAACGGCACGATACTAGAAACGGGATAAGGCCTAGCCTAATCCCCGGTCTAGTGAAGGCCCACGCCATTCACACATCAATCAAATCAATTTCATCTCACCAAACAATTCAAACAAATAATCCAACTAATCTATGCAACCAAACAAACAAGTCCATGGTCTGTGGACGATTGTGTCGGGTGCTACTAAGCACCGTCTGCATCCTAGTATATATATATATAACTAGAAAAATTAAATTGAAAGGTGAGAAATTCTCACATATAGCTATCCTAGCTCCACGGCTCTTCATTTGCAGAAGTCTTCGTCGTTTCGCCTTTTTGTCACCTTCGTTGCTGCTTTCACTACATATGTTAAAATCACATTTTTACTTCGCTATTCAATATATATATAAAAAAAAATATGATTTTTACTTCGACTTTCAATATATAAAAATCATATTTTTAGTTCGAAGTTCAATAAATAAAAATCATATTTTTAGTTCGAAGTTCAATAAATAAAAATCATATTTTTAGTTCGAAGTTCAATAAATAAAAATCATATTTTTAGTTTGCTATTCAATAAATAAAAATCATATGATTTTTACTATCAATATATAAAAATCTGATTTTTCCTTTAAAACAAAATCAGTTTTAAATCCCCCCTTTTTTTTAAAATCAGTTTTAAACCCTAACAAAAATCAGTTTTCACATTTTAGAAAATTCAGTTTTAAAATCCCTAAAAAAAAAAAAAAAACAGTTTTCTTTTTACTAATATAAAATAAAAAAAATAAAAAAATAAGTTAAAAAGAAAAAAAAACTTACAGGGGGTTGCTGGGTCGATCAGGTGGTCGGATCTGGAAGGGGGAGGAACGGGGAGTCGGCGGAGGGTGGTTTGATCGGAGGTGGTGGCCGGAATTGGTCCTGGCGGCGGTGGGAAGTTACGGCGTTACTGGCCTCGATTCCGGTGGAGGAGGCACTGGTGGGGGTCGGGGTCAGGTCGGATTTGATCGTCGTGGGGAGGCGAAGGGTTTCCAGGTGGTGGCGAGGTCGGCGGTGGCCTGAGGCGGTGGGAAATGGGGTTGGAAGGGGCGGACGATGATAATCGTCGATGTCGGCTGGGCACGAAGGGTTTTCTCTCTTTTTTTTTTTTTTTAGATTAATGAATGGAATATTATGATTGGTCCGTGGTATATTAAATGGGAAAATACCACCTTTAACACACGAACACGGATTCAAACCCAACGACTGTCGTCCCTAGCGTTTAACCCCCATCCCGGACACAATGGGATATGTTTCGTAAGACATTTCGACTGATACAGTCAGTTATTCTTCAAATTAAAATATAAAACATTCAATTTCTATTTTGAACGTACATTTCAATTTGCCGGGCCCACATACTAACACGAAAAATTCCAGAAAAATTATTTCTAGCTTCGTATCGACGATACGGTCCTAACAAAACTAATTTCGTCGAATTCTGAGACCGTTGGAAAAATGGCCATTTTTCAGTCGATTAAAATCAACTGAAACGGGTCAAACGCGTTTTCCTCCGCCACGCTCACATATTGATTCGAAAAATTATGAAATTTGGAATCTAGCAATAATTTAACATCACGGACCCAACAAAACTGGTTTCGTCGAAATCCGAGGTCGTTTGCAAAATGTCCATTTTTAAGGGCTTGAATTCCATAGCGACTATTCAGAATTTTCAACTGGACATATCTTATCATTTATAAAGTGAAATCTCAGTTTGTTAACTTCGTTGGAAAGATATCATCAATTAGATCCTAATGTTTTTGGTTTCACTAAAATCCGGATTGTTTTGCACCCGGTACATTCAATTGAAGTTTGTAATCGAATTATTGAACTACCGCACCATTTTCAATTCGATTTATAATTATATATAAATATTTATATTCTAACGACGACGCGTATAAATATATTCGTCGAATTCTATTCAAAATAGATTTCTCGTCGATATTATTTAAAATAATCTATTTTAAATATTCAAAATTCGCTAAAATTGCCAAAATAAAAATTTTAAACTGACCCAGATTTTACGGGTTGTTACAGTGGTGTCAACAAACTTGCACCGTCTTTTCTTTTGTATTGGCAATTTGGATCTGACAAGGGACTCTCCTAACATTCCTCCTAGGGACAACTGTTAAACGTGATCTATGGCTTCAAACTTTCCTCCCTTCAATTCGACTATTCCTTCATAATATAAATAATTTCCCATGTTTCTCTTTTCACCTATTCTTACTGTAAAACCTCCATTGATATCTTTAAGCTCTTTGTTATCCTTCCTTTGATATCCGCTTTTGAATCAGCAAGTTCTCTTCGATTTTATTTTTCTTAACAGGATCGCAAATTCTATTTTTGATATTCTAGTTAACTTAAATTATATTTTGATTCTTTCTGGCTTTTTCCTGCTTAATTCTATTTTTTGAGATAACATAGATTTTTCTTTTAGTAATCAAACAGCTTGCCTTTTTTTTTTTCGTTGAAAATGGATACCCTTGATGAATCTTTGCAAGTTCTCGATTATGTTTTTTAATCCTTTATGGGACTACAAGAATAAATATGATGGCTCATTCCAATTTTATTGGATTTCCCCAAAGGGACATGTGATTGCTCCTTTGTTCAAGTTGCATTCCAGTAATCATTCAGCCAGGTATTTTATATGGTCCATAGAACATTTAGATCATAAGGTCTTTTTGTCTCTAGCCCCTTTATTTTTTTGGGATCTGGGAGTTTTACTACATTATCTCTTTCAACTCTTGGCTAACTCTTACTCAACTTTATTTTCCATGATGATCATATATTTTTCGAGAAAGGTTACCATGATATATCTATTATCAAGATCAGTTACACATTCAACCTGTTGTAGTCCAAGTCCAATTCAGAATTTCCAATGTATTTTCTAGATTCTTAAGGCTATCTATTCGGTAGACTAGTGCCACATCAATGGATCCTTTCATTATGGCTCCTTCCTATTAAAATGCCATCTCTTTAATAACGCAGATATATCCTTGCGTATTCTTTTTTAAAGTCTTATATATACTCTAAGTAGTGTCTCCTTATTTTGTTAAATCCCAAGCAGTGAGACCTAAGGAGATTGATGATTCAATAGTCACCCACAAATTTAAAGATGGATATACAGAAGTCATGAAGATTCTATCTTCAAGATGACATCAACACTTGGTTCTTAATAGAAGCATACTGAAATCTATAGGTCTAATATCTCCTATTATTAGATTTGTTGGACTTAAATCCTATAGGAAGTATAAGAAAGCTTCTTCCATGATCATTGATAGCGGAGAAGAGGCCAAATACAATCCTAAAGAAAACAAGATTGAGGGTTTCACAATTTAACCATTCAAATAACTTATTTTATGCTAATAACATAATAAATTCTTGATTATGATCTTAACCTCATATTACCAAGCTGAAAGTTCCAAGGAGTAAGATTCGAATCTAGCTCAATAAGAACAAGCAAGCAAATATTATAAGGGATACCTTTGGAAGAAGCATTTTTCTACTATTACCAAGGCGCTTGTTAGATCTCTATCCTTTGCTTTGGGCGTTCAAAAACTATCGAGTGTAGCCTTTAATAAAGCATGAAGGGTGCTAAAGTTTCCAAGTACAGGTTCACTGTTCAAAATTGTGTTCTTACTCCATTGCCTTTTTCTTGGTCCATGGCAAAATCTCTGCCTTCAACATGGGTGGTTAAGGATGAAAGAAATGGTTACTACTATCGAAAAAACGAAAATGTAGTTTGGAGAATTCAAAGCTAGAGTCAAGGGATGAATATCCAAGTAGAGGAATTGGGATAGAATGTTATGGAGAAGAATCATAAAATCAAGAGTCTTGAGAAAGGATTATAGAAAAAATGATAGCTTGAAGAGATCCGAGGCTGTGTGGTTAGTAATGATTTTTATATGGTCATGGAGAAGCTCGATAATGAAGCTGGTAGACGAGCCTTTCAAAATTATTTGACGCACATGCTCACAGTCAAGACAAAAAAAACAACATTTTCTCAATCCTAATCGAAAACAATCTTGATGTGGTTGAAGCCAAATCTTTATAAAAGGTGTGAGGAATACATGAAGAAGAAGGAAATTGAGACCATTTAGGAGGAAACCATGCCTTCAGTAGAGCATGAGTAATAAGCTGCGTCAGGTGACGAGGAAGTTTAGGAGACACCCCGATAATGCATTTGATGAAAAAACATATAATAATGTTTTCTTATAATGACTTGACATTTATAACTTTTTACTTGTACAAATCTTCTTTTTGAATGAATTTCCTTTGATGATTTTATAATATTGAATTACCATCTATTCTTATATGATGCGGTTATCACATAATATCTTAAATCAGAGTAGCCGACATGAAGTTCTTCTTTATTTTTCAAAGCTTTTCCCTTTAATGATCCTAAGTTAACATCTTTAGGATGTACTCTGTTTAAACTACTTAAAAACTCAATGAGCCTATGCTTTTCTTTGCTAAATTTATAAGGATAATGTAGCTAAACTTCAAAAGCTAAAAGTAACATCTAAGGCCTTAAATATTAAGAATAATTTTCGTGAGTCGAAACAAGGTTTGAAATTTAGCGACCATTTCATTTCGAAGAAGAATGATATAATTTCAAGAGATAACCTGCGAACTTTTTAGATGAAAAGAGGAAAGTGGGCTAAGGATAACGTTGATAATTAATTTCTTCTGAGATCACGAAGCCGACATGAATTTCTTCTTTATTTTTCAAAGCTTTTCACTTTAGCTATCCTAAGTTAACATTTTTTTAGGAAGTACTCTGTCCAAACTACTTAAAAACTTAGTGAGCCTATGCTTTTATTTACCAAACTTATATGGACAATGTAGCTTAACTTCAAAAGCTAAATGTAACATTTAAGGCCTTTGGTGTTAGGAATTTTTTTCCTGATTCGAAACTGGGTTTGAAATTTAGCAATCATTTCACTTCAAAGAAGAATGAGCCTTAAATAGATATATAATTTCAAGAGGTTACCTATGACCCTTTTAAGATGAAGAGAGGAAAGGTGGCTATGGATAACGTTGCTAATAAATTTATTTTGAGATCATGAAGCCGAGGCTGTTTTGGAGAGCTTTGGCTTATCACTTTCAAAACAATTTGTAAAACACATTTTGAAATCACGTAATTTATAAGTCACGTTGTTCAATAGAAAGTTTACTCTGAATATGAGGGTGAAGATTGTTGACTAAATCAATATATATATATATATATATATATATATATATATATATATATATATATATATATATATATAAGTGGAACTCCCCGTTGACCGCAATAGACCAATGAAAGAATTTCAATTCTTAAATTCTAAATGCAAGTACGATATGTAAAAGCTTCTTAAGAAGATAGGACAACTGAAAGAGATACCATATAAAGGGGGGACTTGAATGCAACCCATAAGTAAAGCTTCAGTAGTTAGCGTTATGCCAAAAAGAGGGATGTATTGAAAAAAGAGAACAAGTCCTACTAACCAATCTGCAAAGAATCTAAGACTATTAAATTCCCCGGAGAATTAAAACTTTTGCAAGAGGGGATATATTCATGGAGAGAAAATAAATAGAACCGATATCTTTCATTTGTCCATAGGAATTTGACTTATAAAATGATTTATCTTGCAACTTCAAGTTTAAAAATGCATATGCATTCGCTTGATAGGAGTTGCATGAAATTACCTAGAGTCATAGTTAGAGCATAAAGTAAATGATCCCAAAACAAAATGTTCAGTCAAGCATTTAATAAATTCGATTAACTTCCCTTTTTATATGAATTTATCAATCGCATAAAGGAGATTATAACATAAGTCTATCTTATCCCAGTTAGGAAATGATAAATATAAGACTTCTTACTCTTTATTTAACATCCCATACTTTTCTACACTTTAATTTCAACAAAAATCGAAGATTCAACTCATTCAAGCATGGAGAGTATAAATCTAGTACCTACAAATAACGAGCATGAGCATAATCTAAGTACAATAAAACTAACTCACAGCAGAAATAATATATGATAACAAGTATCGACTAAGGCAAATACCTTAATAGTGAATCGCCACATCAATACCAAGCATGAGAGAACAAGAACATAAAACCAAACTTGAACGCTTACAAAGACCTGGCTTCTCTGAGATAAATTTGAGAGTGTTATGAGGAGGGGGTCAGAACAACAAACTCTGGCGAGTAGAAAATATATAACACTGTCTACAAGAAACAAATGCTGCCTGTTTTCTTTCACCCAAAATCACATGTCTAACAAGGGTAGTGATTCTAATCTAACATTGTAAGGATTGCGCAGATGATTAATTACCATACCCACGGTAGCACTACCCAAAGTTAGATTATCGTAATAAACTAAGATGGAATCTTTTACGTAAAAACATGAAGCCTTTAAACCACCATTCAAACAAATACCAAGGCTATGAGGCGGTCTCTCTAATTACTCAATACCTTATAAATAAAGGAGGTGGGTTATTTCTATATAGCCACTCATGGCCTCTCTAATAGCATAACATAAAGGCGGATCAGTTGATCACTTAATACCTTACTAGGTGGTTTACTACCCACTAATTTAAATTTGAGGACACTAGCTACTAAGTCCTGTTAATTCAAGGATTTCTTCATTCACACATATCCCAACCTCGCATAAGGATAAAGATAACAAGCAGTCACTTATTACCTCAAGATGGTAGACAACTAACCATCATTTATGACCTTCCCTCGATGAAACCATGTGTTATTGACCTTATTGGATAATCCCCAAGTCACTTAATACTTCCCGTAGGATAGGCAGACATATAGTACCTCCATGGCGGTCATTTAATACATTTTCCCAAGGTGGAGTTTAACCCCTCATCACTTACTATCCAGAGGAAGCGGACTTTGCAGAGATTACTGATTGTACACCCAATTAGCCATTTAATACTTCTTATTTACGGGTAGGTGAGCTATCCAATCACTTAGTTCCCATTCAGGGAGGACCCTATGACTCTACCATTATGGGGAAGGGCGAATCTAATCACTTGTGCCTAGTAGGCTGATCTCACTACTTAATACTTCTAATCCTGAAGTAGGCTACGTTATCGAATTATTTCTTTTTAGTTTCTTCTTTAGGAAAGAAGGTGTGTAACGACCTGGATTTTCGGCGACTTTGGTTATCGATGTAAGCTCGACGTCGATAACCAAAACATCGAAAAATCCCGGTAATTAATGAAAGAAATTAGAAGGTGAGAATAGATAAGATAGAAACTTAGAATAGAAGAAGAAGAAGAACACAACATCAGAGTAACACGAACCTCACAGCGGAACGAATAACATATAATAGATAACATAACTTTGAAATATAACAGTTATGTATACAATAGCACTTATCAGAGTACAGCACTTACAACACAGCGGAAATAAACTATAGCTATATGATTCTGAAGCCTCCTGCTCCAGCTCTTCAATGTATCTGCAAATCCCGACTACTTGACTGCACGTACAAATTTAGGCACCCAAGAGTTTAGGGAAAACAACAAAGTAAACTCCGGGTCAGTCATGGGACTGGTGTGAGTAAAATGGTTTAAACAGGTATATGAACAAGTAAACGATATCTCATAAGACCACGCCGCAGAACGGAACGGGTTTTTCCCTTATGAGAATCCAAAATATCTTTATATAAAAAACCTTTTGATATTATAATAATGTCTATGTACAAATAGATATCAACTAGCAGAAACGCTTTCATCTCACGTTCTACATATATAGTATACAATCAAAATCGCAAGCACGTATTGGATAATGGATTTCCAACTATGACAAGGTATGGAACCACCTTCCGATCAGTGTACTCTAGGAACGATACACTGGAGTTCAACAAGAACATCTTGTAACTCAGCCACACATGACCGACCACTCATTTCGCTTGAGTGTATCGAATGTATATCACCAACGGTTGGGATCAGCAACCGTTCCCGTATATATATGGGACAACATTGATAGATTTAAGAAACAAATGAATATTCTCTAGATAGGTGATTATACACCCTACTTTGGTGCGACCGACTTAGCCATGCTGCCTGCCCGATTTCTGTCATTTACCGGTTGATGAGGCTAGAAGCTACGCTTTATCATCACATCAGATTCACTTCGAATGCCACATTGTCAGATCCATCAGAATCACTAATTGACGTCTACAACCATACATTACGTGTCAGCTAAAAGAAGTTTCCTTCTCCGCTTCCACTCTTGGTATAGTTGAAGAAATCAATGTATGTGACCGTCTGGAAATACTATGTCAGACATCTATCTTCATTCACTTAGAAATGTCACATCGTCATACCCGCCAAATCACAAATTGACTTATCCAAAAATAACACGGGTATACAGCTAAGAGAAACGAATTCCTTCGCCACCAAACGTGAATACGTTTGAACAAATCAACTTACGCGATCCATTGGATATACTCTGTCAGATCTTCGTCCATACAAGTTGTCCTGGGACTGGACAAACCGAAGGCACTATTCTTTAAACAGGATAGCCCTTGCATTTTACTCCGTCTTCAATTATCTTTGGCATATATGATTCGCAACGCTTATGCCAATACAGAGTGGTTCTATGGATAATAATCCAACCGGTCTCTCCATATTAACAACGTTAAAATGGTCAAAAACTTCGATAGTCTGTGAGTTAACTATCGAAGAAAAACAAGTGTGCAAACAACGATCTAAATTCCAAATGGAATGTCAATCGATCAATCATCATGTATATCTATACATATTTCCTTATTTTCTATATTTAGAAAATATTTGTTATCAACGTTGGAAAACATTTCCATTGTTTATTTACGTATCACTATCCTTCCACAACTATCAGACTCTAACTATAAACTAACAAGAGAACAACTTCCTAAGTATAAACCCCGAAGGCCGAAACCAACATCAGATCGATACCCAGGAAACCATTCAACTTATTAATCTCTAGTCAGATTCTAATTTTGCTTAACTCTATATTCTTTAACTCCATTCCCTCAACTCTAGATCGCAGCGATCACAATGGTTACGCCTGATTCCCTCAGGAAACATCCGAACGCCGTAGGCTATTTACAGCCCTGCGAATTACGCTAGCAGTCGTGCTAAATGGCAACTCATCCTGAATAACTATGTTTGTTTTAACTCTAATTGTTTAACTCTAACTGTTTAACTCTATTTGACTAACTCGACTTGACTAACCCCTTTCGAATAACATATTCGATTAACTAACTTTCGAATACCATATTCGATTTCTCCTTTTTAACAACGTTTTATTCATTTGAAAAGATTTACTTTTAAATAACGGTTCTACACTTTAAAAATGATTTCCTTTTTATAACGTTTCCTTTTCAATTCTATTTGTAAATGGTTTACAAATAATCCCTTTTCAAATTTATTCTTGAAATATTCTAACTCCTTAAATTCCCGGGAAAATTCGCCATAACCTCCTTTGTATCGGGAGCATCGGGAAAATCCCCAAACCCGCCACACAGGCCTTTCCATTCAAAAAGAAAATGGTTTGAAATTATATCCTTTTTTAAAATATCTCCTATTTATAAATATCCCAATTTATAAATATTCCTTATTTATAAATATTCCACTTTATAAATATTCTATTTTTCAATATCACTTTGAAAAATCTCCTTTATCTACATTCCAGTATGTCATGGTATTCAATCATATCAAATCACGATGTTCAATATCGTCCATACACACACAATCAACAACAGGTTATAATTCACATCATATATCAAAATATATGAAAAACAATAAAATAACTGTTGAGGAATCCAGTCGGATTCCTCCAACCTGTTTCCCTGCATCCACAGATGTTACACAATATGATTATCATCACTTTCAGTTCAATATAAATTATTTTGATAGCAGAATCAATATATATAAATATTTAACGGTTTATATATATATATATTTTCACTAACTGACTAGCAGTTCAATCAATCAACCAACACACAAAAATCAACAGATGATTAACAGTTCTAAAAATACATTATAAAAATATAACTGTTCAGAGTTGGTGAGTTTTACTCACATTGGACGATCACCGTCAATGACGATAACCATCGTTTGATTCAGACAATTTATTTTGCTATAAATTTTAACGGACTCCAATGGACTTCCAATCAGTTCCAACGCGTAGTGTTCGTCCATACGATTCCAACAGGTCTTGTTTTGCTGAATTTCGATATCGTATGAGGAAGTTGTAGCTTATACAAGTATATACATATTTTAAATAAAGTAAATTTGAATTCTACTTTAACTTTGGGCCTCACCAATCAAACTAAGCCCATCACCAGCCCAGACCCGATTAAAGATGCTTCTTCCCAAATAAAAACTTAAACCGTATACTCCAGTAATCCAACAGCAAACTCGAATGGCAACTTTGACTGCCATCTGCTCCTCCGATACTCCACGAACTCCCAAGCCGAGACTAGCGTTGAACCCCTCTTTCCAAGCTCGACTCCTCCATATCCTTTCTGTACAGCTCGATCTCCTTCCATTCGTTGCGGTCTCCAGTCACCCCTCACAGCACCGGTGAAACCATCGACTCCTTTATACATCGATCACCCCCAACTTTTACAACCAGGTGCCATTCGATCATCCAAACCCAAAGAAGATACTCATTTCGCGAATTTTTCCCTAAATCCGATGATTCTCCAAACCCTAACTAACGCTGTGCTAAAACCAGCGGAAAAACTTGTGGTTTGTACCCTTTCAAACTCACACAGGATGTAGCGAATGATCTAAGGGACTCAATAATACAAGTTTCAAGAATTTTAGAATTTTACTTGGTTTTTGATTGAATTTAGAAATGTCGAATACTTTACTGGAAGAACCAAAAGCCTTGCGGCGGAAATATTGACCAATGGAGAAAATAAAATTAGGTTAGGATGTTTTGTAAAGGGTATTATATAAGGTCTCTTTTCTTTTGATTTAGTGGATGTCCTCTTTCCATGTTGAACCCAAAAATGTGTCCACTTACTTCCTTTGTTCACCACAAACCCACCACGTTTTGCCTGCACGTCCTCATGTTCACCGAGTCCGACAACCCCATGCGCATGCACTATTACATTATGGATTGTTTAAAGTTGTTTTAAGTATATACATCTTGTTTCCAAACTGTTTAGCGTATCCATTTCGAAAAACTCAGTTCACACACAAGCTGCTACAACAGATATAAATATATCGTCGTATCAAGCAATGTGCCAGGGTTCCAAAAATATAAAAATACCGGTAGGTTGACTCATTCTATGAAACCCCAAATTATTGATATAGGGTGCAAATTTCTCCAAATAAAAATTTTCTCATTTAATTTATTAAAAATTACCATAAAATTCTAAAAATTAAATTATCGTTATGTCTCTAAAGAACCCTGTCTAGATTCAAACCCGATCTCTAGTTATATCGAATAAACCGTTATGGTCGATAAACGATTCTATAGCGACTATTTTAATATTTGATTTGGACATATCTCAAAATCTACACGATGAAATCCTGATTTTTCTCCTCCACTAGAAAGATATACTCCATCAGCTTCGTACGTTTCTTGTTTCAAAGAAATCTGATTTAAAATGAACCCTATATATTCAGTTGAAGTTCAAATCGCCAAATAGCGAACTGCTGCGCCATTTCGAGCTCGTTTATAAATATATTATAAACTATACGTTCAACTGTCGTCGATTCAATATATTCATTATTATATTTCGAATCGAAACTCAACAACATCTCGTATACTATTCAATTCACACTCTATTGTGAATTCTACTATTTCAATATTTATAATTGATTATTCATTATAAATATTAATTAAATATTCAATATTATTTAATTATGGTTCTCGATATCGCTATAACGATATTTAATAATTAAACTGATTAATTATTCCATCTCTAAAAATGCGGGTCATTACAAGGTGGGTCCTATAACCACTTGATACCTCAACTCCGGAAGTAAACCTTTTAGGATAAGTTCGCGTAACGAAATTAATTATCGTCACGGTTTCTTATGATCAATGATGTCTCACATCATGTATATATATTTGACTGCTGTAAAGTGTAGACTGTTATCAAATAAGGCAACTGACCTCATATCATTAACCTACTAAGTCCAATCCTATTTTAAATGAAAGACATTATTTTTAGAATTAAAGTAGAAATAAGATAAGGATGATTTTCTATGACTCTCTAGGATATTTATTTATTTCCTTATTGGACTTAGTATTTTCCATGGCCATCAATGCCCAAACCTCTATTAAATTCCCTTTAATTCAATTAGTTAATATAACGGTCACATGCCATTAATGACCACAACGTTCATATTCACTTAGGAAATGGACACTAAATCAATTAAATTCCATAATTATCACATGCCATTAATGGTCTTATTTCCAAAGGCAACGGACAACCTATTAAATGCCATTTATATCAGTTCCATTTTAATTCTACTTGTTTTTACTCCCTTAATTTTATTATTGGTATTTAATTTTATTAGTTCTTATACATATTATATTAATTTACCAAATTAGAGTCACAACATCTATTCCTATATATTTTGAATTGTAACTAATTGACATTTATTACTTATTCATTTCCCCACAACATACATGGTTACAGTACTAGCTTCCTTTCAAATTTATTTGTAATCCTTTTAATCATATCAAGTAAATCCACATTTATTACTAACGAACATTATGGTTACAAATATTTATTTCCATTTTTTATGGAAAATGATACTATATACCCATCATAATGAAAACTATTCAAATTCAAACATACAACATACGCTTACTTAATAGTAATATTAATAACATCGTTTACGTAAGTTTTGGATGGATAAAGTTATATTATATATATAGCGTGATATTTACATAGTTACTAATTATTTTTAATTATTATAATTTCACATTCTAGTCCAAACTAACGACTACAACATCCCTTTTGTGTTTAGTCTTATTGAGATTCAAAATCTCTTAAAATTGTTATTTATTATAATTCTGGTAAATTCTATCCAAACACTTTTAAAGAAGGAACATTGACATATTTCAGATCGCAAAAAATAAGTAATATTTAAGTTGAAATATGTAACACCCCGTAAATTCTATAACGTTAAGCTTCACGAATTAAAGTATAATTAATTTTAAATGATGAAATCAAGGGAAATGGGTTACGCCATTGCATTCGTCTCGAAATTCTGCTTGAGATAGAGTTCAAGTTTGCGTAAAACTTTTTTGATTATGGATCTACTACCAGAAATTCCATGCGTAATCTCAGCATTCAATGTGTATTCCTGAATAATCTCATTTTTCAATTATTCAACCATTTCATTTTACCAAGTTCAACGTTAGCCAGATTAGTCAACATTTATATGTTTCGATGCATCATATGAAGAAGATATGGACGAACGAAGTTGGGCGAAAAACCAGAAAACGGGTCAGAATGCACTGGCGCACTTAGGAAGTGCGCCACAACAGAAATGAACTGGCGCACTTGGGAAGTGCGCCAGTACATTTTTAGCCTAGCACACCTGCAAAGTGCGTCCAGGTTAGATTGACCTGCTGGTCAGGTCCTGGCTGGCCTGATCAGGGTCTGATCGAATTTTGATGCTTGGCTGAGTCACTAGGGCTTACGTGTCACCTTTTGAGTGGCTCTTTGAACTTTGTATGGTCTAGATTCCTCCTATCTTCATCCGACGGCTCAAAACAATTTAAAATTCTATAAATACAACTCAAGTCTAACCCTAAATTCACACAAATAATAGAATACAAAAACCGTCATGCTGCTGGAGAGGAACTAGGAATGGACGTCAATTAGGAAGCCTAGAGACAAGCCAACAAGCCTAAGAGACGAATCAAATTAAAAGAAGATCAAAGCTTAATCAAATCATTCAACGCAACTTTTCTACCCAAAGGAGAGCGTCTCCAAATCAGAATAACAGAAATCAGAAAACAAGAATTCATCACACGTTGTAAGTATAGTGACCTTTCAAAATATGAATAAAAACTGTGATGTGATTCGATGTAAATGAAAATAGAATCGTGTTGTTATAATCTTTGTGTATTGTGATGGTTCTATCATGACTTGTGTATTGATGTTTGTGGCATAAATTAATTGATGCAAGCCTATTGAACAATTGTATGTGAAAAACAATGGCACTTGCAAGCTTGTGGCAAAAACTAGAAATTTATCCCTTTTTGTATATGTCGATGGCATGGACTATGTATATTCCCTTAGTCTAAATTAGAATTTATGTAAACATGTTATAGACCTTTTATGCCTACTTGACCCAAAACCTATGATATCATCCTTATGTTTATTGGCAAGTATAATTAGATCTATGTTTGCAAGTATAATTGGATCTATGTTTCATAAACTATGTAAGTTCATGTTTATTTGCAAAATAAAATTGGTTCTATGTCAAACATCGTTTGGGTTTCATAAACTATGCAAGTTCATGTTGAAATAGGCTATATGATTAGATGTAAAAATTGTACATTTTTGATGAATATATAGCATGCTAGTTTTGTGGTCGATATTATGCCAAGTTAACACGTTTAAACACAAGTTTGTATTTGCCTAAACTATGCCATTTCATATGTCACCTACTTAGTCATACTTTGATTTGAATGCAAGTTCACATGACCTATGTTATATGTTAGTTGAATCGCCAAATTGCAAGTTCATGCGCCACACACCTTTATGTATTACATGTTCTTGATTTCCCCTTTTCCTCACGTTTATAAAGTTGGGCTAAATTGTGACAAGCCCAACACATGTTATAACGATTGCGAACAAACAGGGGTAATAACGTTGCGTGTAAAATATGAAAACATATGTTGGCATGTTTGGCACATGCCAATGATTATGACACATAAGCGGTATGAATTGAAATACCCAAAAATAAAATATATGACATTTACATATCGTTGAAGAGTAATAAAATATGTAAATTTAGAAAACACGATATGCTTAACCCGAGGTTGGATTGAGTTGTGATGTAAACCTGCCCGGACCCGCCCGGCTGTCCAGTAGTGACAACAAAACCTATCCAATGTGGGTGGTTAAGCATTGAGCCCAATAAGGACCCGAGGATAGACTGAGCTATGGTGTAAACCTGCCCTGAACCGACCGGCATATCCAGTAACCGTAGTAATATCTGTCTAATGTGAGTGGTCTGGTGCTCCTAAGAGGCTAAGGACAGATGGTAGGGTTAAGTCAACTATAACACTTAACCAAATTCAACATGTTAACAAGAATTGATGGATGGTGTTAGGTAAATACAGACACTTAACCACTTAACATATTTGACTAGAAAATCCTGGTAACGAGGGACCCGTTTCAGTAGTAACCCAAAGTTAGGTATCAACGGTACCCTGAAACTAGGCAGGGTGGGGCACGATTACTGGGCTGATTGTAAGTGGTCAAACGACGGCGGTGGGTGCACAGTGCAGGTATAACGGGGTGCGGGCGTGCACACACTCCGGAGCAGACAACCAAGGCACTGGTGACACCAGTAGTATAGCCTATGTCTTCTAGTTTTGTGTCGGGGCCGCCGCCATGGGTCTTGATACACCCCATGGTGGGACCAGCATAGGTATCTACAATTCTTAGGGGCCGTATGAGACATGTTAACGCGAGTAGGAGCCGATCTTTAATAAGAATGGGGATCGCTTCACCCTCACCATGGGGTGCCAGTTAGAATAAACTCGAGTAGGTGCAGAGATATGGTATGGGTGTGATAGTACATTCGACACTTCCTTAGCCTGTGACACTTTCCTATTTTTAGTTTATATCCATCATATCCTTTTCTTATTCACATATTGAAGAGTTACTAGATTTATTCAGGCTTTTTGTCTGACCCTATTTTCTTTTCGTCTTCTTTTCTTTCGTTCCCCCCCAGGTCCACAGGGAGGAAACAGCTCAGCTCAGTCAGGCTCTTTACAAGCACCAAGAACGTAGATGTATGATTTGGATCTTTCTTGCTCGGATAATGGCTTTGGATATCACTATGGGGATTTTTGTCACATTATTTATCTTTTCATGCTTCTTTAATAATCAAGGCAGTTATGAGGTTGTAATGTTGAAAGTATTTTGAGACAATTATGGGAATCTTTGTTTGATACATGTATTGATGAAATAAAATTTTGTTTGGTTTTCCGCTGTTCAAAATATGTGTATTTATATCTGTCTTGAGTTCATCTGTGGCTTTTACTTATAAACCCTCACCAAAGTTAAGGCATTCCCTTTGTGAGTGGCCTTAATGGAGGTGGGGTGTTTCACTTGGTGTCAGAGCATAGGTTTACCAGACAAGATAAAAGTTTTTGAAAATTGTTTTCAAAAAGAAAGTTTAAAGAAGCATTTTTTTAGAAAAAGTGTTATATTAATAAAAAGACAAAATCCCCCAAAGCCAGGTGCCCTATCTATCCTTCTCTATCCTTCGTTTTGAATCTTTCCTTTCTGTTTCAGCATGTCTGGAGACCTTAACCTTCCAGAAGGAGTGCCGATTCCCGGTTGGTTTAGGAGGTACTTAGAAGCAAGGGCCAATGGCGCGGGCCCAGCAGACATCCCTCCTCCAGTGGCCGCGGTTCCTCCTCCTCCTCTTGGAAATGCCTTCGCAAAAACATGTAGAGACTTCAAGGCTATGGGTGGAAAAGACTTTTATGGGACAGAATCTTTTGTTGGAGCAAGAAACTGGTTAAAGGAGACTGATGATTTGTTTGTCATCTTTGGAGTGGATGAAAGGCAAAAGATACAACTTGCGGTGTGGTTACTTAAGGATGAAGCTTCTTATTGGTGGGAAGTTACTAATGCTCAGAGGGCGGTGGAAACATAGGAAGACTTCAGGACAAGGTTTGAGATGAAATTCCTCTCCCAAGACGAAAGAAGCCTGCAAATGGAAAAGTTTCTAACTCTGAAACAGGGAAGCATGACGATCAGGGAATATGTTAATCAGTTTAATCAGCTGGCCAGATTTAGGCTAGACTTATTAAACACCCAACACAAGAAGGCACTTCGCTTCGTCAAGGGTTTGAATGATCCTCTACACAACCTTGCCATGACCCATGTATCCACGGGTGCGACTTATGAAAGCCTGGTGGACATGGCGTTGCTACACGAGGAAGACCACGACAAGAAAGAAACTAAGGGGGAAGAGAAGAAAGAAGGTCTACAGGCAAAGAAAACAGACTTCAAGAAAGGAGGGAAGAACAATAAGCCCCGTGAGAAGAGAAGGTGCAATTTCTGTGGCTTTGTGGGCCATATATCAAAAGACTGCCGGAAAAGGAAGGCGAAGATGGGTGGTTGCTTCCTTTGTGGAGAAACTGGACACCAAGCTAAGGACTGCCCAAAGAAGAAAGGGCAGGGACAGAAAGACAGATCCACTTAAGGGGGTCAGGTTCATGCGCTAGAGGCACCTCAGCAGGAACGAGGTAGTAATATTTCTGTAGAAAGTGTAGTCTATCTTTATGATCATCCAATTCGTACACTTTTTGACTCTGGCGCATCACACTCTTTTATTTCATCTGCCTTAGTAGAATCTCTGCATCTAGACACTAGTATGGTAGAAGATCCCTTAGTAGTTTCAATTCCAATTGGGGGCTCCGCTTACTTGTCAATGGTTTGTTTGGGTTTGAAAATCTCTATTCTCAGCGTTGAGTTTAGTTGTAATGCCTTTGTTTTAGGCTTCTCGGGATATGATTTGATCTTAGGCATGGACTGGTTATCCAGTAATAGTGCCATTCTTGACTGTGAGAAAAGAGTAGTTAGACTCTTGACTCGGCTTGGTAACACTCTAGAAATTTCTTGTAATCCCTTGAATGCTGTTATGCTTAGTTATCTAGAGTCGCTTGATGCCTCTGATGAGAATTTGCAATCAGTTAGAGTAGTCTGGGAATATCCGGATGTCTTTGAGGAAGTGAAAGGCTTACCTCCGAGGCGGGAAATAGAATTTCGCATATATCTTGTGGATAACGCAAAGCCTGTAGCTTTACCTGTCAGATACATGGCTCCAAGGGAGAGAAAGGAGCTCATTAAGCAGGTTAAAGAACTTCTCGAAAAGGGGTTCATTAGACGGAGCATTTCGGAATGGGGTGCTCCAGTGGTGTTCGCAACCAAAGCAGATAGTTCGCTTCGCCTTTGCGTCGACTATAGGGAGTTAAACAAATTGACCAAGAAAAATAGGCACCCTCTTCCCCGAATCGACGATTTGTTTGATCAGCTTGTAGGTGCGACGGTCTTCTCCCAACTTGATCTGGAAACTGGGTTCCATCAGCTAAGAGTAGCTGAAGACAGCATTGATAAGACAGCGTTCAGAACCCCAGACGGTTTCTTTGAGTGGCTTGTCATGCCTTTCGGCTTAACAAACGCACTTGCTTATTTCGTAGACCTAATGAGCAGGGTGTTCAGAGAATTCCTCAACAAATTTGTGGTTGTCTTCATAGATGATATCTTAATCTTCTCAAAGAGTGAGGAAGAACATGCTCAGCATCTGAAAGAAATCATGGACACTCTCCGTGCACATCAACTAAAAGCCAAATTCTCCAAGTGTCACTTCTGGAGAAAAGAAGTAAGGTTTCTTGGGCATATAGTGTCCAAAGAAGGGTTGGCTGTGGATCCTGCGAAAGTGGTGGCAGTACAAGATTGGAAGACACCGAGAAATGCATCCGAAGTTCGAAGCTTTCTTGGGCTAGCCGGTTTTTTTCGAAAGTTTATTAGGGATTTCGCGAAAATCTCAGCCCCACTCACAAGGCTAATAAAGAAGAATCTGGCGTTCACTTGGGATTTGGACTGCGAATTTGCTTTCCAACGATAAAAAAGGGCTCTCACAACAGCCCCGGTTCTAACTCTGCCTGACGGAAGCAAAATGTTCACAGTATACATGGATGTATGTGGAACGGGACTAGGCGCTGTTCTAATGCAAGAAGGAAGGGTAGTAGCTTATGGTGGAAGACAATTGAAAGTTCATGAAAAGAACTACCCAACCCATGATCTTGAGTTGGCCGTCATCATCTTTGCACTTAAGTCTTGGCGCCATTATCTCCTAGGTGAGAAGTTTGAATTATACACTGACCATAAATCGTTGAAATATCTCTTCTCCCAGAAGGATCTTAACTTGAGGCAGCAAAGGTGGATGGAGTTTCTTGCCTCATATGATTATGAAATTTCCTATACTCCTGGAAAAGGCAACGTGGTAACAGACGCGTTAAGCCGAAAGAAACTGACCCTAAGCCCTCTCTTTGTGGAAAGGCAAAACTTGGAGTATATAGCCAGTTTTAACTTTAGGCCCTCCTCGGATTTTGTACCGGGTTTGTTAGCATCTCTCGAAGTACGCTCCACTCTCTTAGACTCAATAGGGGCAGCACAACGTGAAGACCCTCAGCTTGTTGATGTGATTGATAAACTTATTAGGGGTGAGACTTCTAGTCACCTCAGTAGATACGCCATCGATGATAAGGGTTGGCTGAGACGAGATGGAAGATTATGCATCCCACAAGCAAGGGAGTTGACAAAGAAGGTTCTCGAGGAAGCGCATCATTCCAAGATGACTATACACCCTGGCGGTGATAAGATGTACAAGGATATAAAAAGGACTTTCTTTTGGAGCGGCATGAAGCAAGACGTGGTAGATTTTGTTTCTAAGTGCATGACCTGCCAACAGGTCAAGGCGGAACAAAAGAAGCCTGGAGGACTACTTCACCCTCTAGAGGCCCACAGTGGAAGTGGGATAGCATTTCAACGGACTTCATTGATGGACTGCCTAGATCGAGAAGAGGCAACACTAGCATTTGGGTAATAGTGGAAAGGCTTACTAAAAGCGCCCACTTTATGCCTATCAAGTGTAGAAGGACTGCCTCATCTCTAGCATCTCTTTATCTCAAGGAAATAGTTCGACTCCATGGGATACCCTCCAGCATTGTTAGTGACCGAGACCCTACTTTCACAAGTGAGTTTTGGAGGAGTCTGCAAGAAGCAGTAGGCACACAGCTATGTTTGAGTACGGCCTATCACCCCCAAACAGATGGCCTGACAAAAAGGGTGAATAGAGTTTTGAGGATCTTTTAAGACTTTGCGTTCTTGACTTTGGAGGGACGTGGGAGGATCACCTTCCTTTAGTGGAATTTGCCTACAACAACAGCTACCAAGCTACCATCGGCATGGCACCCTTCGAAGCCTTGTATGGAAGATCATGCAAATCACCAACTTGTTGGTGGGAGTCTACAGATAAGCTTATACTTGGGCCAGACATGATTCGAGAAACTTCAGAAAAAGTGGACTTGATACGTAGGAGAATGAAGACATACCAAGACAGACAGAAATCTACGCCGACAAAAGAAGGACCGACCTTGAGTTTGAGGTTGGAGACAGGGTTTTCCTTAAAGTATCCCCTTTAAGGAACGTCGTTCGCTTTGGATCCGCAGGAAAGCTAGCACCAAAATTTGTAGGACCGTTCCCTATCATCGGGAAGATTGGGAAAATGGCTTATAGAGTAGATCTGCCTGAAAGATTGGCTGGAATTCACAACGTCTTTCACGTTTCTCATCTCCGGAAATGTCTACATGAATCAGCGGAAGTAGTGGAGCCTAGCATTCTAGAAGAAGCCGAAGTGGAACGCGAAGCAACTGTGAGGAGAGTTCCAACCCGCATCATAGGAACTGAAGTGAAAAAGCTACGCAACCGCGAAGTCAAACTCGTTAAAGTTCAGTGGAGCGACGCCGAGGAAGACGCGACTTGGGAAACTGAGGACAGAATACGCGCTGCCTACCCTCTTCTTTTTTAGGGTACATTTTTGACCTCTTTTTTTTTCTTAAGTTGTGCTTGTATCTATCCTTTTAGGTATATCTCCTCGATATTACCCTTTATCCTTAGGTAGAAACCCCTTTGGATGTAAACATGTATTTGGAACATGTTATGGTTGATGGCTGCAAGTGGTTGCTAGTGGTTGCTCGTGGATGCATCTACACACACAACCTAGGTCTTAGATCGGCTCAATCACTTCATACTGCATATGCATATATGTATTCTTATTTGTATATAGTTGTAAACTTGATATGCTGTCATATGGTCGTTGCATTTGTATGAATAGTTGTGCACTCATGTAGAATTATGAGTAGGAAAAAAAATTGCATACATAATGGATTCATGACACTTACATAATTCGCATTAAGTAGGTCAACTGAATCAGTAGACCGCCTGATTTCTGCATTAGATAAGGACATGTACACACACTATGCATATGATCATGAAGCAATAGAAGTCTTTCAAGGACAGTGGATGCCAGTGTTTGTTGGTTGAGTAGATGGACTTTTGGATGGTAGGATATACATTCTTCCAAACTTGAAGATTTCGGGGACGAAATCCTTTTAAGTGGGGGAGAATGTAACACCCCGTGAATTCTATAACGTTTAGCTTCACGAATTGAAGTATAATTAATTATAAATGATGAAATCAAGGGAAATGGTTTACGCCATTGCGTACGTCTCGAAATTCTGCTTTAGATAGAGTTCAAGTTTGCGTAAAACGGATATCGTACGAAGAAGATATGGACGAACAAAGTTGGGCGAAAAACCAGAAAACGGGTCAGAATGCACTGGCGCACTTAGGAAGTGCACCAGAACAGAAATGAACTGGCGCACTTGGGAAGTGCGCTAGTACATTTTTAGCCTGGCGCACCTGCCATGTGCGCCAGGTCAGATGGACCTGCTGGTCAGGTCCTGGCTGGCCTGATCAGGGTCTAGTCGAATTCTGATGCTTGGCTGAGTCACTAGGGCTTACGTGTCACCTTTTGAGTGGCTCTTTGAACTTTGTATGGTCTAGATTCCTCCTATCTTCATCCGACGGCTCAAAACAATTTAAAATTCTATAAATACAACTCAAGTCTAACCCTAAATTCACACAAATAATAGAATACAAAAGCCGTCATGCTGCTGGAGAGGAACTAGGAATGGCCGTCAATTAGGAAGCCTAGAGACAAGCCAACAAGCCTAAGAGACGAATCAAATTAAAAGAAGGTCAAAGCTTAATCAAATCATTCAACGCAACTTTTCTACCCAAAGGTGAGCATCTCCAAATCAGAACAACAGAAATCAGAAAACAAGAATTCATCACACGTTGTAAGTATAGTGACCTTTCAAAATATGAATAAAAACTGTGATGTGATTCGATGTAAATGAAAATAGAATCGTGTTGTTATAATCTTTGTGTATTGTGATGGTTCTATCATGACTTGTGTATTGATGTTTGTGGCATAAATTAATTGATGCAAGCCTATTGAACAATTGTATATGAAAAACAATGGCACTTGCAAGCTTGTGGCAAAAACTAGAAATTTATCCCTTTTTGTATATGTCGATGGCATGGACTATGTATATTCCCTTAGTCTAAATTAGAATTTATGTAAACATGTTATAGACCTTTTATGCCTACATGACCCAAAACCTATGATATCATCCTTATGTTTATTGGCAAGTATAATTAGATCTATGTTTGCAAGTATAATTGGATCTATGTTTCATAAACTATGTAAGTTCATGTTTATTTGCAAAATAAAATTGGTTCTATGTCAAACATCGTTTGGGTTTCATAAACTATGCAAGTTCATGTTGAAATAGGCTATATGATTAGATGTAAAAATTGTACATTTTTGATGAATATATAGCATGCTAGTTTTGTGGTCGATATTATGCCAAGTTAACACGTTTAAACACAAGTTTGTATTTGCCTAAACTATGCCATTTCATATGTCACCTACTTAGTCATACTTTGATTTGAATGCAAGTACACATGACCCATGTTATATGTTAGTTGAATCGCCAAATTGCAAGTTCATGCGCCACACACCTTTATGTATTACATGTTCTTGATTTCCCCTTTTCCTCACGTTTATAAAGTTGGGCTGAATTGTGACAAGCCCAACACATGTTATAACGATTGCGAACAAACGGGGGTAATAACGGTGCGTGTAAAATATGAAAACATATGTTGGCATGTTTGGCACATGCCAATGATTATGACACATAAGCGGTATGAATTGAAATACCCAAAAATAAAATATATGACATTTACATATAGTTGAAGAGTAATAAAATATGTAAATTTAGAAAACACGATATGCTTAACTCGAGGTTGGATTGAGTTGTGATGTAAACCTGCGCGGACCCGCCCGGCTGTTCAGTAGTGACAGCAATACCTATCCAATGTGGGTGGTTAAGCATTGAGCCCAATAAGGACCCGAGGATAGACTGAGCTACGGTGTAAACCTGCCCTGAACCGACCGGCATATCCAGTAACCGTAGTAATATCTGTCTAATGTGAGTGGTCTGGTGCTCCTAAGAGGCTAAGGACAGATGGTAGGGTTAAGTCAACTATAACACTTAACGAAATTCAACTTGTTAACATGAATTGATGGATGGGGTTAGGTAAATACAGACACTTAACCACTTAACATATTTGACTAGAAAATCCTGGTAACAAGGGACCCGTTTCAGCAGTAACCCAAAGTTAGGTATCAACGGTACCCTAAAACTAGGCAGGGTGGGGCACGATTACTGGGCTGATTGTAAGCGGTCAAACGACGGCGGTGGGTGCACAGTGCAGGTCTAACGAGGTGCGGGCGTGCACACACTCCGGAGCAGACAACCAGGGCACTGGTGACACCAGTAGTATAGCCTATGTCTTCTAGTTTTGTGTCGGGGCCGCCGCCATGGGTCTTGATACACCCCATGGTGGGACCAGCATAGGTATCTACAATTCTTAGGGGCCGTATGAGACATGTTAACGCGAGTAGGAGCCGATCTTTAATAAGAATGGGGATCACTTCACCCTCACCATGGGGTGCCAGTTAGAATAAACTCGAGTAGGTGCAGAGATATAGTATGGGTTTGATAGTACATTCGACACTTCCTTAGCCTGTGACACTTTCCTTTTTTAAGTTTATATCCATCATATCCTTTTCTTATTCACATATTGAAGAGTTACTAGATTTATTCAGGCTTTATGTCTAACCCTATTTTCTTTTCGTCTTCTTTTCTTTCGTTTCCCCCCCAGGTCCACAGGGAGGAAACAGCTCAACTCAGTCAGGCTCTTTACAAGCACCAAGAACGTAGATGTATGATTTGGATCTTTCTTGTCGGATAATGGCTTTGGATATCACTATGGGGATTTTTGTCACATTATTTATGTTTTCATGCTTCTTTAATAATCAAGGCAGTTATGAGGTTGTAATGTTGAAAGTATTTTGAGACAATTATGGGAATCTTTGTTTGATACACGTATTGATGAAATAAAAGTTTGTTTGGTTTTCCACTATTCAAAATATGTGTATTTATATTTGTCTTGAGTTCATCTGTGGCTTTTACTTATAAACCCTCACCAAAGTTAAGGCATTCCCTTTGTGAGTGACCTTAATGGAGGTGGGGTGTTTCAAAATAGATGAAGTAAACTACATATAAACTACGTGAATTTACACATATCTTCTTATATGATTTGTTAATATTTCTTGTAGATTTTAAATAATGCCATTTTATTTGAAAAGAGAAAAAGGGCTAATTTACAATAATCAAGTGAAAACCTCAAACAATACTAATACAAATAAGTTTCTAATTCTAAAGCAATAAACTGCACAGGTAATATATTTTACACCCAAATTACATAAATTTGAAATAACAACTTCACCAATCTAACAATATTTAGGGACTAATTTCCATATTTAGGGTGTTTACCACAAGACGTATAAAAAGATTGTAAGCAAGACATGATTACTATAACTGAATGGCCTATACATCCATATCATATTTTCAGATTTTACAAATTCAGTTTTGACCCAAAATAAATAAATCTAATACTTTTAGGCATATAAATTCATATTCGAGACAAACGAAATAATTCTGATATTTTAACAATAAATATATTTCCCACTCACTTGAAAGTCATTCTAAATCCAAATCCGAACAAAGCTTTTTGGCCTATAATTTCAAATTTTACAGATCTGTAGCATGTATAAAAAGGGGATATGTATACACATTAAAATTTGTAGTTCAGAGAAAAGATTTGGAAAAGGAGATAAAACAAATAATATAAATTACATATGCCCAGAACCAGCCCTTGTTCACGACTCTAGATTCATTATCTTCAATCCTTGTTTGTTTGATTTGAAGATATATATATATATATATATATATATATAAATTTTAGAAGAGATTGAAGAAAGTAAAATGACAGAGATTCACTGTTGCCTCCAGAAAATGTGAGCAAAAAAGTGGGGTCTAGGAATTTATTTATAGGCATTAAAATGACCCTAAATCATTAAATTTGTTTTCAAAAAAATCTTTTCGTTACCAAAACTTTTTATATATTAAAATCATAGCCGCCACAAGGATAATTCGATCTGTAGGTCGAAGGGCATTCGACCGCCAGATGGACCCCCAAGTCGACCTGTCTCCTGTAAGAGGCGGAGTAATAAAAGGAAAAATTAAATTTGCTTATGTAAATTTTGTTTATAAATTATTTCTCGTCTGTTTTTGTATTTCATCAATAACTTTTCCATACAGACTCTGTTCGCGAAGTTCCAAATATGAAATTTGACTAGAATTCCATCACGAACGCAATGATGCAAGTTTTAAAGATAAATTCCATCGTTTGATCAAATTCTCTTTTTGGAATATAACTAATTTAACTAACGTCAAATTTTGGGTTGTTGCATTCTTCTCTCTTTAAAAGAAATTTCATCCTGGAAATTTTACCAATGACTAAGTCATGGTGCTGGCACCTAATTATCTTATACAACACAACCAATTAGTGTACGTTCAATTTTACAACCAAACGTGCACCTGTGCATGGTGTACATAATGAGTCACAACCACAAAATATGTATGTACAATGATTCTAAACCGGATCCTCGTATATGTATGCATTTTATTTCAAAAAAAATTATGAAAACATGATGCAAATATCCTAAAATATACTGGCACTCTACATGAATGCAACTTTCAAAAATATTATTCATCCAACACTTTCACACGACTACGAATAGAAGTGTGAAGCAACCAATTTTGCATATAAATCCTATCGTTCAACACGTCAACACATTTGAAATCATTTCCTATTGATTCCTCCTACGTCCAAAAAAAGAAATTATAACAGAGAATTCAATGTTCTAACTGCTTATAAATCTTTCAATTTCCACCCTACAGTGGAATTTTACTTCAGTTGACCAAAAAATACTCCAAAAATTCTAACATGTAGATTGTAGAGGAGACTTCAAACAATCTCTAAAACATAAACGGGTTAAATAATAACTCGCGCGCATCGTCGACAAAGTATGGAAACGACATTTACAAGGCTAAAACATCTTTTTCCTTGTTATCGTTAATGTTCTTAACGCATCGCCGCCCCTTACACCGCTAAAACAATAAAACAAACTACCGAAAATCTTCCTTATGCTTCACGTGACTATGAAATCGCGGTTCTCATAAAAATAAATTTCTGCTTCTTAAAGTTTTATGTCGAATTTGTAAAAATTTGGTAAAATGCATAAATGTGCATTCTTTTACAACAATAATAATATAAATTTGAAAATTTTGAATCTTTTAAAAGCCTTTTTTCAAATGACATTTGCTGAAAGTTTTAAAAATTGTTTTATGGAAACTTAAACGATTTAGGTCACATTTCAGTGTAGAAGGAAGTCAGGCATGTAGAAAAATGCGAAAACCGAAACCACACACAAAATCTCAAAATAGGACATTTGTAGAATATGTCCAAATCCAAAAATAAATTTTAGCTTATAAAGAATAGGAGAAAAAAATTAAAATACGCATGACAAAATAACACAAAACCTGTCATTCGCTAAAATTTATGTATTACCGAAATCTATTCTTTCCAGCTCTAAAATAACTGTTAGTCAGATAAAGAAAAATAAGATTTCATTCTGATTCGAATTATAGATAAGCGTGAATGACACAAAATATTTCCAAACAATAGAAATCTCATTGCATCATCGTGCGATTTTATGAAGACAACAAACACTAACAGTTACAAGCGCGAACTTCCGCAAAGCCAAAAAACAAATGCTGGAAAGAGAAAAGAACAAAGACAACAAGACCGAAACTCTAAAAAAATTACCTATAAATAATGAGATATCTTGGTCCACGGCTGGAGCTCGAACCATTTCCATGACCTTTGACTAGTCATATCATGGTAGCAAAATACTCAATTCCATGTTGAAAACATTGTTGACATTGTTGGAGATTTCCACTTCACCATCTTTTCTAAGAGAGAATTAGCAATGACAAAAGAAACTTATCACAAAACTGATTTCATGGAGACTAACCTAACAATACCTAAAGACAAAAGTGGATAGGTGAAAATATAGAAAATAACTCCTTAAAACAACATACAAGAACAACAAGCTGAACCAAAGGTCATGCGATACTAAATGATGGTTATGCCACGATCGAAGCAAAAATTGATTTCTGTATCATGAGAAAAATTCAGTCGTAATTTCCTATCATAATGTGTTAAATGAGTCACATATCCACATGGACAGTTTGGACATAGATTACCCAACTCAAAAAATGACATTTAGGAAAAAAGTGATCTGCTACATAATCTCAAAGATGGTCAAATAAAAGATCATTCAAGTCCACGTACAACATGGATGCCTCTAAAATCTCATCGATATTCTACGTGGATAGACCATCCAAAGACTGCTAAATCTTCATCTTTGAAGCAACAATTGACTTTAACAAAATCTATTCTAACGAGATACGACAAAGGTGAATGCAGCACGGATAACAATCTCATTCAAAAATCTCAAAGCAAAGGACTAGTGCAATTCCAACTGCTATGACTAATTCTTTTAGCCTTAAAGCGGTGGAACCTTATGCTCATCCGATCTAACCAATCGTCCTCTCTAAGGATGACACCTAAATGGCATGAATAAGTTCAAATAGCGCAAATAGATGTTATGGGTTAAGAAATGATTGGATAGACGGAATTGGGTTCAGATCTTGGAGCAATAGTGGGATTCGATCTAACGTGCAAACTAGTGCAAAAAAGAGGAGATGAGGCTAGTACAATGAAAGAGAAAAAGAATAAATGTATGGTTCGACGAATTGAGGAAGGAAGGACGAACGAAAGAAGTTTAAAAGTGGGAATTTGAATGAAATTTTCATGGTTGAGTCCTAGGTACAAGTCATACCAAATCTCGTCAACTAGTTGACCACTAGGTATAACACTAGACGGTCAACTACAAAACGAGTTTCAGACAAAAGTTGAATCACGACCCTATTAAGGTCTGATTAAAACATTAATCGTCCTGCGTCATCTCTTAGGATTTAACATGATCTGAAAAATATTTATCCTCATCACGACAGTATCATAGACCGCTGTTAAGTTCTGAACCGACCTCCAAAGATTCAAAGTAGTCTCAACAAAAAGCCGCGACCACACAACAAACAAATTCCCGAAATAAATTCAGCGAGAAATCCGTAATATAAACTAAAACGGATCTATCCCCTCACCTAGCTGACAAAATACTGACTGATTTAAGAAATAGAATACCTTAAGCTAAATAGAAATTTTCATTAATCCAATTCGAGAGAAAAAATTTGGATTTTTTTGAAATTCAATTTTTATTTCTAAACTGAGGGTCTCATACTATAAGTCTATTTTATTATTTAAGTTAATTTATATTCTAGTTCTCGTTACTGACTAAAATTATATTTCTATATTATGAATCATCAAGATTTTAAATCTGTAAAAGTTTATTTGTGATAATTTCCATAAATTATCAAATACGTCCAAAATGAGGAAATACTTGAAAATCACAAGGAATGGGTAATGATTTTAATTTCAGGCATATTCCTTGAAATTTCCAAATTACTTTTTAGAAAAAGAATTATTTACCAGAAATTACACAAAACTAAAACAATATGAAACATAAATAGATTTATAATTTAAAATTTTCTTGAAAAACAATTTAAAACTTTTGAAACCCTTTTCTTTTCCAAGACAGTTTTAAAATAAAATTCTCCCGAATATAAGACGAAGAACTCAAAGGAATAGTTTCTAATAAAAGAATATCCGGATTTCCAAAACGAAGTATCAAATGGGTATGCCTCATAATTTTTCTTTCAGACTAATATGACATACCAACAAGAATTTCCTGTTTAACTTTAAAACCAAGATAAGGGCATTGACTAGAACTCTCAACGGAAACCAAAAGCCCGAAATCACGATTATCTCAGTTGTAGCTATCTTCTCATCCAGTCATAAAGTTCGAATCCACAGGATTCTCCATATGTTGTTCTCATACTCTTCAAGACAAAGTGACAAATGCACCACAGGGTAAATCGGGTTTGGAAAGAAACTTGAACTCACAAATATCTCTAACTTAGAGTCACTTAAATTCATCTTAAATCAACTGGTTTGCAACTATTTCATCGTCGAAATTATTTAGACTCAAGCACCGAAGGCCAAAGAAAAAAAATTCAATTACGTTCTCTCACCAAATCCTAATTCATTAATTCCTCTAATCGTCTTAACCTTGCTCTAATACCAAATGTAACACTCTATACTTTTCTGGGCTCGGATTTCGATAAAAATTGAAACTTCAACCCATTCATGCATGGAAAGTATAAATCTTGTAAAGACCCCACCTCTATAACTATACCATCCAAGAGTATTACAATGTAATAGTACCTGATAATACAGAGAATGAAGCTGTATGAGAACACATGTGTAAATTCTCTTAGACTAACACTGGTACATGTTAAAATTTTCTAAAATATGACTCACTTATATGTACATAGAATATACTAAAATACTGAGATCATAGAGTCAATCACAGCAATAAAATATAATATAAATATCATTTAACATTTTATTCACATTTAACTTATTTTTCATTTTATACACCTTTTACTTATTACACATTAATATATAAGTCAATTCATTCAATACAATGTAATCGATAATAAGCTAAGTAATTATATCCCTCTAAGTCCAATAAAATACAAGTTGGTCTCAATGTCCATGCGCTTGTAATGTCTCAGACATACCTGAGTATTATATAAATATTGAATAGATCAAACTATATCTAAATTCTATGCAAGTGATATAGGGTGTCAAGATTCACTGAAAATTATCATCACTCAGAAGTCCATCTAAATATAAACCATGGAATCAATATAAAAGGATATATTACATAAATCTAATATATCGCATTCAAGTCCCAATACCGTCTGCAAGAAGAATTTCATAAAGTATGGATGGACTAATAATCGAATAGCACTAAATGTCACTCGATATCTTTAAATATAAAATCCATCACATTAATAAAATAAAGATCAATACACAAAATTACATAAAAGAGCGATATCTTCTAGTGAAGGATATAAGAAACAAATAAGACCTTAAAATAAGTAATAAAAACAACAACTTATATAAGAGTACTTGGTGATACACCAATGGATCATAATACAACATAAATATCAACAATAATTGGCGATGTGCCAAATAAAATGGGTTAGGTGACATCTTCCAATGAAGGAAATGGGGATTGATCATACTCAGGATCATGTCTTTGGTATAACCTTGTACTAACTATACACTAAGCCAGAGCTAAAAGAGAGACTAACGAATGCTTCTGCTCCAGGAGACTCCAAACTCTCTCCTAAAGTCATCAGTTAACACTACTTCACATCCACTAATATCGTGACAACAATCCACCATTAGTACGCCAACGTGTAACTCCTAAGGTCACGATACTCACATCGGCCCTTATGATAACCGACTTTTGGCCTAGGTGACAATGAGAGAACTACATCTCAATAATGATAATAAATATTACAGTGTCACGGATCCAGGGTGCGACCCCACGATCAGGCCACCAGGGTGGTTACTGGCCATTTTAGCTCAATCCCGCAGAATATAGAAAGTTGGACAGTGATAGTCCGGTACTACTAAACAAACATATATATATACACACATAATAAAATAACAGGTGCACCGCAGTGCATGAGGTTATGCAAATACTGATCTATTACATAATATTTATACCCTCATACTGTATATAATATATATAGTCAACGCATGGCTAAATATAAAAAGATCAGTAAATGACTACCATATATACATGTGTGTGTATGTGTGTGTGTGTTCACTACAACGAACACCACTCCATAAGTCCCCGTTAAGTGTAATACACAAGCAAAAGATAGCCAGATAAATAACTCATCGGTTTCCCATACCATAGTGTTTATTATTCTATTTATTTAATGCTCGCATGTCACTCTTACCCTTCTATACTCTATATAACAAGTCTAATGAATAACTAGGGAGGCGACACAGAAAGTCCTATACCAGACAGTTTCACCAAACCGTTTATTTAAATGTCTCGTTACATAGAATATGAATATTATAAAATCATATAAAATATGTCATTGCTGTGTCATATCTTAATCTTGAACCAAAATCATTGTCAATAGTGAATCACTCATAATCTAGAAGTCTACATAAACGAAAATGATAATAAATAAATTAAACCGAATAACAAAATAAAAATCACGTAATGAAAATCATACTCAAAATCCCAAAACAAACTTGAAAATAAAATAATTCCAAATAATAGTAATAATATAATAAAAGAGTATATCAAACAATAAAATATGAATATATATATAAGTCTATAAGAATCATTTTATTATATAAATCCCTTATTAAAACTATTAAGATTTTACATAAAGAATATTTCATGATCTAATTAAATACCAACTTCTCAAATAGTTTATTTAAAACTAATTATAATTTACTTTTATACAATTTTTTTATAAAGGTAAAGTAAGATGGTTCTAAATATTACTTTCCCAAGAGATAAATAACTTGATAAAATTCATATAACCAATTTTTATTGTCCTTACTTATATCTTTATTTAAAATATAGATTACAATGATGATAATCACTTAAAATGGAGTATATTATCTAAGTTCATTTTATTTATAATTTTAACAATAGAACAATGTTAAACACGTAATTGTATTTTAGTTTATACTTTAAAACTCTAAACAATTTAAATCAACCCTTCACAAATATCTCGAAATATAAAACCTACTAGTCATTATAAAGAAAAATATTTAGAACTTTGCGTTATAAAAGTAAATGAAATAACTCAAAATAAATGTCACAATTCAAAATAAAATTGATCTTCAATTTCTTTATATCATTAGCATCCAACACACTCAATTCTTCATATAAATATAATATCCTAAACATTCATTAAACAATTCGATCTTAATCCAACACCGTGTAATATAATTCAATACTAACAATCAATTTCACATTTTACAACTCAATTCAATTTAACACTCCAAATAATCTATTCATTCAACTCAATCAACAAATAATGATTAACGCGGGTAATGGTGCAATTCAATGTGAATCAGAATGATAATTGTTTATAAATGCAATGAATATAAATTTAGTCGTGCGTGAGTATTTCACTCACCTAAATTTTCAAACAAAGATTGCCATACATAATTTGTTGCGGTACTTCCACCATCTCCCATTCTTACTCCTAATTTCATCTGTCATAGTTCCGACCTGATCTCCTCCCTGCTTCACCATGTACTAGTCTGCACCGCATTTCCTGTACCGCACCTTCCTATGACCACAAGCCACGTCTCTATCCCCACGTGGAACCTCAACAGGGTCATGCCTCCTAAAATGGAAGCACCCCAGTTACGACTCCACCTCTACTCACGTGTGCTCTCCCATCTTCGATTCGAAGCAACCCAAATTGCACGAAAGATATCATGACTCTGGCCAATGCAGTAGTAGTCTCCCCTTCCCATTGTTTCACCTCATCCCAGCCACATTGCAGTCGAACGAGAACTTTTTTCCAATTGATCTTTTTTTCCAATGAGGGGGATAAGGGTAATCGGTTTTTTCTTTTCTTTTTTGGGGCTTCTTTGTGAATCTGAAAGTAAGTGTCTAAAAGGAAGCGCCTAGGTAATTTAAGAGATGTAGAGAAAAAGGGTTTGGGCCTAATTGTTTTCAACTCAATTTAAAACTAATCTATTTATTTATTCTCAATTTCTAAACTATTGAATCTAATTTTTTTCATGAAATAAACTCTAATTTTATTACAGAGCGATCCACAACTCATTTTACAAGTTACAACTAAGTAATTAACAGTTGTATTGTATTCAAACGCTTTGTAATTTATTTAAAAATCCAACATTCAATACTAATATTTATATTTTCCATCTATTTCAATTGTATAAATATAAATTATAATTATTTAATACCACAAACAATTTTTTTTAGTTTAGTCGATTTATTCCATTAACTAATCGTCTCAGTTCAAATTTACACTTCTATTTTTTTATTAAATACACATTTTTATGGGAAAAACAGGGTTGTTGCAAATCTGGTATTTGCAAATAATGAGTATGAGCATAATCAAAGTACAGTAAAACTAACTCACAACGAAACATGATAGGATAACAAGTATCGGCTAAAGCAACTGCCTTAATAGTGAATCACCACATCAATACCGGGAATGCGAGAACAAGAACATAAAACCAAACTTAAACACTTGCAAAGACTTATCTTACATGAGATAAACTTGAGAGTTGTTATGAGGATGGGGTCAAAACAATAAGTTCTGGTAAGTAGAAAATGTATAACATTGTTTACAATATATTAATGCATCCCATTTGGTTTCACCTAAAATCACATGTCTAACAAGGCTAGTAATTCTAATCTAATCTTATAAGGATTATGCACGATGATTAACAGCCATACCCAAGGTAGCACTACCCAAAGACATATTATTGTAATATACTGAGATAGAACCTTTTACGCATAAATATGAACCCATTAAACCACCATTCAAATAAATACCAAGGCTAAGAGGCGGGATCTCCACCTACTCAATACCCTATAAACAAAGGAGATGGATTTTTATATAGCCACTTGTGGCCTCACTTATAATATAACATAAAGGCGAATGTGTTGATAACATAATACTTTTCTACATGGTTTACTACTCACTAATATAAATTAGAGGACACTAGCTATTAAGTTTTATTGATTCAAAGCTTTCGTCATTCACATATATCCTAACCCACATAAGGTGAGAGATATTAAGCAATCACTGATTACCTCAGGATGGCAGACTACTAACCGTCATTCTTGACCTTCCCTCTAGAAATCATGTGTTACTATCTACTGACCTTATTGAATAATCCCCAGTCACTTAATATTTCCTGCAGGATAGGGAGACCTATAGTACCTCCGTGGTGGTCATTTAATACTTTATCCCAAGATGGACTCCAACCTCCAGGCACTTACTACTTAGAGTAAGCGGACTTTTGCGGAGATTACCGATCTTGCACCCAACTAGTCATTTAATACTTCAAGTATATGGGGAGGTGAGTTATCTGATCACTTAGTGCTCGTTAACGGCGGACCCTATGACTCCACCCTTATGGGGGAAGGGTGAATTCAATAACTTGATACCCAATACATGGATCTCACTACTTAATACTTATAATCCTGAAGTAGGCTACGTTATCAAATTATTCCATTTTGGTTTCTTCTTTCAGAAGGGAGGCAGACCCTATAATCACTTAATACCTCAACACTTAAAGTAAGCCTTATAGGATATGTTTGCATTACGAGATTAATTATCGTCACAGATTCTTATGATAAATGATGTCTCACATCAGTGTGCACATATCCGACTGTTGGAAAGTGCAGACTTCTGTCGAATAAGGCAACATACCTCGCATCATTAACCTACTAAGTCCAATCCTTATTTTAGATTAAAGATATTGTTTATAGTTATAACTATATATAAGATAAAGATGATTTCCTATGGCTCTCTAGGATATTTAGTTATTTATTAAACTTAGTATTTACTTGGTCATCAATGCCCAAATCCCCATTAAATTCCCTTTAATTCAATTAATTAATCTAATGATCACATGCCATTTGACCATAACGGTCACATTCCCTAAGGTAATGGGCACTAAATTAATTAAATTCCATAATTGTCGCATTACATTATTTACCATAATGGTTTATTTCCTAAGGTAATGGACAACCTATTAAATGTCATTTATATCAGTTAAATTTTAATTCTACTTGTTGTAACTCCTATAATTTTACTATTTTATTTAATTTTATTAGTTGTTGTATAAGTATATTGTAACGACTGTCATACATCACCGGTGCTCGTATAACCCAATAGTGTCACTATGCAAACACCCGATCAATGCATGATGATAGTCAGGAGAAAGAAATTGGAAAAAAGAAGGAAAAAAGATAAGGGAAAAAGAGGAAAGAAACACCAAAAACAAATACATGTCGTTTATCTCACAGCGCATCAGATAAAATATAATATAAATCATATACATAAAACAAGCGAGACAATAATAATTATATAATTAGAGTATAATAGAGATGGATATACTCATTGACAAACTGTCTTAGGATAAGTAGCCAACACTGTCATGGCTCCACAGTGGAATAATCAATAATGCAAATATAATATGAGAATACGCCACCTCTTGATAATCCATCTATGCACCTCCAGATAACGCTTGCACCTACCACCTAGTCTATTCAACGATGTATTTGATGAGTACGCAAGGTAACACTACAATAGAAAACCCTTTTAGTAGCAGGCAATATATGTTGCATTAGGCCTATTACAACAGACTTGCGCCCGTCTAGATAGCCAGAGTTGTAATAGGTCGGTCGGTCTCTTTTCGCAACTGTAAAAGTTAGCTGCGATAGGTTACTTTAAAACTATAAATGTCTGTTGTAATACCTTTTTACAACTGTAAACGCCAGTTGTAAATTGGCAAAATTGAAAAAAAGGAACTTGTGGAACGTTATATATTAAATGAATTTGTTGCAACATTAGCGTTTATCAGAGTGAAATTAACAATTGAAAATTTACTTCAATCAAATTTTATTGCAATAAAATTTCAATAGTACACAATTAGAACAACAATTCCCAAAATTTTCGTACATGATCCATATATAGTAATTTCTACTCTCACGCAACCTGTTTTTTCAAATATAATATTTTATTACATTTTCCAAATACACTATTTCTATTCTAATACACTAATACGATAGTTCAAATACTTTAATGAGCTTGTTTCACATCTTGAAAAGCTTTTCATTCTTTAGCCTTAGCACCCTGCTCCGTCGCATGGAAAGCCATCCTTCTTGCAGTCTTTACTAACTGGACATGCACAACATCATTTGCTGAAAAATATGAAATGCAATTACAGCAAGGTAAAATTATGTGTACTTACATATGTGAACAGTGGCATGAGTTTATGTGTCAGTTTAGCAAGTTTTTATGTATTGTGGTGGTAGCTACTTTTATTACCCATTTTACAATATCAAATCTGATGGTAAAACAAATGTACTTTTCACAATTTAACTAGAATAAGGTACACATAATTTATGAGGGTGTCCTCAGTTAAAAAATGTTTAGAAATATAAAGAAATGTCAAATAAGAGACATCAATTAAAAATGATAACGTATTCACTGAAATACCTATTAGTATCAGTTTATTAAGAATCGAGATTCACAACACTTCATATCTTGAGAATCAAAACATCCTCAAATAGCAAATACTTACTTAATAACCATCCAACAGTTAATGTATTTGCTTAGTACCGTAACAGTTAAATTTAGTAGCATGTTAAATCAATTATTGGTACACTGCTACATCGATAAATTATTTTCTGTAGCTATAGTTTGGTGCGACTATGTCAAACCAATTTATGAAAGTTTCTAGTACCATACATCATTAAAGCTCTTAAATTTTCAGATCGTTGAAGCACATGATTAGAAAAAACACAACCATACAAAAAACTTTTTTAGGTCCAACATATAAATTCACTAGCATCTAAGTGTACAATCCAAAGTCTAGGTTACACAGTAGATTATCATTTTGAAACTACTATGATGCAATCATGACTTGAATCAGTTACGTATTATATTTTCCAAGCAAAAAGCTAAAACGTACATAAACGTAAAATTTCTTAAACTATGCTTGCATGCATTGGTGCAATTGTTGGTAGCAAATCTGTAGACCATTAAGGGAGACTTACATGTGTGCAATGGTATTGGCAGGGACAAAACATCGCTTGTTTTTTACATCTCTATTTCCAGAGCAGACAAATGCTTAGATACTTCATTTACACCTATTAGTGTGTTAATAACTGTCAGAAGAAGTATGCCATCATTCCATACTTCACTATCGATCGATGCCTTATTCCATTAAAGTTTCTACCAGGCTAATAAACCATAACAATAAGGGAAAGGATCTCAAAATTTGAAAGATGCAAAAGAAAGAATGGTTAGAAGTTTTAGGATTTTTTTTTTGAAAATGGTTCCTTATTAATGACGAAAAAGAACGCTAAGTGTCCAGCCTCCTTAAAAAATCTTATCAGTGTAGTAAGGAAAAAGAGCGCAGCGAAACTTATACATTTTCAGTTTATACAAATATACAAAACCGGGGAAAAAAATACACTAATGTATCAAACATTTGACTAACCAGCCCAGCCCATACAAAACCAAACGTTAACCCAAATCAGTACTTCATCCAGGGTCAAACACATGAAGAACATCTGCTTCTTCTCTACCACTGCAAAATCAGCCATGGAGTTGACTATGCAAATCTACCTCGATAAAATTCCATCGTGTCCACTCCTCCAGCTTTTTCCCTTCAAACACGCATAAATTACGCTCCCCCTAAATATGGTGAACAATAGTTGAGAAACCAACACAGCTGAGGCCGAAATAAGGCGATCTGCAGTTCTGGAGCTGTGAGAAATCATGGATCTGAGCAAGTAGAAAAGTGCCTCCATACTTTCGAAGTCCAAGAGCTACCCGGAGCCGGTTCATCAATGAGGAACTATAAGGGTAGGTAAAAAAATAAATGACCACGGTTTTCTTCTTCATGATTACACAGAACACACCGTATTAGTAGAAATCCCCCACGACAAAAGTCTATCTTTTGTTGTTAATCTGCCAAGACATGCTTTGTATGTTGTGTAACAAAATTTCTTTGCTGTAAAACGATGACAAATAATTTTAGCCCATTCATTAGTAGGATTATGACATCAAACTGCATTCCACACATGTGAAAACTGGAAACGAGCAGAGCCATCAATTAACAAGTAATCTTTGTTAGTTGTTAGGTATGGGTTAATCAACTTAATTTCTTCCCCAATTCCAATTTCATGAGTTGAAGATAGTAAATTAGGTTGTAAACTCCCTTGCTATAGAATATGATTTACCGACCAATGTTTTTCCTCCTGTAAATCAACTCTATGCCACCCCAATAAATCAACCATGGACTTATGATTAACCCACGGGTCGAACCACAATGATGTTTTATCCCCAGTACTTATAACTCGTTTCATCAAATCCCGAGCAATATCTATATGTCGAAGCATACGTTTGAAAGTGTTGGAGTAATTATTATTTATTGCCATATGCCAGAAATTTTTATCAGAGCAATATTTGTGTTTAGTCCATCTACTCCATAAACTTTCCTTTGTGAGAAAAGACCATACAAGCTTTACAACAGAGGTTTTTTTCAAATATGAGAGAAGATGTAACCCAGTACCTCCCTCTGCCTTAGGCCTGAAAATTAAATTCTAGGCAATTTTGTGATAATTACCGCACCAAAAAAAGTTCGCACACATTTTTTAAATTTTCTATAACACTGAATTTGGAACCTGAAAAATCAGTAGCCAATATAACACCGTGGGGGCAATAGTACTTTGTATTAGCTATGCTCTTCCTATAGTGGATAGAAAAGTACTATCCCATCTGTCAATCTGTTTGCACACCTTACTAATAAGAGGAGTACAGTCAACTGCGTGCGCATAGTCAGCTGAGAGCGGGACACCCAAATACGTAACAGGTGAAAAGTCGATGTGACGACTTAAGCAGGATCTATATGGATATAGCAGAAATATAGATGATATACAAACTAGCTAATACAATAGTTATGCGAATAAATCTAAGATGTAGAGATATATCATAAATAAAATAAAATGCAGTAAATAAAGTAAAAGAACAACACTAGGAATTTTATACTGGTTCGGAGCACCGTCCTACGTCCAGTCCCAGACTTCTATCTGGATTTTCACTAATAACCACCTCACTTCACCCGGAGGAACAGGTATACAACACCTGAGCAGACGAACGAGATTTCATTCCTCTAACAACACCGAGGACTTCAACTAAGATGAATACAATTGTTTTTGATAGTATGTGTTCTTGATAACACGATTTTGTCACTTGTAGTACAAACTTCCTATAATCTTATCCTCAAATAATATATTTGTGTATATGAAGATTTGGTAGTGGATATCGTATTGAATCAAAAAAATATTAAATAGATTCTAGGATTCAAACGATATATTAGAGAATATGAGCGATTTAGTGCTTGAGAGTATAAAATTGAGATCAAGAAAATAAAGATTAGATTGAAAGAATTAGGTAAGTTTGAATGATGATTTCATGATGTTTATATAGAGGATAAACAGTTGTAACTCTTTGTGAAAAGTTACAAACAATAGCCATGATTATTGGTGAAGAGAAAGAGATGCAACCATTAGTGAAAGGAAGTGTCTATTCGAAAGATTGATTTCTTGAATAAAACGGTCGACAGGTTAAAAAGGACCAGTAGACAAAAATTTGAATATGTATATATATATATATATATACGTTATATTTATGTGTACACAATTATTGTGTAAACTGGGCAGAAATGGTCGACTGGTGGAATTCTAGGCGGTCGACCGGTTTCACCCAGTGTGTAGAGTTAATGTGTGTGTGTGTATATATATATATATATTTGATAGCTTCGGGTATGTGATTATTTGAGGATAGATTTTAACATAAATAACACTACTAAAACACCAAATAATCAACCTCTAATGTAAAATACCATATGTAGCTCTTTGTGTCTCTTCAAACCAATGAATATCTTCTTTTTGTCGATCACGGCTTATCTCTTTGTCAGAAATCAAAACTCTATGAAATCCTTGACTCAACATTCTCCCCCTTTTCGATTGATGACAACATAGTTCTGAATCTCCCCCTGTATATGATCTCCCCTTGAGATTGTGTCTGTATGTGAACTATATTTTCTGCAATTGTTCACATCGCCTTTGCCGATGATGTAGCCTTTTGAATTATCTCCAAAAGTGACGAAGCCACCATCTAAGTATGTAATATTTGTCAATAAGTTATTGTCTCCAGTCATGTGCTTCGAGCAACCACTGTCTAATATCCACTTTCCTCTTTTCTTAAGTGGGACTTGCAAAAAATGAAATTAAGTCTATAGTACCCACTTCTCCATAGGGTCCTAAGAGTTAGGTCTTAGGAGTCCAAACCCATACAGGTCCGATATCCCCTTTATATAAATAATTTGAATTGAGATGTAAAGTATTCATAAAATGCTGAATATATTTGTTCCTAATTAAACTGTTATTTGCTTTAGGAACCCATATCTTGATATACTTTACATTATCCTTTTGAGACTTCTTAACCGGTTTTGACTTAGAGTATAATGCACTAAGATTTTTCTTAGCTTCAGTTTCTTGTGTTACTAAATTTTTCTTCCTTTTATAACCGAGATTTTTCTTGATTTCTTGTTTCTTATATCCCAAACCTTGTTTATTTGAAGCAGATTGTGAACTCTCAATGATTTTTGTCAAATTTTCTCGATCTTTGTTGAAGTCAGAAACATTTTGAGTAATATTATCTAACTTAGTTGGTAAACTAGCCTTTTCTAGGTTCAGACGTTTGACTTTTGCCTTAAGCTCATGAATTTCATTAGTAAGAGCATCATTTTTATCTTTTTGAGTTTTAATTTCTTGACTCAGAATAGATAATTGAGAATCAATATTAGATGATGATTCTTGAAAATTTTCAAGTTCTTCTTTTATTATTTTATTCTCGTCTTTTAATATATCTCGTTCAAACTCTGCTCTACTTAGATCAACTTTGGCTTCTTTTAATTGTAGTTTCATGTCTTTATATTTAACTATTAATTCAACATTAATATCAAGTACTTCATCAAATGTAGGAATTTATACCTCATCTTCTGTTGCCATGAAACAAACGTTTGCTTATTCGTTTTCTGTATCACTTTCACTTTCCGATGAAGACGAGTCTGAATCATCCTATGTCACCAAGAATGCTTGTTTCTTTGATTTGTCCTTCTTGTTTTTGAATTTGTCATTTCCTGATTCTTCTTTTGTTCCGGACAATCTTTTTGCATGTGCCCCTTTTTGTGGCAGTTGAAGCATTCTATAGCTGATGATGGTGGTTTATTTGATCCAACTTTCCTTTTATTATAACAATTGGCTTTTCATTGTTTCAGATATTTTTTGAAACCATTTGCAATGAACGCTAGATCTTCATCTTTGGAATCTGATTCATCTTCATCTTTTTCAGCATGGAACGCCACATTTTTCTTTTCTTCTTTTTGTTCCTTTCTAGCCTGCAAATTAGCTTCATATGACATTAGATTTCCTATCAATTCATCTGGCTTCATGACGGAAAGGTCGTTAGCTTCTTCAATTGCTAATAGTTTTCCTTTCCATTCACTAGTCAGAGAATGTAGGACTGTGGAAACAACATCAAAATCAAAGTATTTTTGTCCTAACCCAATAAAAGCATGGTGAATAGTTTGAAACTGTGAATACATATCATTAATCGTCTCATTTGGCTTCATTTTGAAATTTTGAAACTGACTTTTTAGCATGGTTATTTTGGCTTATTTTACCTTGTTAGTACCTTCATGAGTAGTTTTCAATGTTTGCCAAATTTGATATGCAGTGGTATAGATACTAACATGGTTATATTCGTTTTGATCTAATGCACAAAACAACATGTTTATTGCTTTTGCATTTACAGCTGCTGCTATTTTCTCAGCCAGTGTCCATTCTGAATAATCAGTTGTTGGATTCACTATTTCTTTTTAGGTAGCATTCCAGGCATCATAGTTATTTGATTGCATAAAAAATGACATACCTGTTGCCCAATAGCTATAGTTGAGGCCATTGAAAAATGGAGGCCTCTGTGTTGATTGACCTTCCGTGTAGGTGTTAGTGCTAATACTTGCATTATTTGTCATATTACTAGAATATATCAAATAACTATGTTACGGTTATGTGATGACCTCTCTCTGATACCAAATGAAAAGTCGATGTGCTACTTAAGCAGGATCCATAAAGATATAGCGTAAATATAGATGATATACAAACTAGTTATGTGATGACCTCTCTCTAATACAATAGTTATGCAAATAAATCTAAGATGTAGAGATATATCACAAAAAAAATGCAGTAAATAAAGTAAAAGAACGACACCAGGAATTTTATACTAGTTCGGAGCACCGTCCTACGTCCAGTCCCAGACTTTTGTCTGGATTTTCACTAACAACCACCTCACTTCACCCGGAGGAACAGGTATACAACACCCGAGCAGACGAATGGGATTTCATGCCTCTAACAACACCGAGGACTTCAACTAAGATGAATACAATTGTTGTAGACATGATGTGTTCTTAATAACACGATTTTGTCACTTGTAGTACAAACTTCCTATAATCTTATCCTCAAATAATATATTTGTGTATATGAAGATTTGGAAGTGGATATTGTATTGAATCAAAAGAATATTAAATAGATTCTAGGATTCAAATGATATATTAGAGAATATAAGCGATTTAGTGCTTGAGAGTACAAAATTGAGATCAAGAGAATAAAGATTAGATTGAAAGAATAAGGTAAGTTTTGAATGATGGTTTCATGATGTTTATATAGAGGATAAATAGTTGTAACCCTTTGTGAAAAGTTACAAACAATAGCCATGATTATTGGTGAAGAGAAAGAGATGCAACCATTAGTGAAAGGAAGGTCTATTCGAAAGATTGATTTCTGGAAGAAAACGGTCGACAGGTTAAAAAGGACCAGTAGACAGAAATTTGAATATATATATATATACGTTATATTTATGTGTACACATTTATTGTGCAAACTGCGCAGAAACGGTCGACTGGTGGAATTCCAGGCGGTCGACCGGTTTCACCTAGTGTGCACAGTTAATGTGTACATATATATATATATATATATATATATATATATATATATATTTGATAGCTTCGAGGTATGTGATTATTTGAGGATGGATTTTAACATAAATAACACTACTAAAACACCAAATAGTCAACCTCTAATGTAAAATACCATATGTAGCTCTTTGTGTCTCTTCAAACCAATGAATATCTTCTTTTTGTCGATCACGGCTTATCTCTTTGTCAGAAATCAAAAATCTATGAAATCCTTGACTCAACAATAGGAAGAAAATCATCTGCCATTCCCATCAATTCCAAAATGTCCGTCTTATTTGTAGCGTATCTACTGAAGAATATCTTGGATTTAACCTGGTTTAGCTGTAAGCCGACAGTATTTTGAAGCTGTTGGAAAATATAAACCATAGATAGGGCATTAGAAAATGTAGCGCTTACAAAAATCATCACATCATCCGCGTAAAGTAGATGAGAAACAGTTGGCTAAATCATAAAACTGGGTTGAAGTTATTGAGACCAAACAACATCTTCCATTAGAAGCAAGAAAACCTCCAAAGCTATACAAAATAAATACGGTGATAACGGGTCCTCATGGCGCATGCCTCTAGATGAAGTAGTATAACCATGTGGAATACCGTCAATAAGGATCTAAAATGTAGGTGTGCTAATACATTCATAAATCAGGTCAGCTAGGGATCTAGGGAATCCCATATGAAACAACATACAACAAACTAACTCCCGATTCATAATATCGTAAGCCTTAGATAAATCAATCTAGATAAACATTTTTGATTTTCCACGTTTGTTGAAATCACAAACAAGTTCATGTGCGAGAAGAATATTCTCACCAATATTCTTGTTGGGCACAAATGCACTTTGATTGTCAGCAATTAAGTAGGGCAAAAAATGTAACACCCCGAATTTTAATAACATGTTAAAGTCATAAATCAAGGCAGAATTAAATTTTAAAATAAAAGTCAAGGGAAATGGGTTGCGCCATTGCGTTCATCTCGGAATTATGCTTGGAACAGAGTCCGAGTTTACAAAAATCGGAGTCCGTATGAAGGAGTTATGGCCTTCAGAAGTTAGCTCAGAAAATCATAAAAAGGCCTAGCCCAGAGAAAGAAAAAAAATAACCTAGGTGGGTCGACATAGGGGTCGACCCCCCTCAAGGGAGGTCTACATAGGGGTCGACCCCCCCTTTAGGGTGTCGACCTAGGGGTCGACCCCCCCTTTCCTGAAATTAACGTAACCTTAGTCGGTTTGTTTACTGCTACGTGTTTGATGATGCTGAACGATTCTGGAAGGTTCTAGCTGATCCAAGGGCTCTTAAACATTTGCTACACCTATAAATAAACATCAAACCTAACCCTAATTCACTACAACACATCTAGCCACCATTATGATGGAAAAACCTAGCCTCCATCTAAAATTAAATTAGGGCAATATTCAAATCAAAACAAGAGAAAAGGGGTTCTAACAAATCAAATCAGGGATTGTGCAAACGGACGAATTGACAACAACAACGCCTAAATCAGATTGAATCGAATCAGAAGATTAATCAAATAAGAGGTTTCAACACGTCAAACAAATCGATTATCTTCTCTTAGCCAATCAAGGTGAGTTTCAGTTGCTTTTTAGAATTAAATGCTTGAAAGTATAGCATGGCATAATTATAATTTGGGTAATTGAATCTTAATCTCCATCTAATTGGAATTATCATATGTACTATGGATTTATATATCATTTTGGATCTAAACTTTGTGGACATTGAAATTGATTAAGACTTAGTTCACCACCTTGTACCCAATATGTTAAATCTGACTAGGTTGAACATCTAGATTGCCAACTTGGATCTTGTTGAGTTACAATGACATTATAAGTTATTGATGGGTTGCCAATTTGGATCATTGTGACATTATAAGTTATTGTGACATCATAGAATTGATAATTGGGTTAGGGTTGTCAACCTAGACTTTGTTAAGATATTGTGACATCACGATTATGATTAGAATTGGTAATTATGTTAAGAGCACCAACCTAGACCTTGTTAAGATATTGTGACATCATGATTATGATTAGAATTGGTAATTATGTTGAGAACACCAACCTGGACTTTGTTGGAATATTGTGACATCATAGTTGTGTTAAGATTGTCAACCTAGACCTTGTTGAATTATTGAGACATCGTAGTTATGTTAAAATTGTCAATTGCCACAATATTATTAAGTTCACCAAGTTCATGCCTATATGTTCCCTTTTGTCATTATACAAGTTTATGTTTGTGCCAAGTTGTGTTGAATCACCTTAGTCATCTTTTTCACCGTTATAGTTAAGCTATTTTATAGCCTAAACGCCGCCGAACCATATACGAATGCGTTAGTTAGACAATGGGAAAAAAGGGTTAAACTGGCATAGTTAAGGCAATGTTTATATGGTTTAAACATATAAATCAAGTGGAAAATAATTACCTATAACGACATAGGTAAAAGATTGAAAAAATGGCATATGGAATAATTATACCTATAACGACATAGGTAAGGAATTGGACAAGAATGGAATATGGATAATTATAATTAAGAAAATATAATTGTGCTTATGACACGAGGTTAGGTTACATTAGTGATAGAAGACTGCCCGGAACCGACCGGCACATCCAACAGTCACTAGTGTTGAACCTAATGTGGGAGGTCTAAGTATACAAATACGAAGCGGACTATGACACGAGATTAAGCCCAACTTGTGGTAGAAGCCTGCCCGGAACCGACCGGCATATCCAGCATCCACAAGTTGCAGGCCTAATGTGGGAGATCTAGCCTAATACAACCATAATTGGACATGGTAATGAGAAAAGACTACTTAACCTAATTTGATACATGAGGACTGTATGATTATGAACATAAGTTAGGGTTAAGTAAAATGGATTGTTTAGTAAGTGGGTTAAGTATAACTGAATGGTAGGTGAGTAATACTAGTATGTATAGGCCCACACACATACTTAACCATTAAAATTAAACATGATTGGATCAGTAGGAGGGTTAAGTATAACTGAAGGGTGGGTGGTATTATTAAATACAGGCCCATAAACTTAACCATTAAATAAATATGCTTGGATTGAAGGGTGGACGGGTTAAGTAAAACTAAGGGGATGGGTAATATTCACATATAGGCCCAAAAACTTAACCTAATAAGGGTTATGTAATTAAAGACACCATAGGGTATACATAACCAAAGAAGATAGAAAAGTTATGTAATTAAAGACACCTTCTAGGGCAAGCTTAACTTGTAGAAGTAATAAGAGTTATGTATTAAAGACACCTACAGGTTAGCATAACCGAGGGAAGTAAGAGGCTATGTAATTAAAGACACCTTAAGGGTATAAATAGTCAGGAGTCATGTATTAAAGACACCTATGGGTAAGCATAACTGTTGAAGGGTAAACTATGTAATTAAAGACACCATAGTGTATACATAGTCAAGAGAAAACCTAGTGGGGATACAAGACAAAGGGGAGAGCTTGTATTATGTTGTGTGGGGTCCATTTCATCCAGTAACCCGGGGTAGGTATCAAAGTATGAACTCCGTACTAGGAGGAGATGGGGCACGCTTACTGGACTGATTGTAAGAGGTCCAAAACGAGATGGGTATTGTGGGCGGTGCAAACCGATCGGGGACATGTGCGTGCATGGGCCGGGCAGTGGGGGCTAAGACGACCGTGACACTAGTAGATATGGTTATGCACATCATTGGTTGCCACCTTAGGAAGTGATACATCCTACTGTGGGACCAGCACAGGGTATCTACGGAATAGGGAGCCGATCAATGTAGGGTAGTGGGTAGGATACTTCGGGACGTATGCCTAAGTCTACCGTTTAGTGGAAGGGATCATATTTTTCTAGTCGTACTAGTAGACAGTGCAGGGTATAGATACGACATAATACGTAACATACAATTGGTTGGGTTGGGTAACTTTCGGAGTGTTAGTCTGATGTTGATTTCGGTCTTCGCGGCTGACACTTAGGGAGTTACTCTCTTGATCGATGGTTATGTGGATTGGTTAGGTTATATATATCTTGTTCACCTTGATTACCCTATCACACTTGTCCTTTTTGCAGTCATATCTCTTATCCACTTTATATGCCTGTCATGATACTTTGATTTATTTACTTGCTGAAAGCCACTGGAACTCGCCAGACTTTATGTCTGACCTCTTTTGTTTCCACCTCTTGTCTTCCGTTTCCCCCTCCCTTCAGGTTCACAGATAGGAACACTACTGCTTAGTACGGACTCTTTTAAAGCTTGAAGATGGAAATATATTGCTTTGGATCCTTTGTTTTCACTGCTATGGCTGGCTATTGCTATTTGGGGAATTTTTCTAAACTATGTTATGTTATTTTGTGATATGCTTCTTTTGGAAAACAAGACAGATGTTGTAGTGGGTTTTGAACACGTTTTGATGTTGGTGTTTCTGAAATGACTCTATGAAGTTTTAATCCTTTATGCTTTTATGATAATAAAGTTTTATTTTGATTTCCGCTGCTTATTTATGCCTGCTTATGTAGCTTTTATCTGTTTCCATGTTCATAAGACTTCCACTGAAGTTAGGGCATTCCCTTAGTGAGTGACCTTAATAAACGTGGGGTGTCACAAAAAATGCTTAATTCTACCACATATTATTTTTGAAATAACTTTGTAAAGGACATTAGTACATGAAATAGGACGATAATCTGAAATATGTTATGGCTTTGTACCTTGCGTGTATACCTCTAGATATATACATCAACCTTAAGTGCGTAAGAGTGCTTTTCACACAAACATAAGAATTTCAATAGAACGAATGAAAATACAATCTCTTTAGAGTGGGTTATGTGGCCATGGATGTTAACATAACTAACTTATGGAGTATTATTAAGCAATTAAAGGATTACTTGAAATATGAGACTTATAGTGTAGGTATTTAATCTATTAATATACAGTGTTACTCAACATGCTCGATAGAAGCCATGATAAGGCAATAAACCTCCCTGTCATCGAGTCCAAGCAGAATGTTTCACCTTTGTTCAACTGGAAAACCAAAGATCAACTCACACACGTACATTAGTTTAAAGCACAAGTTATAGATCGTGTATTATTGTAAGTTACTGCAAAAACCTTAACTAAAATCAATATCTAATCACGGATGGATATATGTCACCTTATGTTTTGTTGGTCACTGTATTACATAAAGCCTCGGTTTCTGAAGTATAATACAAATATTAACATAATGCTTCATAAATTGCTTTGATGTTCTACAATAGAAAATAACAATAATCTATAATTATTCATGCCATTACTTAAAATAAACTACCTGGAAGATCCCATTGATCAAACTTGTATATGTCAACATCAACAACTATAGTGGTTGGATGAGTTAGAGAAGAAGTGACCTTCTTTTCCAAACAATGTGTAATTAACTCCTGATTAGAAGGGTGAAACCAAAAGCCAGATGGCAACTGTGAACTCAGCACACTAAAACCTTCTATAGAAATTTCTAAACGCCAAAGGTTAATGCTTGGTAGAAAATAAAAAAGATGGGTGGTAAAGAGTACGAAAGCAAAGAAACAAAATGCTTTTACAGCAGATTTGGCTGATTCTATAACACAAGACAAAAAAAAATGTTAGTACAAACCAAGCCAAGAGAAACAAACTGCTTTTATAGAGTATGAAAGCCAAGAAAGAGAAAAACAATATGACATGATGCAGGACAAATTAGTTGGATAGAGTTGGTTCATATCTTGGAGACAAGCCCAAAAAAAAATTTATTCATTTCATTTTTTAACTAATCCTAAGGGCCATAGCCAAAATATTTACCACTATGGAACCATCTTTCATGATGTATTCGTGACGTATTAGTTTTTAATGGTGTGAATTGTGAAGTGAGATAACAGTGACTTAGTGAGAAACCAAATAAGGAAATTCAATATTTACATTTAATCCAAATTGATATGATCTGATACCGGTAAAGCTAACCTAATCCATTTAATAAAATATCAAAAATGAAAAGCAGGGGCCATAGCTATAGTTTACCACCCAAATTAAATAACAAAATAAGAAGATATTATGTGTTGGAAAAAAAACAATCAATCAATGAACAAGTTTGTCAGTTTACCCTTTCAACATTGATTTATACTACTGCTAAACTTCATCATGCAAAACAAGCCAGCTATCTAGCTCAAGTTTTTGCTAAGAAAACAACTTTTTTATTAATTAATTCCTCAAACCAAAGCTTTCAAAACATAATAATCAGAAGAATATGCATAATCGAGCCATTGTAGAACATTTTAGTTTGGGTCACCATCCAAACCCAAATCAAGGTCAATTTCTGAAGGAAATTCACCTTCCCTCCCAGCATGATTTTCTCTAACCCCGGATCAGATCCAGAAGGAGTAGCAGAAAGCCCCAAAGTAAGGGTAGCAGACTGATTGCTCCTGGGAACAGAAGTAGGAGTACCAATGTTATTACGATTTGTGTTACAGAACCACTGTGGCGACGCTCATCGATCTTGAGCTAGGCATCGTGGATGAGGCGGGATCACCATATCGAAGGGCCTGAAGCAAGTCGGGACGGCCACGAAGCAAAGGAATACCAGGGAAAATGTTGCACCCGGTTTTCTTTTCGATGGAGGCGACGTACGAACCATCATCTTGGATGGAAGGACCGTATTTTTTGCTACTAGTAGGAGTTGGGATGATGGTGGATTGGGGTTAGACCATAACCAACAATCCGTTCTGTTCAGTTATTCTCTCTCATGTTCTGAAACTGGTCCAACGAGCCGAGCACCCAGAAGGAGAGAACCAGCCACGGACTGGTTGGGAGCGGGGATACAACGGCAGAGATTTTGCCGTTATAACATTATAACGGCAAAGTGTTTGCCGTTATAATGTCCCCCCCCCCTCAAAACCCTCGCCGCCACCCCCTCAGCTCTATTTCTCCTTCTCCTTCTTCAAACCCGAAAACTCATTTCCCTCCCCCATTTTTCACCCAATTTTCTCCACCAATTCACCAATCCGTCAGTTTTTAACCAAATTAACTAGCTTGTGTGAGATATTAGTTCGAAAATATGGCTAGATTACTAAAAAATTTCGCCAAAAAATTCATGCACGGCGACGATCGTGGCGCCGGCGGGAGTGGTGTAGGTGGTAGTGGCCAACAGCCAGTGCTCGGAATAGAAGACTTACTTGTAGCCGCCGAAAACATGGAGAACGAAGAAGCAGAGGTGCAACAGGGAGGCGGTCATCGGGGACGTGGCGGGCGTAGAGGCGGACGAGCAGGCAGGGCACGTAGGGGTGTTGGATCAGTTGCCGCTAGAGAGGGCCAACTCGATGGCTATGTGGATATGAACCTCAGCGCCGCGAAGCTTCCTGCGCTATCCAACTTTCGCATTCTTCCAGATGACGAAGTACACGTTAGCACGCAGTCGAGTTTGGCTGTAAGTATTTTTAGTATTATTTACATAGTATTCTTTGAGTGTTATATATTGGGTAGATGGTATAACATTTTGTTGAACCGTTAACAGTCGCGGAATATACGTCCACGTGGTTCGTTAGCGACCACACTTAGATATTATCATGCACACTTGGCGGGTAAGGAGGGGGTCGCAGGACTGTTACATGCTCTTGGATTTCAATTTTTTCTAGGTAATATTATAGACCTTTTAATGAAATAAGTGGATAATTTAGTAGTCATATTTTATCTTATTGTGCGATTTGCTATTTTAGGAATAAACCATGTTATAAATGCCGATGTCCAATTGTGTGCGGCCATTGCTCTACGGTGGTACAAAACCACCCACACATTTCACTTTCCTTGTGGTGAGTTAGGACTTACACCGTTTGATTTCTCCATGCTTACTGGTATTAGCATTGGAGTAAGTGCTTATCCCCAACTGCCTTATGACGATGGTCGATGGCGTGATCGTGCACTTGTTCATGATCTACTGCCTCATTTGGATGTTTCTGCTACGTCGTATCAGGCAGAAGGCGCTATTAGAGTGAGCGCGATCCGTGCGGCTATGGACAGGATACTCGAGCACTACTCTGTTGATGACGACTTGGAGCTTGCTCGATTATTTGTGTTATACCTTATGGGTAACCTTTTATTTAGTTCTTCGAGCAGTAGCGTTCCTGTGGGGTTTTTTGCGGTCGCGGCTGAGATAAATGCCGATGGGGCGATTTTATATGATTGGGGCACACCTATCCTTGCATACCTATACAGATGTCTCGACATGCAGTGCACCATCACTGATTCTCAGGTTTCTTTATTTGGATTCTGGGAGTTGTTACAGTATTGGTACTTTGAGTACTCTAGGAACTTTCATTTTATCACCCGTATTGCTGACCCATCGACCTTTTTCCCCCGTATATGCTTTTGGACTGCGGACAACCGGGGGCCCAGAGATAATGAGTCACGCCATGTGTTTCCCGTTGCCCATAACCAGATTGAGCTGAGGATGTATAGGGATCAGATTCTATGGCATCCATTTGAGCAGAGTACATCCATCGATCTTGAGATCATACAGATTGCTAGGATGCTTGCCGGACGGAGATTTCCACTTATATCTTGTCCCGTGGCGCTAGGTGCTTATTGGTATCTTGGTGAGAGGTGCTGGAGACAGTTGTATGACTTCGATGCTATTCCGGATGATCTACACCCACATACTTATCGGTGTATGATTTACCCGACGGAGCAGCTAGATATAGCCAGGACAGCAGGCTGGTGGACGGCTGAGAGCTTTGTTATTATCGGGGAGTGTTACCTTACCTTCTGGCGTAGATTTTTCACCGGGTCCTCAGATACGATTACGCATGCAGCATCGATTGATTTAGTAGGGCCATCTGCTATACGACACGGCATACGTCCACCTGTTGTCGAGGATGTTACCCAGTCCAGTCAGAGTTTTCGTGCAGCTGATCATGTGGCGGCCGCCAGTCATTTTGGATGGACCATGGCAGTGCCCACCATTGGACCGGATCGTTACGTTGACGTGTTTCATCCTCCGGCCCATCACGATTACCCGGATCCTACACAGGTATCATATCATGATCTGTATGATATGCAGATGGGGATTATGCATACGGGCTATATAGAGCATAGGCGTAGCCTAGATTACTATGATGGTGAGCTACGTCGTGTTGCAGAGGAGGCACGACAGCAGCAGGCGCATTTAGAGGCCCAGCTTGAGGCAGAGCGCAAGAGACTTCAGGACTTGCAGATGTATCACCACCATAGGTCTAGTGCTGGGTCCAGTCAGCCTCCAGATGTTGGTGATCATGAGAGACGTCATCGGCGCCGCACACGTCCACGTACACATTCAGATGACTCGGACGAGTGAGTTACTATCACTTTTATGTACTTTCGCAGTTGTCAGGTGTATGGTCCTACTATTGGAGTAGACATTCTGCATTTTTTGAGTACCAGTGTTATGTACTTTTGTTGTATTACCACTGTTATGTACTTTTGTTGTTCTACGTATTCCTAGTTGATAGTTGTCTGTTCATGTTGTTTGAGTAGACGTTCTGTATTTGTTCACTACCATGATTATGTACTTTCGATGTTTTACGTTTTCGCAGTTGTCAGTTGTATGTTCCTATTGTTTGAGTATGCGTTCTGTATTTGTTGACTACCGCTATTATGTGCTTTCGATGTATTTTGTGTACGTTTTGATTATGTTTCTGTGTAGAGACTACATTTGGTTATGTGTAGACACTGTATTTATGTGTAGAGAATGTTTTTGTGTAGAGCCGGTATCTTCTGTTGTTCTAGTTCCTGTAAGAGTTATTTGGAATGTAATAACGTTTGAATTTGATGTTCAACAACTAGTACAACTATTGAGCAATTAAAACAACTGGAACAATGACAACTAGTAGAACAGAAGGAAATGCCAAACCATAATCATACAAACTACAACAACTGAGCACACCAGCATCAAATTCAAACACGTACACCTACCATGGTTTAGGGAAAGGACCATCTCTTGTCTTACCGGCATTAATCTTGCTCAAGCGTCTTATTTCTGCTTGTGCTTCGAGTGCATACTGACGTCCACGTTCGCAAATGGGAGGGTCAATCCACTCCTTAAAGCAACAACAATCAATGGCATCAGGATAATTCATGTGGTCGTTGAAGGCTTCACAACCGAAAAATCGACGACCGACATTTGTTTCGGTCTCGTCAACAACAACGACCGATACTTGTCCACAATAGCAAACAGGGTTGGATCCAGTCGTCCCTAGTGGCTCGGAAACCTTCCCTTCGCGTACAATTTCTTTTCCAGCTCTTTGATAAACGGAATGAGCATCGTCATTTGAATACTGTTGGTGTTGGGATAGGGGTTTCTTACTTACACCTTTTTTTCCGCTTCGCTTGGGTGCAGAAGAAGACATTTTTTGGGTTGTACAACTTGAAGTTGAAAAGGTAGTATGTTAGTGTGGAAGAAGGAGGAGGTAGGTTGATATATAATGGGAGGGATTGCGACTGTTTAAGTAGCCGTTGGGGCGCAACGGCTATAAAATAAAAAAGCAAACAGTTTGCCGTTATATTTTTATAACGGCAAACAATTTGCCGTTATATTTTTATAACGGCAAACTCCTTTATGCATTGGTAACTGCATCTCCTCCTACATATATCGAATGTCGTTTCACTAAAACCCTATCCATCTACTTAGAGCGTAGTCATGCCAATTTCTTATCCATCTTCTTACAATTACACGGACCTTATTTCTGGACCATCAAATCCTAATCCGTCCGCATCTAGAGAACCAACCGAGTGGTATATTGAAATGGAAGAGCGACACAATGACGAGGTGCGACAATTAGAGCTCGAAGCAGGAATGCATGAAATGGAAATAAGCAATCAGCAAGACAATCCAGCACGACAACATGACCGTAGGGACTGTTAAGAATTTCCATTTTTAAGGGCCTGAATTCCATAGCGACTGCTAAGAATTTTCAATTGGACATATCTTTTGATTCCCGCTATGAAATCTTGATTTTTCGGATTCGTTGGAAAGATATTCTCGATTAGATCCTAATGTTTTTGGTTTCACTAAAATCCAGATTGTTTTGCACCCGGTACATTCAATTGAAGTTTGAAATCGAATTATCGAACTACCGCGCCATTTTCAATTCTATTTATAATTATATATAATTATTTATATTCTAACGACGATGTATATAATATATACGTTCGAGTTATATTCAAAATAAATTTCTCGTCGATATTATTTAAAATATTCTATTTTAAATGTCCAAAATTCACATCACAACAACTGGCCGAATTGACTACTCAATGACAGAGCCATTATTGGCAACCAATTAGTGCCAACCTTTCACATCACAACAACAGTCCGAATTGAGTACTCAATGACAGAACCATTATTGCCAACCATTTAGTGCCAACCTTTCACATCACAACAACTATCCGAATTGACTACTCAATGACAGAACCATCATGTTGGAACCATTATTGCCACCCATTATTGCCTACATGTACTCTATGTCAGAGATATTTAGTTTACCATCCTTGCTTATATATATCTCTCGTTTGGATACGCTTAGAGATAACAACGAAACTCAACTTATAAAAAAGCAAGCAATGGATCCAAATCTATACTACCATTACTACAAAAACAAGAAGAATCAAACTGATAATTTCGAACTAGAAGTGGAGCAAGAGACGGAGGAGGAGCTGGAACAGCACGCAATGGTTGCGTATTCCAATTATTTCGCTGAAGGCTCAACTAGCAACCATCGGGGTAGCATGCATGGCCGGATTGACCGACGGTATAAGAGAGACTACAAGGATGGACATGAAAGACTAATGAGGGATTACTTCATCGACAATCCAACCTTTGATATAACTTTGTTCCGCCGTCGTTACCGTATGAGTCCGGCTATTTTCTCAAAAATATATCTTAAACTTCACCAGTCAAATCCATATTTCACTTATAGACTGAACGGAGCACAAGAAATCGGCCATTCACCACACATCAAAATCACCTCGGCATTGAGGATGTTAAGCTATGGAACATCTGGCGATCAAATGGATGAATATTTCAGAATCGCAGCATCAACAGCAATAGAGTGTCTGAAAGAATTCTGTAAAACAGTTGTTGCAGAGTTTGGGAAGGAGTATCTACGGACGCCTGGACCTAACGATATAACCAGGATACTACGCAGGGCAGAAGCCAGAGGATTTCCAGGTATGATTGGAAGTTTAGATTGCATGCATTGGGCTTGGAAAAACTGCCTAACGGGATGGAAAGGAATGTTCACCGGACATAAGAAAGTGCCATCAATGATCCTTGAAGCAGTAGCAACAGACGATTTATGGGTTTGGCATGCTTTTTTTGGAGTCCCAGGTTCATTGAATGATATAAATGTTTTAAAACAATCATATCTTTTCACAGAACTTGCTAACGGATTGTCAACAGATGTTTCATATAAACTTGGTAATATCGAACACAAAACTGGGTACTACCTAGTCGATGGAATATACCCAAAGTGGAGAACTTTGATGCAAGGGTACAAAGTTCCATCAAATGATAAAGAAAGGTATTTCACTGAAAAAGTAGCTAGCTACAGAAAGGACATCGAACGTACGTTTGGTGTTTTACAAGCCCGATTTCATATTTTACGAAATCCTACTCGTTTTTATGATGCAAGAGTGCTTTCAGAAATCATGTATGCTTGTATAATAATACATAAAATGATTGTGGAGTCTGAAAGAGGCGGATATAAGAATCAAAAGTCTAATTATCCTGACATGTTTACGGGCTCAAATGCAAAACCCCATAAAGATGTAAACTCAATGGAAGAATATGTTGATATGGTTCAACACATTGAAGATCAAGCTGCACACTTCCAATTGCGTGACCAGTTGGTGGAACATTTGTGGGCGCATAAAGGAAGGAATAGTCGGAATCAGTAGTTGGTACTAGAACTATGTATCAGTGTGTAGTCGTGTACTATGTATCATTTGAACTATCTATCAGTGCGTACTTGAGTCAATAAATGTGGTTTCCAATCATATTGTAGATTGTATCATTATTTCAACTCAACCCAACATATACAGCTCGTACATAAACAACAACTACTACATTAATACTAGAAACAGGTCACAATCATATTACAACTCACCCCAACATATATAGCTAGTACATAAACACCCACCAGCACATAAATACTACAAACAGTTCACAATCATATTACAACTTAACCCAACATACATAGCTAGTCCATATACGAGCCACTAACGCTTCCGCTTCTGCTTCCTTTGTTTTTTCTATACTCTCCAATCTGTTCGGCTACTAGTTCTTGCTGTAGAGGGGTAAGCTTACTAAAATCACATGTAATCATTTTAACATAATTATTCTCTCGCGCCAAAGCTTTCTGCTCCTCCAGCTTCTTTTCTTCCATGGCTTGTTTCTCCGCATGTTCTTGTCTGCGGAGCTCTCGATCATCCCTAACTGCCTTTTGGAAATCTTCGTCGCTACGGTTTCTTTCCACCGAAAATCGATCTCTATACTCTTTTGTTGCCTTAGATGAACTCTCCATTGTTTCCATAAATCTAGCAAACTCTGCACCTCGTTGCTCCAGCTGAATTGCCTTGGATCTGCCGACAGGTCGTCCATCACTACTTCCAAATAAAGGGTTTCTTTCTTGCGAACTCGGGCCACTTCCTGGACTAGAATCAGAGTAGTTCATCCTTCTAGCTTTGTTCTGCTGCTCAAACATGAAGTTGCTGGGGTTCTTCCACTTCGGCAACCTAGATAGAAGCTCATAACAGTCTTGGAATTTAAATGGATAACCATACTTTTGCTGGTAGACCTTTCGTGACTCTTCAATCTGTAACATAAAGTGGATATTCAATGAGCGTATGTCATTTCTAACTAATCGATCATAGTATAGTAAGTTATTTTTCAAAGTAATCTACGCTACTTACAACGTCATAAGGTGCAGCACCGCTTTGCTGTCTGTTCTCCAAGGCTGTCAGTATTGCAAGATAGTTCTGACACGCGGCATTCATAACTCTATAACCGCCTCTAAGTGATGCCCATGTTCTATTCCTCGCTTCCAACGAATTGTAGAACTCTGCTACTCTTTCCCAAAATTTCTCACCTTTCATATTATTTCCAACAATGCTGTCTTGTGAAATGCGTATCCACGATTTAGCAAGTGAAACGTACTGCTCGGAAGTAAACTTACATTGTTTTCTTCTTCCATCCGCTGGTATATCTTCCCCTTCAGCATTATCATCCTCAATATCTTCTATTCCATGATTCGGCTCCGATTCAACTTCGGTTTGGTGTCGTTTACTGAAAATGCTCCTTAAAGACTTCACCTTCTTCTTCTCCTTTTGGTTATATTCGGGACTGATAGGTGCAACGTATTCTTCATTCAATTCTTCAGAATTTGTAACATTTACTTCCTCATTTGCATCTTCCTCCTCCTCCTCCGTAGAAGTCCCAACATTTTCTATGGTAGTAGGAGAGACATACCCATACAAAAACTGTCTTTGCAGATTTTGCATCGCTTCGCGATCACGAACCTCGGTCTGTTGCGGAGTTAGGTGAGATTGTTGACTTTGCTCGGTCTGCATCATCATTGACATATACGACGAATGATCGTCGTACACGCCTACCCCGGGCGGTCGTTGGTAAAACTGTGGCGGGACGGACGATTGGATGGGAGGAAAATTAGGAGGACCGAGCGGTTGGTACGGTGGACGGTATGGATAATTTGAATACGGCGAGTAGCCATATTCGTGAGATGGCTGCAACGATTGCTGTTGTTGGATTGACCGTTGCATCGCATACGATGACGAGTGCGGTTGGGACATGAGTTTCTTGTTTATGGTTTTTTTTCCCGCTTCGCTTGGGTGCAGACGAAGACATTTTGTTGATGAAGAAGTTGGGAAGGTGGAGTGGTTGTGTGGAGGAGGAAGAAGAAGGAGATAGGGTGGTTTATAGGGTGGAAGTGAACTAGCCGTTGGGGTTGCAACGGCTAGTTCTTATAACGGCAAACTGTTTGCCGTTATAAGATTATAACGGCAAACACTTTGCCGTTATAATCTTATAACGGCAAAGTGTTTGCCGTTATAATCTTATAACGGCAAACAGTTTGCCGTTATAAGAAGCAGTCTCTGTTGGGTGAACCAGCCACGGAGGAGCTCAAAACTAGCCACAGACCAGCCACGGGTGAGTGAACAAGCCACACCTGTTTGCTCCGTGGCTTGTTTAGTAACTGAACAAGCCATTGTTGGTTGTGCTCTTAGGGTTTGTGATGGAAGTAGAAACGTAAGGATTTAGAGCATTCAGGGAAGCGAAAGGCATGTAGACATGGCTAGGAGAATGGCCAGGAGAGAGAGAGCATCGTGTTCAGTATTGAAATTAGGGATCAGAGATAATGTGAACCGGTATTTAGGGAAAATGGGAAGCAGGAAATGAAAGTTATGGCCGTAAAGTAAAAATGATTCACTAATCTGAAAAAGGTAAGATTGATTATTGCAACTGTCATATTATGACAGTTGTAAATAGCTAAATTTAAAATTTAAGGCACAAGGTTAAAAAACTATCAATTATTATTTTTAAACATATATGAAAGCATCATTTAGAAAATTTTATGTCAACTTAAACATCAATTTAATATAAATTTAAAAATAGTACAAAAAAATTAAAACAACGATATCAACAATTACTAATAACAAATAACTAATTAATTCATAAAAATACCTCTTTCAAGCACAAATTATAAATAATTCATACACAAAATTATTATTAATTGTTCATTACTCTTTTATAGTAATATTAATCAATTACAGCTTATTTATTGATTATGAAATTATTAATTATTTATACATATTTATATTTCAAATTAATTATTAATTTGTATCCATTATTATTTTTAGTTAATTATTAATTATTATTATTATTATTATTTAATTATCAATTAGAAATGTTACTTTCTAATATTGAATTTTATTATTAACTAATATTAATCTTAAATAGTATATAATTACTAATAATTAATTATTTAGTAGTATCTATTTAAAAGTAATTATTAAAAGTTAATCATTAAAACTGCTAATTACTTGTTGACGGTTAAATATAAGTAGTCATTTATGGCTTCTTAATTAAAAATTGCTACTTATTTTTAATAGTATGTTTTTCGCAACTGGCTTTAACAGTTGTAAAAAAATACAGTTATTGCAAGTGGCGAAAACAATTGCTAAAGATATTTTTTGCGACAAGCTTGGAAGCGCAGTTGCGAATAATCTGTTTGTTGCAACTGTTATGGAAACACAGTTACTAACAATATGTTTTTCCAACTAGAAGGGAAGCGCAATTGCTAAAAATATGTTTTTCGCAACAAAAAGAAAAGGCATGTTGCCACATCACATCTATTGCAGTTGGTACGAAATTTCTGTTGCTACATATCATTTACTGAAACTGTCACGTGTTGCCAGTTGCAAACAACTAGTTATAATAGGATATTCTTCTTGTAGTGTAATAAGAGGGAACATAGAACCTTGAGTCAAACAACAGTCTGGTGTGAGCGATAAACTTTCTCAAAATACTGTAATAGTCGTAATAATAATTGGACATAAAGTATATAAATCCATACCCGGCATGTCCCTACATCCATACTTTTAGTGGCTCATTCTCAACCATACTTTTGGTCCAGTTACTATTACGACTTTTACAGTATTTTGAGAATGTTTATCGCTCACATTAGATTGTTTTTTGACTCAATGTTCTATGTTCCCACTTATTACCTTGGGTACTCATCAAACACATCGATTAGTAGACTAGGTGGCAGGTGCAAGTGTTATTTGGAAGTGCGCAGATGGATTAGCAAGAGGTGGTGTCTTCTTATATTACCTTTGCATTATTGATTGTTCCCCTGTACGACACAGTGGGGCTATGACAGTGTTGGCTACTTATCCTAGGACAATTTGTCAGTGAGTATATTCATCTTTTGTATAATCTGATTATATAATTATTACTGTCTGGCTTGCTTTATGTGTATGGTTTATATTATATTTTATCTGATGCGCTATGAGATATACGACAAGTTAAGTATTTGTGTTTGGTGTTTCTTTCCTCTTCTTCCCTTATCTATTTTCCTTCTTTTTTCCAATTTCTTTCTCTTGACTATCGTCATGCACTAATTAGGTGGTTGCGCAATGCACTATTTTGTTATATGAGCACCGGTGATGTATAACGGTTGTTACAATATACTTATATAAGAACTAATAAAATGTCTGCATCTACACTATCTGTGTCAATGGTTACCTACATTAAAATGACATTCCTGATGGTGATAAATGACTAAATAAACAAAGATAACATTATCCATCTAACATTTAATCACTTAATGCATTGAATATACATATAAAGTACGTTTGGTTCCACGGTAACTATACCCCATCTGAGCCGAAACCGTCTATGTCAAACTGACAACCTCTATTCGGTTGAAAATGAGCATAAGTGGTATTCACGAGTCCCCCTTGGATTAACCACCAATATCCAACAGGCAACCTCCGAACTGGCTTACAACCTACGTTTGGTCAAAGACTGTATAGATGCTCAAGTCTCAGCTCTCCAAGTACCCGCCCGAACCAACATACCGACGATTCCTTTGCATACTTATCTCCACTGCAGAGTTTATTCTATAATTGACCACATACTCTTATCTGAAGCCTCCTGGTCGGGAATTTCCTAGACAACTAGATATGTTGTCAAACTCCGCTCCATAAACATCTCCTAACACCTCCCCCGTCTTAACTGATAGTCTCGCCGTCCTAACTCATTGTCTTATCATCCTAACTTGCAGTCTCCTCATCCTGACTCAAGTCTCAATGCCCTACCTCTTGGAGAACAATCATCCATCGCTGAAGCTTCTACTTCTTCCCATCATGGAATCAACATTGTCAAATGACGAAATAACCACATCAAAGAGCAAAATCCTTGCCTCACGGTAAACTACTTATCGAAGAGCCACTAAAAAGAATCGACTGTCAAACGAACCATCATATCCTACTCCTCAAAAGAGCACCATCGTTTACATCAAATTGGCCAAAATGGCCAATACTAATAGTAGTCGATAACGATCACTCTACTGTAATAATGATTACTTTAATTGTATACTTAACCAAAATTGGTTATGTACATGTCAAATGAAAATATCAGTCGTTCCAAAATCCAAGTTTTTCGTCAAGTTCATTCTCCGTCTTCAAATTTGTCATCATGCTCTAGTGTAGCTCCAACTTCAGACTTGTCTATATGCCTACTGCTCCTTTGTTAATTCATCTCATCTTGTTCAAGTCCTATCCATGCACTCAATCAATGTGCAATAAACTATCTGAACTCAATGGAAATGGTCTCGAGTCATGATTTGATCATTTATGAATTATCCCACTTTGGAACATCAAATAATCAACGATTAATACTTAAATATCCAATCGTCAAAAATATGGGTTGTTACATACTTCTCTCTTAAAGGATTTTTCCCTCGAAGTCCTCAAGGGCAGAACAACACAACCTAATACTCCCGCATAAATAACGACCCGAGACAAATCGTCACTCATCGCTCTCAAGAACGACTATTGAAAGTGATCACTATAAAGAAAGTAGACTTGTAATTTGGCAAGAAGCCATAATTCCCATTCCTAAGTACAACCACTATCAAAATCCGAGATCGACGTAACTAACCCAAAACGCTTATGTTGCGAACTCATTTCCAAACGAACAAGCAATAGGAAATATAAGTGATGCCCCTCACTTATGACACAACTCGACTAAGCAACTTCCCTCCTAACTCTGGCTAGATCACGGAAAATTTCGATAGTACTTCCTATGCACGACTCGATTTGAAAAATTACAACTAGATAATTCTGGCTTAACTCAAGCAAAGGAAACCAAAGTCCAATGTGGACTCTCACATTAGTCATTAAATCATTAAAATGAGCCCAAAGCCGAAAGTATAGCTCAATATGAAATTTATTATCAAGTCATGTATGGAAACAAACATACATGAATGACAAAGCTATCACACATGCCTAACAATAGCTAAGAATAAGCAGTCGTGTGAACATTAACAATCAAATTAATATAGGCAAACAACAACCATAAAAATATAATATCTATGCCTAACCTAGCATGCAGGATACTACCTTACCTAGTACGAGACACACATGACTTGACAAGTTGGTAGCCATCCTCTTTCATAATATCAATCCAACATCTTGCATCAACGAATCATATATTATTCGAGTGTTATTGTACTATTTTCAACTCCTTGGCAATCTAACAATGAAAAATATCGATAATTGTTACCGCATCTCATCACAAAACTTATGTAATTATACAAATCGACACTTCTTATTTGGCATTTCTAATTGATCATTCGTTCACTAGATATGAATGTCTAACTATACCCTTCCCATGCCAGGAACAATAACACCTCTTCTGTACGGAACTAACAACATCGATCAAGTCCTCATAACATCACTTCAAACTTTGGAGCTATAACCAGAAATAAATACAAGCCTCCTCCACTAACGCAATATCTCTCCTAAACTAGTACACCTCTAACCCAAACACAACAACTGCACTAGGAGGCTAAGAACTCTTTAACTGTCGCCATAGACAAAGGTCAAGATCACTCTCGAAGAAGAGAAACCTAGTGATGCGATATCACTAAATAAGTTTAGCCCCATCCATAACGATTAATGCCTCCATATCACCAAAGTGAACTTTATCGCCACAAAATCCAAATCGGTAGTAAGATACTCCATGTGCGACTTCGGTCGTCAACTGGGAACACGACAACCCCCCGTTCACCATCAACTCCGCACCTACCAAAAAAACACTACTAAGTGAGCGCTATCGAATCCTCGCTCTATCGAGCAATGAGTAATGTCGATACACTTGATAATTTTCAAAATCAAACTTCCAATATGAAGCTCCCCTTGGGTCAACTTCGAACTCCAAACTCTCCTAACCGGTATAGGATTGATAATAGCATCCTACCTAAGGCAACGCGTCCTAAGCACCTCACTTCCCTTATCCGGAAGTGACAAGCCATAATCAAACCATTCATTGGTGTTTCACAACACTAATCAAAACAATGTTGTATATGCCTTGTACCTTCTCCTCTCGTCAATGGGAAACAAGAATATCATTGGGTAGCACAAGTATAAATCTTTGACGGGACATATGAACCCGGTCCAATAAGGAAACTAAACATATCGGCTCACCGATCAACTCAAATGACCAACCAATCCATCAAAGTCAAAGCAGCATATAAGACGCTATAATCGACACACTCTATCCAACTACTCTCCCCAAGCAAAATTTCTCTAAAAATCCTAACTAAGAGAACATTCTGACACCATGAAGCTGATCTAACAAGTTACCAAGAATTACTTTCCTCTTAGACCATATGCACTATATTCCCTAAGGGCATGAATACCTGTTTAACATCTAAAAGCAGATCTACACGAGACTTAACTCTAATATGGTGTAAATCTAGCTACCTTCAGCTAATTCAAACCAATACACAATCTATGGAAACCATCCGCCTATTGCGAATACTACCAAAAGCTTCCCACTCATATATACTCCCCGAACACTAAATAATTATTTATCTGCACCTCGAGATCTTCCTGTACTCTTCTGGTGCCTTCCTTCTCGAAGGTATTACCATAGGCCTGGCATAGTTCATCAAGTCAATACATAACTAAATCTCTCTAGTGAATGGTAATACCGACAACTCAATATCTGGAATCTCGAGCTGTTGTAGATAACTGGCCATCACCTACTAATCTGGTAAAAAGACTACCACTACCCCCTTCTCATCGTCTGTCCCTATCGCCGTCATCACCCTCTCACAATCTACTACTACCCCATATTCTCTCAACCAACCTATCCTTAGTGTAATACCAACCCAACAAGTTAACTCTAGAACCTAAGACTAAGCCTAAAGCAACCAATTAGCAAACAATAATCAAACAAGAAAACATGACTCGATGAGATTAAGTTTTAACAAACCATGTATACTGCCAAGTATGAACACCCATGTCGTAACACTTCCCCATCTCGAGGCCCAAAACTAAACGCTATGGATGCTGCAATCAACCATAGTGTTAATCCTTAGCGACCAAACATGGGATGTTACGCGCGTAATGTCTACTAAGCCATAAATATGGCAAGTCACGATCAAGATAGGTCAAATCAAATCTTCTCGAGTCCCATTTCTGCTCCATCAATCAAACTACTAGATTAAATGAAATGCTGAACCTTCGACATCAAAATAAAATATGTATGGTAATGCTATTAGTGGAAAACATATCCTAAGTGGTGATATCATTTTCTTCCTTTCTAATTGAGGAAGCACTCGATTAAACGATTGATCCATAAAATAGGGCAACTCTTCTTTGGGTACAAGTCGAATATCCTGGGATCCTCTGACCAACTTATTAAAGCCTTCTTCCCTATCTGAATGAAATCACCTGCTTCCCCAGTCGATCACCCAACCCGGCTACAAACTTCCATCCTTCTTGTGTGAAGTAACAGTTGGAAAACTAAATCGTACTTTGACTTCATCTCGAATTTAGACACATACTCCGACACAACTCATATTGCCTTGGTCAAATCAGCAAACTCCCCAAATAAAGCAGACTCCTACGAAGTAAAGACAAATTTCTTCGAAGCGAAGCATGAACTGATCTCGAGCAAGCTAAAGTTAGAACTCGTGAAAAAATTGGACTCAACCTTAGATTTTTCCTGAGACAACTTCTATACCACAATATTATCTAGCTCCAAGTCTTCAAAAATCTCCATGCAAGAAAGCAAACCAATCTTGCACTACTCTAGTTGACTTTGTACCTAAGAATAGTTTTCCACTTAGATATCTAGGTATCCATGCAGCTTGGCATAGTTAACTCCTTGCACTTGAGGACCAAAACCAGTTAGAGAAATTAGGACACCTCAACCAGTGATTTGCACCACAACTAAGAACATATAATGTGAATCGAGGCTAGTGGGCCCCGATCCAGTCCAATTCTCAACCAGAAAAATAAGGCAACTTATAGTATTTCTCGCTGGCTATATCGTCTAAGGAATAGGAGGATCAGTCACTAATTGAGAAAACTATTACAATTACACTCGCGTGCAAAACAACATATATTATTTATTTATATGTAGTTTTGAAAACCAAAATATATACAAATACATTCTCTCTCATATATATTAACTCTCGATTTGATAATGCTTAAGTTAAAAAATGAAACCTAAGCTCTGATACCACCTGTTATGGCCGTCATATATCACTAGTGCTCATATAACCTAATAGTGCAAAGTATAGACACTCGATCGATGCATGGCTATAGTCAAGAGAAATAAATTGGAAAAAATAAGGAAAATAGATAAAAGAGGAAGCGAATAGAAGAAGACAGAAACACTAAACACAAGTACATAATTTGTCACATATATCTTACCGTATCATATAAAATATAATATAAATCATATAAATAAAATAGGCGAGATAGTAATAATTATATAATCGGAGTATACTAGAGATAAATATACTAACAAATAAAATGTCTTAGAATAAGTAGCCAACACTGTCATGGCTCCACAATGTCGCACTATAGAATAATCATTAATACAAATATAATATGAAAATATGCTATCTCTTGCTAACCCATCTACGTACCTCTAGATAGTGCTTGCACCTGCCACTTAGTCTACTCATCGATGTGTTTGATGAGTTCCTAAGGTAATAAGAGGGAACATGAAATCTTGAGTCATACAACAGTCTGGCATGAGCGATAAACGTCCTCAAAATACTATAAAAGTCGTAATTGTAATTAGATCAAAAGTATAGAAATCCATACGTGACCTTTCCCAACATCCACAGAGTTAGAACATAAGATACTATACTAGTTTGTAGTAATAATTTAGGTGTACCTTACATCAAAATACTGGGGTGTCTAAATGTATGCATCTACGCTATATATATCTGTATCAATGGTTACTTACATTTTATTGACACTCCCGAGGGTGATAAGCGACTAGATAAAAAAAATCTAACATCATCCATCCTCACATTTAATCACTCAATGTGTTGAATATACATATACAGTACATTTGGTTCCACGATAACTGTTACTACCAAAATTAATACCGAAGAAAACTGTCGATGAAGGGGTATCGGATCGTCACAAGCATAAGAAGATATTCCGTAAGCAAAAGCTAAGCATGGTGTAAAACCAAAAGCTTAGAAGAAATCTCCGAAAGGGTAAGCAACATGCACCCTCGACAAAGAAAAGACCTCAAGATCCAGTACAAAGGAAATTTACCGGTAGGGTTGTCCCGACAAGAAAGATGACCAACAAAAATTCATTCAAAGCCAGAAGCAGGTAAAGAGGAAAACAAAGGACATCTCAACCCGATACCCAGAAAGACGGGAGGGCTATCGGTGTTAATCCGCTTAACATCGATACATTGAAGAGCAAAGGCATACGGAGATTATCCAGGAACCATTTATCCGAGAGCCATTTACTAGAACCTCAATCAGATGATCACCAAAAGGACACCCTAATTAACAACCGATAGGGCATCCCGAGTAACCTTCCAGGAAGCCAAGACATGCTTCAAGAGCCTATCGGAAGGCAAGCCAAAGCCTCGAAGATAGACAGATTGCTCACACTAATCTACTCAGCGCCGATACCGATAGGGGTGGCGGATCCGACAACCATTCATGTGAAGCATGAAAGAAAGTACCACAAAGAACCGATAACAAGATCGGAAGCCCATGACCGAAAGCTTATCTCCGAAGGCTTGCATCCGGGAGCCTGAAGCCTTCCTAGAAGCTATCCACACCATTGAGCTTGGTGTTGATACAAAAAAGTATCAGAGACCATATTTATGAGAGCCGACACTGACACCTTAAAGAACAACAAACAAAGCCAAAAATGCGGCAGAAAGCTAAAGTTTCTGGAACCACAAGAAAAGGCGGCCGACAGAGGCTTCTGTTGGCCCTATAACAAAAGGGGGCCTAATTTGTCTCTAAATAAGACCCCAGGGGTCTCATGTTCAGGGCGATTCTCTTTATCCCCATTCTTGTACTCTTTTTCTCTAGAGTAAACTATAATTTCTAAGTCAATTTGAGGATTTCATTTGTAATCACTTATGTAATCCAAATCAAAGATCAATAAAGAGTGGGTCAATACTTAGCTTATTTCTTTATGAGTCTCTTATGTAATTCTTTGGTTATTCTTAGTGCAACATATGATATTCTCTCTTCATGCTTCTGAGTTACTACTTAAGCTTAGACCCTTCCGCAGAGTTCTTGCAGAAGCCCTTCTTACAAGCCATTTAGCCTTTTGTTGAGAGTTATGTTTAAGGAACCCTTGTCCCAAGTTAACTGTTGGTTTCGAAGCTGCTTAAGCGTGATGCTCACCCTATTGAGGGAAGAGTAAATAATCTTATTAGTTTTAAACCTTGATATCTAGGAAACGACGAACTAACACAGGCTTGCGAAAGCTGAATAACCCAATTTTCCCTTTAGGTTCACTTCCATAGACCTATCACCGGTATTGACGAAAAATATCGTTAACATTTTGGAACTAGAAAGAGGGCTTGAACCTCCGATCTTGTGGTTAACAGCCACATATCTAACTGTGTTGTTCCGTCACAGATTGGACTAAGGCTTTGAGGAAGCAAGATTATAGGTAAAAGGTCCCAACGAGAGTCTTCTGGATCTCAGATGGATATGTCAGGAACACTGACCCAAGAGTAACGGAAGAACAAAGGTTGAGAATGGTATCCTTACGAATAATAAAGCGAAAGAGGGAAATAAAACAGTATGGTTCTGACCATTGGAACAGTATCCCTTCCCGCATAAGGCAAACCCTAACCTTTCCTATAAGAAACTCAACATCAAAGGACTATAACACCTTCTCTCATATAAGTAGAGCATTCCACAAGCAAATCAAAGGAATGGTATTCGAACAAGAAATAGTAGATGATTTTAACCACTTTGCTTCCAAATGGTCTAAAAGGATAGTACATTAGTCTCAAGTTACCCTGGAAAGAGGAAACATGGATATGAGTGAGGCAACAAGGTTCAGCAATAGGAAGTCTAAATCGAAGCAGTAGGAAAAGAAGCTTACACCAAGACTACCCAAAGGATACCACCTTACCACTTCAATAGAAAACATTTATTTCCTAACCAAACACGAACTCAATTATTGGTCATCTACAAGGAAGAAGCCCAAGTACGAAAGGAAACTGGGAAGGACTTACTGTCACTATCACCTGATGAATGGACACGAAACTAACCACTGCAAAATCCTCGAGGGAATGGTCAACAAACTCTTCAATCAAGGCCATTTACAAGATTTTGTAAAAAGATTAAACTAAGCCTAATGAAAGTCCTTAGGAAAAGTATTATCCACATGATTAAGGGTACGGAAACCCTCTCAAGAGTTAAATTTACCAAGGATGGGTTAATCCACAAATGGATAAAAAAACTTGTCACCATCGAGTTGGCTAGGGTAAGGCAACCCCCTGAGGGGGTGATGTGTTACTCTTTCTCCATGTCCCAATCATAGGGGGCTAGGTTAAAGCATCAAAAGCGTAAGCCTCCGACCCACACGAGAAATGGTCGTGAAGGACCATCTAATTAGCAAGCCCTACCTCTTCTCGTAGAAGAATACGTCCTGCCTTTGCTATGAACTAAGCACGTCCTACCTCAGCTCGTAGAAGAGGACGTCCTACCTCTGCTTATGTTCCATGTTACCCATAGAAGGGAACACAAACCCCTATCATCGCCTACGATGGTCAGGATAGGGTACCCTTCATAGGGAGGTGGAGTGTAAGCCTCTATCACCGTCTACGATGGCTAGGGTAGATCATCAAAAGGATAAGCCTTGATTCCGCATCTACGCTGGTCCAGTTAAAGCATTTAAGACCTTATCATCGCCTATTATGGCCAGGATAAGGTGCCTCCTGGAGGGAGGTCAGGTAAGTCCTTGGGCCCTACTTGTGGATAAGCTGGCCAAGCGCACCGGACGCACGGGCCCAGAGAGTGGCCAACAAAGCACATACATCCTCTGCTTTGATGATAAAAGCCCAGAGAGTGGCCCAAGAAGCACGTACAACCTCTGCTTCATAAATTAAACCCAAAGTGGGTAACAAATCCGTTAATACCAGAAGTGGATTTCTGGTCATCATACTATATACCCGAATCTGGGTTGATTCAGATTCTAATTAATACCAAAAGTGGATTTCTAGTCTTCAATCTTTAATACCCAATCAGGGTCAATTGGGGACTTCTATCAATATCAAAAGTGGATATCTGGTCCTTTTCACCCTAAAATACCAGAATCAAGGATTGCTCAATATTTCTTTTATTACCAGAAAAGAGTTCCTGTGTCTCTTTCTAAATAACCTGAATCTGGGTTATGGTCGAGATTCCTAAATAACAAAAGCAATTTTGTAGTTTCATACCATTAATGCCAGAACCATTATTAAGTCAAGGTTCCAGTCATGATCAAAAGGAAATTCTAGAATGCTACCTTTAATACCCTAATCTAGGTCGCGAAATTCAAGCTTTTAATCCTAAAAGAAAGGATCGATTACCGACACCCAAGATGATGGCATGAGCCTACCACTCAAGAATCTTCGATCAAAGATAAGGATCTTTCATTTTATTTAGGAAGCTCTTCTTAATCCGTATATACAATAATTCATTGTTCCTTATGCTAGTTATTTATACAGTACAAATAGCTACGTCATAATAGAACATAAGCTCAAAAGAGAAATGTAGAGTGAATATCTCAAACCTTCCTAACAGGACCCTATGGCTAGGAGTACACCTTTCCTTGAAAATCCTGTGCGGGGAGGTTTCTTGGAAATGCCTATTACACTACGGGATTTTTACTAGTACAAGAAGTATAAGTAAACTCATCATCATTTCTACATTCAATATCGTGATATTATCGTTTTGATAAGAAGCAAGTGATGCATTGTGCGGGTCTAACGAACTAGTGCTTAATAAGATGCATCAAATTTGCCTAGGGCAATACATTGAAATCTTGAAAAGAGAATGTTTCTATCATAAACTAGGAATACGTATTAGATGATATCTCTACGAGCCATAGCATCATAAGCACTGTCATTATATATCGTTACATGTGAAGTATAATAGACCGAGTATCTTGCATTCCGCATAAGTGTTCAAAAAAATTTAAATGCTCTAATTATAACATTGCGGCTCATATGTGGACATAATCTTGTGCTCAAAAGTGACATTACAGGTGGTCAATCTAATTTTCAAAACAAAAGGCAACTTTCCTTACTTTATTCAAGGTATTAGCAGAAAGATTAAGAGAAGAATCAAATGGAATTACGAAGACATCGGGTGTGTAAACCGGAGGGCACATGTGGTAGTCCCATTCTCCGGGAGGAGGGCTATTATAGCCTCGAATCAGCTTCGTTTGATATGTGCTGATCTCCCTTAAGAGTGCATCTTTTTCTCTGCCAAGGAAATCAAGGCGGATCCAAGGGTATTGAGTATAAATCTTCTCAGGATCCTTAGGAAGCAATATCGGGCCAATGAAGAAAACTTGATAAGAGAAGACTTCTCCACATATTCTCTTTTCAACTTGACATAGTCTCCTAAGAAATCTTTAGAAAGCAAACTCGACGCAGAAGATGGATTCTGAAGAAAATTATTAAAGGAAATTAAAAGAAAGGAAATTCGTTGCACCATAAACTAGATAAGTACATTCGTTATAGATAATCCTCCTGCTCGTACAAGATTGATCACTTAAAAGTCTCAGACACTAATCTATGCTTGTTATACCTAACTTTATCTAAAGGCAAATCTCTGGGAACAGAGGTAACTCGAGGAAGGTTCCAACACTCACTCGGGTGAAGGTCCATCCCACATTCATCTAAGCACCTTCTGTGGAGACGTCTAAGCAAGCCCCCACTATGACCACCTAAAAAGGAAAAATCTACTGTTTCATATCTACTGTAAATTTGGTACAGAAAGTTTAGTAATGTGACAACCTGGATCCTGACAAATTGATTTTTTTTCCAAAAAACCCAATTCATCGAAACCCAAGTTGGGTGCTCTTGTATCCTGCAGAAAAGAAAGAGACATAAAACATGTCAGAGTTCTGAAAACATCTCACAACGGAAGGAACAAATTATAATGTAATCAAAACATAGCTTTACCTTAATAACAATACTACTAAACCAGTATCCAAAGCTATACCATCTCTGTCATGAACCTAACCTGCGAATGTTATGAGGCGGGGGAGGGGGGGGGTCAGAACACAAGTTCTGGTGACTGGACTTAAATTACACTTCTGGATAATCCTAGATATACCATTCGATTACATTTTCTTATTTATTAGGTTATTTGTGTTATTAGCACTCAAGACTTACACACACGTCGCACCCATCTACTCTCTAGTAGATTAACCTAATATAGTGTATATGTAGCTACCCCTAACTAATGGTACACCCCATGGTAGCCTACTCGCACGGTCTCCACCATATATACGCAGTCCCTTATCCTATGCCCGAACGTCGTACGGATTTCTATATATATCAACGCTACATCTGCAAAGAACCACTACTACTATATTACGTAAGCGTTCAGACTTCCATCTTTGAACCACTCGAATTAGTTTCCTGTCATCAAATAATGCCCTCTAGTCTATGATACACAACCCAGAGCGTACATGTATGTATCTAGACTTTTCCCACGTATGTACCGTCAATCGTACTCGATGTCTCTACTGCACATATCCTCTATTGTGCACCCGAATCCCGCGGCAGGGCCATTCAACAACACGGAACTCAGTCGAGAGCTTTTCAAATAACTGCTTACACAAATACACAGGTCTTCTTTTCAGTGGTTATGGTCCCACCCGACACCTCCCTCAACCAATGAAAGGCGTCCCTAATTGAGAACTAAAACCTAGCCCTCTATGCCCTCAACCAAACACACAAATGCTATTGGCCACCCTCACCCATAGCCTTGATAGCAAAAGGTCTATGGTCTTTTGGAGTTCTCCGCCTTTCTGCCTCACGTACTACGAATGGACTGACTGCAAATGGGTAGGTAAACGATGATTACTATCTCCTAGGTTAGACCTGTCAGGGCACTCAAAGAAAATGGTTGTAACCTAGCATAGTCATAAGGCCCCCGGGATCGCCGAATCACCTACACACCCTATAGTCTTTAGATTTCCCACTAAATTGCAATCAAGGCATACTCGTTGGCATATCCGTGCAGACCTACCCTCTGTGAGCACAGGACGAACTCTGTCACAACACAGAGGGATACCAAGAGTACTCTACCTGTCCCGAGAAGCCGCATGCTTCTTTATCCAGTCCTCTGGGAGCCTCCTACATACTCAGATGGACGTGCGCTCCGTCTCATGCCTTATGACACTGCGATGATCTACCTCGTTCGGTTATTCATCCTCTAAGGTATGGACTGGTCCAAGCGCCTCATTCTAATGTGTTATTAGACCCTATGTCTAATCATACTATTATGCGCTTGCCCTACCTCATCAGGTTTCCGTTTTGACTTGGTTATTCTCATCCAAATTAACCTTTAATTCAAGTTACCAAGTTTCTCTCGCTTATTAATTTCATTTATAACTTAACCCATTTAAGTTTATTAATAAGCCTACAACATGTTATTTTCTATCATATCTTTGTGCTATTGATTGTCTCATAACATGTTCCACTTAATTTGTAATTAAGTATACTTCAATTTTTACATGTTTCCTATATAACCTGTCACTCATAATAACTTATTTCTTTTATAATTTTCCCCCCATATCTTCTTATTTAACCATAATCCCATCATACGATGTCATTACAACTTATCATTGTCTACTTATTAACTTAGTTCTCTTAACTAAGGTTTACTAATCAGTTTCCCTTTCCATTCATAAAACTTATGTTGTCCTCATTCGTAGATTTATTCTCGTTCACACAGATTACTTAATTTCAATTAAGTACGACTTACCTTCTTATATAAGTTATCTCATTTTACTATCTTTCCTTTTCTTATACAAGTTCATTCATAATAGGTTATTATCATTCCCTATTCACTTTACTTCAGTATTGTTATATTGGTTAAGTTTGTCTATCCACCCAAGTTGACTTAACCCCATCCACTTATTCAATCACATGTTATATTGGTTAAGTGTTTTCTTCTTACATAGGTTAACTTAACCCCACCCCACTTAGCATGTTTGTGCACTACATAGCGTTCATCCTATCGGCACTAATTATTTATTTATGCCCATACCTCTCACATTAGACCTGTTGCTTATGGTTGCTGGTTATGCCGAGCGGTTCCGAGCAGACTTCTACCACAAACTCATTCTAACCTCGGATCTTGGCATCTCGTAGTTATACCTACGACCTCTCACATTAGACCTGTTGTTTGTGGTTGCTAATTATGTCGGGCGGTTCCGGGAAGACTTCCACCACAAACTCATTCTAACCTCGGGTCTAGGTATGTTCATCTTTAGCTAAATAGTTTATTTATAGTCCATGCCCAAATTAAGGATTAATATGCCAATTACCCCGAAAATCCCCAATACAGGTTATGCCTAAAATCCCAAACAATAGTTATGCCTCAATTTCCCCATCTCATGTATTTTATTCTACTTCCAAGTATTATCCATCCAAACGTGACTTAATCTTCTTAATTTAACTTTTATCCATGTACATATAACTCAAATTTATTATCCTAGATCTGCAATGTGTAACTTCTTCCCATATCCCCTTTTTCATAATCCTTATTCCAAGCATACCTAATTGCTCTTACTTAATTTGCAAATAGTTTCATTAATGTTCCAGATTAATATCTATAGTTATGTGCCAACTAACCGAAATTCCCAATTTCAAGTTATACCCAAAATTCAGAATTTCAAGTTATATCATAAGTCATGCTACAATTCCCCAATCATAGATTGTACCTAAATTACCCAAACATTTTTCCCACAATTTCAATGTTGTTCGTACGCATGCTTATCAGCGAGATTTGGACTAGGCTCGAAGTTAGCATAGTCTTAAAAATAAAAAGGAAAGGGGAAGAAGAACATAATAGGCACGAAATAAAAGCTGTAACTATTTCATTAAATTAAACATTTTAATTGGGGAATTGCTAAACGATATGCATACTATTATTCACCAAGGATAAATTAAACCCACTCACCTTAACTTGATTTCACAATTCTGGATCTGGTTTATTATTCCTTGATTTCCTCTTATTTGGATTCAGAACCTTGCTTTGATTGAATCTAAGAAGTGGTTGTAGATGTTGAATTACTGATCTTTGATTTCATCTATCTTTTGTTGAAGAAGAATATGTTATTTTCTTAGATCCATTGTTTTTGAATAGATTTAGAGCAGAAGAGAATTACTTGAGGAGGAAGAAGAAGAATAGGTTTGAGTAGCGCCATGGCATCGCCATTAGTTTAGGTGAAGAAAACAATGAGATTAGGGTCCTTTATATAGTTTCTAAGCCAACGAATAGAGTCTAGAATCAGTCCAGGTACAGAAAAATGTATCTGCCCCAGATCTGTACGAGGGAGTCGACCCTCCGTCATGGGGGTCGACACCGAGGTCGACACCCCTTCATGGGGGTCGACACCCCCTGGGCGGGATTTTTCCCACTCACCTCTTCTGGGCTGGTTTGAATTTTGAATGGATTTTAATTATTTAATTCTTCTTTTTCTTGTAATCTTCTAAGCTTCATAACTTCTTCATATGATATCCATTTTATGCAAAATCGGACTCTACCCCAAGCATAATTACGAGATGAACACAATAGTGATGTCCGTTTTACTTAATTCCTAATATTTAAATTAGGTATCCTTTATTTTATTACCTAATATGTAATACATCACCATCTGTATATTTTTAATTGTTATAAAAATGCGTGGTGTTACATTCTCCCACCCTTAAGAAATTTCATCCCCGAAATTTGGTAAGGGTAAAATCAAATAATCCATCGCATAATATCCATCCATCATGTGTGCATCCAATTTTTGCAAACATTGTGCACATGTGCAATGTGAAATACATCATAGTAATGCATGTATGCCTAATTTGGTACCACCTATATGTATGCAAACTTTCAAAAACTATTTCAAAACATGATGCTCACGTCCTAAATATACTTGCAGTTCTATATGAATGCAATATTTTGGAAAAATCAAAACATTTTTCACCCAAATTTTTCCCGCATTCTTACAAAATAAGAGCATAGTTCATCCAATTGTTGCATCCAAAACCCTACCAACCATCATTAAACTCGAAATTTAGAAAAATCTAATTTTCCAAATTCAATTTCTTATGTTACAAAAAGGTATTAAACGGAAAAGTTTACATTTTCTGTTTTTCTTTTATGTACCTTTTCTAATTGCACTTGGATTTCATGTAACTACTCTATAAAAAGTTTCCTATTTTCCTATCCAAGCACAACTACATAAGAAAACTTCTTTTTCTTTTTCAACTTATCTTGGAAAGATTTATTAATTTTCATCTTTTCTTAAAATTTTCATTTTCTTTTCCCGTCATGTTTCTTGCTTTACTAAATTTATCATTTTCTTTTTAGTTAGGCTATTCTCTTTCTTAGCTTATTTTTCAAATAAGCCTTTCCATCTTTTAGCAATGTCTTATGTAATGACCCATATTTTTGACAGTGTAATAATTAACTTATTTAATTATTTAAATAACGAATATATTATTTAATCGACGATGTTAGAACATATAATTTATATTATAATTAAATCAAGCTTGAAATGGCGCGGCAGTTCGCGATTTGGCGATTTGAACTTCAACTGGATATACAGAAGTCGTTTTAAGTCGGATTTCTATGAAATAAGAAACGTTAGGAGCTGGTAGAGTATATTTTTCTAGTGGAAGAGAAAAATCGGGATTTCGTCGTGTAGATTTTGATTTATGTCCAAATCAAATTTTAGAAAAGTCGCTGTGGAATTCCTTCAAAATTTATTTATATTTATAAAGGGAATTTCCTTATAAATCGAATATCGATTTAATCGGGATTTGAAATATCAAGCTAGAAATTCATATAGGAATATCCTAGAGCTGTATGGTATTCCACTGTGAATATATACGTTAATATTTATTTTTAAATATTAAATTTAATTATTTTTAAATATATTTATATATTGAAAAGGGGTATTTTGGGCTTTAAAAATAGCTAGTTTTGTAAACGACCTCAGAATTTGATGAAACTAATTTTTTTGGATCCGCAACATCAAATTATTGTTAGATGTCAAGTTTCGTGATTTTTAGAGTCACTGTGTGGCCGTACGGATTTTTAGAGTGAAAAACAGTCAGTATTTTGACCGCTAAAAATACGCTGTGTGAGCAAACAGAGTCGGAATTCGACGAAACCAGTTTCGTTGCGACCGTAATGTCAAACTGTAACCGCTTGTCCAGCTTCGTGATTTTTAGGTAGCGTGTGTGAGCACACGGATTTTTAGAAGACGAATTAACGATGGAGAATATACTTGGAATATTCCTTCTACAAAATATCTAGATATTTGTCTCCACTATAAATACACCACCCTTACCCTCTAAACCAAATTCCACTTTTCTCCGCGACCAAAACATCCAGCCGCCACTAAGTTCTTTAGAACGTGAAAGCTTCATCTTCCATTAATCTTATAAATTCATATCAGAAGAAGTAATTATTCTAACAATTCTATTTGTAATCACCGTGAGTTTCTCTTCCCATCGGTGTGCTTTTCCTTGGGTGCGACTGCTGTTTCGGTCACTGTGTTATTTCAAGCGTGAGCTTAGGGTTCAATCTTTGGAGAAAATAAAGGAGTTCGATTTCAGTTTAAGATTTGTTTTGTGGTTATGGCATCAGGTAGTTGGATTTGTGAAATTTTTGAAGGGTTTAATGATTAAAGTTGTCGATACTTTACTAGAGTTGGGGGTCTGTGATGTTTGACGACTTTTGAATGGGGATTTCGAGTTCGTTCTATTGGATATGGAGTGATAGAGTTTTGAACGTGGAGCACTTTGGTAATTTTTAATTCGAGAGTTGTGGAGTGGTGTTGAAGGAATGACGATGGAAGAACTGTAATTGGAGTTCGGTATATGGTATTGGAGGGGGAAGATAAGGAAGAAGAAGGGAGTACGAGATGTTCAATGTGAGAGGAGATGAAGAATTCAACAATGGTGAGGAGGTTTTGCAATTTCATGAAAGCATGGGAGAAGTATTTGCAATGGGAAGATCGGCCATTGGTATGAGGAGGTTGGGATTTCATCGATCTGGAGAAGAAGACTAGGAGGGACGCGGGTTGTAAAAGGATGGTGGGCCAGTTCAAAAAGGGGTGAGGCCCAAAGTGTAAAAGGATTAATTTTTTTATATTTAAAAATAGTACACGCTTGTTAACATCATAACTTATTCGTACGTGATCGAAACTCAGCGAAACAAGGTCTGTTAGGATCGTATGGATGACATCTGCGCATTGGAACTGACTGGGAGTGGAGTGGAGCTCGTTTGAATTTATGGCAAAATAAATTGTTTGATTCAAATCAAACAATAGTTTATCGTTCTTTAACGATGAACTGCCAAAGTGAGTAAAACTCACCAACTCTGAACAGTTATATTTTTATAACGTATTCTTAGAACTGATAATTATCTGTTGATTGCTATGTGTTGATTTGGTTGATTGAACTGCTAGTCAGTTAGTTGAAATTATATATATATATAAACCATTAAATAATATATATTGTTGTTGCTTATCAAAACATTTCATACTGAAATGAAGTTGATGTTAATTATATGGTTTAACATCTGTGATGCAGGGAAACAGGTTGAAGGGACCCAACTAGGTTCCTTAATATATAAATACTGTTTTGTTTCATATATTGTGATATATGATGTGTTATATAATCTGTGCTGATTATGTGTGCTTGATTAATAGTAATCATGGTTATACGGTATTTTTAAATACCATACGAAATACAAAAATGTAGAAAAGGAGATTTTCAAAACGTATATTGAAAATAAAATATTTATAAAATCAAAGGATTTTATAAAAGGGATATTTATTAGAAAATAAATAGAATCAATTTAAAAATGTTAAAGAGAATAGGGTATGGTTTTTGAGTAATTGGAACTTGTTCTGCGTTGATTGAGTTGAGTAAATTTCAAAGTATTGATCTGATGTTGGTTTCGGCCTTCGGGATTAACACTGAGAAATTTATTCACTTACCAATTTATAATGAGAATCTAATGAATAGAAGTGAAGTAATAAAGGAATATTTATTTAGAAAATAAATAGAATTGGGAAAGGAAAATATTTATAATAGAATAGGATGTTATAAAAAGGAAACCTTTATAAGTGGAGAAACGTTATAAAAAGGACATTTTTAAAGTGAAGAACGGTTACTAAAAGTAAATCTTTATGAATGGATAAACGTTATTAAAAGGATTTAATCGAATATAAGTTATTCGAATTTGAGTTAACCAGTTAGAGTTAATCAGTTAGAGTTAACCAGTTAGAGTTAATCAGTTAGAGTTAATCATTTAGAGTTAATCGATTAGAGTTAAATCGAACTAGAGTTATTCAGTTAGAGTTGATCAAATTTAGTTATTCAAGATAGAGTTAAAACAGACAGAGTTATTCAGGAAGAGTTGCCATTTAGCAGGACTGCTAGCGTAATTCGAAGGGCTGCAGTTAGCCTACGGCGGTCGGATGTTTCCTGAGGGAATCAGGCGTAACCATTGTGATCGCTGCGATCTAGAGTTAAATCGAATATTTAGTTATTCGAATAAGAGTTAATTAAATAGAGTTAAACAAAATTAGAAACTGACTGGAGATTGGTTATGTTGAACAGCTTTCTGAGTATCGATCTGATGTTGGTTTCGGCCTTCGGGGTTTATACTTGGGTAGTCGTTCTCTTACTAGTTTACAGTTAGGGACTAATGGTTTTGGAATGATAGTGATGTGAAATTAAGCAGATGGAAATGTTCTCCAGTGTTAATAACATATATTTTTCAAACATAGAAAATAAGGATATATATATATATATATATATATATGGTTGATGATTGGAACGATGATTCTATTTGAAATTTAGATCGTTGTGTGAACACCGACATGTTTTCATTTGATAGTTAAATCACCGACTATCAAAGTTTTGACCATTTTAACGTTGTTAATATGGAGAGACCGGTTGGATTCTTATCCAAAGAACCACTCTGTATTGGCATAAGCGTTGCGAATATGGCAAAGAAAATTGAAAACGGAGTAAAGTGCAAGGGCTGTTGTATAAATCTTAGATGACAATGTACTAAGATGGATGTACGGAAGAGTGCCTTCGGTTTCGTTAAGTCGTAGAACGAACGTATATGGATGAGTGTCTGACAAAGTATTTCCAATGATCGAATATGATTGGACTGTACAAATATATATGGTGGCAACGGATTTATTCCCTTAGCATAATATCCAGGATATTTGTGCAAATCAATTAGTGATTAATGGATTTGATAATGTGGCATTCAAAGTGATCGAGTTATCAATGAATGGAAAGTAGTCGTAGCCTCTGGCCTCAACAACCAGGAAATGACAAAAAATCGGGCAGGTAGCATGGCTAAGTCGATCGCTCCGAAGTAGGGTGTATAATCACCTATCTAGAGAATATCCATTTTCTTCTTAAATCTATCAATGCTGTCCCATATATATATATATATATATATACACGGAAAACGGTTGCTGATCCCAACCGTTGGTGATATACATTCGATACACTCAAGCGAAATGAGTGGTCGGTCATGTGTGGCTGAGTTGCAATATGTTCTTGTTGAACTCCAGTGTATCGTTCCTAGAGTACACTGATCGGAAGGTGGTTCCATACCTTGTCATAGTTGGAAATCCATTACCCAATATGTGCTTATGGTTTTGATTGTATACTATATATGTAGAATGTGAGATGAAAGCGTTTCTGCTAGATGATTATTATACTGTGGTTGATAGACATTATTATAATATCAAAAGGTTTTTGATATAAAGATATTTTTGGATTTTCATAAGGGAAAAACCCCGTTCCGTTATACGGCGTGGTCTTATGAGATATCGGTTACTTGTTCAAATTATTTTAAACTGTTTTACTCATACCAGTCCCATGACTGATCCGGAGTTTATTTGTTTTGTTTCCCTAAACTCTTGGGTGCCCAATTTTGTACGGGCAGTCAAGTAGTCAGGAATTTACAGATATACTTGAAGAGCTGGAGCAGGAGGCTTCAGAAATCATATAGCTATTGTTTAATTCCGCTGTGTTGTAAGTGTTGTACTTTGAAAATGATATGTATATTCAAGTACAGATTTATATTTCAAAGATGTTATATATTATATGTTATTCGTTCCGCTGTGAGATTCGTGTTACTCTGATGATGTTCTTCTTCTTCTATTCTATAAGTTCTATCTTATCTTTCCTCACCCTCTAGATTCTTTCATTAACCATCCGGTTATTTTCGATCCTTGGATGTTCGATATGTGTTGTATATAGGATAACCAAGATCGTCGAAAACCCGGGTCGTTACATCTTACACAACTACTACTAAGGGCTAAGAATCTTAGGACTATGTCACTTCCGACAACCACAAGTCCAAACAACAGGTTTTACACACTCACTTGCCCTTCACTACCTAGTAGTTATTACTAGTCCTTGCTGCGCATCACTACCCTATACTTTACTCTTTTATTTTTATTTTCAAGCAACAATCCTAGGCCTTACAATGTTTATGCATTCCACGTGAATTTTCTACTATTCCAAGATAACCATCGCTATTTACTTCTTAGCCTCAAACTTTTCTCATTCTCTCTAGGCACTATTCCTTACCTACTCCATTTTTTTAAAACATGGTTTGTGCTTTTTTTTTTCTTTTCATTACATTTTTCTTCCAAAAATTAAAAGTGATAAGACTTTATATTCTTTACCAAAACTTGCTTTTGCCAAACCGTAAAGCATGTCTCAAAAAAATGAAAGACATATTTCTTTTTTTTAAATCACAAAACTGGAGTAGACAAGGACAACTATGAGGTTACATTGTTTCTACCTACAATGTTAGTTTGGCTGCTTTCTACAAGGTGCAAACATCTACTTTATGAAATACTACTACACATGAATATAAATATTCAAACAGTATTTTATTTGAATATAATATTTTATTTCAACATTCAAACAGTACAAAAATTATAACTCCACTATTCGTACAATTTTACTGATATACATTTTCATACACATTAATTTTTATACAGAGCTCATCACTACAACTCTCAATTACTCAGTTGTACAATATACACTCTGGTTCACTCAGACACTCATACACTCATTCACTGTCTTCTTTTTTTCTGTCTTCTGTCTTCACTGCTACAGTCAGTCCAGTCATCATCTGCTCACCTGTCACATGAAACACACACACAATACACTACAATAGAAATAAAACTGAACACATGCAAATATAAATTTATTTTTAAATTTTATTTGCCTTCGATTTTTGGTGTGTTTCTCATCATTTTTCATGACTTGATCTGATATGTAAATGTAGCACACGCACAATATATGCATACACACACATGTGTATGTATATACACATATTATTGTGCAAGGACAGGAAAAATCCATTCAGATGGCTGCATGTACACACGTGCATACATATACACGTGTGCACTGCCTTGCCAAACTAAATGCAGTATTGCATCTGAGGAGCAGCCACGTGGACCAACTCGACTTAGTGCATACATGGCTGAGGCAACACAAAATCATGCAAGCTAAATGGTCGAGTTCATAGCAGCAATGAAAAAGCAAAGTACAGGTAAACATGCTCGAGCAATGTATATGATCAACAAGCAACAATCATGGTCGAGCACAACAGTATGACAAGGGACAACACAAACAAGAACAGCTTAGATCAGAGTTCAAGCTCAAACATGATAGTGAAGCTATGCCAGAACTCAAGTACAAGCCAATTCTAGTTTTTTCAAGTCAAAAAACACAAATGGTTCATGTATCATTGCACATGCATGTACAAGCAAGGTGGTCGACACATCAACATAGGCCAAAGTAATCAAGGCTACATGGAGCATGGCCAACATACAAAAGCATTTCAGGTGAACATGAAAAAGGTGTCAAGCCAGTTTGTAAAGCAAACAACCAAGTGCAGAACATGGTGAGATAAACATGCCAGCAACACTAGGGGACAATTCAGATTCATGGATGAACATGGTTGAAGCAAGCAAATACACAACAAATCTATAGCATCAATGTCATAACAATTGCATGGTTCAAGTTCACATCAAGTTTCAGGCCGAGCACAAGTAATATATGGAGAAGCAAGTGCAACTCATGGTGAATACAAGTGATCTCAACAGCAGGTATATGGGTATACAACACATGATCAAGACTGGGTAAAGCTTGATCATAGATGCATATACATGTCCAGATCAAAATAATATGTACAATGGTGATCAAGTTCACAAATTCAAGCAAAAACAAGGTCGAGCTAGCTTTCAACATCTTGAATACCAACAAACATGAATGGCAGCAAAGTTTAAGAGAGTTTCACAATTTTACAAGTCGACATGAATGGGTGAATTTGTGTTCAATTCAAATCAGCACAGTTCAACACAAAAGCATGCAAATGCAAACATACATACATATATATACACTGTTGTATATATATATATATACAAGTTTCAGCCAACATATATATGGCAGTATAAAGCAACAGGTTGACCAAGTGAATGGTGCAGACATGTAAGAGAGCACAATACATGCCTATGACCATCAAAAAAGCATGATGTAATGGTGCATACAAGCAAAACAGCCACGGTACAAAGATTTCATTTTTGCATATTTGGAAAATTTAAATCATTCCAGAAATGGTGCACAGCATATGTACATGAAGGCAACATTTATATGTTTCCAGTTTTCAGAATATGTTATTGGCAAGAATTCGATTTCAATTTCCAGAAATCATGCAGCTTTTGGCAAGTATTAAACTTTGGAAATGATTTCAAACTTGGAAAAATGATTTCCAGATATTTCAGTTTTAATCACGGTGTATTTTGGGCAATGATTTATTGGTAATCAATTCGCCAATACAATGTTGATTTCCAGAAATGTTCTCATTTAATCAAGGAATTTTATTTGGCACGTTAAAAACTTCCTCAATGGATATGCACTGATAAATCTTCCAAAAATAACAGAAAATCAATTCTTATTGATAACCAGAAATCACGCAATTTCTTTTAAGTCGAGAATTACAAAATTTAAAAGGGGAAAGCTTCGAGCCAAATCAGTCAAGCCACATACGAAATCAGAGAAGGCTATAGGAATTCCTATTCCTATAAATTCACCATATCATCACTGGCTTTAAAGGATCGAAAACAAAAGCCGTAATTCAAAGAGCAGAAATCATTTCTAATCAAATTTACTTACTTCAAGTTTTCGATTATGAGCCAGAGAAAGAAATCCCAAATCGATCGAAGAACAGGAGAACAACACACTCGAGCGTCAGCAAATTATTTCTAGCAATAGTCGATTTGATTTGGACCTTTTCAGAAACCCTAATCCCTCTTCCTAACGCCGCCATTATTTTCAATAAGAGAAAGAGATCGGAGAAATAAACACGGGGTGCAAACTTTTCACATATGGCCGGCCTAGTTCATTGACTTAAAGGGGAGATTTTTCTTTTATCTAAATCTAGGGTTATTTATTTTGTGTTGTATTAGTTTAATTTGTTTGTAAACCGTCGAACTATTCTAGAGTCTGCAAATTCTAAGGAGAATCCTTTTAGGGTGTTAACTGGCAGTTTACTAGAGTCTGTAAAAACTAGGGTATACGTGTTACGGGTTTGTAATACGGGAAAATCTGATCGAGGGGATATCGGTCAGTCTATGGTTTTGAGCGTAGGGTTAGAATAGGAGTGAGGGGTCACGAGTGTACATGGTCTTGTATGTGGGATCTATTCTTTCACCTAGTAGAAACCTTAGGAATGCAGCAGTAGGCAGGGTTCTGTCGAAGCTGTGTATATCTTGTGTCATTTACTGTCTGCAATTCTATTAATGCTGCTTTCTTTAATCTGTGATTATTTTTAATATCCCGTAAAATTCGAACTCTGCGAAAATTGTAATAAATCTTATTCACCCCCTCTAGGGTTAATCTAGATCCAACAAGTGGTATCAGTACCTGGTAATTCCATTAACCCTAGAATCATGGATCCTTGTTGTCAGTCTAGTGAGACCCAATCCAGTTCATCTCCAACTATTTTTGATGGAACAGATTTTTAAATTGGAAATCCAAAATGGAATTTTATTTAAAATCTATTAATATTAAATGTTGGGATGTTATTGTCAATGGGTATGATAGGGTAGATATTACTTTTAATTCTCGTGCTACACATATCTTGTATTCTCATCTTAATGATGACCAATATACTCTTATCTCCCATTGTTTATCTACACAGGAAATCTGGAGAACTCTTGATACGCTGTATGGAAAATTTGATAACAGCTCAAAACCCCGGAATGTCAACTCAGATTCAGATCTATGCTTAAAAGGAGGAACAGATGGATCAAACAATGGAGAATCAACAGATGCTGAAACTGAAAATCCCACATACGAAGATTTGGTTTATAAGTGTGTTGATTTTACTAAATCTGATAATAAACTCCAACTGAAAAATAAATCTTTGAAATCTAAGAATTGTGAGTTGACCAGCAAAATCAATGATTTGGAAACAAAACTTGAATGCTCTGAAAGTCCTTCAAATTCAGTTTACGAAAATTGTTTGAAATTGGAAACCAATCTTGTTCATCTCAATAAAATTATTCAAAAGTTTGAAAATGAAATTCTGATCTTAAAAGACAACAAGATTGAGCTATCAAGTTTGAACAGTCTTCTACAAAAGTAATTTGAAAATTTTAAAACTGATATAAATTCTAGATTTGAAACTGCTGAAAAGGAGAATTTGCTAAAATCTGATTTGATTTTAAAAGAACTTGAAAACGAGATTGAAAATTTCAAGAAATGTGAATTTGATAATCGAAAACTATTTGAATTTGAAATCTTTGAGTCCAAGACCAAAACCAAACAACTTGAAAATGAAATATTGATTTTGAAACAAAATGACACTGAAAGGAGAAAGATCAGCATTAATCGTTGTTCAAATCTGATAAAAGAAAACTTTGATCTTAAATCCAAAATCAACGATCTTGAATTGAATTTGAAACGTTTTTCAACAGGTGAAAAATATTGAAATATGTTGTTGAAAAATCAATTTTCATCGGGAAATAGAAGTGGACTTGGTTTTGGGAAATCTGATGTTTTTGAAAGGAGAAGTTCAAACAATTTCAAAAATCCTTCAACCTTCTTTGAAAAGAATCGACTTGATAATTTGATCTTTGATAATCAAAGGGTTTTTAAATCAAAATCAAAATCGAGATGTAAAATCGTTTTATAATAATCCATTTAAACAATCCTGGATTCCAAAAAGGAATAAATTAAACTTCGTCAAATTCAAACTATTTTGGGTTTCAAAGGGTACGAAGGTAAAGTCAGATGGATCGTTATATAAACAAGTCTGGGTACCAAAACAAATGAATACAACTGTGAGTTGCTTTACAAACTTTGTTAGACCACTTGATCCTATAAATTGTTAGGTACCAGAGGAGGCTGAGGAGCTGGTTCGCAAAAGAAAATTTGGATTCAAACAGCTTCATATCATTGAATCATTTTCAGTTCCTTAGCCAAACCTGTTGAGTTAGATATTCATTTGCTTACATGGATTTCAGGTATATCTCTATACTCATTCCTTTGTATATTCTTTGTTTTTATTTTTTTTCTATTTTTCATTCCCCTTCTTTTTTATTTTTTCTGAATTGATTTGTCACTGCAATATTTTTCTGTTTCTTCTTCTTGGGCTTCATTAACTTCCAATTATAGTATTCATGGTCTTCTGGAAATTCACATTATTTGAATAGAACTCTGATGTTTTTCAATCTTTCCAGATCTTGAATTTTAACTTTGTAAATATCTGTAATTGTTTTGAAGTTTATTTTCTGATTTCTGAATTCATAACAGTGTTGACGTATTCTTGCCATATCTTGGACACTGTTAATTTGAATTCTAAATTTTTGAAGATCTGAAAAACAACTGAAATTTCACACAAATCTGCTGTTTTGAGTTCCTTCTAATTCATTTTGGAAAAGCTTGAAATAATATACTCATTACAGCACACTGTTATTCAACAGTTGGGATAATTTCATTGATTTTAAGATTGGCTTGAATTTTTTGAATTGTCTTGAATCAATGATACATCTTGAAATTCATCTTTATTCATGATCTGGTTAGAATTTGTTTGTTTGAAATCATCTGAAATTTCTTGATATTTTGAATCTCACATACCTCTTAAATTTGAAATTATCAATCTTGTGTGACTGGTTCATTGTATCTCAAAACTTGACGTTGATTCAAGTGATTTCAAATAAATTATTTTTAATTTTTTGGATCATGAATACCTCTCATACTTGATGTAAATGATCTGAATTTTCTTGATTCTTTCTTGAAATAACTTGAAAAATTCTTTTGAAAAATGGTCTTTGAAATCCACTTTTATTTCATGATGATTTGATTTGAATATGTGCTTGTTTAAAATCATTTGAAATTATTGATTTATTGAATCTCACACATATCCTGAATCTGAAATTTATAAACTGTGTGATTGATTCATAGAATCTTGATATCTTCACATTTCTTCAAATGATTTAAAATAAACTATATTTCTAATCTTGGATCATGAATGATCTTATGTGACCGTCATCTTGACAAGTCCGCTTTGAACTGATTTCTTATGCTGCTCTGATACTGTTTCAAATAACTGCTATTTCTTGTTTGCTACTCTAACAAAAGTGCTAAATTTGTCTGCTTGGGCTTAACGTTTGGTTTGTGTTGTGTGTGATATCTTGTTTTGTCTCCAGTGCCTTATTTCAATCTTTGATAATAGAGACCCCAATTGGTATCAGAAGTGCTTTTTATTTTTGTATATATTTTAATCACTCTTGTCCTGTATAGCTCTTCATATTCCTTTTGTAATTGATTTTCAATTTTAAACTTATTTATTGATTATTCATTCAGAAATTGAAATCGATATCAAAATTGAACTGTATTTATAATTCATCAAAATTATTATCATATTTTGAAATTGTGATGAATTGTGACTGCAGTATATTTCATGACAAGAGGAGATTTTATTTGAATTTTCATGATGATTGAACATTTATTATAATATCTTTGAATTGGCAATTATTTCACGACCATCTCCTTTATCTATCACCATTCTGCCATCCTTCATGATTTTATATTAATGTGGAGAGTTTAATATGTTTAAAAAACTTTTTGAATAAACGGTGGAAAAATTTGTGATAGAAATGGGACTATGTTTTTTATTTAGAATTAGTGATAATTGAAAATTTTCAATAATCCCGGTACAGTCGAGCAATTTCATAATATGATTAATTTAGAAATTTATTTCACAAGCCATTTCTGTACCCACCACCATTTCTATCATCCATATTAGTTTTATATATTGAGGAGTCTTTTCTTTTAAGAGCTAAAAAATGATAAATATAACAAACATAAGTGTTTCTCTAACCTCATTTAAAAATCCAAGCTCTGGTCATACATGGTCATGAGAAAACTTATAATTTAAGTGGCGACTGATCCTATTTAAAAATCCAAGCTCTGGTTATGCGTGGTCAGTGTGTTCTTAAATAAAAAGAAAAGAAAAGAAAATAACTTGAAATAAATAAATTTATATGAAATTCTCCTCGGTATGTAAAAACTAGCCTATCAATCTATATTCTATCTTGTGAAACGTGTGGATATTTTATGGCGTATTATGATTTGTTGATTGATAACTACTGGGATTTGAGATTATACGATTTTGTCACTTAAGTTGAATTTATAATTATAGTCCAAATCCATCACTGTTTTTTGCTTCAATTTTAAAAAAAATTGTTTTGAAGATAATTGGAATCCATATTTTTATTACTCTCTCCATTTTTTTATAAATTTCATCATAAATCCATCATTCTCAAATGTGGAATTTTCCACTGGTTCTTAGAATATTATGATTTTTGTTTGATCTATTGAGATTTATGGTGAACATTTTCTCTCTTAAGCTGATATTATATTTCCAGTCATATTTACAGTTATATTTTAAATTATGTATCCTTTTGATGATAACAAAAGGGGGAGAATGGGTTGAAATTTTGATTTATGAGTGAATATTCTATAAATATTTTAATTTTGAAAATTCATTCAATTTTCATTCTTTTCACTCATGCAAATATTTAGGGGGAGTTTAGTTGCGGGGGAGCATACATTTAGGGGGAGTTCCATAATTCACTGTCAAACACATTTATTACATTCAAAATCTTGTATATGTTTGTCATCATCAAAGGGGGTAGATTTTTGGGTACAACAATGTGTTGTATGATTTTTTGTTTGATGATAACAAACATATGATATTATTTAAATGTGTTTGTTACACCACATCATAGACAAGAATATAATATTTATATTTTAATGAAATACTACTGCACATGAATATAAATATTCAAACAGTATTTTATTTGAATATAATATTTTATTTCAACATTCAAACAGTACAAATCTTATAACTCCACTATTCGTACAATTTCACTGATATACATTTTCATACACATTCATTTTTATACAGAGCTCCTCATTACAACTCTCAATCACTCAGTTGTACAGTATACACTCTGGTTCACTCAAACACTCATTAACTGTCTTCTGTTTTTCTGTCTTCTGTCTTCATTGCTACAGTCAGTCCAGTCATCATTTGCTCACCTGTCACATGAAACACACACATACACACAATACACTGCAATAGAAATAAAACAGAACACATGCAAATATAAATTTATTTTTAAATTTATTTGCCTCAGATTTCCGGTGTGTTTCTCATCATTTTTCATGACTTGATCTGATATGTAAATGTAGCAATCGCACGATATATGTATACACACACATTTATGTATATACACATATTATTGTGCAGTGACAGGAAAATCCATTCATATGGACGCATGTACACACGTGCATAAATATACACGTGTGCACTTCCTCGCCAAACTAAGTGCAATATTGCATCCGAGGAGCAGCCACGTGGGCCAACTCGACTTAGTGCATACATGACCGAGACAACACAAAATCATGCAAGCTAAATGGTCGAGTTCATAGCAGCAATGAAAAAGCAAAGTACAGGTAAACATGGTCGAGCAATGTATATGATCAACAAGCAACAATTATGGTCAAGCACTACAGTATGACAAGGGACAACACACAAGAACAACCCAGATCAGAGTTCAAGCTCAAACATGATAGTCAAGCTAGGACAGAACTCAAGTACAAGCCAATTCAAGTTTTTTCAAGTCAACAAACACAAATGGTTCATGTATCATTGCACATGCATGTACAAGCAAGGTGGTCGACACAACAACATAGGCCAAAGTAATCAAGGCTGCATGGTGCATAGCCAACATACAAAAGCATTTAAGGTGAACATGAAAAAGGTGTCAAGCCAGTTTGCAAAGAAAACAACCAAGTGCAGAACATGGTGAGATAAACAAGCTAACAACACTAGGGGACAGTTCAGATTCATGGATGAACATGGTCGAAGCAAGCAAATACACAACAAATCTACAGCATCAATGTCATAACAATTGCATGGTTCAAGTTCACATCAAGTTTCAGGCCGAGCACAACCAATGTATGGAGCAACAAGTGCAACTCATGGTGAATACAAGTGATCTCAATAGCAGGTGTATGGGTACACAACACATGATCAAGACTGGGTGAAGCTTGATCATAGATGCATATACATATCCAGATCAAAATAATATGTACAATGGTGATCAAGTTCACAAATTCAAGCAAAAACAAGGTCGAGCAAGCTTTCAACATCATGAGTACCAACAAACAAGAATGGCAGCAAAGTTTAAGAGAGTTTCACAATTTTACAAGTCGACATGAATGGATGAATCTGTGTGCAATTCAAATCAGCACAGTTCAACACAAAAGCATGCAAATGCAAACATACATACATATATATATACACTGCTGTATATATATGTAACAACCCGGAAAATATGAGCCAATTTAAAATTTTTAAATTGGTTATTTCAAAGGAATTTGAACAATTGAAATAGAATATTTCAATAAAATAGTGAATTAGAAATAGTGAGTCAGTTTGAAAATTTTAATTCAAACTTTAACTGACTGTGCCGGGTGGAAAATATAAAGGATTTTAGTGAAACCAAAAATATTTAAATCTGTTTATGAATATCTTTCTAACGAATCTGAAAAATCGAAGTTTCATAGCGGGAATCAAAAGTTATGGCTAAATGAATTTTCAGAAAGGTCGCTATATAGAATATATAGCCCTTGAAAATAGACATTTTGCAAACGACCTCGGAATTCGATGAAACCACTTTTGTTGGGTCCGGGATGTCAAACTATTGCTAGGTTTCAAATTTCATAATTTTTGAAGCTAGTATGTGAGCGTGGCAAAAGAAAATGTGTTTGGTCAATTTCTGTTAAATTGGATCGACAAGAAAAGGGCCATTTTTCAAACGATCTCAGAATACGACGAAACTAGTTTTGTTGGGACCATAGCGTCAAAACATAGCTAGATTTATTTTTCTGGAATTTTTAGAAGCAGTTTGTGGCCCCGGCAAATTAAAATGTACGTTCAAAGTTAAAATTAAATGTTTATACTTTAATTTGAAGAATAACTGACTGTAACAATCGAATTGGCCAATGAAACATATCCCATTGTGTCCGGGATGGGGTTATTTAGCTAGGGGCGACAGTCGTTGGGTTTGAATTTGGGTTCGTAAGTGAAAACCCTAATTTTCTGAATAATATATATATCGGCCAATAGGAAATTTCCTTTCATAAATTAAAAATAAAAAAACTCGTTCTCTCTCTCTCACCGACGGCGAAAACCGTTCGAACCTTCCCAGGCGAAATCCCGCCGCCTCAGCCACCTACCGACGCGCCACCACCCTATTTCGACGCGCCTCCCTCCCCTCTTCAAATCCGACCAACCCCTGACCCCTATCGTCGCCGCATCGACGAGATCCGTCGACCCAAAGTCGCCAACTTCCCATCGTCGCTGCGCCTTCCTCCGACCACCGAGTTCGCCCAGACCACCACCGGTCGACTCCCCTCTCCTCCATCTTCCACGTTGCACCTTCCGATCGTAGTATCGTGCCTCGGTTTTCGCGAAAACTGCAACCCTAGTTTTGAACCATCGTGAAAGGTGAGTCTTTTATTACATCTGAACTTTGAAAAATCATATCTTTATGGTGTGTTGACGAAGTTCGATGAAACAGGAAACATCGGGACCGCAAGGAGGCTCTCTACCACATAGAAGAGACCGCGGATTTCTTTGAGCCATCTACGATTTTTAGCACTTCAAAAACCAATGTGAGAAATCTAAATTAAATGAATTTGAATGGAAAATGTCATGTATAAATTATACAAGCGAAGTATAAATTATACACGTGTTGTATACCTCATGTACATGCGTTGTGTAAGCTATATAAGTGAAGTATGAATTATACATGCATAGTATAATTGATATATGGGTTGAAATGCAAGTGAAATATAGAAATAATATATATATACTCCCCTCGTCCACAAACCATGGACGATATTTATTGTTGTGAATTAGTGTGAAATATTGGATGAAAAATGCGAATGGTTGAATAATTGTTTGTGGTTGATATTGATTGGTTGTGGTTGAAAAATACCCATTGGTGATTGAAATAAATTGGAAATAATTGTGGAAATGAAAATAAAACATGCCGCCTACATGCGAATTAGATGCATGAATCCCTATTGTCAAAAACCGCGAGGTTTTAAGGTAGAGCGAGAAGCCGTACTAGGGACGGTGCCGGTTTTAACTACCCTGCCGTTATGCTGCCGAAATTTTGAATAATATTCATGTGTTAGAATTATTTTCATATGTTGAAATTATCTTCATGCGTTGAAATTAAAGTCATGTGTTGAAACTATATCCATGTGTGGAGATGCTCATGTGTTGAGAAGTGATATGTGAAAATTAAATTCATGTGTGAATGAATAAAGTGTTTAAACAATAAAAATCACAATTTTATAATATATATGAAGTATGTAAAATATTCGCCATATATATATATATATAAATAGTTTCAATAATAAAAATTTCAACTTTCTTATATGAACAAACAATATAAAATATCCATGTGTGGAGATGCTCATGTGTTGAGAAGTGTGTGTATTGGAAAAGTTCATGTGTTGAATAAAAAAGATCGAACAATAAAAATTACATTTTTATTGAAATTATGAAGTGTTAAAAACATTCATGTGTTGAATAAATATTTTAGATGACAAAAATATCAATTTTATCATATATGTGATATGCTAAAGATATGCGAGCGTTGAAATAAATATTTGTGAAAGAAATATTATTTTTAACATGCATAGTAACGAAATAAAATAGTCATGTGGTGAATTATATTTTAGTTCGCCAAAATTATCATTTTTGAAATGTGAAGTGTTAAAAATAACCACTTGTTCAAATAAATATGTATGAGTTGAAATATTCATTAATTAGCTAATGATAGGATTTTTGCCTATGCATGCAACATTAGAATGAATGGTGTTTTTAAACCAAATTGAAACAAATATGAAGTTGAATGGAAAATGATAAGTGATAAGAATTGCATATTTGTACATGCATATTTATTGAACAGGTTATAGCAAAGAGGCTAGAGAAGAGGAATAAAATTTTGTGCCCGACAAATAGGTACACGTTTACTGTTTTGTTTGGGTGATGATTTTATGAGCATGTTGGCTAGCCGCTTGGCTTTTTCTTTTTCTTTTTGAGATGAGACGCCCGTGCGGCTATTTGGGAATTTTCCCAGCCCCTCGCATACAAAGGAGGTTATGGCGAAATTTTCCAAAATTTAAAGGCGTTAGTGAAATATTTGAAGTGAAAACGATATAGGAATTTTCGAATGAACTATATTTATATAAATTTATAAATATAAATAAAATTAAAACGAATCGTGGCCGTGCAATTCATGTTTTGAAACCGTGATTTCAAACGACTAGTGTGGGAAATCCGACCATTGGATTTTCCCAAAACCGCAACCGTTGGGTTCGCCTTGGAAATATCTTTCCAACGGCACCAACTTTGTAAAGATCCGACGGTTGGATTGTCTGGAATGTTAAATTCAAATCTGAAGAAAAACAGCACCATAAACGTTTATATTTATATATATATATATATATAATTAAATTAAATCAAATAACGACGCTGCAGTTCGTAATTTGAAATCGTAACTTCAAACGACTAGTGTGGAATATCCGACTGTCGGATTTTCCCAAAACTGAAACCGTTGGATTCGTTTTGAAATGATCTTTCTAATGATATAAAATTTGTGAACAACCAACGGTTAGATTTTTATATATGTGTAAAACAAATTTAGTGAAAAACAGCGCCAGTGCCTTGGCACAACTTGAAACATCGTTTAATTAAATATGGCTGTTTCAAATAAATAAAAATGGCGATATATCGTTATAAAATACTATAGACGGTATAGCGTGGAAATAAACCAATTTTGTTGTGTTTGCTTGATATGTGATGGTTGAATGTATTTAACATGAAAATTATAACTAGAGAACTGAAATGTGAATGTTGAATAGTTTAACCATGTGAAAAATTGATTTGAAAATCTAAATATACGTGGGTTATTTGAAAAGGCCGAGTTCATTCTCATTTCAAATAATCGATCGACGTTGAGAAGTTGAAGAGTCGAAGACGGTTGAAGACCGATGATCTTCACATTGGATGGATGGGCGCTACTGATGCTCGTGATTGGAGTAGCTACCTTGAAGGAGCTTAAGTAGTAGCCGTCCGGACATATTGTTGATTGTGTGGATATGCGAGGAATTTGGTGCCTCCGGTTTCGTTCAAACCCAGAACGAACTTGTAAATGGACTGTGTGTCTGACATTAGATTTTGTTCTGTGCTGATTGATCTCTGTTAAATATATATCTTTTTGGCGGCGGAGAATTTATTCTCTTGCTTAACGCCCTTCTCTGAGACGTACGAGCTCATACGTTATGTATTGATTGAAATCAGTCGCATGGAGTGGATTGCCTGTGTGGCACTCCTAAGTGGCATATGATCAAGGCTTCTGTTGCAAAGCAAAGTCTTGTGGTTGATGATCAAAGCATGGTATGTGTGACGTATCTTTGTGTATAACATGGATTCGCGAGCCTCACACCCCGGTATGAGTCAAAAACGGGAGACGGACCGCTGGGAGAGCACAACGTTTCTTTCTAGCTAAGGTGGTGTCAGTGACCTACCAACCCTGACATTATATATACTTTTCACCTATGTAGTTGTTGGAATGCGAGGCGCCTCGATTATAGGTCTGTAAGGACTGGGAAACGTGTGTTCAGGAATTGCCAATCCTCAAAAGTAAGAGAGGACCGGCCCAGCCGATTCCAAGGACCGCTGTGTGCGATCCTGGGACATTTGCTAGAGTGTATCGAACAGAGAGGAGCTTGCCCCTTGCCTCGACTCACGATGGAATCCAATTTCCAATACGAAATATGCGGATGTGATTGTATTACTAGTATGGCGACATGATATATGGTACCCATGCCGTCTAGAATTGATATTTATGATTGAAATCGCTTTTGAAACATATTTGCACTAGTAATAATATCAAACACTTTTTTTTATACATATGAAGCATTTTTGGCCATTATAAGGTAAAACTCTATCTTCCGGCTTGCGTTACATTGTGTGATGGGACCTGAGTCTTATAATGGCTTCATTTTATAAAAAGCATTGTGATGATTCAATCATTTACTTTATTTCATGCACTAGCACTCATTGGAGTAAACTTGTTCCGTGAAAGTGGCGTGGTCCTTTGATTTGCCTTATTATTGTTGTTAATAAGTTAAGTAGATTTCTCATACCAGTCCCATGACTGACTCGTAGTTTGTTTCACCTTGCAAACTCGGGTGCCCTCATTTTCACACGGACAGCCTAGTTACAGGTATCTGGTGCACTTTTGGCTCATGGCGAGGCTTGACTACACCGTGCTGACTTTGACTCTTTCCGCCATTATTGTATATGTATTATGATTCCGCCATTGGCGATGTAGACTGATGTTTATTTTGTGTACTCTTTATGTATGATTCCGCCTCTGGCGATGGTGACTGATTATGTATTATTATGCACTAAGTTGTATCCTGCACTGTGCTCTCTGATGTGGTGATATCGATATGATTCCACTGTCATATGTGTGTAAATTATTCTGTTTTATGTTTATGCTATTATCTGTGATATGCTAATGATGATTAATGTGTTGTATTCCAATGATTATCCTTAACACCGTGTCACGTGGTTTTGGGATCGTGATAGCTGGTATCAGAGCTTTGGTTAACCTAGTTCTGGAGTGTCTAACACACTAAACACTTTGTCAAAATAGAATCAGTAGTATTCTAAGGCGAGTAGCTCATTAGAGATAGGACTAGTAATGTCCTAGGATGAGCCAAGCAGAATAGAAAAAACAATTTGATCCGTCCATCGTTATCTTTCCTTAAGTTTTCTGCTTAACCTTGCAATAAAATTATCATTTCTGTAGGCTGACTCTTTTATTGCTTATACAGAACTTGAAAAATGGCTACCCGAGCAGCCGCTGCTAGAGGAGGCCGAGCTGGCCGTGGCAGAGGACGAGGAGAAGTCCCAGTTGAAGAAGGACCCTTGGTACAACCCCCGGCCGCTCAACAATTCGAGCTGGACCGCGTGGCTAAGAGATACAAGAACCTAGGAGGCAAAACCTTCTCGGGAACTGGCATAGTAATAGAGGCCCTTGCATGGCTGAAAACATGCGAGAAGGTACTAGAAGGCCTAAGGCTTGGTGATCAAGATAAAGCTTTCATGGGCACTTGTCTCCTACAAGAAGAAGCTGAACTATGGTGGGAAGCTCTTACCGCTGGGAATAGAGAAGCTGGTAGAACCTGGGACGGATTCAAAGAACTATTCAAAGAGAAATATATCCCAGAACAAGCCCTAGAGCGCATGCACGATGACTTCGCCAACCTCCAGCAGGGAGATCTCTCGATGCAGGATTATTTGAATAAATTTACACAATTGTACCGCTATGCTCCAGAGCTCGTCACCACTGCAAAGTCCAAGAATAAGAGGTTCATCCTCGGGCTGAAGCGACAGTACCATGATAGAGCAATGGCCCACATCAAGCTGGGATTTAATGAATTGGTGGAAATGACGTGCAACTACGAAGACCTGGATCAAAGGCACCTGGAACAGGATCATGCTAAATGCCAAGTGGGAAATAAATGCAAGCCCGCAGCGAATAAAGCTGAGTCAAGCCAAGCAGCATCCTCGAAACCACAGACTGGAAGGCCACCAAAAGGAAGCTGCTATAATTGTGGCAAGGTGGGGCATTACTCTAATGTTTGCACAGCCCCGAAGAGGCAGAAGACAAATTCTCAAGGTTCAAGCCTGGGCTCTCAGAACCCTCGCTCCTGCTTTAATTGCCGCAAGACGGGTCATCTTATCAAAGAATGTCCTTTGCTTAAGAAGGCTGCAGTAGCTCACGTGTATGACGGGACGAACCCGCCGGCTGCTTCCGATGGAGCAGGTAAATCCGATGTTTTGGGAGGTACCCTTATTATTTGACACGGGTGCATCACGTAGCTTCATTTCTAGTAACACTGTTAGCAATTTAAAATTTAAAGCAAGAAAGCTCAAGGAACCAATTAGAGTTCAAAATCCGATAGGGGGCTCTCTTGTCCTCAGTTCATATTGCAGAGTGCCCATCTCCTATTCCTTCTACAAGTTTCCCATCAATTTAATCGTCATGAACTTTTCTGAATTCGACGTTATCCTTGTTTTAGAATGGTTAACGAAGTATAAGGCAGAAGTTAAATGTGCGGAGAGAATCGTTAAAATTGAAACGAAGCTAGGACATATATTTATACCCTGTCATGGTTCGGATCCGAATAGAGAGGAATTTTGGTCTGCGTTAGAAGTTATCCCCACTTCCTTAGAAAAGATTCCTGTTGTTAGAAACTATGCGGATGTGTTTGAAGAAGTCGAAAACTTACCTCTGCAAAGAGAAATAGAATTCAGAATCGATCTAGTTCCCAATGCCAGACCAGTGGTACATCCAATTCGCAGAATGACTCCAAAGGAAAAAGAAGAATTAGGCGATCAAACTCGTCAACTGTTGTGGAAGGTTCTAATCAGACCTAGCTTTTCTAATTGGGGTGCAGCTATAGTGTTTGTCCCAAAGTCAGACGGTACTCTTCGACTGTGTGTTGATTACCGAGACCTCAACAAACAGACGCTCAAAAACAAATACCCATTAACCCGCATCAATGATCTGCTAGACCAATTGAATGAGGCGAGAGTATTTTCCCTAATGGACCTAGCTACAGGTTTTCATCAATTGAGAATTGCAGAGGAGTGTGTTCCTTTGACAGCTTTCAGAGGTCCAGACATATTTTATGAATGGTTAGTAATGCCATTCGGCATATGCAATGCTCCAGCATACTTTGTCGATCTAATGAATAGAGTGTTCAGGGGAGTTCTGAATAAATTTGTCCTCGTATTCATCGATGATATTTTAATCTACTCCAAATCAAAACCCGAGCATGAAAAACACTTAGAACAAGTATTGGAGATTCTAAGAAAGAACGTCATCAAAGCCAAATTCCCTAAATGTGTCTTCTGGAAAGAAGAGGTGAAGTTTCTTCTCCATATCATGTCAAAGAAAGGGATTTCTATAGATCCAAGCAAAATAACAGCGATTCAAGACTGGAAACAACCCACTAAACCCACGGAGGTTAAGAGTTTTATGGGGTTGGCTAGTTATTATCGAAAGTTCGTTAAGGATTTTTCGAAGATATCCGGTCCGCTAACGAAGCTCACGAAGAAGCATGAGAAATTTAAGTGGACTTCCGACTGTGAGGAAGCTTTCCAGGAATTGAAATCGAAACTGACAACCGCTCCAGTGTTAACCATTATTGATGGCAATCATGATTTAACAGTTTGGACAGATGCTTTTATTAGAGGTCTTGGTGCAGTGTTAATGCAAAAAGGCCAAGTAGTCGCTTATGCAAGCCGCCAACTGAAACCGCATGAGAAGAATTATGTAACTCATGATCTTGAGTTGCTAGCCATCGTTTTTGCTTTGAAAATCTGGAGGCATTATTTATTGGGCGAGAAATTTGTACTATACATGGATCATCAATCACTGAAGTATTTATACACCCAGAAAGATCTAAATTTGAGACAGCAGAATTGGCTAGAATTTCTTGCAGCATATGATCTAGATATCCTGTATACGCCGGGAAAGGCTAACGTTGTAGCGGATGCGCTTAGTAGAAAAACCGCAATCATTGCCAATCTTATAATTACACCTAGATTGATTGATAAGATATCTGCTCTCCAGAAGAATGATCACTTCATTCAAAGGATCAAAGGGAGAATCCAGAAGGGAGAGCCCTCAAGTTTTCAGATAGATAAAGAAGAAGTTCTGAGACTGAAAGGGAGAATATGTGTTCCCAACATTCCAGAGCTCAAAAGAGAGATGCTAGATGAATGCCATAAATCCAAACTTTGCATTCATCCTGGTGTAAGTAAAATGTACAACGATATCAAACGCACTTTCTGGTGGAAGGCAACGAAGAGGGATATTTCTTTATATGTTAGCAGATGCCCTACTTGTCAATTAGTCAAGAGCGACCAACAGAAGCTAGCTGGATTGTTGCAACCGTTGGAAGTCCCAAGTTGGAAATGGGAACAGATTTACATGGATTTCATAGATGGTTTTCCGTGAACCAGGAAAGGTAATGACAACATTTAGGTAATCATAGATCGCTTCACGAAGACTGCCCATTTCATACCTGTCAGATCCAATAGAACCGCTCAAAGTCTAGCACAGATATATTTCAAAGAAATCGTTAAGCTGCATGGAATTCCCATCAGTATAGTCAGTGATAGAGACCTAATATCTGCTAGCAAATTCTGGGAGACATCCAGACCGAATTGGGAACGAAACTGAATATGAGCATCTCTTATCACCCTCAAACAGATGGCCAAACTGAGCGGGTGAATAGAATTCTGGAAGATTTATTGCGGGCTTGTATAATTGATTTTGGTGGGTCATGGGAAGATCATTTACATTTGGCAGAAATCTCATATAACAATAGTTATCAAGCAAGTTTGGGAATGTCGCCATTTGAAGCATTATATGGCCGACCGTGCAGATCTCTAGCATGTTGGGTAGAACCTGGCAACAAACTTGTGTTAGGACCCGATATGATTAGAGAAGCGTCCGATAAAGTCGACTTCATCGAAAAGCGATTGAGAACCACACAAAGCCGACAGAAAAGTTATGCAGGTTCCAGAAGAAGAGATTTGACATTTGTTGTTGGTGACCATGTTTATTTGAAAGTTTCTCTGATGAGAGGAGTAATCAGATTTGGCAAAACCGGGAAGTTGGCACCGAGATTTATTGGTCCCTTTCCTATACTTGAACGAATTGGAACTCTTGCTTATAGGGTGCAATTACCAGATTGGTTGCCTGGAGTGCATGATGTATTTCACGTATCACAACTTAGAAGACATGTGCATGATCCGGATCTTGTTGTAGAAGAAGCAGCGCAATAGGACTTGGAAATAACTCCAGAATTAGCAGTCAGAAGAGAGCCATTAAAGATTATTGGCAAAGAAACTAGAGAGCTAAGAAGCAAAATGGTTCATTTAGTAAAAGTGCAGTGGAGTAATGATCCTAGAGACTGTACTTGGGAGACTGAGGAGAGCATTAAGCAAGCTTACCCCAAATGCAGAGTGGACATCTCTGACTAACTCCGGTGCAAGTTACCTTTACAATACTTTGCATTTACATTTTGTTTCCTACTTTACTGTTGTTTCCTTTTCGGGGACGAAAAGTTTTAAGTGGGGGAGATTGTAAAAACCAAGAAAATACGAGCCAATTTAAAATTTTTAAATTGGTTATTTCAAAGGAATTTGAACAATTGAAATAGAATATTTCAATAAAATAGTGAATTAGAAATAGTGAATCTGTTTGTAAATTTGAATTCAAACTTTAACTGACTGTGCCGGGTGGAAAATATAAAGGATTTTAGTGAAACCAAAAATATTTAAATCTGTTTATGAATATCTTTCTAACGAATCTGAAAAATCGAAGTTTCATAGCGGGAATCAAAAGTTATGGCCAAATGAATTTTCAGAAAGGTCGCTCTATAGAATATATAGCCCTTGAAAATAGACATTTTTCTAACGACCTCGGAATTCGACGAAACCACTTTTGTTGGGTCCGGGATGTCAAACTATTGCTAGGTTTCAAATTTCATAATTTTTGAAGCTAGTATGTGAGCGTGGCAAAAGAAAATGTGTTTGGTCAATTTCTGTTAAATTGGATCGACTAGAAAAAGGTCATTTTTCAAACGATCTCAGAATTCGATGAAACTAGTTTTGTTGGGACCGTAGCGTCAAAACATAGCTAGATTTATTTTTCAGGAATTTTTAGAAGTAGTTTGTGGCCCCGGAAAATTAAAATGTACGTTCAAAGTTAAAATTAAATGTTTTATACTTTAATTTGAAGAATAAATGACTGTAACAATCGAATTGGCCAACGAAACATATCCCGTTGTGTTCGGGATGGGGGTATTTAGTTAGGGGCGACAGTCGTTGGGTTTGAATTGGGGTTCGTAAGTGGAAACCCTAATTTTCTGAATAATATATATATCGGCCAATAGGAAATTTCCTTTCATAAATAAAAAAAAAACACGTTCTCTCTCTCTCACCGACGGCGAAAACCGTTCGAACCTTCCCAGGCGAAATCCCGCCGCCTCAACCACCTACCGACGCCGCCACCACCCGATTCGACGCGCCTCCCTCCTCTCTTCAAATCCGACCAACCCCTGACCCCTATCGTCGCCGCGTCGACGAGATCTGTCGACCCAAAGTCGCCAACTTCCCACCATCGCTGCGCCTTCCTCCGACCACCGAGTTCGCCCAAACCACCACCGATCGACTCCCCTCTCCTCCCTCTTCCACGCTGTACCTTCCGATTGTAGTATCGTGCCTCGGTTTTCACAAAAACTGCAACCCTAGTTTTGAACCATCGTGAAAGGTGAGTCTTTTATTATATCTAAACTTTGAAAAATCATATCATTATGGTGTGTTGACGAAATTCGATGAAATAGGAAACATCGGGACTGCAAGGAGGCTCTCTACTACAAGAAGAGACAGCGGATTTTTCTGAGCCATATACGATTTTTAGAACTCTGAAAACCAATGTGATTAATCTAAATTAAATGAATTTGAACGGAAAATGTCATGTATAAATTATACAAGCGAAGTATAAATTATACACGTGTTGTATACCTCATGTACATGCGTTGTGTAAGCTATATAAGCGAAGTATGAATTATACATGCATAGTATAATTGATATATGTGTTGAAATGCAAGTGAAATATAGAAATTATTTATATATATATATACTCCCCTCATCCACAAACCATGGACGATATTTATTGTTGTGAATTGGTGTGAAATATTGGATGAAAAATGCGAATGGTTGAATAATTGTTTCTGGTTGATATTGATTGGTTGTGGTTGAAAAATACCCATTGGTGATTGAAATAAATTGGAAATAATTGTGGAAATGAAAATAAAACATGCCGCATGCGTGCGAATTAGATGCATGAATCCCCATTGTCAAAAACCGCGAGGTTTTAAGATAGAGCGAGGAGCCGTACTGGGGACGGTGCCTGTTTTAATTGCCTTGCCGTTATGCTGCCGAAATTTTGAATAATATTCATGTGTTAGAATTATTTTCATATGTTGAAATTATCTTCATGCGTTGAAATTAAAGTCATGTGTTGAAAGTATACCTATGTGTGGAGATGCTCATGTGTTGAGAAGTGATGTGTGAAAATTAAATTCATGTGTGAATGAATAAAGTGTTTAAACAATAAAAATCACAATTTTATAATATATATGAAGTATGTAAAATATTCACCATATATATATAAATAGTTTCAGTAATAAAAATTTCATATTTCTTATATGAACAAACTATATAAAATATCCATGTGTGGAGATGCTCATGTGTTGAGAAGTGTGTGTATTGGAAAAGTTCATGTGTTGAATAAAAAGATCGAACTATAAAAATTACATTTTTATTTAAATTATGAAGTGTTAAAAACATTCATGTGTTGAATAAATATTTTAGATGATAAAAATATCATTTTTATCATATATGTGATATGCTAAAGATATGCGAGCGTTGAAATAAATATTTGTGAAAGAAATATTATTTTTAACATGCATAGGAACGAAATAAAATAGTCATGTGTTGAAATATATTTTAGTTCACCAAAATTATCATTTTTGAAATGTGAAGTGTTAAAAATAACCCCTTGTTCAAATAACTATGCATGAGTTGAAATATTCATTAATTAGCTAATGATAGGATTTTTGCCTATGCATGCAACATTAGAATGAATGGTGTTTTTAAACCAAATTGAAACAAATATGAAGTTGAATGGAAAATGATAAGTGATAAGAATTGCATATATGTACATGCATATTTATTGAACAGGTTATAGCAAAGAGGCTAGAGAAGAGGAATAAAATTTTGTGCCCGACAAATAGGTACACGTTTACTGTTTTGTTTGGGTGATGATTTTATGAGCCTGTTGGCTTTTTCTTTTTCTTTTTGAGATCAGACACCCATGTGGCTATTTGGGAGTTTTCCCAGTCCCTCCCGTACAAAGGAGGTTATGGCGAAATTTTCCAAAATTTAAAGGCGTGAGTGAAATATTTGAAGTGAAAACGATATAGGAATTTTCGAATGAACTATATTTATATAAATTTATAAAAATAAATAAAATTAAAACGAATCGTGGCCGTGCAGTTCGTATTTTGAAACCGTGATTTCAAATGACTAGTGTGGGAAATCCGACCATTGGATTTTCCCGAAACCGCAACCGTTGGGTTCGCCTTGGAAATATCTTTCCAACGGCACCAACTTTGTAAAGATCCGACGGTTGGGTTGTCTAGAATGTTTAATTCAAATCTGAAGAAAAACAGCGCCAGAAACGATTATATTTATATTTATATATATATATAATTAAATTAAATCGAATAACGACGCTGAGTTCGTAATTTGAAATCATAACTTCAAACGACTAGTGTGGAAGATCCGACCGTCGGATTTTCCCAAAACTGAAACCGTTGGATTCGTTTTGAAATGATCTTTCTAATGATATAAAATTTGTGAAGATCCAACAGTTAGATTTTCAGATATGTGTAAAACAAATTTAGTGAAAAACAGCGCAAGTGCCTCGGCACGACCCGAAACGTCGTTTAATTAAATATGGCCGTTTTAAATAAATAAAAATGGCGATATATCATTATAAAATACTATAGACGGTATAGAGTGGAAATAAACCAATTTTGTTGTTTTTTCTTGATATGTGATGGTTGAATATATTTAACATGAAAATTATAAGTAGAGAACTGAAATGTGAATTTTGAATAGTTTAACCATGTGAAAAATTGATTTAAAAATCTAAATATACGTGGGTTATTTGAAAAGGCCGAGTTCATTCTCATTTCAAATAATCGATCAACGTTGAGAAGTCGAAGACGGTTGAAGACCGATGATCTTCACATTGGATGGATGGGCGCTACCGATGCTCGTAATTGGAGTAGCTACCTTGAAGGAGCTGAAGTAGTAGCCGTCCGGACATATTGTTGATTGTGCGGATATGCAAGGAATTTGGTGCCTCCGGTTTCGTTCAAACCCAGAACCAACTTGTAAATGGACTGTATGTCTGACATTGGATTTTGTTCTGTGCTGATTGATCTCTGTTAAATATATATCTGTTTGGCAGCGGAGAATTTATTCTCTTTCTTAACGCCCTTCTCTGAGACGTACAAGCTCAGAGGTTATGTATTAATGGAAATTAGTCGCATGGAGTGGATTGCCTGTGTGGCACGCCTAAGTGGCATATGATCAAGGCTTCTATTGCAAAGCAAAGTCCTGTGGTTGATGATCAAAGCATGGTCTGTGTGACGTAGCTTTGTTTATAATGTGGATTCGCGAGCCTCACACCCCAGTAAGAGTCAAAAACGGGAGACGGGCCGCTGGGAGAGCACAACGTTTCTTTCTAGCTAAGGTGGTGTCAGTGACCTACCAGCCTTGACATTATATATACTTTTCACCTGTGTGGTTGTTGGAATGCGAGGCACCTCGATTATAGGTCTGTGAGGACCGGGAAACGTGTGTTCAGGAATTGCCAATCCTCAAAAGTAAGAGAGGACCGGCCCAGCCGATTCCAAGGACTGCTCTGTGCAATCCTGGGACATTTGCTAGAGTGTCTCGAACGGAGAGGAGCTTACCCCTTTGCCTCGACTCATGATGGAATCCAATTTCCAATATGAAATATGCGGATGTGATTGTATTACTAGTATGGAGACATTATATATGGTACCCATGCCGTCTAGGATTGATATTTATGATTGAAATCGCTTTTGAAACATATTTGCACTAGTAATAATATCAAACACTTTTGTTTATACGTATGAAGCATTTTTGGCCATTATAAGGTTAAACTCTATCCTCCGGCTTGCGCTACATTGTGTGATGGGACCTGAGTCTTATAATGGCTTCATTTTATAAAAAGCATTGCGATGATTTAATCATTTACTTTATTTCATGCACTAGCACTAATTGGAGTAAAACCATTCCGCGAAAGTGGCGTGGTCCTTTGATTTGCCTAATTATTGCTGTTAATAAGTTAAGTAGATTTCTAATACCAGTCCCATGACTGACTCGTAGTTTGTTTCACCTTGCAAACTCGGGTGCCCTCATTTTCACATGGGCAGCCTAGTTACAGGTATCTGGTGCACTTTTGGCTCATGGCGAGGCTTGACTACACCGTGCTGACTTTGAATCTTTCCGCCATTATTGTATATGTATTATGATTCCGCCATTGACGATGTAGACTGATGTTTATTTTGTGTACTCTTTATGTATGATTCCGCCTCTGGCGATGGTGACTGATTATGTATTATTATGCACTAAGTTGTATCCTACACTGTGCTCTCTGATGTGGTGATATCTATATGATTCAGCTGTCATATGTGTGTAAATTATTCTATTTCATGTTTATGCTATTATCTGTGATCTGCTAATGATGATTAATGTGTTATATTTCAATGATTATCCTTAACACTGTGTCACGGGGTTTTGGGATCGTCACAATATATACAAGTTTCAGCCAACATATATATGGCAGTAAGAAGCAACAGGTTGACCAAGTGAATGGTGCAGACATGTAAGAGAGCACAATACAGGCCTATGACCATCAAAACAGCATGATGTAATGGTGCACACAAGCAAAATAATCATGGTACAAAGATTTCATTTCTGCATATTTGGCAAATTTAAATCATTCCAGAAATGGTGCACAGCATATGTACATGAAGGCAACATTTATATGTTTCCAGTTTTTATAATATGTTATTGACAAGAACTCAATTTCAATTTCCAGAAATCATGCAGCTTTCGGCAAGTACTAAACTTTGGAAATGATTTCAAACTTGGCAAAATGATTTCTAGATATTCCAGTTTTAATCAAGGTGTATTTTGGGCAATGATTTTTTGGTAATCAATTCGCCAATACAATGTTGATTTCCAAAAATGTTCTCATTCAATCAAGGAATTTTATTTGGCAAGTTAAAAAGAGATTTCCTCAATAGATAGGCACTGATAAAGCTTCCATAAATAACAGAAAATAAATTCTTATTGATAACCAGAAATCACGCAATTTCTTTTAAGCCGAGAATTACAAAATTTAAAAGGGGAAAGCATTGAGCCAAATAAGTCAAGCCACATACGAAATGTGACGGCAAGGAATTTCGCTCGGTCCGAACCAGTCGCTAAACCGACCCAGACCGTTCGAGACGCCCTATCGTTTGAGAACACGACAAAATAGAACGCAGACGGAAGAACATTTCATTGCTTATTACAACAATGCATCAGATTACAAGAATATACAGAGTATAAACAAACATATATTACACAGAAATATCAGAGATTTAAATTACATTTAAATACATCGCAGCGGAAAATAATACAATGCACAACTAGAAGAGATATACGGATACAAAGCTTTCCGGATATCATTCCAGCTGTAAACCAGGATCCTGTGAATATAAATCTGCAAAACCAAAACTACTAGCTGCCCGTGTCAAAATAAGGGCACCCAGAGTTTAGGTTAAAACAATAAACTCCAAGTCAGTCATGTGACTGGTGTGAGAATTAAAACAGTTATTAGTCTTTGTTTTTAAAGTTAGGTAAATCAAGGGACCACGCCGTAAAACACGAAACGGGTTTCCTCCCAAGAATACCAGTGCATAAAACAAACAGCGCAATGCTAAATAAAGAAAAATGAAGCTGTTATAAGACCCAGGTCCCATCACACAATGCAACGCAGCCGAGGATAGGGCTTTCCCTTATAACAGCCAAAGAATGCTTGATACGGTTAAAACAAATCGTTTGATACTATATAAGTGCATAGTGTATAAAACAACTTCAAATCATAAGTATCAATCATAGGCGGCATGGGTACCATATATCATGTCGCCATACTAGGCTCTACAAATAAAACCGCAAATGTCACGTATTTGGAAATTGGATTTCCGTCTATGAACCGAGGCAAAAGATAGTCCTCAACCGATTCGAGACTGCCTAGCCCGAGTCTCAGGCAAGCGCGCAGGCAAGCCTTGGAGCGACAGGGCCGGTCCACCGATGTGGATTATTATACCTGAGCACTACGTTTCGCCGCCCTTTGGGGCGTAAGCGAGCCAACGAATGACTCCATCGGACCCGGATCGTCCGATCTAACCGAGGCGCCTCGCAACAGCAACAACCACATAAGTCAAACTCGTCAGGGCGTGCAAAACCACTGACGCCACTTTTAGCTAGGAGGAAACGTAGGCCCTCCCTGAGGTCCTTTCTCCCGTTTTTGGTTCATACCGGGTGTGATACTCGTGAAGTAAAACGTTACACAAAGCTACGCCACAAAGGCCGTGCTTTGATCATCAACCACAAGACTTTGCTTTTCAACAGAAGCCTTGATCAATTGCCACTTAGGCATGCCACACAGGCAATTCACTCCATGCGATTGATATCCATCAATATATAACCCCTGAGCTCGTACGTCTCAGAGAAGGGCGTTAAGCAAGAGAATAAATTCTCTGCCGCCAAACAGATATATATTTAATAGAGATCAATCACACGGACTAAAATCCAATGTCAGACACACAGTCCATTTACAAGTCCGTTCTGGGTCTGAACGAAACCGGAGGCACCTAGTACCCCGCATATCCATCGATCTCCAAGTACGTCTGGACGATCACTAACTGTTTCCATCTTCTTGGGTGTACAGCCCAATCAAGATCATCAGTAATTACCCAAACGACGTGAAGACTTCCGGTCTTCGACCACCGTCTTCATCTTCGACTTATCGTCGTATCAGTTATTCAGAATGGGATAAACCCAGTCTTTCCGAATAACTCGCGTATATTTTAAATAAGTGTTACACAAACACAACATACGCCTCATTCCAATACATCAGTCACTAACCATAAATTAATCAAGAGAATAATTTCCCAAACATTAACCCCGAAGGCCGAAACCAACATCAGATCAATATCCAGGAAACCATTCTGCTTAGCTAACCGACAGTTAGTTTCCAAATTTCACATTCATAGGGAAAAGTTCCCATTAATTTTATCCAAGATAAATTTCTTGAATTTATTCTTTAATCTATTTTTGAATATCAATTCAAACTAGTCGGGATTAGCGAACCTTACCGAAGTAATCATTTGTTTTAATTTCCCAATCCCAACCTATTCATCCCATGAAGTAAAACTGGTTATACTTCATATCTAACACCACGGTGTTATCGGTAAATTCAATTACCATTTCACGTTCAAATCTAATTAAAGATTTAACTAACGCCTGGAGTAAAACTGGCGATACTCCATTTCGATTATTTCAATCTAATTAAAGATTCATTAAAACTCCACTTAGTTTTAATCTTCGACTGGGTTAAAGAATCAGTGTCATTTAAAACACGGTTCACGATAAACCCAAAATCACATTCCACTAATTATCGGGTTAAAGAACGAGTGTTATTTAAAACACGGTTCACGATAAACCCAAAAATCAATATCAATTCAATTCCAATTAAACATTATTTAATTGGTACACTTCATTAAATCTAAATAAAAAGATTTAATCTTTTCTCAACTGGGTTCAAGAACAGTGTTAGTGAAGACACCATTCACGACAAACCCAAATCACATTTGATATTCAATATAAGGCTCTGAATAGAAAATATATCGGCTTATATTCAATATCAAATTCTACGATTAACAAATGTCGTATTGGAAATAGCGATATAAATATATATCTTTCAAATTTCCATAACAACATCTGTATAATCACGAATTCCAACATCGAAATATTCCGAAGACAATTTCGATTCAAATCCACTCCAATGCAATCATTGGAAATTTTGGTTATTTTTAAAACCCTTTTCACTTTCAATTTATTTATTTAAAAATAAATAGAATTATAATTCTAGTTCAAAAACTAGTTCATTTCGATAAAAATCTATTTTTATCTTTTCAAATATGGAGTTTTTCATCCCAATTCTTTCTAAATCATTTCTTATGATTTTACACAAATTATTACTATTTTTAATAATTTTATCGAGGCCTGTACAGTCGATTTCCATCAACGGTCATCGAACTGCACTTACAGCGACCTTTTTCAAATTTGATTTGGACATAATTCCAAATCCAACCGTTAGATTTCAAATTTCTAATATTCGTTAGAAAGCACTTTTCGATACGAACCCAACGGTTCCGGTTTTAGGAGAATCCGACGGTCGGATCTCCCGTAATGTCCGTTTGAAATAAATGGTCGAAATTCACGAACTGCCGCGGCGCGGCGCGTTCTATTCAGGCCATTATATTATATATATAATATATATAATATATATTTCGTCGATTTCTATTTGAAACGAATTATATAAATAGTTTTAAATTCGTTTCAAAAGCAATTTCAACTTCCATTTCAATTCAAATCAAAATTGAATTCTTCTTTATAAATTCGTTTTAAAATTCATTTCTATTCAATTCAAATTTCAATTAAATTTGAATTCGTTTTCGATTCAATTTGAATTCGTTTTCAATTCAATTTGAATTCGTTTTCAATTCAATTCATTTCGAAATCGTTTTCAATTCAATTCATTTCGAAATCGTTTTCTATTCAATTCATTTCGAAATCGTTTTCTATTCAATTCATTTCGAAATTGTTTACGTCAAAATGGCGTCAATCTAATCAACACGGCTTCATAAATTTCTATTTTCAAATATTCTATTTCAAATATTTCTTTTTCAAAATAGTTGTTATTATCAAAATATTTCGTTCAACACATGACCAATCTCAATGGATGAGTACTGTCAACACATGAACTTTATTTTATATCGATAAAGATGTAAATTTTATTACTAAAATATTTCGTTCAACACTTGACCAATCTCAATGGATGAGTATTGTCAACACATGAACTTTTATTTTATATCGATAAAGATGTAAATTTTATTACTAAAATATTTCGTTCAACACATGACCAATCTCAATGGATGAGTATTGTCAACACATGAACTTTTATTTTATATTGATAAATATGTAAATTTTATTACTAAAATATTTCGTTCAACACATGACCAATCTCAATGGATGAGTACTGTCAACACATGAACTTTTATTTTATATTATTCTTTATTTTCTAAATTGGAATGAGGCCCAATCAATCACCATATAATGTTAATTATATGGATTTTCATATATTACACACATATAATAGCATTGAAAAATAATCAACCATCAACCAAAGTGCACTACACTGTATAAGCATCAAATATAGATATTCAACGCTTATAACAGTCTGTCAATCAATCGATTGACATATTTAATCAATCAGGATGAGTGAACTTCAAATTTCATCCCAACACCCGTGTGGGGTTTCAAGCAATCAAACGCATATTTTACTGGTGCAGTTGGGCGATGTGTAAAATTTATCGACCCAATCACTGTCCTTCAAATAGGTGTACATAAACAAACCGTCTGGTTTGTAAACGAATATTTATTTATTCCCATTCACGTTAAAAATTATATTTTTAACGATAAAACATTTTATTCCAACATATGAATTTCTATTCAGTTCATTCTTTAAATAAAATGATATGTTTATATTTCTAATTTATTTTAGAAAATTTCGGCGGCATAACGGCACGATACTAGGAACGGGACGAGGCCTAGCCTTATCCCCGGTCTAGTGAAGGCCCACGCCATTCACACATCAATCATATCCATTCATTTCACCAAACAATTCAATTTCAAATCCAACCATCTAACTAATTTATGCAACCAAGCAAACAAGTCCATGGTCTGTGGACGATTGTGTCAGGTGCTACTAAGCACCGTCTGCATCCTAGTATATATATATAACTAGAAAAAGAAATTGAAAGGTGAGAAATTCTCACCTTGGGGTTCCACTCCGCTATTCTTTGATTGTCGATCTTAATCGCATACCTAAGTTAAAAATAATATTTTCAACTCGTTAATAATTATTCATTTGTATAGCTATTTTATTAATAACGTGTATACGACGTAAATTATATTTTTAAATTTCTAAAAATATTTCCTTAGTTCGATTATTTTTAAAATAGTCTACATAGGCTAAAAATTACATTTTTAGCTTTCTAAAAATATTTTCATAACTCGTTTATTTTTAAAATAGCGTACATAAGCTAAAAATTATATTTTTAGCTTTCTAAAGATATTTTCATAACATATTAGTTAAAAATCATATTTTTATCCTCATAAAAATATTTCAATTCCAAGAAAATCTAATCTTTCATTTCAAAGAAAATCTCTTTTTCAATTCTAGGGAAAATCCATTTTCCAATTCAAAGAAAATGTATATTCGAAATCAAAGAAAATCTATATTCGAAATCAAAGAAAATCTATATTCTAAATCAAAGAAAATCTATATTCTAAATCAAAGAAAATTTATTTTCATTCAAAGAAATATCTATTCTTTAAGCGAAGAAAAATCTAATCTTCTTATGATAGAAATTCAATCTTTTTCTTTATAAAAATTGAATCTTTTTCTTTATAAAAATTCAATCTTTTTCTTTATTTTCCTAAAACATTAATTTCAGTTTTAAAATGAAAATAAGTTTTCAGTTTTTAAAAATAAAATAAAATCAGTTTTATTTTAGAAAAGAAAATAAACATCTGTTTTAAAATCACTGAAAAATCAAATAAAAGGAAAAACTCACGGCTGTTGTTTCTCGTCGGCGGAAGGAAAGCTCGCAGCGCTGGAGGAGGAGTCGGAGAGGGTTGGCTACGGCTCAGTAGGCGCTGGCGAAGGGGCTGACGAGGCTTGGCGACGCTGGGATCTCCGATAGGTGCGGCCTACGGTAGCGTCGATTTTAGGCGGGTCTCGAGGGTCAGGGAAGGCAGTTTTGGAGGATAGGAGGAGGGGGAGAACCACCGCCCGTTGGCGCCTACCGCATTGAGGAGGGCAGACGGGAATTTTTTTTAGGGTTCCCCCATTTTTAATTTTTTTTATTTCATTTTGAAATGAAGAGAGGGAGGAGAGTAAGGACTTAAATAAAAATATTTTTTTTTTTATTTCTAAAAAGCAACTTTTATTTTCGACCCCGAAACGAGACCCACCGCCTGTCGTCCATAGCTAATTACCCCCATTCCGAACACAATGAGATATGTATCGCAAGCTGATTTGATCGTTACAATCAGTTTCCGTTGAATTTACATTTAAATCCTTATATTGAATTTTAAACGTACATTTCAAATTACCGGGGTCACATACTAACTAGAAAAATTCCAGAAAAATATTTTCTAGTTTCGTATTGACGATACGGTCCTAACAAAACTAGTTTCGTCGAATTCTGAGACCGTTTGAAAAATGGCCAATTTCCAGTCGATTAAATTCAACAGAAACTGGTCAAACGCGTTTTCTTTTGCCACGCTCACATATTGATTCGAAAAATTATGAAATTTGGAATCTAGCAATAATTCGACATCACGGACCCAACAAAACTGGTTTCGTCGAAATCCGAGATCATTTGTAAAATGTCCATTTTTAAGGGCCTGAATTCCATAGCGACTATTCAGAATTTTCAACTGGACATATCTTTTGATTCCCGCTATGAAATCTTGATCTTTCTGATTCGTTGGAAAGATATCATCAATTAGATCCTATTGTTTTTGGTTTCTCTAAAATCCGGATTGTTTTGCACCCGGTACATTCAATTGAAGTTTGAAATCGAATTATCGAACTACCGCGCCATTTTCAATTCTATTTATAATTATATATAAGTATTTATATTCTAACGACGACGCGTATAAACATATACGTTCGAATTATATTCAAAATAAATTTCTCGTCGATATTATTTAAAATAATTCATTTTAAATAATCAAAATTCGCTAAAATTGCCAATTTAAAATTTTTAAACTGGCCCAGATTTTGCGGGTTATTACAATCTCCCCCACTTAAAACTTTTCGTCCCCAAAAAGGAACAAAGTCGAAAGTGGTTTGATTAATCAACTCTACTTTCAATTTGGCTTCCATTCTCCAACTTTTCAGTTTTTGAGAATTTTCAAAATTTCAAAAATTTGGCTAACACCCTAAATTTTTGAAAAATTTCGCCATAACCTCCCCTGCACCGGGAGCATCGGGAAATCTCAAATAGCTTCCCCGGTCCTTCAGATCTCAAAAAGAAAAAGAAAAAGCCAAGCGGCTAGCCAATAGGCTCATAAAATCATCATCACCCAAACAAAACAGTAAATTATGTAGTAAACATGTACCTATTTGTCGGGCAAACAAATTTTATTCTCTGCTCTAGCCTCCTTGCTATGACCTGTTCAATAGATATACATGTATGCAAGCAAATGCGACCAATTTTCAATATAGTTCAATATTTGGTTCGATTAGGCATAATGGTTCAAAATTAGCAAACAAATGAACAAACAACACAAACATCAATCAATTAGTGTATTTAACGTTTCAAATTCATAATTTTGATACATATACAAAAATCAGATTTTTAATGCCAAATCACAACAATAAGCCCTATCAAATTTTGGTTCTCACACCAGTCAATAGGAAATATATAGAAATCTCACTTTCGCCACTCGAATATAAATTCTGAGGATGATGCATCAATCATCAGAATTCTCTCCGGACGACTAGAGTGTGATGCTATATCTATCCAATATATTAAAATTTTGAATATACGTTTGCAAGGCGTATATGCAAATTCTTTATATACTGAATTGTCCATAATCAATATAAATAAATAATCAAATACGAATAGTTGATTTAAATTTTCAAAACAAGAATTGTTTTCATCTTAAAAATATACTCTTCATACTCGTTCTAGGATACTACTGATCCCATCTCTAACGAGTCATTCTCGTTGGATATTACTAATCCAATTTCTGATGAATTCTTTCGTACGGTTCTAATGTGTCTTGTTCTCTGAGCTTTGTAAACCAAAGCTCTGATACCAACTGTGACGGCAAGGAATTTCGCTCGGTCCGAACCAGTCGCTAAACCGACCCAGACCGTTCGAGACACCCTATCGTTTGAGAACACGACAAAATAGAACGCAGACGGAAGAACATTTCATTGCTTATTACAACAATGCATCAGATTACAAGAATATACAGAGTATAAACAAACATATATTACACAGAAATATCAGAGATTTAAATTACATTTAAATACATCGCAGCGGAAAATAATACAATGCACAACTAGAAGAGATATACGGATACAAAGCTTTCCGGATATCATTCCAGCTGTAAACCAGGATCCTGTGAATATAAATCTGCAAAACCAAAACTACTAGCTGCCCGTGTCAAAATAAGGGCACCCAGAGTTTAGGTTAAAACAATAAACTCCAGGTCTGTCATGTGACTGGTGTGAGAACTAAAACAGTTATTAGTCTTTGTTTTTAAAGTTAGGTAAATCAAGGGACCACGCCGTAAAACACGGAACGGGTTTCCTCCCAAGAATACCAGTGCATAAAACAAACAGCGCAATGCTAAATAAAGAAAAATGAAGCTGTTATAAGACCCAGGTCCCATCACACAATGCAACGCAGCCGAGGATAGGGCTTTCCCTTATAACAGCCAAAGAATGCTTGATACGGTTAAAACAAATCGTTTGATACTATATAAGTGCATAGTGTATAAAACAACTTCAAATCATAAGTATCAATCATAGGCGGCATGGGTACCATATATCATGTCGCCATACTAGGCTCTACAAATAAAACCGCAAATGTCACGTATTTGGAAATTGGATTTCCGTCTATGAACCGAGGCAAAAGATAGTCCTCAACCGATTCGAGACTGCCTAGCCCGAGTCTCAGGCAAGCGCGCAGGCAAGCCTTGGAGCGACAGGGCCGGTCCACCGATGTGGATTATTATACCTGAGCACTACGTTTCGCCGCCCTTTGGGGCGTAAGCGAGCCAACGAATGACTCCATCGGACCCGGATCGTCCGATCTAACCGAGGCGCCTCGCAACAGCAACAACCACATAAGTCAAACTCGTCAGGGCGTGTAAAACCACTGACGCCACTTTTAGCTAGGAGGAAACGTAGGCCCTCCCTGAGGTCCTTTCTCCCGTTTTTGGTTCATACCGGGTGTGATACTCGCGAAGTAAAACGTTACACAAAGCTACGCCACCAAGGCCGTGCTTTGATCATCAACCACAAGACTTTGCTTTTCAACAGAAGCCTTGATCAATTGCCACTTAGGCATGCCACACAGGCAATTCACTCCATGCGATTGATATCCATCAATATATAACCCCTGAGCTCGTACGTCTCAGAGAAGGGCGTTAAGCAAGAGAATAAATTTTCCGCCGCCAAACAGATATATATTTAATAGAGATCAATCACACGGACTAAAATCCAATGTCAGACACACAGTCCATTTACAAGTCCGTTCTGGGTCTGAACGAAACCGGAGGCACCTAGTACCCCGCATATCCATCGATCTCCAAGTACGTATGGACGATCACTAACTGTTTCCATCTTCTTGGGTGTACAGCCCAATCAAGATCATCAGTAATTACCCAAACGACGTGAAGACTTCCGGTCTTCGACCACCGTCTTCATCTTCGACTTATCGTCGTATCAGTTATTCAGAATGGGATAAACCCGGTCTTTCCGAATAACTCGCGTATATTTTAAATAAGTGTTACACAAACACAACATACGCCTCATTCCAATACATCAGTCACTAACCATAAATTAATCAAGAGAATAATTTCCCAAACATTAACCCCGAAGGCCGAAACCAACATCAGATCAATATCCAGGAAACCATTCTGCTTAGCTAACCGACAGTTAGTTTCCAAATTTCACATTCATAGGGAAAAGTTCCCATTAATTTTATCCAAGATAAATTTCTTGAATTTATTCTTTAATCTATTTTTGAATATCAATTCAAACTAGTCGGGATTAGCGAACCTTACCGAAGTAATCATTTGTTTTAATTTCCCAATCCCAACCTATTCATCCCATGAAGTAAAACTGGTTATACTTCATATCTAACACCACGGTGTTATCGGTAAATTCAATTACCATTTCACGTTCAAATCTAATTAAAGATTTAACTAACGCCTGGAGTAAAACTGGCGATACTCCATTTCGATTATTTCAATCTAATTAAAGATTCATTAAAACTCCACTTAGTTTTAATCTTCGACTGGGTTAAAGAATCAGTGTCATTTAAAACACGGTTCACGATAAACCCAAAATCACATTCCACTAATTATCGGGTTAAAGAACGAGTGTTATTTAAAACACGGTTCACGATAAACCCAAAAATCAATATCAATTCAATTCCAATTAAACATTATTTAATTGGTACACTTCATTAAATCTAAATAAAAAGATTTAATCTTTTCTCAATTGGGTTCAAGAACAGTGTTAGTGAAGACACCATTCACGACAAACCCGAATCACATTTGATATTCAATATAAGGCTCTGAATAGAAAATATATCGGCTTATATTCAATATCAAATTCTACGATTAACAATTGTCGTATTGGAAATAGCGATATAAATATATATCTTTCAAATTTCCATAACAACATCTGTATAATCACGAATTCCAACATCGAAATATTCCGAAGACAATTTCGATTCAAATCCACTCCAATGCAATCATTGGAAATTTTGGTTATTTTTAAAACCCTTTTCACTTTCAATTTATTTATTTAAAAATAAATAGAATTATAATTCTAGTTCAAAAACTAGTTCATTTCGATAAAAATCTATTTTTATCTTTTCAAATATGGAGTTTTTCATCCCAATTCTTTCTAAATCATTTCTTATGATTTTACACAAATTATTACTACTTTTAATAATTTTATCGAGGCCTGTACAGTCGATTTCCATCAACGGTCATCGAACTGCACTTACAGCGACCTTTTTCAAATTTGATTTGGACATAATTCCAAATCCAACCGTTAGATTTCAAATTTCTAATATTCGTTAGAAAGCACTTTTCGATACAAACCCAACGGTTCCGGTTTTAGGAGAATCCGACGGTCGGATCTCCCGTAATGTCCGTTTGAAATAAATGGTCGAAATTCACGAACTGCCGCGGCGCGGCGCGTTCTATTCAGGCCATTATATTATATATATAATATATATATAATATATTTCGTCGATTTCTATTTGAAACGAATTATATAAATAGTTTTAAATTCGTTTCAAAAGCAATTTCAACTTCCATTTCAATTCAAATCAAAATTGAATTCTTCTTTATAAATTCGTTTTAAAATTCATTTCTATTCAATTCAAATTTCAATTCAATTTGAATTCGTTTTCGATTCAATTTGAATTCGTTTTCAATTCAATTTGAATTCGTTTTCAATTCAATTCATTTCGAAATCGTTTTCAATTCAATTCATTTCGAAATCGTTTTCTATTCAATTCATTTCGAAATCGTTTTCTATTCAATTCATTTCGAAATCGTTTTCTATTCAATTCATTTCGAAATTGTTTACGTCAAAATGGCGTCAATCTAATCAACACGGCTTCATAAATTTCTATTTTCAAATATTCTATTTCAAATATTTCTTTTTCAAAATAGTTGTTATTATCAAAATATTTCGTTCAACACATGACCAATCTCAATGGATGAGTACTGTCAACACATGAACTTTATTTTATATCGATAAAGATGTAAATTTTATTACTAAAATATTTCGTTCAACACATGACCAATCTCAATGGATGAGTATTGTCAACACATGAACTTTTATTTTATATTGATAAAGATGTAAATTTTATTACTAAAATATTTCGTTCAACACATGACCAATCTCAATGGATGAGTACTGTCAACACATGAACTTTTATTTTATATTATTCTTTATTTTCTAAATTGGAATGAGGCCCAATCAATCACCATATAATGTTAATTATATGGATTTTCATATATTACACACATATAATAGCATTGAAAAATAATCAACCATCAACCAAAGTGCACTACACTGTATAAGCATCAAATATAGATATTCAACGCTTATAACAGTCTGTCAATCAATCGATTGACATATTTAATCAATCAGGATGAGTGAACTTCAAATTCATCCCAACACCCGTGTGGGGTTTCAAGCAATCAAACGCATATTTTATTGGTGTAGTTGGGCGATGTGTAAAATTTATCGACCCAATCACTGTCCTTCAAATAGGTGTACATAAACAAACCGTCTGGTTTGTAAACGAATATTTATTTATTCCCATTCATGTTAAAAATTATATTTTTAACGATAAAACATTTTATTCCAACATATGAATTTCTATTCAGTTCATTCTTTAAATAAAATGATATGTTTATATTTCTAATTTATTTTAGAAAATTTCGGCGGCATAACGGCACGATACTAGGAACGGGACGAGGCCTAGCCTTATCCCCGGTCTAGTGAAGGCCCACGCCATTCACACATCAATCATATCCATTCATTTCACCAAACAATTCAATTTCAAATCCAACCATCTAACTAATTTATGCAACCAAGCAAACAAGTCCATGGTCTGTGGACGATTGTGTCAGGTGCTACTAAGCACCGTCTGCATCCTAGTATATATATATAACTAGAAAAAGAAATTGAAAGATGAGAAATTCTCACCTTGGGGTTCCACTCCGCTATTCTTTGATTGTCGATCTTAATCGCATACCTAAGTTAAAAATAATATTTTCAACTCGTTAATAATTATTCATTTGTATAGCTATTTTATTAATAACGTGTATACGACGTAAATTATATTTTTAAATTTCTAAAAATATTTCCTTAGTTCGATTATTTTTAAAATAGTCTACATAGGCTAAAAATTACATTTTTAGCTTTCTAAAAATATTTTCATAACTCGTTTATTTTTAAAATAGCGTACATAAGCTAAAAATTATATTTTTAGTTTTCTAAAGATATTTTCATAACATATTAGTTAAAAATCATATTTTTATCCTCATAAAAATATTTCAATTCCAAGAAAATCTAATCTTTCATTTCAAAGAAAATCTCTTTTTCAATTCTAGGGAAAATCCATTTTCCAATTCAAAGAAAATCTATATTCGAAATCAAAGAAAATCTATATTCGAAATCAAAGAAAATCTGTATTCTAAATCAAAGAAAATCTATATTCTAAATCAAAGAAAATTTATTTTCATTCAAAGAAATATCTATTCTTTAAGCGAAGAAAAATCTAATCTTCTTATGATAGAAATTCAATCTTTTTCTTTATAAAAATTGAATCTTTTTCTTTATAAAAATTCATTCTTTTTCTTTATTTTCCTAAAACATTAATTTTAGTTTTAAAATGAAAATAAGTTTTCAGTTTTTAAAAATAAAATAAAACCAGTTTTATTTTAGAAAAGAAAATAAACATCTGTTTTAAAATCACTGAAAAATCAAATAAAAGGAAAAACTCACGGCTGTTGTTTCTCGTCGGCGGAAGGAAAGCTCGCAGCGCTGGAGGAGGAGTCGGAGAGGGTTGGCTACGGCTGAGGAGGCGCTGGCGAAGGGGCTGACGAGGCTTGGCGACGCTGGGATCTCCGGTAGGTGCGGCCTACGGTAGCGTCGATTTTAGGCGGGTCTCGAGGGTCAGGGAAGGAAGTTTTGGAGGATAGGAGGAGGGGGAGAACCACCGCCCGTTGGCGCCTGCCGCATTGAGGAGGGCAGACGGGAATTTTTTTAGGGTTCCCCCATTTTTAATTTTTTTTTATTTCGTTTTGAAATGAAGAGAGGGAGGAGAGTAAGGACTTAAATAAAAATATTTTTTTTTTTCTAAAAAGCAACTTTTATTTTCGACCCCGAAACGAGACCCACCGCCTGTCGTCCATAGCTAATTACCCCCATTCCGAACACAATGAGATATGTATCGCAAGCTGATTTGATCGTTACAATCAGTTTCCGTTGAATTTACATTTAAATCCTTATATTTAATTTTAAACGTACATTTCAAATTACCGGGGTCACATACTAACTAGAAAAATTCCAGAAAAATATTTTCTAGTTTCGTATTGACGATACGGTCCTAACAAAACTAGTTTCGTCGAATTCTGAGACCGTTTGAAAAATGGCCAATTTCCAGTCGATTAAATTCAACAGAAACTGGTCAAACGCGTTTTCTTTTGCCACGCTCACATATTGATTCGAAAAATTATGAAATTTGGAATCTAGCAATAATTCAACATCACGGACCCAACAAAATTGGTTTCGTCGAAATCCGAGATCATTTGCAAAATGTCCATTTTTAAGGGCCTGAATTCCATAGCGACTATTCAGAATTTTCAACTGGACATATCTTTTGATTCCCGCTATGAAATCTTGATCTTTCTGATTCGTTGGAAAGATATCATCAATTAGATCCTATTGTTTTTGGTTTCACTAAAATCCGGATTGTTTTGCACCCGGTACATTCAATTGAAGTTTGAAATCGAATTGTCGAACTACCGCGCCATTTTCAATTCTATTTATAATTATATATAAATATTTATATTCTAACGACGACGCGTATAAACATATACGTTCGAATTATATTCAAAATAAATTTCTCGTCGATATTATTTAAAATAATTCATTTTAAATAATCAAAATTCGCTAAAATTGCCAATTTAAAAATTTTAAATTGGCCCAGATTTTGCGGGTTATTACACGAAATCAGAGAGGGCTATAGGAATTCTTATTCCTATAAATTCACCATATCATCACTGGCTTTAAAGGATCGAAAACACAAGCCGTAATTCAAAGAGCAGAAATCATTTCTAATCAAATTTACTTACTTCAAGTTTTCGATTAAGAGCCAGAGAAAGAAATCCAAAATCGATCGAAAAATAAGAGAATAACACACTCGAGCATCAACAAATTATTTCCAACAACAATCGATTTGATTTGTACCTTTTCAGAAACCCTAATCCCTCTTCCTGCCGCCGCCATTATTTTCAATAAGAGAAAGAGATCGGAGAAATAAACACGGGGTGTGACCTTTTCACATATGGCCGGCCCAGTTCAATGACTTGAAGGGGAGATTTTTCTTTTATTTATGTCTATGGTTATTTATTATGTGTTGTATTGTTTTAATTTGTTTGTAAACCGTCGAACAGTTCTAGAGTCTGTAAAATCTAGGGAGAATCCAGTTGGGGTGTTAACTGGCAGTTTACTAGAGTCTGTAAAAACAAGGGTATATGTGTTACGGGTTTGTAATACAGGAAAATCTAATCGAGGGGATATCGGTCAGTCTAGGGTTTTGAGCGTAGGGTTAGAATAGGAGCGAGGGGTCGCGAGTGCACATGGTCTTATACGCGGAATCTGTTTTTTCACCTAGTAGAAACCTTAGGAATGCAGCAATAGGCAGGGTTCTGTCGAATCTGGGTATATCTTGTGTCATTTACTTTCTGCATTTCTATTTCTGCTACTTTCTATAATCTGTGATTATTTTTAATATCCCGTAAAATTCGAATTCTGCGAAAATTGTAATAAACCGTATCCACCGCCCTCAAGGGTTAATCTTGATCCAACACACCCAATATTTTGTATGCTTTACTTTTTAATCCTTTCATATACTATAATATGTAAACTAGCGAGCTATACATGCTCTATAATGTGCACCTTTTCATGAGAGAATTCTTTTAAAACAAGAAATCATTATTTTACAAAATATACCCCACTTTCCATTAAAACCCAATATGTACTTTTGTTTTCTAAACATCAAAAATACTTTTAAGATTAAAACTTGAAAACACCACAAATCTTTCGCCAAAACTTTTACAATTTCCAAGTTCTTTATAGTTAATCATTGGATCAGACTCAAAGTGGGTCTTCAACTCAGCTAGGCCTTCCTAGACACTCCCCCAAAGTCAATTCTCTCAACTATATATATATTCCCATTCCATTTTCCACTTTTTAACCTTTTTCCAAGTTATAAGGTTTTACTACGAAACCCACTAATCTGAAATACTAACATTTCAGTTTCTATCGTATGGGATACATCTTTCTCCAATACCAATCATATTGTACACTTCCCACCCAAACCACCTAAGGGTCTCAACGTTTCCATGTTCGTTCCTTTAGTGTTCAAAACAGATATCCCATTTCTTTCCACATTTTACTCTTCCTATTTAGTGGGCTCTTTATGGACCTAGGTTTATATATATAATACATTTATATTTTTGAAAATACAAATACGCTCACTCATTATCTTCCTAGGAACCCTAAACCGAAGCTCTGGTACCAGATGTGACAACCTTGATCCCGACAGACCGGTTTTGTTTTTAAAAAACCCAATCCATCGAAACCCAAGTTGGGTGCTCTGGTATCCTGCAGAAAAGAAAGAGACATAAAACATGTCAGAGTCCAGAAAACATCTCACAGCAGAAAGAACAAAATATAATGTAATCAAAACATAGCTTTACCTTAATAACAATACTGCAAAACCAGTATCCAAAACTATACCATCTCTGTCATGAACCTAACCTGAGAATGTTATAAGGAGGGGGGTCAGAACACAAATTCTGGTGACTGGACTTAAATTACACTTCTGGATAATCCTGCATATACCGTTCAATTACGTTTTCTTATTTATTAGGTTATTTGTGTTACTAGCACTCAAAGCTTAAACACGCGTCGCTCCCATCTACTCTCCAGTAGATTAACCTAATATAGTGTGTATGTAGTTACCCTCAACTAATGGTACACCACATGGTACCCTACTCGCATGGTCTCCACCGTATATACACAGTCCCTTATCCTACGCCCGAACATCGTACAGATTTCTGTATATATCAACGCTACGTCTGCAAAGAACCACTACTACTATATTACGTAAGCGTTCAGACTGCCATCTTTGAACCACTCGAATTAGGTTCCTGTCATCAAATAACGCCCTCTAATTTATGATACACTACCCAGATCATACATGTATGTATCTAGTCTTTTCCTACGTACGTATCGTCAATCGTACTCGATGTCTCTACTGCACTTATCCTTTATGGTGCACCCGAGTACCGCGGCAGGGCCCTTCAACAACACGGAACTCGGTCGGGAGCTTTTCAAATATCTGCTTACACAGATACATAGGTTTGCTTTTCAGTGCCTAACCAACCCCCTTGGGGACGTGTAGGGGTAAGAGTCTCCCGCTCGCCACTAAGCCAAGAGCGAGAACCCTCTATCACGCTATCTCGGACAAATAAAGACTGGTCCAAGCGCCTCATTCTTACGTGTTATTAGACTCTATGTCTAATCGTACTATTATGCGCTTGCTCTACCTCATCAGATTTCCTTTTTAACTTGGCTATTCTCATCCATATTAACCTTTTATTCAAGTTACCAAGTTTCTCTTGCTTATTAATTTCATTTTTAACTTAACCCAATTAAGTTATTAATACGCCTACAACATGTTATTTTCTACCATCTCTTTGTGCTATTGATTGTCTCATAACATGTTCCACTTAATTTGTAATTAAGTATACTTAAATTTTTACATGTTTGCTATATAACTTATCACTCATTATAACTTATTTCTTTTATAAGTTTTTCCCCACATCTTCTTATTTAACCATAATCCCATCCTACGATGTCATTACAACATATCGTTGTTTACTTATTGACTTGGTTCTCTTAACTAAGGTTTACTAGTAAGTTTCCCTATCCATTCATATAACTTATGTTGTCCTCATTCGTAGATTTATTCTCGTTCACAAAGATTACTTAATTTTCAATCAAGTACGACTTACCTTTTTACATAAGTTATCTCATTTTACTATCATTCATTATAACCTGCGTTATAATTCTTACTTATCCTTGGACAAGCCTACTTATTATCCTTCCTTTTCTTATACAAGTTCATTCATAATAGGTTATTATCATTCCCTATTTACTTTACTTCAATATTGTTATATTGGTTAAGTTTGTCTATCCACCCAAGTTGACTTAACCCCATCCACTTATTCAATCACATGTTATATTGGTTAAGTATTGTCTTCTTAAATATGTTAACTTAACCCCACCCCACTTAGCATGTTTGTGCATTACATAGCGTTCACCCTAATCGACACTAATTATTTATTTATGCGCATACCTCTCACATTAGACCTGTTTCTTACGGTTGTCGGTTATGCCGGGCGGTTCCGGGCAGACTTCTACCACAAGCTCATTCTAACCTCGTATCTAGGCATCTCGTTGTTATACCTACGACCTCTCACATTAGACCTGTTGTTTGTGGTTGTTTGTTATGTCGGGCGGTTCCGGGCAGAATTCCACCACAAACTCATTCTAACCTCGAGTCTAGGTATGTTCATCTTTAGCTTAAAAGTTTATTTACAGTCCATGCCCAAATTAAGGATTAATATGCCAATTACCCCCGAAAATCCCCAATACAGGTTATGCCTAAAATCACAAACAATAGTTATGCCTCAATTTCCCCATCTCAAGTATTTTATTCTACTTCCAAGTATTATCCATCCAAACGTGACTTAATCTTCTTAATTTAACTTTATCCATGTACATATAACTCAAATTTATGATCTTAGATCCGCAATAAGTAACTTCCTCCCATATCCACTTTTTCATAATCCTTATTCCAAGCATACCTAATTTCTCCAACTTAAATTGTACATATTTTCATTAATGTTCTAGATTAATATCTATAGTTATGTGCCAATTAACCAAAATTACCAATTTCAAGTTATACCCAAAATTCTCAATTTCAAGTTATATCATAAGTCATGCTACAATTCCCCAATCATAGATTATACCCAAATTACCCAAACATTTTTCCCACAATTTCAATGTTGTTCATACGCATGCTTTTCAGCGAGAATTGGACTAGGCTCGAAGTTAGCCTAGCCTTAAAAATAAAAAGGAAAGGGGAAGAAGAATAGAATAAGCTTGAAATAAAAGTTGTTACTATTTCATTAAATTAAACATTTTAATTGGGGAATTGCTAAACAATATGCATACTATTATTTGCCAACGATAAATTAAACCCACTAACCTTAACTTGCTTTCTTAATTCTGGATCTGGTTTATTATTCCTTGATTTCCTCTTAATTGGATTTAGTACCTTGCTTTTATTGAATCTAAGAAGTGGTTGTAGATGTTGAATTACTGATCTTTAATTTCATCTATCTTTGGTTGAAGAAGAATAAATTATTTTCTTAGATCCATTGTTTTTGAATAGATTTATAGGAGAAGAGAATTACTTGAGGAAGAAGAAGAAGAGGAATAGGTTTGAGTAGCGCCATGGCATCGCCATTAGTTTAGGTGAAGAAAACAATGAGATTAGGGTCCTTTATATAGTTTCTTAGCCAACGAATAGAGTCTAGAACCAGTCCAGGAACAGAAAAATGTATCTGCCCCAGTTCTGTCCGAGGGGGTCGACCCCCCTTCATGGGGGTCAACACCGGGGTCGACACCCCTTCATGGGGGTCGACACCTCTTGGGCGGGATTTTTCCCGCTCACCTCTTCTGGGATGGTTTTAATTTTGAATGGATTTTAATTATTTAATTCTGCTATTTCTTGTAATCTTCAAAGCTTCGTAACTTCTTCATACAATATCCGTTTTATGCAAACTCGGACTCTACCCCAAGCGAAACTCTGATACGAATGCAATGGTGATGTCCTTAGGTATCCTTTATTTTATTACCTAATCTGTAATACATCACCATCTGTATATTTTTAATTGTTATAAAAATGTAGGGTGTTACAACTAATGTGTCCCTATCATCTATTAACATCCAAAACAGGGTCATGAGCTTAGCATTTTCTTTTAAAAGCCTTTCTCACCGTAGTCGTGCAACCCTCAACTTAGGGCCTACTTCCCTCTCTTTAAAAAGCAACAGTTGTCAACACTTTTATCAAGTAGGTGGTATCTGTTAGACAAGATACTGTAATCATTTGTCTGATTGTCTAACTCCTTAGTGAGGCAGATAACTTCTAACTGCGCCTTTTCAAGAATAAAACACCTAAAACTTGATTTTTTTTCCTTCTTGCCTAAGCGAAAAGAAACAGAGACCGATTATTGAAAAAGAACAAAAAGAGTATATATCATGGGAGATGTTATACCTCAGAAATAGGAGCAGAAACTTGAGAGGTTTCGACAAAAGTAATACCACTGAAGTTAGAGTCTTCTCTCGTTTTTCGCACTTCAGAAAGATCAGGAAAATTAATCGAGACAAAGTCACCTCCAGCCTTCTAGTGTCTTTGCCACACACTTCATCCTGGCTACCAAGGGCAAAAAAGGCGCAATCAACACCTGCAGAAGCGCGACTATGTTCTTTCTTACCCACAACAACATTTGGGAGCCCGGTATTAACATCATTAGCACAAACGGTATGAGATATCTCAATAAGGTCTCTCTCGCCATCATCATGTGGCTCCTCAAAGGGAATATCTTTAATAAACAAAAGCTCGACCACATTAATCTCTTCCCTCACAAGAATTTCTTCTCTCTTCTTCATACAGGATATTTTGGATGTGAATCTTTCCACCAAGAATGGGTCGTGGGAAGAAAATTTTAAATCTGAACACATGTCCATGTTGTCTACGTAAAGGAGAAGGAAAGCGTCCTCAAAAGAGTTAACCATAATTTCGTCCAAAGTGGTCTGAAGGAAGCAAGATATCCTCTATTTAGCATCATTAACTACGCAATGGACTTTTCCAGTAAGGCCATCTTCTTGTCGAGCTCGACTTTGAGAGAATTATTTTCTTCTTCCAGAAAAGAATTGTGTTTCTGCAAGGAGGAACAACGAGAATCAAGCATGATAATCTCTTCTTTGGACTTTCCCAAACTCCCCTCTAAAATCTCAGCTTCTTCAGCTAAGACCCTATGGGTTTCAGCTAAGAATAAAGGCCTCACTTTCCTTCCTCAAAGACGTGTTCTCTTCCCTAAGTCTCGACAACTCAGATAAAGGTTCGGAAGCATGATCTTACGTCATGAACCACCGCTTGATAGCCTATTTTAGGACATGGTGGTTAGGCACAAAGCAATTAAAAAAACGAACCTGGATTGTCAAGAAACAAAGGAGAGTCGGGAGAAAAAGGAGTGTTTCTCCCTAGCGACAAGAAAAAAGCCACTTTGCTAAGTGAAATCAAAGGTGGCTGCCCCATAATGAATTGACTAGCTGGTAACAAAGAGTGCTTTCGGAGCATAGAGGAGGTGAGTAGTGAAGATCTATTACCATATTTGCCCGAGGCAGTACCAAGTAAACCAACTGCTTCCTTATCCGCAAAACCCGGTAATTTCGGCGCAGCATCTGTAGAAAGAAAGAAGAAATACAGGAGTTAAGGTGATGCTCTGTGCAAAATAATAATAATAATAATACAGAAGTGAAATGCTTTCGCATATAGATATGTGGAGTGTGGAAGCTGCCAGAAATGCCGAGAGGACATCAAATGAAGATAAACCGGTTCTCCCGGTCTATAAATCTTGTCGCTCCTTCAGATAACTGTTTCTTCGTTTGATTTTCATGAAAAATCTGAGGGTTCGTATGACTAAGTTTGGAAGGGCGAACCAGGTAATCGAGGACAGAAGGACTCAAAGAACCATTACCCGACTCTAAGGACAAAAGTTCTAGGCCTAGCAGATAAGTGTAAGTATTAGGGGAAAGCTGGATAAGAGCGATTCCCAAATGCAGCTGATACCGAAAAAGGAAACGGGAAAAGGAATAAAACCCCATGCTAAATATGGATAGCATAGTAGGAAAAGTAGCCTTCTGTAGTGGAAGAGATGGTGTCCATTTTGCAAGCGGGAATGGCTTCCATGCCAGAAATACCAAAATCTTGAAGAATATCACTAACTTGCTTTTGTGACGAAATTAGAGAACGTTTCTCAATAGCACTGACCTTCTTAGAAACAGAGGGATCATTTGATAAAGGGGCTTCCTATCAGGTTTAAAAGAAATATGTTTCTTTCCCATTATAACAAGTACAATATGTTCAATTTCATAAAACAAGGTAAGAAAAATGCTCGAAAGAGCAGAAGTTTTGTTCTCCTAAAGCTATACCGATAATGATTGAAAGCTGCCTCTCAAATATCTTTAGGAGAACAAAACCAAAAAAACCATTAGTCAAAGCTATTAGGAAAAGTTCGGAATTACCAAAAACTAATGAGTAGGAAACTAAGATCAATTTATGGCAAGTAAAACTCGATAGTTACCATGATTCGAGGTTAGCTAACAACATTTTAATCATATAGTAGAACCTAAATGACTCACCAGGATGCTTGTTTTAAGATTGCTAATGCTTTTCTGTGGTAAACTTTTCAGGTGATAATGAAAAGGAAGAACTAACAAAGTGAAGTAAGGAGGATATATATAGAGGAAGAAGGAAACGATCAACCCATTTGTAATTTTGACTTGAAAAGTCGAAAATATCCCTAAGGAGGGCAAATATTACTACCAGAATTAATACCGAAGCAAGCTATCGATGAAGGGGTATCGGATCGTCACAGGCGTAAGAAGATTTTTCGTAAGCAAAAGCTAAGAATGGGGTAAAACCGAAAGCTTAGAAAGAAATCTTCAGAAGGGTAAGCAATCGGCACCCTCAACAAAGAAAAGACCTCAAGATCCAGTACAAAGGAAATTTACCGGCAGGGTTGTCTCGGTAAGAAAGATGACCAACAAGAAGTCATTCAAAGCCGCAAGCAGGTAAAGAGGAAAACAAATGATATCTCAACCCGAGACCTAGAAAGACGGAAGAGCTATCGATGTTGATCTGCTTAACACTGATACAGTGAAGTGCAAAGGCATAAGGAGGTTATCCGAGAACCATTTATCCGGGAGCCATTTACTGGAACCTCAATCAGATGATCACCGAAAGGCCACCACAATAAACAACCGATAGGGAATCCTGAGTAACCTTCCAAAAAGCCGAGACATGCTTCAGGAGCCTACCGGAAGGCAAGCCGAAGCCTCGAAGATAGATAGATTGATCACACTAATCTACTCAGTGCCGATACCGATAAGGGTAACAGATCCGAAAACCATTCATGTGAAGCATGAAGGCAAGTACCACAAAGAGCCGATAGCAAGACCGGAAGCCCATGACGAAAGCTTACCTCCGAAGGCTTGCATCCGGGAGACTGAAGCCTTCCTAGAACCTATCCACACCAACAAGCTTGGTGTTGATACAGAGAAGTATCGGAGATCATATTTCCGAGATCCAGCACCGACACCTTGAAGAACAACAGGTAAAGCCAAAAATGCGGCCGAAAGTCAAAATTTCCGGAACCACAAGAAAAGGCGGCTGACAAAGGCTTCTGTTGGCCCTATAACTAAAGAGGGCCCAATTTGTCTATAAATAAGACCCCAAGGGTCTCATTTTCAGGGCGATTTTCCCAATCCCCACTCTTGTACTTTTTTTCTCTAGAGTAAACCATAATTTTTAAATCAAATTGGGGATTTCATTTATAATCACTTATGTACTCCAAATCAAAGATCAATAAAGAGTGGGTCAACACTTAGCTTATTTCTTTATGAGTCTCTTATGTAATTCTTTGGTTATTCTTAGTGCAACATATGATATTCTCTCTTCATGCTTCTGAGTTACTAGTTAAGCTTAGACACTTCCGCAAAGTTCTTGCAAAACCCTTTCCTACAAGCCATTTAGCCTTTTATTGAGAGTTTTGTTGAAGGAACTCTTGTCCCAAGATAACTATTGGTTATGAAGCTGCTTAATCATGATGCTCACCCTATTGAGGGAAGAGTAAATAATCTTTTGAGTTGTAAATCTTGATATCTAGGAAATGGTGAACTAACACAGGCTTGCGAAAGATGAATAATCCCATTTTCCCCTTAGGTCCACTTCCATAAACCTCGGTGTTGACGAAAATATCATTAACAGTAACTATACCTTATTTGAGCCGAAACCGGGTACGTTAGACTGACACCACTTTCTGGTTGAGAATGAGCATAATTGTTATTCACGAGCCCCCTTTGGATTAACCACCTATATCCAACAGGTAACCTCTGAACTGGCTTACAACCTACATCAGGTCGAAGACTCTATAAATGCTCAAGTCTCAGCTCTTCAAGTATCCGCTTGAACTTACATACTGACGATTCCTTTGCATACGTATCTCCACTGCAGAGTTTATTCTACAGATGTCCATGTACTCCCATCTGAAACCTCTTGGTCGGGAATTGCCTAGACAACTACATCTATTGTTAAACTCCGCTCCATAAACCTCTCCTGATAGCTCCTCCGTCTTAACTACTAGTCATGTCATCCTGACTCAAATCTTGATACCCTGCCACTTGGAGAATAATCATCCATCGTTGAAGCTTCCACTTCTTCCCATCATGGAATCACCATTGTCAAATAATGAAATAACCACATCGAAGCACGAAATCCTTGCCTCACGCTAAAACTACTAGTCGAAGAGACACTAGATCAATCGAAAGTCGAACGAACCATCATATCCTGCTCCTCTAAATCGCACCATCGTTCACCACAAATTGGCAAATACTAATATTATTCGATATCAATCACTTTACTATAATAGATAACGATTACTTTAATCATACACTTAACCAAAACTGGTTAAGTACACATCAAATGAAAACGTCTGGCATTCGTTATGAAATCCAAGTTTGTTGTCAAGTTCATTCTCCGTCTTGAAATCCGTCGCCATGCTTTAGTGATGCTCCTACTTTAGATTTGTCCATACGTCTACTGCTCCTTCGTAAATTCATCTCATCTTGTTTGAGTCGTATCCATGCACTCGGTCAATGTGCACTAAACGTCTTGTGCATTTGATCAATAGACACTGACAACTCTAGAAGATGAGATTTTTCTAACACTAAGTTGCCTATGAGCGACGTTTTAACAAACTAAACAAACAATCATCCACGCAACCAAAAATGATATAGTTATCTAAATTAATAACCAAGCATTCAAAATAGCATCCATAAAATAGACAAACCCTATCTAGAATAATTGGTGGTGATTTGGTGCCAAAATAGTTCAATCATAGCGATAGTGTAAAAACAACGTGCAATAAAGAGAAGAGGGGTAAAATCCAGGTTTAAACTAACTAAATTATTTTTAATTATTTTAAAAATTATTAACTAGGTTCAACTATCCTAAAAAATATGTTTTAATATTTTAAGTCACCTAAAATGACAATTTTTTACCATACAAAAAACAATTACTGATCAGAGGGAGACAATATCACTCACCTTTGTCAAACAAGCGTCAAAACGTAGAGCTCGCAAATACGAGTCTAATGAAGAAATGAGTCCAAATTTGATATCGTACGCAAAAGTTATATAAAATACGAGTTTACAGATCATTTAAACAATTTAATAGCCTAAATATAATTAACTAAATTACCTCTCTAATCACTTTGATAATGGCTTCTTCCCCAAACAAAATGCACACTAAAGGCCTTGCACAAACCCATCATCCCACTACCTTCTCCCTTTGATTTCTCCTAAGTTACTCCACGAAATCAACAGCTATTAATCTCTGTAAAACTACTTCGCGAGAGCTCCGTAATGAATCCAACATCATCCAATCGGCTACCTCTTGTAAATCACGACCTGGGCCTAATGCAGCCCCCATGGCGACGTGTTTTGCGTGGATGCACGGGTTTCAATGAAACTTTGGTAAAAGGTGCTATTTTCGGAGGGAAAATCAATGTTGGTCTCGGATTTAAGTATCATTGCCTCAATCTTTTGCAAACTCGAGCCCTCGCTATATGTATAAACACGGCCATGACATGCACAAGTGGCGCACTCTCCAAAATTAGCATAGGCCTGAAGAGAAATTTGACTTAGCAATATAGGAATTGGTTTTGTGATTTTAGGCGGAGTAATTCATGAGATATTAATTTTTGAAAGAGGAAAAAGAAGGAGGTCATGATAATATGAAGAGGAAGAAGCTGCAGTGGCGGCTAAGTGAGATAATTAGGGTTAATGACTTATTAGAGGGGATATTTATAACGTTATAAGGCCCAATTGTCAAGAATTGTGTATCCAAAACATACATACATTTTAAGAGCGCATAACCGAATAGTACATGCACTTGATATAAAACTAAAAGCGTGTAACAACACGCTGTGATGATTCCAAAAAATATAAATTTCATTGAAATCCGACAGTATGCCCAAATTGACAATTTTATGCGTATTTTGAGACTAATTTGCCCTAAAAGCATCGAATCTCAAAATATAACGATTCATATTTTTTTTCCCGTCCTAATGAACTATCTGAACTCAATGGAAATGGTCTTGAGTCTTGATTCGATCATTTATGAAAAATCCCACTTTGCAACAATCAAATAATCAACGACTAATATTTAAATAAAATATATAAATATCCAATTGTAAAAAATACAGGTTTTTACATTCTTTCCACTTAAAGGATTTTATCCCCGAAATCCTCAAGGACGAACGACAAAACCTAACACTCTCGCATAAGTGATGACCCAAGACAAATCGTCACTCAATGCTCTCAAGAATGACCGTTGAACACGATCAATACAAAGGAATTATACTTGTAATTTGGCAGAAGGACATAATTCCTAATCTTACGTACAACCACTATCAAAATCCAAGATTGATGTAACTAAGCCAAAATAGCTATGCCGTGCACTCATTCCAAATGAATGAGCAATAGGAAATATAAGTGGAAATCCCTTGGTTAGGACACAACTCGACCAAACAAATTCCCTCCCAACTCCGGCTTAGATCAAGGAAAATTTTGACAGCACTTCCTTTGCCCGACTCGATTGGAAAAATTACAACTAGCTGATTCTGGCTTAACCCAACCGAAGGAAACAAAACTCCGATGCGGCCTCATACATCTGTCACATTAAATCATCAAAATGTGCCCATAGCCGAAACTACATCTCAATACGACATTTATTATCAAGTGAGGTATAGAAACGAATAGGCATGAAAACAAAGCTATCCTGCCTGCCTAGTAATCACATACGTACAAGCAGTCATGTGAAAATTAAAAATCAAACAAATATAGGCAAAACAACATGAACCATAAAAGTATAACATCCATGCCTAACCTACCATACCCTGCCTAATAAAAGACATCAAATACACATATGACTTGACAAATTGGATCACCATCCCATTTCATAAATATCAATGCAACATCTTGCATCAACGAATCAGATAATATTCGAGTGTTATTGTACTATTCTCAACTCCTTGGCAGTCTACTGGTGAAAACTATCGATAATTGTTCCCGCATCTTATCACAAAATTCGAGTAATTATACAGGACCACTCGACACTTCTTATTTAGCATTTCCAACCGATCATTCATTCACCAGATACTAACGTCTAACCGCGACCTTCCCATGACAGGAATAATAACACCTCTTCTATACGGAACAAACCACATCAGTTGAGTCCACATAACATCACTTCAAACTTTAGAGTTATAACCAGAAATAAATATAAGCCTCCTATGCTAATAGAGTATTGCTCCTAAACTGGTACATCTCTAACCCAAACACAACAACTACACTAGGATGCTAAGAACTCTAACTATCACTACGGACGAAGGTTAATATCACTCTCGAAGAAGAGAAACCTAATGATGCAACATCACTAAACAATTATAGCCCCTTCCTTAACAATTAATGCCTCCATATCCCCGAAGCTAACTCTATCGCCACCGACTCTGAATCGGGAGTACGATACTCCTTATGCAGCTTCAGTCGTCAATTGGGAACATGATAACTCCCCTTTCAGCATCAACTCTGCACCTACCAAAATTTCCCTGCAAAATGAGCATCGTCGACTCCTCACTATATCTAGCAATAAGTAATGTCGTGCACTCAAGATCAGGCTTCGAATCTGAAGCTCCCCTTGGGTCAACTTCGAACTCCATATTACGCTAACCCGTATAGGATTGGTAATAACACCCTACCTAAGGCAACGCGACCCAAGCGCCTCACTTACCCAATCTTGAAGTGATAACTCAAAACCAAACCATTCATTAGTGTTTCACAACACCAATCAACACATCATCGTCCATGCCTTGTGCCTTCTCCTCTCACTAACGGGAAACGAGAATATTATTAGATAGTACAAGTGTAACTCTTCGACGCGATATTGGAACCAAGTCCAAGAAGTCAACTAAAAATACCAGCTCGTCGATCAACTCAAACAGCCTAACCAATCCATCAATGTAAATGTAGCGTATAAGACGTTGCAACCGGTACGCTCCATCAAACTACGTTTCCTTGGCTAAATTCCTCTAAAAAGTCCAATTGAGAGAACATTCTGACGCCATGAAACTGATATAACATGCTACCAAGAACTGTTTATCTCCTACTCCATAGGTACTATTTTCCCTACGGGGATATGTATACTACTTCAACATCTGAAACCAGATCTACACAAGATTTAACTCTAATATGGTGGAAATCTAGCTACCTTCAGCTACTCAAACCAATACATAATTTAAAGGAACCATCCGACAATTGCAAATACTACAGATGCTCACCACTCGAATATACTCCTCCGAATACCAAATAATTGTCCATCTACACCTCGAGCTCCTCCTTTGCTCTTCTGGTGCCTTCTTTCTCGAAGGTACTACCATAGATCTGACATAGTTCATCAGGTCAATACGGAACTAAATATCTCTAGTGACTGGTACTACCAAGAACTCAACGTATGGAACCTCGAGCTGCTGTAAATATCTGGCCATCACTACTAATCTAGTGATGGCCTACCACTACGCCATGCTCATCATCTATACCTATCTTGGTTGACACCCTCTAGAAATCTACCACTACTCTGTGTTTTCGTAGCCAGTCTATCCCCAATGTAATACCAATCCAACAAGTTAACTCTAGAGCCTAAGACTAAGCCTAAAGTAACCAATTACCAAAAAATAATCAAACAAGAAAACATGAATCAATAAGATTAATTTTTGATGAACCATGTATACTACCAAGTATGAACAACTACGATGCGACACATCCCCATCTAGAGGCCCAAAACTGAACGATATGGATGTTGCAGTCAAACATAATGTTAATCCCTGGTGATTAAACAAAGGATGTTAATCGCATATAGTCCAACTAATCCATCAATGTGGTAAGTCACAATAAAGTTAGGTCGAATTAAATCTTCTTGAGTCCCATTTCTGCCCCATAAATCAAACCGCTAGATTAAATGGACGCTGAAACCTCGATGTAAAAAAGTATGGATACGCCGTTAGTGGAAAACATATACCAAGTGGTGATATTTTCTTTCTTTGTAATCAAGGGATCACTTGACAAAAAAGGACCAATGATCTATGCATACGCTTCCACGATTGATCCATAAAACATAACAACTCTCTGTTGGGTACAAGCTCGAACATCTTGAGCTCCTCTGACCAACTTCTTAAAGCCTTCTCCTCTATCTGAATGAAATATATTACTTCCCTAGTCGATCACCTAATCCAGCTATAAAATTACATCCTTCTTGTGTGAACAACAGGAAAATTAAACTGTACTTTAACTTCATCTCGAATTCGAACATACTCCGACTACCCGATATTGCCTTAGGAAAATCAACGAATTCTCCAACTTAAGAAGACACCAATGGATTCAAGACAAATTTCTTTGAAGTGAAGCACGAACTGATCTCGAGTAAGCCAAAGCAACAAGAACTAACGACAAAATTTGATTCAAACTTAATTTTTTTTTTAAGATTACTTCAATCCCACAACATTATCAAATTCCAAGTTGTTGAAGAACTAGTTGGAAGAAATAAATCAATCTCGCACTACTCTAGTCGACTTTGTTCCTAAGAACAGTTTGCCCTGTAGATATCTATGTATCCATGCAGCTTGGCATAGTCAACTCCTTACACTTGAGTAGAAAAACTAATTAGAGAAATCAGGACATCTCAGTCGGTGATTTTCACTACAACTAAGAACACATAATGTGAATCGAGGTTTGTTGGCCTCTATCCAGTCCAGTTCTCAACTAAAAAAATAAGGAAACTTATAGTATTTCTCACTTACTATATCGTCTAGGTAAGCGGTTAGGACGATCAGTCACTAATAGAGAAAACTATTACAACGGAACCCGTGTGCAAAACAACCTATATTATATATTTATATAGAGTTTTGAAAACCAAAATATATACAAATACATGCTCTCTCATATATATTAACTCCCGATTCGATACTACTTAGGTTAAACAACGCAACCTAAGCTCTGATACCACTTATAACGACCGTCATACATCACTGGTGCTCATATAACCGAATAACGCGGGGTGCAGACACCCAATTGATGCATTACTATAGTCAACAGAAAGAAATTGAAAAAAAGGAAAATAGATAAGAGAGGGAAAGAATAGAAGAGAAGAAGTGGAAAAAAAACCAAACAAAAATACAGAACTTGTTGTATATCTCACAGCGCATCAGATAAAATATAATATAAATCATATGCGAAAAATAGACGAGACAATAATAATTATATAATCATAATATACTAGAGATAAATAAACTCAATGATAGTCTGTCTCAGAATAAGTAACCAACACTATTATGGCTCCATAGTGTCGCACAGCGGAATAATCAATAATACAAATATAATATGAGAAGATGGTACCTCTTGCTAATCCATTTGCATACCTCCAGATAATGCTTGCACCTGCCACCTAGTTAACTCATCGATGTTGTGACGACCGCCCATAGCATCCGCACTTAACAAGAGAAAAGATGCACTGAAAGATGTGCCAGGCTGCCATGGACGATCATCAGAGTAGGTAAACACAAGAGGAACCTATCGTATAATTCACAACGCAAGGATAAAATATAATAGAACATATAGAACATGTAATCACAGTGAAGCATATATGAGCAGATTTTAAAGCAACTAGAAAATATATATCCAAGCATCAGGATTACAATAATATCTATACATATCTGCCTCACTACAACACTCAGAACAAACAGCGGAAACCAATACTAGATAGTAATAAAACTAATACGCAAGCCTCCTGCTCGCCATCGATCAGCATCATCATCTCACCAGACTATCACCTGTCACCTGTTACTTAGTCTGCCCATCCAAAACCGGATGAACAGCCCAAGGTAATGAGTGGAAACATAAAACCTTGAGTCAGACAATAATCTTAGTGAGCGATAAACAACTATCAAACATCATCATTAAAGTATATGAGAAGTGGTAGATAAACAAACCCATCTACCAAAACTCCAGATAATAACCCACAACCGCCTTCCCCACACCTGACAATGATAGCATTTACAATCCAAACTAATCAAAGGAAATCAGTTTATCCATGGCAATCAGAACAACCATTCAATCATGTCATAGCAACTCAACCGTCATTTAATAACAACCAGATATGACCGTCCTAATCAAGTTTGACATTCCTCAAGTACAAGCCCAAAGTCCTAAACCAATATCAGACAAGCACCCAAGGAACATCTCCCTCGACGTCGAACAATCAATGTTAGATAATGCAAGCCAAACGACCAAACATCCATGACTGACTCTGGCTATCACTGCCATCCTTGCTTCGAAACCACTATTAATCGTATGACGGCCAACCTTGCCATATGTCAAAGGGCTAATGGCAACCCCGGTTCTAGAAAAACTCCCATACGCCCTACACCGGTACATATCTAGGCCTTTACTTTGATACCCAAGGTACACGACCTACTCCGGTCTTTTAGACATCTCTATTGTACCCCTTCTTTGAGTCCGCTAGAACCTACGACAATGATAATCTCTCAGCCTTCAACATTTATAGTCATCCAACTCAACGACTTTCCATAGCTCAAGCAACCTTCTTGAGCCACCATTATCCACCAACTCACAACCTTTGAGTTGTCATCCCATTCGTTATTCTACTCCGATCAACGAACACATTCTAACATTTCGTACAATCCCACCTGAAAACCCATCTAAGTTGCCTCTAGGAGAATCCTGAAACACCTACCGATCGGTCCCTAGTAGCACCCCCTATCGGTCCTCTGGTGCACCACCGATCGGTTCCTTCTTCTGATCAAACCATCCGGACCATGTCCCTATCGATCGGTCATACCCGATCGGTTTTCACCGTTCTACCCTCAGCCATACCCAAAGGCCACACCGATCGGTCCTCAACATCACACACCGATCGGCTCTTACCACCAACCGGTTCTACATCTGCACAACGATCGGTCCATCCGCCATCACCAATGTAACAACCCGCAAATTCTGAACCAATTTAAAATTTTTATTTTAGAAAATTTTAATGAATTTTGAGAAAGTAAAATGAATTATTTAAATAATAATGACCAAAATTTATTTTAATAGAAGTTAAAACGAATAAATTTTAATTTTAAATATTAAACGTAGTTAGAAATGGCGCGGTAGTTTGAAATTTTGAATTTAAACTTTAACTGAATGTACAGGATTCAAAATAAATCAGAATTGAGTGAAACCAAAAATATTTAAATCTGTTTAATCATATCTTTCTAACGAATCTGAAAAATCGAAATTTCGTTTTAAAAATCAAAGGTTATGACCAGTTCAATTTTTAGAAAGGTCGCTGTAGAATTTATATATTATAATATATATGACCCAAAAGGCTACTTTTCACATACGAAGGAATTTGGACTCGAAACCACTTCCATTGAGTCCGGAATGATGTTTCTGCATTGAAAAAGTATAAACACTTATATATTTCGAGTTTCGAAAATAATTTGTTTAAAAATGTATTTTTAATATTAAATTAATAACCCTTGAAAATAGTCAATTTTCAAACGACTTTCGTTTTCGACGAAACCACTTTTGTTGAATCCGGAATGTCAAATTATTGTTAAGTTTAATTTTTCATAATTTTTAGAATTAATATGTGAGCGTGGCGAAAGAAAATGTGTTTTGTTAATTTCAATTGAAAATTAAACGACTTGAAAAAGGCCATTTTTCAAATAGTCTCAGAATCCGACGAAATTAGTCTCATTAGAACCGTATCGTCAAAACAAAGCTAAAAATAATTTTTCTGGATTTTTCTGAGGTCGTATGTGGCCCCGGTAAATTAAAATGTACGGTTACATTAATTAAATAAACGATTTAAATATAAAATTAAATAGAACAGGCTGTAGACTTTGGAATTGGGCCTCGAGACATTTTCCATTGGGTCTGGAAGGGGGGTATTTGCCTAGGGTCATTTTTTGTTGGGCTGAAATTGGACCAGAATTGGATGAACGGGCTTAAACTAGAAAATTAAATATTATAATATTATAAATAACATAAAAAAAAATTTCAAAACCCTAATTATCTACAGCCGGCCGCCGTATACAGTATCAATGGCCGATTTCCTCCGTTCTTCTTCCTCAATTCACTTCTAATTTAAGCAATGGTAATTGAATCCACCTATACAGAATTAAAGAGCTCTTTGAGCTCTACAGTTTCAATGGTCATGATCGAGTCTGGTGTCCTCAGGCTCTTGAATTTTGGGGCCAAACCCATTGACTTTAGCACGGGTTTCGGGGCAAGCGGGGCCACCGAGTTCAACCGAACGGCGAGGAGAGGGAGGCGCCGCGTAGGGCGTTGGCGGGGCGAGGTCTGATCGTCGTCCGGTTTGACGATGGAAGGTGCGACGGCGAATTTGGTTTTGGTGCTCATGGGTTTACATCGGCCTGTATAACCGATGAGGAAGAAGAGTAATTAACCCATATGATTATTATTTAATTACTTTAAAATGTAATTAAACTTTAAAATTTAATAACTCATTCGTTTTAGGTCGGAATCGGACGAAACAAAGTTCGTTGGACTCGTATTGACGAGATCTTCAATATGACGCAGACCAGAACTGAAAAGAAGCGATCTAAATTTTGAAGAATTCAAAATACCCCTTGGTGAGAAATCATATTCTTTTATAAAATTAAAGTTATTAATTATGATTTTTGTGTTGTGTATTGCACTGTGATATTTGTTGAGTGTTCGTGATTTGATTTTTACTGTTTGATGGCTGTTGGCTGATCAGTTGATTGATGAATATTTTGATTGTATTGGAATCAACAAAATGAGACTGTCATCCTCATTTTATTTGAATTGACAAAATAAAAGTTTCAATTTTCGTCTGAAAATAGAATAACAAGAAAACATGCATTTTATTGTTTACATCAAATAGTTTTCAATTTTATTCGTCACAAATAAAATTCTCTTTTATTGGTCATATGAGCTCATAGAAATTGTCGCACAAGTAAAATTCATTTTTTTTTATTTGTCGATTGATACTTAGAAATTGAGACTCAAATAAAAGTTACTTTTATTTGTCATTTGGAATGTAGAATTTGTATATGTATAAAATTTATTTTTATTTATCAAAGGAATACATAGAAAAATGTTTTCATATAAAATATTCTTTCATATAACAATTTAACACAAAGAAAAGTGTAAAGCAATAAAATAATTTTTTTTATGAATTGAAAATAAAAGTTGTTCTTTTATTTTACTCATTAATGAAGATATATTTTAGTAACCAAAGTTGTGCTTATATTTGCATTTACAAATGCAAAGATACATTGCAAATAAATTTTTTGTCTTTTGTTCACATTAAAAAGGATTTAACAGAATTATCATATTTTGTTACATAGGAATTAAAATCTATTCTTTTCCTTGCATTTACAAATATAAATATATTTTAAAATTGAGGTTTATCCTTATATTTGCATTCACAAATGTAAATATGCATTGTATTGAAATTATTCTTTTTGTTTGCATTTACCTATGCAAATATGTATATTGAAATTGAAATTATTCTTTTATTTGCATACACCAATGCAAATATAATTTGAAATAAAGGTTTATTCTTTTATTTGCATTTACAAGTGCAAATATATTTTGAAATTGAAATTTATTCTTTTATTCGCATTCATTAATGCAAACATACATTGGAAATGAAATTTATTCTTTTATTTGCATCTACCAATGCAAATATGCTTTGAAACAAAGATATATTCTTTTATTTGCATCTACATATGCAAATAAACATTAAAAATAAAATTTGTTCTTTTATTTGTTTTTACATATACAAACTTATATGAAAAAAAAATTGTTCTCTTATTTACATTTCACAATGTAAATATAACATCGAAAAAAAAAGTTACATTTATTTATCTATCTGCATTCCTTGTTACAAATAAAACATTAAAATTAATGGTCTCATTTTTGTTTGCAATTCCAAATACAATCATTAACATCAAAAGAAAGTTGCATTTTTAGTTTATATTTGTGATATGAATAAAATATCATTCAAATGTTATATTTTTATTTGCATCCTTTAATGCAAATAAAACCTGAATTGTAAGTTTCATTTTATTTTCAAATCTAAGAGTTACCTTTTATCCTCACATTTTCAGTTGTAAATTAAATATAGGTTTAAAAATTTCATTTTTGTTGAAATAAAAAGAGTAATGCGTTTGTCACTTTAAAGGAATAAAATTGAAAATGTTTATTTTAGCAATTGTGAAAGAATGAAACAAATATGATGTAAAGAGTTGCATTTTATTTTGCCATTTTGGTTGCAAACAAACCCTTTAATAAAAGATTATATGTCATTGGCATTTTTAATTGCAAATATACACTGTAGTTAAAAGATTACATTTTATTTGCATGGTTTGAGGCAAATAAATACCTTAGTAAGAAGTAGCATTTTGTTTACAACCTTAGATGTAAACAAAATATTAAAATTAAAGAATATCTTTTTATTGGCATTCCTTATTTGCAAATAAAACTAGAAATAGAAAGTTACTATTTTTATTTACATTCCTCAATGTAAATAAAGCATGAAATAAGAGAGTATATTTTTATTTGTATTCCTTATTACAAATAAAATATGAAATTAAAAAGATACATTTTATTTGCATTCTTTATGGTAAATAAAATATGAATTCAAAGAGTATATTTCTACCTACATTTTGGTCGTTATAAAAATAATAAAATTAAAGGATTACATTTTTATTATAATATAAAGGCTACATTTTATACAATGCAAAAGAATATCATATAGATGTGATATAAAATGATTATATTCCATCGTAAGTGAATTAACATTAGAATTCACCATTTTGATATAAATGAATCAGTAGAAAAGATACATTGTTTGATTAATTACATTGTCGTTATGATTCATCATTATCTATGTTTATTATGCTGAAATGTTACACTTCCATTTACAAGTTACCTGACTTGTTTATGTGATTGGGATGATAATTTTCACACATCGCCTAAGTGCATAGATAATTTATGATTTGTTTGATTGGTTGAAAACCCCACACGGGTGTTGGGATGGAAATTGACATACACTAATCCCAACATTTATTTGTATGTCTATCGATAGATCGACAGGCTGCGATGAGCGTTATCACTTCATTTTAATGCTCACACAGTTGTATATTTCACTCTGGATGTGGATGGATGTTTGATAATCATTTATTTTCCTTGTTATATACGTTCAATGTATGAAATCCATATAACTCAAGTTATATGGTGACTGGTTGAGTCGCATTCCAATAAAGGATTTCTTTTATATAAAGAATATCTTTTTAAATAAATAATATTTGGAATAAAGAATATTATAGTACAAATAACTTTTAAAATAAAGAATGCTGTTTTATAAAAAAATATTTTATATAGAAAATCTTTTCATACAAAGAATATTTTATAATGAATATTTTAAAGAATATTTAACAAAAGATGAAAAGATGATTTCTATGTCCGTTCTTGGACGGACAAAAGATAAAAGATATTCCTTTTGTAATAAACTTGTTATTAACTAGAATGAAATTATTAAATTAAGATTTAATAGAATTTTCCATTTGAAAAATATTTATTTGGAATTACTTAAATAAATTGATTTTGTGAACTATGTTTCTTAAACGACATTTGTTCTTAAACTCAAATTAACATTTGAAGGTGATTTAGAATTAATAAATCTTTTTATTAAGATTTAAAGAGAAATTTGCTAAAGTCTAGCTTTCCAATATATATTAAATTAGGATTGAGTAGAAATCGGATTCGATAATATTCGAGATAGTATTCTGCAAAGGAAGGCTGATACTATGTATGGAATTTAAAAGGCTTTGCCGTTATTCCAATTGTAGTATTGGTTTGATACAGAAATTTATATCGATTATATATTGACTTGGTTTATGTGAAATTTCCATAATTAATGGAAGGTGATTTTGGGTTTATCGTGAACAATGTTTTTAAATAACATTGATTCTTTAACCCAATTAAAGACAAGGGATAATTCCTTAAAATTTGAATAATCATTTAATAATGATTTTTTTTACCTTAAAACCAAATTGGAGTTTTAATGAATCTTTAAAATAAAGAGAATATTTTAAAGGAATTTATCTTTGATAAAATTTATGGGAACCTTTCCCGTAATAATATGAATATTCTATTTAAAAGAATATTCTGAAATGGAATGAGGCATTGGATGTTTTATAGCACTTGATTTCTTTATAAATTACGCTAGTTATTCGGAAAGACCGGGTTTAACCCATTCCGAATAATCATTACGACGATGAAGAGTCGAAGATGAAGACGGTGTTGAAGACCGGCGGTTTTCACATCGATGGATGTATTGCTACTGAGGTACTCGATAGGAGTAGCTACCCTGAAGGGATTTCTGTGGTAGTCGTCTAGACGTATGTGTTAATTGTCCGAATATACGAGAACCACCCAGGTTTCTCCTGTTCCGTTCAGACCCAGAATGGACTTGTAAATGAATTGTGTGTCTGACATTGTATTCTTTTCTACTGTATTTGTTGAACGCTACTGATTATATATTTCTGTTTGGTGGTGGAGAATTTATTCTTCACTTAACACCCTTCTCTAAGACGTATGAGCTTAGAGGTTATATATATATATTGGTAGATGATCAATGATATGGTAGAGTCTGATAATGTGGCATGCAAAGATGCAATTGATCAAGGCTTTGTTGAAAAGCAGGCCTTGTGGTTGATGATCAAAGCACAGTCTATTTAGGCATAGCTTTGTGTATATCGTAACTTCGCGAGCCTCACAGCCCCGTAGAGTCTAAAACGGGAGAAGGGAACGCAGGGAGTGCACACGTTTCTTTCTAGCTAGAGTGGTGCCAGGGACCTACCAGCGCTGGCATTTATTCATTGTGGTTGTTGGATTTTTCGAGGCCTCGGGTTATGCGGTCGCCACTGGCCGTATTATAGGTCCAAAAGGACCGGGGAGCGTGTGTTCAAGCATAACTAATCCACAAAAGCAAGTGTGGACCGGTCCTGCAGGATCCAAGGGTTGGACAGAGTACCAATCCTGGGGCATTTGCTAGAGTGTCTCGAATCGGTAAGGATCTCCTCCCTAGCCTTGACTCATGATGGAAACCCAAATTTCCAATATGCCCTTTACGATTTTGATTGTATAACTAGTATGGCGACATAGTAGGATGGGGTACTATGCCGTCTAGGATTGATACATTTACTTTGAAATGTTTTAAATATATATATACACACTAGTATCGTGTTTTATCGTATCAAGCATTTTTGACCATTATAAGGTAAAACCCTATCCTCCGGCGTGCGTTACATTGTGTGATGGGACCTGGGTCTTATAATGGTTTCATTTTTCTAAAAAGCATTGCGCTATTTGACGATTTACTTTATTTTATGCACTGGCAATCCAATGGAGTAAACCCGTTCCGCGTTAGCGGCGTGGTCCTGTGATTAGCCTTATTATTAGATAGGTTAGTTAAGATTTCTCATACCAGTCCCATGACTGACCTGTAGTTTGTTTCACTGGCAAACTCGGGTGCCCATATTTTCCACACGGGCAGTCGAGTAGCTTGTTTTGCAGATATCATATTTACAGGATCCTGGTCTACAACTGAAGCGATATTCGGAAAGCTCTGTATCCGTGTATTCCTTTTGGTTGTATATTTGTAGTATTTTTCTGCTGCTATCCAAATGTTATTTAAATCTCTGATATTGTATTTCCAATGTATGTTATTTATTCATACTCTGGAATATTCTTGTACTCTGATGTAATTGTTGTAATCAGCAATAAAATGTTCTTATGTTCTGTTTTCTGATGTGTGTTGTTCTCAAACAATCTATGCTTTCCTTCACGGGGAAGTTTGGGTTGTTTCAACCAAACACAAATCACCCTCACTTCTAAACCACCATCGATCGGTCTATCATCCCATTACCGATCGATGCACCATGAACTAATTCAATCTCGAGCTTTACCACCGATCGGTCCTTCCAGATCCGACCGATCGGTTCCCCCAGGCCACCGAACACCCTACCGATCGGTATATAACTGATCAATTCCCTGTACAGATCCAAACCACACCCGATGTCGATCCAAACTTCACCAAACGACGAATCTGACAAAACTAATTCATCCAATTCATCCAATATGACCATAAGCATGTTATGCAATCAACAACAACTTGAATATGACAAATTTTCATCAGAATCACAAATTTCACCAAAAACATGATAGATGAACATATGAACTTGAATACGGATCTAACTTGCATAAACTTATGAAATATCATAAAATTAACCATCTAAATTATCTAGATCAGAACCTAGAGTGATTCACATGTAATATGAACTTAACATGGTGTAGATCTAACAAAAATGACATGAAAATGATGGAATTAGCATCCTAAACTCATATACTTGCATGAATCCGAATGAGAGATGTAAATCACTCACCAATTCTCCAAATCAAAGCAAAAAACAATGTAATTAGATTCCGGACAGCAAGCACTTCGCACCAAACCTCTTCATCCAATGAAATCTTGCCTTGATTGATATAGATCTAGCCTCCAATGGTGTAGATCTATGATCCCCCCCCCTTAGATCTCAATTTTAATGGTAGAAAGGTGTTAGAGAAAGGAGCAGCACAATACCACCAAATGAGGGAATGGAGAAGTAAACCATTCTCCATACCTCTCACCCTCTATTTATAGCGTCCACCAACCCACTTAAAGGACTTCCTCAAATCAGCCCATTAAGGCTCCCAAAACCTGGACAGCCAACTGTGAAACCTTAAAATAGTGATTTCTCCCAAACCGCTGAGCCAAAACTTTAATGTGACCACTCTACGGAATTGGAAACATCATTGCCTTTCCAGTGAGACTGATTTCAACACCTGAATCCACCCGAGTCAAAAGTTATGTCATGTACAAGACTGACAGGGGCAAAACGGACTCAAAGGAAATTGGTAAAATTTATGGACATATCTCACATCCCCATAAACAAAATACCAAAAGATGAGAATGATCCAACCCTCAGGGAACAAAATAAAAATATTTTACGATCCTCCGGTACATAAAATGCGGGTTGTTACGTTCTTCCCCCCTTAAGAATTTCGCCCCCGAAATTCCTACCAACAAAGCAACCAAAAAAAATTTATGCATGCCTATCAACCATAAGCAGCCAATTCTAGCATCCAAACTAGCAACCATCAAGCCATGCACCCATAGCCCTATCTTAGCACATGGAAATCTAATAACAACCCTAGCATAAGCTACAATGCTGTAACGATGACACGATGTTAATGGGTCATACCGACGAATAACTCTGGATGAGTCGCCTTCATGCTTTGTTTTGTATCCCATGTACAATCGTTGCCATCTTCACTCCATTGTACCCTGACTAGTTTAACTGTCTTCCTCCTAAGCTGTTTCGTATCATTCCCCACAACACGAAGCGGTTTACGAGGTCTTGTAACTTCGGTCCCGACTTCTAGGTCTTTATACTGCTATGGAGAAACCACCACATTCGAATCATGCACGAACTTTCGTAGAAACGACACTTGGAAAACATTATGCACACTCGACATCTTCTCGGGTAACTTCAGCCTATATGCGAGCTTTCCAATTCGCTCGACTATCTGAAACGGTCCAACAAACCTTGGATCTCACTTTACCTTATTTCCAAACCGAACCACATGCTTCAACGGCGAGATCTTCACAAAAACCATGTCGCCAACGTCAAATTCCAAATCCTTTCGACGCTTATTGGCATAGCTGTTCTAACGGTCCTGGGCTGCTTTCATCCGTTGTCGAACAATCTCGATACAATCCGAGGTTTCTCTTACCATCTCTAGCCCAAGAACTAACTTATCTCCAGTCTCGAACCAATAGGCTGGAGAATTACACGGTCTACCATATAACGCATCGTATGGTTCCATCCTAATGCTCGACTGATAACTGTTATTGTAGGAAAACTCTACTAGATGTAGATGGTCTTCTCATGATCCCCCAAAATCCAAGACACAAGCTCTTAGGATATCTTCCAAAGGTCGGTTGACTCTCTCGGTCTGACCATCAGTTTGGGGATGATAAGCCGTACTCAAACACAACTCGGTTCCCAAAGCTTCTTACAGACTCTTCCAAAATCCACTTGTGAACAATGGATCTCGATCACTAACTATACTCTTCGGGATACCATGGAATCTGACTATCCATTTAATATATAGCTCAGCCAACTTCGATGTTGTCCTAGTCGATCTAACAGGAATGAACCTTGCACTCTTGGTCAAGCGATCCACGATGACCGAAATCCCTTCATTTCTTACCTTTGTTCTAGGTAATCCATCAATAAAACTCATCGAAACCTTCTCTCATTTCCACGTAGGAACTACCAATGGCTGAAGCAATCCACTCGGCTTCTTTTGTTCAGCGTTCACTAAATGACAGTTCATACACTTGGAAATGAACTTTCCAATATCTCTTTTCATCCCGTCCCAGTGGTAGGTTCGCTTTATGTCCCAATACATCTTATTTCCACCAGGATGAATCGTCAACTTCGAGCGATAACATTCCCTTATAACCTCATCTCTCAATCCGTCAATGTTAGGGACAACCAATCGTCCTTGCTTTCGAAGCCAACCCTTTTGATCGACCTCGAACTCCTTATTCTCTAGCTCTAGTTTCTAGATAAACTCAACAAGCTTTTCATCTCGCTTCAGGCTCTCGCCAATCCTTTCAACAAGAGTAGGTCTTATTGATAGCTTGCTAACACTTCAGGTTCCAACACACACCATGGTCTGAAGTCAAATTCTGCCAAAAACTCTAGTCTCTTCCATTCCGAAAACATAGCACCCAACCCTGCATGTCTTCAACTCAACGCATCTACAATTGTGTTTCCCTTTCCAGGAGTATAGGCTATACCAAAATCATACGATGCTAGAAACTCTAACCATCTTTGCTGCCGAAGATTTAAATCCTTTTGGGAGAAGAGATACTTCAACGACTTGTGATCCGTAAACAAATTGAATCGAACTCCTAGTAGGTAATGTCACCACATCTTCAAAGCAAACACTATTGTCGCCAACTCCAAATCGTGAGTTGGGTAATTCCTTTCATGAGGCTTTAGTTGTCGACTCGCGTAGGCCATAACCTTATCTTTCTGCATAAGCATTGCTTCAAGTCCAGTACCACATGCATCAGTGTATACCACCATCTCTTCATTCCCACTCCGAATGGTCAACACAGGAGCACTCGTTAGTCTCTCTTTCAGGATTCTGAAAGCTTGCTCACACTTAACATTCCATGTAAACACTTGGTTCTTCTTCGTCAATCCTATTAATGGTGAAGCTATCTTGGAGAAATCCTTCATAAACCATCGGTAATATCCTGCTAATCCAAGAAAACTCCTCACATCTGTCGCATTCTTAGATCTATCCCAGTCCTGGATTGCTGCCACGTTAGCGGGATCAACCGCTACTCCGTTTCCAGAAACAACATGGCCTAAGAACCTCACTTCATCCTTCCAGAAGTGACACTTCGAAAACTTAGCCTTCAGCTGATGTTTTCGCAGAACTTCCAAAACAACTCACAAGTGCGTCTTGTGTTCTTCCACGTTCCGTGAATAAACCAGAATATCATCCACGAACACAAGCACGAACTTGGTCAACTGATCCCTGAAAACTCTATTCATAAGATCCACAAAGTACGCTGGCGCGTTAGTCAACCCGAATGGCATCACCAACCATTCAAAGAAACCGGACGGTGTCCTAAAAGCTATCTTTGTTACATTATCCCTTGCCACCCTTAACTGGTGAAATCCCGTTGCCAAATCCATCTGAGAAAACACCTAAGCCTCATGAAGTTGGTCAAACAAGTCATCAATCCTTGGCAACGGATACTTGTTCTTCTTAGTCACCTTGTTCAGCTCACGATAATCAACACACAACCTTAGAGATCCATCAGTATTGGTTGCAAACACCACCGGTGCACCCCATTCGGATACGCTCCTCCAAATGAATCCACTTTCCAAAAGATCACGAACTTGCACCTCTAACTCTCGCTGTTCCTTAGGCTCCATCCGCCTAAGAGGTAAAACGATTGGTCTAGCACCCTCGACCAAATCGATCATGAACCCAATCTCACGATGCAGCGACAACCCTTTGACCTCGTCAAAGACATCTTCAAACTCACAAGCGATCGACACAGATGACAAGTCTTCACGTGGAATCAGAAGCGAATATAGATAGCTTACGAAGACCCCGTCTTCGAGATTACATCAAATCAACACATTTTGCCCTTCCACTTCCCTGACTCTCACCTCTAGCTTCTCGCAATTCACTCTCACCGCATACCTCTTGAGCCAATCCATGCCCAAGGTAATCCCAAACCCAGCGAAGTTAAGAGCAAAGCAATCACACACAAAAGAGCAAACATGACTCGACAACACCAGACCACGACACAACATGCACAAGCTAGACGAACCCCCAACTGGATTAGTCACGATCAAAGGTCTATCACAAATCTCGGGTTCCAAACCGAAGCGGCACACAAGCTCATTGCAGATGAAGGAATGTGATGCTCTAGTGTCGAACAACACTCGAACTGAAATACCTTTAACAGAAAGTACTTTGGATGACGACACCCTTTCCCTTTTCCTCTACAGAAGGAACCCTTGAAGAAGACGGCACAGCTTCCAAAGCATAAGCCTTCACAATTTGCTTTCCCTTAGCTGCTTCCGGACAATCTTTCTTCTCATGTCCAGGTTTTCCACACTTGAAGCACTTCTTCTCAGCCTTGGGATTCATGCACTCATTAGAAAAATGACCCTTCTGTTGGCAGTTAAAGCGAACTACCTCACTCTTAGGCTTCTTCTTGCCATCTTTCCCCTTCTGCTGCTGCTTCCTCTTCTTGTTGTTGTTACCAACCTGCTGTGGGTTTGGAGCTTCCTTAGTTGCAGCAACAATAACTTCCTCTTCCTTAGGAAACAAACTTTCATGTCGACCGGCCTTTTCAACAATCTTCTCATATGGATCGTCAAGATGATCCACCAATGGCTCCCCAATATGCTTGTCCAAGCCTAGCACAAACTTTTAATTCTTCTGATATGGAGTATTAATGTAGGAGCGAGCATACTTAAACAGAGCATCAAAGTCAGAAACATACTCCAGAACTGGCCTCCCCATTCTGCTTTAACTCTACAAACTTCTTGAAGAGAACGGACTTTTGAGCAGTGGATATAAACTTGGTCTCAAACTGGATTCTGAACTAATCCCACATGATCCCATTTTCTGGACTCTCAAGAGTAACTGAGTCCCACCAATCCATAGCTCTACTATGTAGCTGTCTTGATGCTAGCGTCCTCTTGGCAGCATCATCTATGCCCAAGCCTCCAAAGATACGGACACAAGAATCTAACCATCTCTGAACCTCCTCTGTTGGCTCTGTCCCCTTGAAAGGCTTTCCTCGAGAGAAGTATAATCCTTGCATAACTTTGCAAAATCCACCGGTCTGGGCACCTGAACCTGCACCCCTACATCTACCGCAGCTGCTTCTGGAGCGGGTACCCTCTGCATGAATGCCTCCATCATGGCTTCAAAAATGTCAAGGTAGTCTGGTATACCGCCATTGCCCCCTCCAGAACCAGCTCCCTCCCTAGTAGTATGTCTTGTTGTACGATGACTCATTCTAAATCTGCAACTTAGAATGATTAGCCACTTCCAAGAAAAACTACTAAAAGAGTTCATATACTACTACTATATATGTTAATACATATAGTATACATTCATCAAAATCTACAAGCACGTTTCTCTTATGTTATTACGTCCCTGAACATTGGCTAAAATCGTTAACCAGAGCTTTGATACCAAATGTGATGACCGCCCATAGCACCCGCACACAACAAGAGAAAAGATGCACTGAAATATGTGCTAGGCTGCCATGGACGATCATCAGAGTAGGTAAACACAAGCGGAACCTGCCGTATAACTCACAACGCAAGGATAAAATATAATAGAACATATAGAACAGGTAATCATAGTGAAGCATATATGAGCAGAAAACTTCAAACTTTCATAGCAACTAGAAAGTATATATCCAAGAATCCGGATTACAACAATATTTGTACATATCTGCCTCACTACAACACTCAGAACAAAGAGCGGAAACCAATACTAGATAGTAATAAAACTAATACGTAAGCCTCCTGCTCACCATCGATCAGCATCGTCGTCTCACCAGACTATCATCTGTCACATGCTACTTAGCCTGCCCATCCAAAACCGGATGAACAGCCCAAGGTAATAAGAGGAAACATAAAACCTTAAGTCAGATAATAATCTTAGTGAGCGATAAACAACTATCTAATATCATCATTAAAGTGTGTGAGAAGTGGTAGATAGACAAACCCATCTACCAAAACTTCAGAGAAAAACCCACATCTGCCTTCCCCATACCTAACAGGGATAACCTTTACAATCCAAACTAATCAAAGGAAATCAGTTTATCCATGGCAATCAGAACAACCATACAATCATGTCACAGCAACTCAACCGTCATTTAATAACAACCAGATATGTCTCACGTAGACCATCCTAATCAAGTTTGACATTCCTCAAGTACAAGCCCAAAGTCCTAAACCAATATCAGACAAGCACCCAAGGAACATCTCCCTCGACGTCGAACAATCAATGTGAGATAATGCAAGCCAAACGACCAAACATCCATGACTGACTCTGGCTATCACTGCCATCCTTGCTTCGAAACCACCGTTAATCGTATGACGGCCAACCTTGCCATATGTCAAAGGGCTAATGGCAACCCCGGTTCTAGCAAATCTCGCATACGCCCTACACCGATACGTATCTAGGCCTAAAATTCGATACCCAAGGTACACGACCTACTCCGGTCTTCTAGACGTCTCTATTGTACCCCTTCATTGAGTCCTCTAGCACCTACGATAACGATAATCTATCAGCCTTCAACATCTCTAATCATCCAACTCGATGACTTTCCATAGCTCAAGCAACCTTCTCGAGCCAGCATTATCCACCAACTCACAACCTTTGAGTTGTCATCCCATTCGCTGTTCTACTCCGATCAACGAACACATTCAAACACTTAGAACATTCCCACTTGAAAACCCATCGAAGTTGCCTCCAGGAGAATCCTGAAACACCTACCGATCCATTCCCAGGAGCACTCCCAATCGGTCGTCTGGAGCACCACCGATCGGTTCCCCCTTTTGATTAAACCATCCTGACCAAGTCCCTACTGATTGATCATACCTGATCGGTCTTTACCGTTCGACCCTCAGCCGTACCAAAAGGCCACACCGATCGGTTCTCAACATCACACATCGATCGGCTCTTCCCACCGACCGGTTCTACGTCTGCACACCGATCGGCCCATCCGCCATCACCAAAACACGGATCACCATCACTTCTAAACCACCACCGATTGGTCTATCATCCCACTACCGATCGGTGCACCATGAACTAATTCAGTCTCGAGCTTCACCACCATTCGGTCCTTCCAGATCCGACCGATCGGTTCCCCCAGGCCACCGAACACCCTACTGATCGGTATATAACCGATCGGTTCCCTGTATAGATCCAAACCACACTCGATTTCGATCCGAACTTCACCAAATGACGAATCCGACAAAACCAATTCATCCAATATGACCATAAGCATGTTATGCAATCAACAATAACTTGAATACGACAAATTTCCATCAAAATCATATAAATTTCACCAAAAACATGATTAATGAACATATGAACATGAATATGGATCTAACTTGCATAAACTTATGAAATATCATAAAATTAACCATCTAAATTATCTAGATCAGATCCTAGAGTGATTCACATGTAATATGAACTTAGCATGGTGTAGATCTAAGGAAAATGACATGAAAATGATGAAATTAGCATCCTAAAACTCATATACTTGCATCAATCCGAATGAGAGATGTAAATCACTCACCAATTCTCCAAATCGAAGAAAAAACAATGTAATTTGATTCCGTGTAGCAAGCACTTCGCACCAAACCTCTTGATCCGATGAAATCTTGCCTTGATTGATGTCCAATGGTGTAGATCTATGATTTCCTCCCTTAGATCTCAATTTTAATGGTAGGAAGGTGTTAGAGAAAGGAGAAGCACAAGGCCACCAAATGCGGGAATGGAGAAGTAAACCATTCTCCATACCTCTCACCCTCTATTTATAGCTTCCACCAACCCACTTAATGGGCCTCCCCAAATCAGCCTATTAAGGCTCCCAAATCCTGAACAGCCAACTGTGAAACCTTAAAACAATGATTTCTCCCAAACCGCTGAGCCAAACTTTTATGTGACCACTCTACGGAATGGGAAACATCATTTCCTTTCCAATGAGACCGATTTCAACACCTAAATCGACCCGAGTCAAAAGTTATGCCATGTACATGACTGACAGGGGCAAAACGGTCAGAAAAAATTGGTAATATTTATGGACATGTTTCACTTCCCCATAAACAACATACCAAAGAATGAGAATGAACTAACCCACAGGGAACAAAATAAAAATATTTTACGATCCTCCGATATGTAAAATGCGGGATGTTATATATGTGTTTGATGAGCACCCAAGGTAGTAAGAGGGAACTTAACCTTGAGTCAGACAACAGTCTCTTGTGAGCAATAAACATTCTCAAAATACTATAAAAGTCATAATAGTAATTGGACCAAAAGTATGGAAATCCATACCTGACCTGTCCCTACATCCATAGAGTTATCACATAAAATATTATACTACCATATAATAATAATTTAGGTGTACCATACATCAGAGCACTAGGGTGTCTAAATGTCTGCATCTGCACTATCTGTATATGTGTCAGTGGTTACCAACATTTTAGTGACATCCTTGAGGGTGATAAACAACTAAATAAACAAAGCAAACATCATCCATCTTCACATTCGATCACTCAATGCATTGAATATACTTATGTAATACGTTTGGTTCCATGGTAATTGTACCCCATCTGAGCCGAAACAGTCTATGCCAGAATGAAAACCTCTATCTGGTTGAGAATGAACATAAGTGGTATTTACGAGTCCCCCTTGGATTAACCACATATGTCCAACGAGCAACCTTTATACCGGCTTACAACCTACATCAGGTCGAAGACTCGATGGATGCTTAAGCCCTAGCTCTCTAAGTGCCCGCCCTGACCAACATATTGGCTATCCCTTTTACATATGTATCTCCACTATAGAGTTTATTACGAAATTGTCCTCATACTCCCATCCGAAGCCTCCCAATCGGTAATAACCAAGGAAACTACATCTGTTTTCAAACTCTACTCCCTATACCTCTCCTTATAGTTTCTCCGTCTTAACTGGTAGTCTCTTCATCTGACTTATAGTCTTATCATCCTTACTTGTAGTCCCCCATCTCGACTCAAGTCTCAATACCCTGTCTCTCGAAGAATAATCATCCATCGTTGAAGCTGCTGCTTCTTCCCATCATGGAATCACCATCGTTGAATGATGAAATAACTACATCGTAGCACAAAATCCTTGCCTTATGCCAACACTACTAAGTTGAAGAGCCATTATACCGAATCAACAGTCGAATAGACCATCATATCTTTCTCCTCGAAACCACACTAGCATTTACCTCAAATAGGCCAAAATAGCCAATACTAATAGTAGTTGATATTGATCACTCTATTGTAATTGATAGTGATTACTTTAAGTGAACCAAATGACTAAGTACATGTCAAATGAAAATGTTTGGTATTCATGGAAAACTCCAAGTTTGTCGTCAGGTTCATTCTCCATCTTCAAATTTGTCGCTATGCTCTAGTGCTACTCAGATTTGTCCATATGCCTATTGCTCCATCATAAATTCATCTCATCTTGTTAGAGTCCTATCTGTGCACTCAATAAATGTGCACTAAATATTTGGTGCACTTGATCGATAGACACTAGCAATTATAGAGGATGAGATTTTTCTACTACTAAGTCGCTTACGAATGACATTTTAACTAACTAAACAAACAATCATCCATCCAACAAAAATGATATAATCATCTAAATTAATCAATAAGCATGCATAACAACATCCATAAAATAGAAAAAACCTATTTAGATTGATTGGTGGTAATTTGGTGTTAAAATAGTTCAATTCTAGTGATAGTGTCAAAATAGCGCAGTAACGCGAAAATGGGTAAAATACAGGTTTAAACTAATCAAGTTACTTTTTAATTTATTTATTTATTGTTAACTAGGTTCAACTATCCTAGAAAAATATATTTTAAGACAACTAAAATGTCAAATTTTTACCATACAAAAAATTACAGTTCAGTGAAGGACAGTGTCACTTACCTTTGTCAAATCAGCCCAAACGGGCGCCAAAACATAGAGCTTGCAAATACGAGTCCAATGGAAGAAATGGCCTCCAAATCTGATATCGTATGCAAAATTATAGCAAATACAAGTTTGTGGATCATTTAAACAATTTAATAGCCTAAATGTAATTAACTACATTAATTGCCTTGTTAATCACTTTCATAATTGCTTCTTCCCCAAACCAAATGCACACTACGGACCATGCACCAATCCATCATCTCACTACCTTCAATCTTCGATTTCTCTCAAGTTGCTCCACAAAATCAATAACCATTAATCTCTACAACTTCACCTTCGCGAGAGCTCTGCAATAACCCAACATCATCCAACTCGACCACCAACTGTAAAATGCGACAAAGGCATGGTGCGACCCCCCATGGAGGCGCGTTTTGCATGGATGCATGGACTTCGATGAAATTTTTGTCGGAGGTGCTATTTTCTGAGTGACTCAATGGTGGTCTCAGATTTAAGTATCGTTGCCTCAAAATATTGCAAACTTGATCCATAAACTTGATATAGGAATTTGTTACGTGATTTTAACTGAAGTAATTCATGAGATATTAATTTTTGAAAGAGGAAGAAGGAGGTCATGAAATATGAATAAGAAGAAGCTACAATGGTGGCTAAGTGAGAAAATTAGGGTTAATGACTGATTAAAGGGGTATTTATAATATTCTAAACCCCAATTGCCAATGATTGTGTGTCCAACACACAAACACGATTTAAGAGCACACGGCCAAATGATACATGCATTTGATATGAACTTGACAGCGTGTAACAACTCATTGTGATGATTACAAAAATGTAGGTTTCTTTAAAATTCGACACTGTGCCCGAAACGATAATTTTCATGCGTATTTTGAGGCTAAATTGCCCTTGAAGCATCGAATAATCCATATACTTTTTCTCCATCTAACAAACTATCTGAACTCAATGGAAATGGTCTCGAGTATTTATTCGATCGTTTATGAAAAATACATTTTGGAATCATCAAATAATAACCGATTAATATTTTAATATCCAATCGTCAAAAATACGGGTTGTTATATATATATATATATATATATTTCCCTAATAATAGTCACAACAATTATTCCTATTCATTTTGAATTGTAACCAATTGACATTTATTACTCATTCATTTCCCCACAACATACATAGTTACAATATTAATTTCCTTCCAAAATTATTTATAACTCTTTTAATTATAGCAATTAATTCTTCATTTATTGCTAACAAACATGACGGTAATAAATATTTATTTTCATTTTTTATGGAAAATGTTACTATATGCCCATTATAATGGAAATTATTCAAATTCAAACATATATATACAACATACGTTTACTTTATAGTAATACCAATAGCATAATTTACGTGAGTTTTGGACTGATAAAGTTATAATATATTAATTATATATATGTATATTTTAGCACGATATTTATGTGGTTACTAATTATTTTTAATTATTATTATTATTCAAATTCTAGTCCAAGCTAACGACTGGAACAATCCTTTTGTGTTTAGTCCTGTTGAGGTTCAAAATCTCTTAAAAAAGTTATTTACTATAATTCTTATAAATTCTGCCCGAACACTTTTAAAGATGGAATACTGACATATTTTAAATCATAATAAAAATAGTAGTATTTTATTTGTAATAGATGATGTAGACTACGTACAAATACATGAATTTACATATCTCTTACTAAATGATTTGTTAATATTTCTTGTAGATTTCAAATAATGCCTTTTTATTTAAAAAGGGCTAATTTACAACAATCAAATAAAAACCTCAAACAATACCAAACACTTATAGATCTAAAGAAATAAACTGCACAAATCATATAATTTACACCCAAATCATATAAATCTAGAATGGCAACTTCACCAATCTATTAAGGATTGATTTCCAAATTAAGAGTGTTTACCACACGAAGTATAAAAGGAATGTAGGCAAGACATGATTACTGTAATCGAAAGACATACAAATCCATATCATATTTTTAGATTTGACACAAACTAAATAAATTTGATACTTTTAGGCATATAAATTCAAATTTGAAGCAAACGAAATAAATCTAATATTTTTAACAATGAATATATTTCCCACTCACCTGAATGTCATTCCAAATCCAAATCCGAACACAGCTTTTAGGCCTATAATTCCAAATCTTAAAGATCTATAATATGTATAAAAATGGGATATGTTTATACATTAAAATTTGTAGATACGAGAAAAGAATTGGAAAAAGAGAGAAAACTAATAATATAAATTACCTACGCGTAGAACCAATCCTTGTTCACAATTCTAGATTCATTATCTCCAATCCTTGTTTGCTTGATTTGAAGATATATATATATATATATATATATATATATATATATATATATATATATGAACTTGAGAAGAGATTGGAGAAATGGAAATGCCAAAGCTTCGCTGCTGCCTCCAGAAAATGTGAGCAAAAGAGTGAAGGTTTAGGCCTATATTTATAGACGTTAAAATGATCCTAAATCTTTAGATTTGTTTTCAGAAAAACTTGTCTGTTAATATAAACCCAGTACAGAGATAACTCGACTGTAACGACCCGGATTTCCGGCGACTTTGGTTATCGACATAAGCACGATGTCGATAACCAAAACATCGAAAAATCCTAGTAGTTAGTGAAAGAAATTAGAGGGTGAGGAAAGATAAGAGAGAAAATTAGAATAGAAGAAGAAGAACACAACATCAGAGTAACACGAATCTCACAGCGGAACGAATAAATATATTTCATAACATAACTTTGAAATACAAACTTGGTACTTGAATATACATATCATTATCAAAGTACAGCACTTACAACACAGCGGAAATAAACTATAGCTATATGATCCTGAAGCCTCCTGCTCCAAGCTCTTCCAGTATATCTGTAAATCCCGACTACTTGACTGCCCGTACAAATTTAGGCACCCAAGAGTTTAGGGAAAACAACAAAGTAAACTCCGGGTCAGTCATGGGACTGGTATGAGTAAAACAGTTTAAAAACAGTTCGAGCAAGTAAATGATATCTCATAAGACCACGCCGCATAACGGAACGGGTTTTTCTCTTATGAGAATCCAAAATATCTTTACATCAAAAACCTTTTGATATTATAATAATGTCTATCAACCACAGTATATATATAATCATCTAGCAGAAACGCTTTCATCTCACGTTCTACATATATAGTATACAATCAAAACCGCAAGCACGTATTGGGTAATGGATTTCCAACAATGACAAGGTATGGAATCACCTTTCGCTCGTGTACCTCGAGAGAGAAATACACTGGGTTCAACAAGAACATCTTGCAACCCGGCCACACATGAACGACCACTCATTTCGCTTGAGTGTATCGAATGTATATCACCAACAGTTGGGATCAGCAACCGTTTCCCGAATGCGACAGCATCAACAATAGATTTTTAGAAGTAAATGAAACTCTAGATCAGGTGATTATACACCCTACTTCGGTGCGACCGACTTAGCCATGCTGCCTGCCCGATTTCTGTCATTTACCGGTTGATGAGGCTAGAAGCTACGCTTTATCATCATACCAGACTCACTTTGAACGTCACATCATCAAATCCATCGAAAATCACTAATTGACGTCTACAACAATACATTACGTGTCAGATAAAAGAAGTTTCCTTCTCCGCTTCCACTCTTGGTACGGTTGAAGAAATCAATGTACGTGACCTTTCTGGAAATACTATGTCAGACATCCATCTTCATTCGCTTAGAAATGTCACATCGTCATACCCGCCAAATCACAAATTGACTTATCCAAAAATAACACGGGTATACAGCTAAGAGAAACGAATTCCTCCGCCACCAAACGTGAATACGTTTGAACAGATCAACTTACGCGATCCATTGGATATACTCTGTCAGACCTTCGTCCATACAAGTTGTCCTAGGACTGGACAAACCGAAGGCACTATTCCGTATATCCATCTTAGTCACTGTTATCTAAGACTTATACAACAGCCCTTGCATTTTTCTCCGTCTTCAATTATCTTTGGCATATATGATTCGTGACGCTTATGCCAATACAGAGTGGTTCTATGGATAATAATCCAACCGGTCTCTCCATATTAACAACGTTAAAATGGTCAAAACTTCGATAGTCTGTGATTGAACTATCGAATAAAAACAGGTGTGCAAACAACGATATCATTTCCAAAGGGAAATTTATATCGATCAAACATTATTCAACATTGATCTCTTTAATTCATTAATTTTACTTATCTCCTGTTTCCCTATATTCAATATTTCTTATTTTCTAAATTTGGAAAATATATGTTATTAACAATGGAAAAAATTTCCATTTCTTGTTTTCTTTATTAGAAAACATTTCTGGTTTCTTATTTGGAAAACATTTCCAAAGCTTCTTCATTGGACTTAGACAGATGTTTTAAACAAACATCGCTATGCCAACTCAAACCATTTCCTTTACTGCCGAACCTTAACTATTCCTTAGTTAAAAACGAAGCCAATCAAGTTGGGGTAGAACTACCTCTCAGACCTTAACTGAACAACATTTCTAACTTTGAAATAGGCAAAGTTCACTATATATTCCTTAACAAACTTCCTTACTTAACCCTCCTTCGAATAACTATATTCGATTTGACTCTTATCAATTAACTCTATTGGACTAACACTATTTATTTACTCATTTCACTTAACTCCTTTCGAATAAACTATATTCGATAATTCCTTTTACTTTCTATTCGAATAACTATATTCGATTAACTCATTTGCTTCTATTCGAATAACTATATTCGATTTAACTCATTTGCTTCTATTCAAATCGATTAAACTAACATCGATTATCTCCTTTCAACTTTATTCTCTAATCGATTAACTAACATCGATTAACTTCTTTTTAACTTTATTCTCTAATCGATTAACTAACATCGATTAACTTCTTTTACTTTAACACTCTAATCGATTAACTAACATCGTTTAACTTCTTTTTAACTTTATTCTCTAATCGATTAACTAACATCGATTAACTTCTTTTACTTTAACACTAATCGATTTACTAACATCGATTAACTTCTTTTACTTTATTCTCTAATCGATTAACTAACATCGATTAGCTCCTTTTACTTTAACACTAATCGATTAACTAACATCGATTAACTTCTTTTACTTTATTCTCTAATCGATTAACTAACATCGATTAACTTCTTTTTACTTTAACACTAATCGATTAACTAACATCGATTAACTTCTTTTAATAAACTACGTTTTCCGTTACAACTATTTCCTTTTATAACGTTTACTTACCGTTACAAATATATCCTATTTATAACTTCTATTTACCGTTACAAATATATCCTATTTATAACTTCTATTTACCGTTACAAATATTTCCTATTTATAACTTCTATTTATTTTCTAAATAAATATTCTCCTTTTCAATTCTATTTATTTTCTAAATAAATATCCCTTTTATAAAACCGTGTTCGTTTTATAAATAATTCCTTTTATAAAATCCTGTGATTTTATAAAATTCCTTTATTTCAATATACATTGAAATACTTCTTTTTACATCCCAGGGTCTTTTATGATATTTACAATATCGAATAACAATGATCAACATCATTCCAACACACATAATCCATAACAGATTATATAACACATCATATGTCATAATATATGAAAACAGTAAAATAAATGTTGAGGAATCCAGTTGGATTCCTCCAACCTGTTTCCCTGCATCACAGATGTTAAACAATATAGATAACATCACTTTCAGTTCTATATGATATATTCTGTTAAACAGAATCAATATAGAAATTAAATCAACTGACTAGCAGTTCAATCAAACAGTCAACATACAGTAAATCAACCAATATCTAACAGTTCTAAAAATACAACATGAAATTATACTGTTCAGAGTTAGTGAGATTTACTCACTTTGGCGCGTTAACCGTTAAATAACGGTTTGCGTTATTTGATTTGCGACGGACAATTTATTTCGCCATAAATTGTAACGAGCTTCGATTCGCTCCTCGTCAGTCCCATGTTGTAGTGCCCGTCCATACGATCCCGTCGGACCCTGTTTCGCTGAATTCTTTTTAAATTCGGTCCATTAAGAAAGAACTCGACCCGCCAAGTACATTACTCCATCATCTATGTTTACATACCAAAAACATGCCGATCTCCTAGCATTTGAACCGCCCTCCCATTCCCTCTTCATGGTCGGTTCTAAACGTTTCATATTATTATTATTTAAAACACTTTCGGCCCACCACATTTGTAAAGGCCCAAACCCACGTTGCTGCTTCTACACCTTTCTCCCCCAATAAAAGTTGTCCAAACAAAAATGGCCAATACGTGTACCATCCATACCCACTACCGTATGCAACATTTCTCCTTTCCACCCGAAAAATTGAAGGACCTGCTCCCATTACACACGCTACCAACCACCTCCGCCTAGAACTCCCCTTTTTCTGCCACTCCCTTCGCCTGCCAACCCTCTTCTAGTTCATATGCAACCGTCCCTTACTCCACTTGCTGTCATACACTCCTCCCCACCATCAAGCTTTACTTCCAAAACCTCCCCCGCTCACACACCACACACCACCCAAGGGAAAGCACTGAAACAATCCAGTGTCCAGAGACTTCCATTCAACATTAACAGTCGTTCCCCTTCTCCCCTCATGCTGTCCCCTTTCTTCTCATAAACTCTCACTAGATTGTATTACTATATATTCTTCAATATTTATTTTGTCTGTCAAAAAAATTTCATCGAACGAGACATGCAGACTTTCTTCTATAATATTAGTGAGTTTATTAAAAATTCTATAAGCTTTATTATGATCCGAATAACCAACAAATATACCTTCATCAGCTTTTGGATCAAATTTTCCAAGATTATCCTTTGTATTTAAAACAAAACATTTTGAACCAAATGTTCTAAAATATGAAACTTTGGGTCTCTTTCCATAGAATATTTCATAACATGTGTTCTACGTTAATGGACGTAGTGTTACCCTATTTAATAAATAACAAGCCACTGCAATAGCTTCAGTCCAAAATGTTTAGGTAGTTACTACTATTTAATAATGTACATGCACATTCTTGTAAAGTACGATTTTTCCTTTCTACTACATCATTTTGTTGTGGAGTTCGTCGAAATTAAAAATTGTAGTTAATTTCCTTTTTAGTACAAAAACTGTAAAAAGTTCATTTTCAAATTCGCCTCCGTGATCACTAAGAATATTCTTAATATTTAAATCCATTAAATTTTAATTCTTTTAGCAAAAAAATTGTGCATACCAAAAGTGTCACTTTTATGTTTCAAAAATAATATCCATGTATGTCTAGAAAAATCATCGACTATAATAAAAACATATTTGTTGTGATTTTTTGATCGAATTTATGTAGAACCAAGTAAATCTACGTGCAATAATTCTAAAGGTCGTTTGGTTGAATATTAATTTTAGATTTAAAAGAACTTTTTAATTTTCTAATTTGATATGCATCACACAGATTATTAACTTTATAACTGATTTTTGGCAAATCTCTAAATAGTTCATATTTTGCTAATTTATTAATATACTTAAAATTTATGTGACACAAACATTTATGCCATAGCCAAGGATCATTGTGTTTTACCTTTAAGCATAGATCAGATTTTGTTTTCGTAATTACAATATGTATCTAATAAGTAAGTGTAGCAAATAATATATAATGACTAACAATATGAAACTAGTAAAGTAAGAAACAAGCACACCAGAGTTTTATATTGGTTCGGACCTCCTATCTTATGTCCAGTCACGAAACTCCCCTTTGGTTTTCTAACTAGCAAAACAACCCTCTCTTTGTCTGGAGGAATAAGCTTACAATAGAATTTTTTTCTTGATAATGATGTGTTCTTGATAACACTGATTTTGGATGAACAGTACAAGCTCTTCTATAATCTCCTTAATGTAGTGTATGATTTAAAGTACTTGATGTGTAGAAGAAATAAATAGAATCCTTTTTTGAATGTTTTTAGAAATCAAAGAATTGCAAAGAATAAAATATATAGATAGGAAAGATTCAGAAAGATTAGTTGATCAAATCTCTTTTGCTCAAGTTTATTTATAGGAAATGAAGAGTTTCTTTGAAGAGAAATGATCTTTAAACTAAAACTTTTCATTCTAAATATTTAATCTCTTGCTGGAAGAAAAGACGTAAATGAAAAAGAATGTAACTCTACAATTTCAAGGAGAAATCCTTTTAGAAAAACAACATGTTACTTATCACAGACGTCTGTGACTTATGTCAGATGTCTGTGCTGGAACTCTGGAATTTTTCTAGGTTTCAGCTCAAACGTTTGTCCTGAAGCTCTGGAATTTTCCCAGATTCTAGTGTCAGACATCTGATACATGCTCATTCGTACTTCTGGGTTTCTTTGCGTACAAAATCATTTTATAAACTATTATATATATATATATGGATATTATTCAAGGAGATTGCATAAATCATCTACTAAGATTAGAGGTTATTACAGGGTAATAAAAGGAAAAATTAAATTTGCTAATGTATATTATGTTTATAAATTATTTTTTATCTGTTTTTGTGCTTTGTCCGTAACCTTTTCGTACGAACTCCATTCGCGAAGTTCCAAACATAAAAGTTAATCAGAATCCTGTCACAACGCAACAGTGAAAGTTTCGTGGTCAAATTACATCGTTTGCTTAAATTCTATTTTTATAATATAATTAAATAACTAGTTTAGCTACGCCAAGTTTCGGGTTGTTACACTTCAGGCCTTATTTCCTTGATGGGTTGTAATCTGGATAAGATAAGTCTTTACGAGTTCCAAGAATATTTAAGATAATTATAGTTAAGTGGAATAAGGAAATGATTACACTTCAATAACTTTCAAGACTCACCATCTTGAATATCCAGGAGGACTCTCTAATTGAAGGGAAATAAGCCTTCGTATTCTAATAATTTAGTGGATGGATTCCAAACTTCATTATAAAAGGTTTTAATAGTTTTATGAAATTGGATCGGTTCTTCGATACAACCTAAAAGATCATTGATTTGAGAGGTTTTAAGCTCATAAATAAAGTCATATTCCAGACCATTCTTTTTCTCTTAAACGAAGGTGACCAATCATTCACCAATGTGTTCTTCAATAAAATGAATGCAGAGTTTGAAGGGTACATAGTTTTGAGATGACTTCTTAATTTTCAAAGCTAAACATCATTGACTGGAATGTTTAGTTGGACTCCTTAAAGGAAACAAGGTTTAGAGGTATAATGGGTTCTCCTTCTATCGTCAAAAATATTAGTGTAGAATTTTGCCTACACAATACCTTAAAGTCCAAAGGCATAGCTTTGAAAGTTGATGAGATTGTTGGACTAGGCTATGGTATTACTGGGATATAATGTACTCAAATTTGGGTCTTTGATGTTGAATTCTAAAGTTATGACCACAAATATAGAAAAGGAAAGATATATGAAGGTAACGAAAATCGAGACTTTTACAGTGATTTGGGCTTGAAGTCCCTACGTCCATTGTTATTGCCTTGTTTAGTCACTCTTATTTAGTCGAGATGCTTGTTACATCGATTCTATGTGTTTTCTCCTTAATTAAATTTTAAGGACAACTCTAATATAGGAATAAAAAAAAATGTGATTTTGTATTTCTATTCTATTTATGTCTAAAGATCCTTGTTTCTTGGGATTACCACCTATGCCATAAAGGAGAACTTCTCCATTGATTGTTTAGGTTCTTATTGAGTGTATATGGTTTAAACTTATGCCGAGTATCCAATAATGGTACTCTTTGTCGTGGAGTAATGACTTGTTTCATGTGTATGCAATCTTTTATATCTGTTCCATGTATTGCTTCGTTGGTTGTCTAGACCATTGATCATTACGACTATAAACTAATGATTTGGGCTTTAGATAGGTTGCTTCCATTAGTATATGGTATTGTTTTCTCGAGTCAAAATCATTCCATTTGTTCTTTGATATATCAACATAATTCTTATAATACTTAGAATTTAAAAGGTGTAGGATGATATTTTTTACTACTGGGAAATTTTGATAAAATCCTTGAGTAAGTTACACAAACAAGATCATGGCTCAAATATATTAGGCTAACATTCTTCACATGGCCAAAATAACCCATATGTTTAAATAATTGGGAAGGAGTTGCTATGTCGCATCTTATATGGAATCTTAGGCCAAGATTAGCATGCTTCAAATTGAACATAAGTGTTGTAGTTTTTGGAGCATATCCTCATAGGTAATAAGTAACTTAAACTTACTCAACAATAAATTAACTTTATCAAATAGGGTTTAGTTCCCTCATTTTAAATCACTATTTTGTTATGAAGTATAAGGAAGAATAACCTAAGTGATAGTCTCATTATTCTTTAGGCAATGTTGGATTTCTTATCCAATAAACTCATCCTATAACAACCAAAAATTTTGACAAACAATAAATAATTAATGAATTTATTAACTGAGGAATAAAATGATAAAATAAGTATTAATCATAAAAATATTGAGAATTGAATAAAATGGATTTCCGTTGCGTCCGTCACGAAATTCTGATTCAGATAGACTTTTAGTTTGCGTAAATCGGACAAGAAATGAACAAGTTATGATCAACCAATTTTGCAATAAAATAATTTAATTAACAAAAAATAAAGCAACTGTAAATGGGTGACCTACCCTTAAATGGGTCGACCCATGTCTAAGTGGATCGACACTAGCATCGACCCATGCTTAAGGTGGGTTGACCCACCTTCGGGCTTGCTGTGGATAATTTCTTATGTGTAAAATACATTGAACTTGAACAATAAATCTAAATGAACCTAGATTGTTTTATGTGTTTTATTTCTTGCTGACTCAGCATGATGTGTCTTTAAAGGTTTGATTTCAAAACCTATTATCCTATGGTTTATATTATCCTAACAGATGTATATATAGACTAGTAACCTCACCATTTTCTAGAACAAACATTTCTTCATCTTCTTCCTCCTCTAAGTTATGTTCTGAAATAAAATTAAAAAAATGTCGGGGTGATATCAAAACATATATTGAAAGGATAATTCTTCTACAACAACTATTTCAAAGGATTTTTTTGGATCTACAACAACTATTGTGAGTATAACTATGATTTTCATATTTCTTCTAAGTTAATGTTAAATAGATACAATAGTTGTTGTAGTAATCTAAATAAAAAAGAAATTTTCATAGTAAAACATATTAGATCTGAAGGTACCAGTGTTTGTAAGTTTATTTTCATTTGTTATTATTGTTTTAATTACTGTCAATTACCTATTCCTTTTTAGTTATTACCTGTTTAAATGCACATCTTTCTTACTTATCCCCTTTATGTTATTGTTTACTTACAGTCGTATTATGCCTTTACCGTTTTAGTTGCATAGATTTGGAATAATATGAAACAACATTAAAAAGGGCAACTGGGCATATTAGTGTTAACCGACCTTTTCGTCTGGATCCCAAAATTATGCCAGACACGCTCGACTCACCACAACGCATGATGACAAAGTCCGAAGTGTCGCCAAACAGAGCCTCACAACTCCTCAAAAACGTGCTCGAACAACATTTTTGTACCCCTCCTCTCAACAATACTTCGTATCCCACGTTTTTCAAGAGTTTCGACTCCCTACGTATCGTACCCAAATAATCGGGCCCCTCCGCCTCGAGCCCAGATGTTTCGAACCCCGTAGGTCCGAACCCCTCACATGCACAAGACTTCGGGACCTTTCACCTTGTGTCCAGATGTTTCAAACCCCTTAGGTCCGAACCCCTCACATGCAAAATACTTCGGGTCCCTCACTACGCAGCATTTTGAACCCCTTCGTATGATGACCGTATCCCCTTGCACCACGCATTTCGGACCCCACACCACTAGAAGTCTCGACTCCCTCCAGATGAACTCCCCTATCCCTTCATTACCGTATCCCAAAGAGATACGAGCACGTATCCCACAAGAGATATGAAAGACTTGTATACCCCGGGGATATGAGGTAACGATATCCTTTGAGGGATGTGTTACCTCGTATCCCAAGGGATATGAATTTCGTTACCCCTGGGATACGAAATTCGTATCCCATATAAAGGATATAGGTTTTTTTTCCTGTTTCAAAGAGAAGGGGGTCGAAATACATGTGCTGCCCCCAGGGAAACGAAAATCAGTGTAGTTGTCTCCAAATCCTACCTGCTCCCAACTAACCACTCCACTATAAATACCCGTAAGCTCACACTCCAAAGGGGTTGGTGTTCTTGCTGATTTGACATCCCGTAGAGCTCCAAGAGACCTCATTAATGGCTTCCTTGCTTTGAGGAAGAAGAAGCATAGAAGTGACTTTTTTCCAATATCCATATATGACAACTATGACTCCATATTGCATGAAAATGTTTGTTATCAAATGCCTAAATGATGTCCGGGCCTTGTAACTCATTATTGTGAATAAAATATCAGCAACTGTTCTGGAGTGAACGTAGGCCCCTCACGAGACCGAACTACTATAAATTTACAGTGTCATTTGCTGCTTACTGCACTTACTTTCCCATGCGAAACATAATTCTCTAAGTAACAAAGAATCTTTGGGTGTTATGACATTTTTTGTCGTCAACATTCTGGTGCTTTCACTGAGTAGGCTAAACTAAGGCCTACTTCTTCTCGCATATTTCCATCTCGATCTCGACATGCTTTAGGTTCCTTCCTTAACCTGCCGCTTGAATCCGCTTACGATGGTGAACCGAGCAAAGAACCCGATCCTCGCATCCTCTGCTGCTGCCGATGCCGGCACTTCTCGACAACCCCGATCGGTGGAAAACCCGATCGAGATGGACATCACTCCTTCTACGGACCCCGATTCCCTTGCAACATAAGCACAAATCTACGCACTCAACTAGAGGTTGGAAAACAGAACTCTCGAGCTCAATAATGCATTGAAAACTAACATTGATCTCATGTGCCAAGTTCAAGAGAATCATCGCCTCATTGCCCAGCTCCAACATGCTTAGAATGACACATGCTCATGGCGTAATGTCTTGGAAACCTCTTCTTCTTACTCAAGGGGCCCATATCAAAGGAGGAGGTTCAGCCTCCATAACAACGACATCACACGTACTAGTGCATACGTCAACGACAACGGTAATGACAACGGTAACGACAATGGAAACGGGAATGGAAACATGACTACTGTCACCTTCAGTGGAGGAGCACGTCCCCGTGACCGCTCCCGATTGGTTATCAATGATGAACCATATCTGAGCAACCGACCCCCACCTCGACAGAACCCGACTCTTGCCACTCAAGACTCGGAGCCTACACTTTCAACAACCCATCAGGCCCAAGTCCCGCTTAATCAAGACGCACACCAACCTGCTCAGCCTCATCAACAGTACCAAAACTAGGCAATCGATGTCGACGACATGGATGAGGATGAGCTTGATGTTCACCACCGAAGGCGTCCACGACATAGAACCTCTGAAGTCAACAATAATCGATGGATCCAAATGGAGGATCCCCATCCGACATATCTCCCCGAAATGGTCCATAGGATCATGAGAGATATGTGGTGGAACTCCACCCACTTGAGGTGTAATCCCTTCTCCAAGGTAATGCACGAGGACGAGTGGCCCTGATGCTTCAACATGCCACATATGGCATTCTATAATGGCACGACCGATCCCCATGCCTTTCTAAACCAGTATGAATAGAAGATGGACTCCATTTGTGCCACCAACGCTGTAAAATGTAAATGCTTTTCGGTCTTCTTAGCATGCATTGCTTTTCTCTGGTTCTCGCACCTTTTGCTCAACTCTATCAACGCCTTCGGCCAGCTGGCCACGGAGATGGTCAAGTAGTTTAGAATGCACGCTCCAACTCCAAAGAATGCTCTCTCTTTCCAATCTCTACCAGGGCCGAGGAGAATCACTAAAAAGCTATCTCGAGCGGTTCAACATTGCCCTCGCGGAGGTTGATGATCCCGAACCACACACCGTCCTCTTCTAGCTTGCCAAATGCGACTTCGCTACCTCCGAATTTGGAGCATGGATAGATTGGAAGCAACCGAAAACCCTGGACGCTTTATATGAAAAAGTTGGGCAGTTATTATGCCAGGAGGAAGCCAGGTGCAACCGAGCCGCTTAGGGCAGCCACCCTAACAATCCACACACTGGCACCGTTGATGACAGTGTCCGAGGAAAGAAAGTCGGAGAATCTTCCGACAATGGTAAAGAGGGGCCCAGAACAAGCCAAAGCCGAATTACGACAAACAAGGCGGCCGCAACGACAACCAAGCTTCTGCAGATCCTAAGAAGCATGACCGCTACCAGAATTACAGGAACTGCACTCCACTAAATCGAGATATGGAGACTACTTACCTAGAGACCTGTAATACGCTTCAGTACAAGAAGCCAAACACCAGGGAATCCACCAACAACGAGAAAAACACCGGTAAGTGCTGCAGATTCCATGAAATGTATGGGCATAACACCAACGACTGCCGCCGCCTCAAGGATGCGATCGAGAAGCTCATCCATGAGAAACGTTTGGAGAAGTACATTCAGACCCCTACTCCTACTGAAGTTGCTACGGGCCCTTCAACGCCCGCACCCCAGCACCTACTAACGCAGCCCTACGGCCGTCCAATCAAAGATCATGTGGCATTGTGATCAATGCTATCTTTCATGGACCTCACTCCTTGCACGAAAGCTTCTGCAAGATGGAGGAGTATGCCAACTCCATAAAGCACACCACTTATGAAGCCTGCTCTACTATAGACGAGTCCATCCCAGCCAAACTTTAAAAAACAACGCGGGACGATATCGTCTTCCGCAAGACGGAGTCTACGGGAATCGAAATCCCAACCATAGACCCTCTAGTCATCTCTACTTAGATGGGCCCAACTTTCATCTGAAGGATCCTGATCGACTCGGGAAGCTCAGTCAACATCATCTTCAAGGAAGCCTACGACCAAATAAAACTAGAGGCCAAAAATTTGAAGCCTTAACATGCCATGATCCATGATTGTAATGGATCCTCCAACCAACCTGTAGGCAGGTCGACCTCCCCGTAGAGCTAAAGGAAGGGGATCGGAGTCAGGTCCAAATCCTCACCTTTGGGGTCATCGATGTCATCTCCCTGTATAACACTTTCTTTTGGGCGTCCCTTCCTTGTAGAGTTCTGAGTCTGCATGTCACCATGGTCCTTCCTGATGAAGTTTCCAACAAAAAATGGGAACGGCACTATAAAAGGCGATCAAGCCACAGTAAGGGCATGTGACCTGGCCGAATGGAAAAAAGCCAGTAACGAGGTGAAAGGCAAGATGGTGCCTCCACCTTCTTGCGCCAAGACCCTCTTCGCATAGCAACTAAAGGCGTCTGAGTCCTGACTCAAGCATTATTGCCATCTTTCCGAGGATCTTGATCCAAGGGAAGACGAAGAGCCCGACCTTAAAAGTGCTACCCCAATAGAACCAATGGTGGATGTTCCGATCAACCCCGATGACCCGACAAAGGTCTTGAAAGCTGGATCGCAACTCCACCCCACGATAAAGGAAGAGCTTACAGAGTTCCTAAGGGCCAAACTCGGCCTGCTCGCTTGGACCTACTCCGAAATGTGTGGCATTGATCCAAGAATCTCCTGTCACATGCCCTGTATCGATCCCCGGCAACTCCCGGTCAATTAGAAACACCGAACCTTGGTGATTGAAAGGTCAACTGCACCGAAAGAAGAGGTGGACAGGCTACTAAATAACGGCTTTATCCGCGACACCTACTACCCCGAATGGGTCTCCAACCCCGTTCTTTTGAAGAAAGAAAATGTCAAGTGGCAGACGTGTATTCACTTCTCATACTTGAACAAGGAATGTCCAAAAGAAAGCTTCCTACTTCCGAAAATCAATCATCTTGTCAACTTGATCTCCTGGTACCAGCTCTTATCCTTTATGGACACATACTCAAGCTACAATCAGATCCCAATGTACCTTCTAGATCAAGACCATACCTCCTTTATAACGGACCTCGGGCTGTACTGATATGTATTCATTCCCTTTGGTCTCAAGAATGCTGGAGCCACTTATCAACGATTGGTCAACCGCATGTTCAAAGACCAGATCGGGAGATCCATGGAGGTTTACGTGGACGATATTCTCATGAAAACGAGAGTATCGAACAACCACGTCCAGGACTTCGTTGAAATGTTCGGCGTCCTCCGCAAATTCGTCATGAAGCTCAATCCATTGAAATGCTCTTTCGGCATTGCATCGGGAAAATTCTTAGGTTTCATCATCAATTCAAGGGCCACCGATGCAAATCTGAAGAAGATCCAAGCCATCCAGGATATCCAAGCTCCTCAGAGCATTAAAGATGTTCAAATCTTAAATGGGAAGGTGGCCTCCCTTAGTCAATTCATCTCTAAAGCAATTGATAAATGCATTTCCTTCTTCGACTTGCTTAGGAAAGGGAAGCGCAACTTCGCATGGACACTAGAATGCGTTGACGCATTCAAGGACCTCTTGAATCACTTAGAACAATTGCTTATCTTATCAAAGCCCATGGACCACGTGGACTTATACATTTATTCGGCTGTTTCCTTGCAGGCCATTAGCTCAACACTGGTGCGCATTGAAGATCATGTCCAACGGCCTGTCTATTACATCAGCAAGAGGTTAACATGGGCAGAAAAGAACCATCCGAAGCTCGAAAAGTTAGCCTGCTATCTGTTGATCTCATCCCGGAAGCTGTGGCCTTATTTTTAGTCCCATCCTATCTAGGTCTACACTTACCAGCCACTCGGGTAGGTTCTCCAACAACCTGAAGCATCTAGACGACTCTTGAAGTGGAACATTGAGCTAAGTTAGTTCGATATCACTTTCATCCCCTGTCGAGCCATCCTCGGACAAACTCTTACAGACTTCATCGCAAAATTCACAATTCCTGAAGATCCTCCCCCGAATGATAATGGAACTCCTGATGTTCAATGGAAACTGTTCGTGGATGGATCCTCAAAAAATCAGTGTTCCAGCGTCGGAGTCATGCTTATCAGTCCCAAGGAATGCTCAATATTGTTGATGTGCAAAATTATTGACAACACTCAAGATTCTTAATTACTTAAGAATTATAGTTTCACATGGAAAAGTAAGTGCGGAAAGCAATAAATCAACAAGAGATTTATAGTGGTTCGGTCCCGCGAGGGGATTACGTCCACTTCGGAACCATTGTTGGTATTTTATTGAAAATGAAGAGTTACAAGCATGAGACCATCACATGAAATTCCTTTACAAACATTTCTAAGTATTTTAAGGTCATATATGTCATATACAAATATCAAGAAAAAGGCACTTTTTTCCTTCTTCTTCCTCAAAGCATGGATGCCATTAAAGTGGTCTCTTGGAGCTTCATAAGAAATGTAAAATTACTCAAAACCAACCACTTTGAATTGTGAGGTAGTAGGGCATTTATAGTGGAGTGGTTAGGTGGGAGTAGGTAGGAGTAGGTAGAAATAGGGGACCACACCCAAAATCTCGTATCTCGTAATGTCATGCTCCAGAATCTCGAACCCTGATGTGCAGAAGTCTAAAAAACTCGTACCTAGGGTACGAATCTCATACCCTATAGGGTACGAAATTCGTACCCCGAGCGGTACGATGAATCTACGGGAATGGACAAGGGGAGTCGATGTTGAGACTTAAAGTTTCTCAAGGTCAGAGGTGTTGGTTTGGTAATGTTTGGAGAAGCGGTGAGGTTCTTGTTGGCGCAATCCCTTCTCGACCCATTTTCTTTACTCTGTGGCGACACTCTCGTCTTTATCTTCATGCGATGTATTGAATCGAGCGTGCCCTGTGTACTTTTGGAAACTGGACAAAAAGGCTGGTTAACATTTGCTCCCCAGAGTAAGTCTTGTCTTGACATGATGTGCTTTGCATTGTAGAAGCATAGTTGAGTCACCGATTTTCCTGTAAACTCAAGAAAAGAATGGATGTTAGCGGTCGATCCTGTTTACTTTGTCATTGTAAAGGAGTCGTCGTTGTTTTGACGCTATGGATACGTAATTTTGAACATGAGCGTTGAGCATGTGCTCGCGCAATCATTGACACGTGAGAACATGTATACATGCTCAGGTACGTATTTTTTTGCTGGGTACGAAATTTCATATCCCGAAAGGGTTCGTGATTTCGTATCCTCAAGGTGTACGAGATCTCGTTCCCAAGGGAATACGAAGGGACACCTTTTTGTTATAAATAGGGCTTCCCCCTATATCTTTTCTACTTCTTGCTTTTTTACTTGACCACCAATGAAACCATGCTTTGGACATCCGCACTCGAGAACTCGAACCAAACTTAGGTAATTTGAAGAGGACCTTGACCTCATGTCTTCCTCAATGGGCTCCGCCGTGGTCATCGCGGTCTCCGTGCTTCAACTCCGAAGCTTGGAAGGGACGAGCGCGGCGGAGCTTGTGGCGAGAGGAGGAGGAGATTAGGAAGGAAGGTAAGTATTCGAGCCATGGCTGGAGGGAGAAATGCAAAGCGGAGGGTGAAGGAAGAGGGACGAGGCCCTATGTTGTTGGTGGCGTGCTCGTACCCCATGCGGGGAGCAGTTCATCGAGCCCTAAAGGGCTTTGGAGCCTCGATACCCCAGGGGTTCAGAATCCTCGAGCCCCGAAAGGGGTTCGTGCATTCGAACTCCGAATGGGGTTCGTGCATTTGAACCTCGAATGGGGTTCGAGTATTCGGACCCAGGCTTAGGTTCGAGTATTCGGACCCCTGATGAGGTTCGAGTATTCGAACCTCGAGCAGGGTTCGAGTATTCGGATCCCTATGGGATTCGGGTGTTTGAACCTCGAAAGGGTGCGAGCCCATGAATGGCCTGATCTCTTCGCTCCACATCTTGTCGTGCCCCTTGCTCGGGACTTCGATTTTCTCCATACTTCTCTTCAGGACTCGTGTTGGTCTTCTGATGCTTATGTGGGTGTCCGGTTGGCAATCACGCCTAAAACATAGGATTATAACATATTAACTGGACTATAACTGAACTGTTTAACTGTTTGAATTTCTTTCGCACATCATGTTTTTTCATAACACTGCACGCGCATTTTAGTTTGCACCAACACGAGGGGTACAGACTATTCAACTGTGATGTCTAACACTGTTGTGTTAAAGTATATTTAGCAAATGAGAACAAGATCTATGTCAGAACAAACTTCGGGGTTCGAAGCTTCCTTGCCTTTGTTGCATACATCTGGTTCTACTAGCAACGCTAACTCGACAGGCAAGGAGCTTGAGACTTCTGGGAGATCAACCCTTTCTCAAATGTCAAGTTCACCGGAAGTGTCTGAACATGGGGGAGTGGGGGTTGGAAAGGTGACACTCCCCGGTCATGCATGAGGAGATAGGGAACGTGGACATTGTCGAGGGAGATGCCCTAGTAGCACCTGATGTGTTGGCCGATGCAGTTATCCTTAAGAATCCGCTGGATTCTATGCCATCGCTTATGGATACATCTGTAGTTTGAAAGATGCCATTGCGATTCAATATCCCCGTAGATCACTTCCGCGCACCAGGAGAGGATGGCAGGACCCATGCGCCACTCGAGGGCTTTACCGCTTGGAACAGACAGGTTTGTACTACCGGATGTAACTTCATTCGGGACATACTGTGCTACTTCTGTATCGCACCGTCGCAGCTGCATCCGAATGCCTATGCTTCTCTCTTAGGCAATTATGTTCTTTATCGAGAGTATTTGCATTCTGAACCTACCGGAGAGGACATTCGATATTTGTTTCAACTAAAGAGAAGAGCTAACATATCGCCGTCTCAGTACTTTCTCGAAGCTTCGCCCCTCACCAAGTTTTTCATCAGAAAATGGCCCAACCAGACTGTTTACAAGTATGAGTGGTTCTTCGTGCGTTGCCCTCCTGAATTTGCAAAGAGGTGGCTGGAAGGAAGTGAGATTTTTTGAATTTTGATTTTATTGTAAAGTTCGTGGATTCGATGTCTTATATCCGACTTTGTTTCGTCATGATAGAAAATCCTGAGGTGCCTACCGGCATTGAGTATCAACAACGCCTCGAGGCTTTGCGTGCGATCCCGGCCAAGTTTCACTCCACTGATACAGTTATAAATTAGGATCGCCTTCATCGTGTAGGGTTGCTCCCTGACGATCAAGGTACAATCCGGCCTGCTGTCGTAGGTGGAGGGCCGAAAGAGATGGTGGTGAAAGACCGAGGAGTTGTTGGTCGCAAGAGGAAAGCGCCTCCCATCAGTATTGAATCGGGAAAGGCTACTAGGGTGCAGGAAAAGATCGGTGGAGGAAAGATTGGCGATAAGGAGACGGTTGTTGGGGGTGAGGACCCACTGGCCGCTCCGGTCCCGCTTACAACGGACGAGGTAGGAAAAGGAGCGATGGTGAGGTCGCAATCCCCAACGATCATTTCTGAATCCTCCATTGTTCTTGAGGAGGAAGGCCAGTTAGGTGATCTCAACAAACTCCCTCTTGAGCCGTCTCCCTGGTTCGACACTGCAAGTATGGATGAATTAGCCTTAGCCGCAGAGGTTTTCACTCCTTCGGGTGGACCAACATCTAGTCTCTTGAGAGAACACTTAGGATGCACTCATCCATAAGCATTGCGTCACCGCATTTGTTTTCTCGTACAAGGTGTTCGGACTCTAATTTCAGCTGTGTATTTGGCAGGTGATATGGAAAGAAGATGCGGAGGACGAGGTTATGGGTACGGAGGTCGCCGATACCCTAAGAACACTTTTCTTGATAGCTTCAGGAGAGGTCGAGCTTGTACGGAGATACCCAACCTCCATCAGATCGCTGCAGTGGACATTGTCATAGATATTGATCTCAACGGTCTCCGACTCCTCCCCCTCCTCGAGCATCCGGAGCAGACTCTCGGCCAGATGTAGTGCACTCTAGGCATTTGTCATCGACAGCTCCTCCACACACAACGACTTTGGCTCCCGTGCAGGCTTCGAGAGTAAGAGAGCTGTCGATAAGCTATGCGAAGCAGTGAGCAACCAAGCAGAAGATGCAGGATTTGCCGGTGCCGGGCCCCGAGAGCTCTCCGTGGACGAGAGGAAGGCGTTGTTGAAGGAAAAATTCCCTCGACACTATTTCGACGAGTTGAAGTTCCTTCCTGATAATAGCCCGATCCCTCGAGCGAACGATGAAATGGTGTGGCAGAAAAAGCAGGGCGTATACTTCCAGACCAAGGAGTTTAGCAAGTATTCTTTGGGTCTCTCTGAGCTGATTAAGAAGAAGAACTTGGAACTCCTCAACCAGCGGTTGACTATTGATGCCGAGAGAACCACTATCGGTAACCTAGAGAAGGAAATAGGTAGGTTTGCTCTTTGTGTTGTAAGAACTTCCTCGTCGACCTTTATACTTCTGAACGCTAGCTCCTATTCACGCTATTTGTTTTGTAGCGGAGTTGAAGGAGGCGCACAAAATGCTACCGAAGCAGAAAAAGCATGTTGGCTCGTCTTTTAAGGATACAGTGGCTTCGTTAACAATGGAGAATACGGCTTTGAAACAAGACAAAGCCGAGCTGGAGAAAGATAACGATTGAGTATCCCAGCTCCAACAGGAGAATGAAACTTTAAGGCATGAGGCTGACGAGTTAAGGAGGTAACTAGCAGCGGCTAAGAAGGAGAAAGAGGATGCCGAGGCTAGTAGTAAGGACGTTCTGAGCTCAGTAGACGGGCATAAGGTCGAGCATCTGAGGGAGATAGAGGAGCTACAGGGGGATCCCGAGGAAATGGAGTTCAGGGTGTCAGCATCTCTGGAGGATCATATCCGGGATATGTATGTTAAGATCCTGAAAACCCGCGGGATCTCTTGGGTCGAGGATTACCCACGGATGTTAGCCCAGACTTGGGAGAGAATGGTTCCATATGAAGCTAGTTTACGTCAGGTGTATCGGGCGAGTCTAGATGTGCGCCAACCGATGACGGAGCTTCTAACTGACGAGGAGTGCGTCAAACTAGAGGAAGGAAGAAAGTTGTTGGAGGAGGACGTTGAGAAAGAGAGGCTTGAGCATCGTGCTACCAAGATGGGGAAGTTTGTTCCTACGAATAGCACGGTTGTCGCTGAGGCATTTGTAGAAACGAGCTCTTATCGACCACTGATTCCTGAATCCGCCATTGCCATTTACCCTACTATTTCGGCCCAGGTCCCGACAGAGTATAATCCTGAGATCCCGGGGCTGGGAATGACTGGATTTACTTTATTTGGAACGATGAGCACACTTCGTTTCATCCCCTTACCATCCCTGACCGGAGGTAAACTTTTCTACTGCGAATTCTTGAAGATGATGTGATTGCTGAGTTTTCAGACTAATAGGTTGTGTTTTTCCTATACAGTCCTTTCTGATTTGTCGTGACACCGAGCTTCGGTCCTATAATTCCCCAAGCGTCGGAATCAGAATTAGGGTTACCAGGAGTGCAGCCTGGAGGAGGAAGTGAACGACTAGACTCATTTTCTGACATCAAGCTGGGCTCTCATATATATAAATATTTGATGGAGGAGGAAGGAGAGATAGTGGACGGCCAGAGTGCTCATGCCACGAGCCTGTTGGATACCAATGTGCCGCCGATAACGGCCATGTTGTAGGCCCAAAAAGCCTGGATGGACCTTAAGCTTGAAGAGCAGGAGGTGAAGACGAGACAAGATGAAGCCGCCATATATAAAGCGAGAGACGATGTGTGGCAAGATGCCGAGGGAACGGTAGTTGCCATGATAGAGAAGGAGAAGGCTGATGCTGAGGCTGAGAGGGCGAGGACTACTGAAGAGGCGCGGAAGAAGAGGATTGCCGAAGAAGTTGAGAAGGAAGAAGTCGCCGAGGCTAAGAGGAAAGAGGTCTGGGAGGCCAGGCAAAGAACTTTAGAGACTTTCAAGAAGTTAAAGGCTGAGGATGCCACCAAGCTTAAGTCCAAGAAGCTGGCCGACCGAGGAGCTGCCAAGGAGGCCAGAAAGAAGGCAGAGCGGGAGTTAAGGATGCCCCGGGAAAAGATGAAGCCGTGCTAGCCCTTGTTATAGGTGCTTCCCGCAAGCCGCTATCGTATACCATTCCCACCAAGGTCACGGAAATTTCAAGCGGCGATAGTGAGGGAGAAAGGTGCCTCTCGGTCTCCCATGAGTCGGTTACCCCTCCGAAGGGTAGAGGAGGATAGAGCGGATTCGAGAAGAAGAGGTCTTCTACCAACAGAGAGCCGTCTAGTGCGGAATCTGCAAAAAAGAAGCATGATAAGCATTAGTAACTATAGTAGCTGTTATCATGACTTTGGTTAGGTAGGCCAATATTATATATGAGTACAACCCTCGCTTTTGGTCTTTAAAGGCACGGCGTGGTTTAGATGTACACCCTGCTATTAGAAAGAAAAAGTATTAGACATGTAGTTTGTATTT